>CM076151.1:29950000-30550000 GCA_038025085.1 Tetragonia tetragonoides | reverse complement strand
TCTAGGGTCGCTGACGGCTGTCAGCAGCCAGCTGGATGATGTCATAATGACGTCATCCAGCCTGTCTTTATCTTTCGGAGAATTTTTAATGATCCGAAAAATAGGAAAAGACTATTTTACCCTTGAGTGGTGAAAGACGATTTTACCCCTATATCGCAACTTGGCGACCGGAGGTCGGAATGAGGCATGAGACGTGTCGTTGGAAAATTCTTGAATCGGGCTTTTGGATGGAATGAAATAAAGGAGTATTTGGAGGAAAACCTGAGACCTTATTTTAAACTATTAAAGCAAAATAGCAATTCAAGCTTAAAAATGACTCCTTTCATCATCGGGCTTTTGCGGAGAAATCTGAAAACGCTTTTTTGGCGTCTACAGAAGCCCCTACTTTGATTGAGCTTGAGTAAAAGCAAAGATCAAAGTATTCCGAAGGCGATATGCAGGATCCTGATGTGCAAACGGTGTGTGAGAGTGTACAGTATGCATGCATATGAAGACAAACTTGTGTTGGAACATGCTCGTAGCGTGCTAAGATTTCATCCCTGTGAACACAAGAGAAACTGAAAGGTTAATAGTAGCAGGATAGATGGCCTAAACGTCAGCTGGGGACCTGTATTCAGAGTGAATGAAAAAGTTAGTAATACTTTGAGAATGATCAACATAGAGTGCTTCGACAAACAGTGACTAAACACAGCTCGACGGATGTCGAGGTTTCGTCTCTCTTCGAGAAACGAAAAGGTCAACGAGACAGCACGATTAAAAATAGCGGCTGCAAAAATGGTTAGTAATATGAGAGTGAATAGTATAAATGCTTTATCGAGCAAACAATGACTAAGCATTACTCGGCGGATGCCGAGATTCCGTCCCTGCACGAGAAACGAAAAGGTCGACGAGACAGCGCGATCAAAATGTTGGCTGTAAATGGGAAGTAATACTGGTGAGGGTGAATAGTATAAATGCTTTATCGAGCAAACAGTGACTAAGCACCACTTGGCGGATGCCGAGATTCCGTCCCTGCACAAGAAACGAAAAGGTCGACGAGACAGCGCGATCAAAATGACGGCTGTAAAATGGGAAGTAATACTGGTGAGAGTGAATAGTATAAATGCTTTATCGAGCAAACAGTGACTAAACACCACTCGACGGATGCCGAGATTCCGTCCCTGCACAAGAAACGAAAAGGTCGACGAGATAGCGTGATCAAAATGACGGCTGTAAAATGGTTAAAACATATGAACAATTTAAATGCAATAGGTTAAGCAATCATTGATGGAAACATATAAAAAATGGACAGTATAACTGCTTTAAGCGATCATTGACTGAAGCATATAAAATAATGGACAGTATAACCGCAACAGTTTAAGCGATCATTGACTGACACAAAATAAGTAACTTTGCAGAGGGATAGTTTAACCGCAATAGCTTAAGCGATCATTGACTAACACCAAAAATTTGTAACCTTCGAGTTGCTTAACAAGTCCCGTTGAAAATTTCGGGCTTATGAATAAATCGGGCGCTCCGGGTCGTGAGAGTCGTCGCCGTGTAGATCCGAGTTTCAGTACCTGGGACTTGCAAAAATTAATGGGTTAGTTTTACCTGTAAATGGTTGATACCGTAAAATGGGCCAACTGTCGAATTTTTGAATTTATGGACCAGAGTGCTTTGCTCCCGCGCAGTTGATACTGATATTTGCCGCAAAATGAACTGAAGTAAGAAACTTCGGACTGGAAAAAGGGGTCGTGGGTCAGCAGTGGGCCCGCGCTCTTGGTTGTTGTTGGAGTGTTATCTTCATTCTTGGTAGTAGTCGGAAGGTCGCTTCTGGGCTTGATTATGAGTTCCGGGCTTGCTGGTTTCGATGGAGAGCAGGTAGACTCAAACCTGTAGTGGAAATATGCACATAGGGAAAAGATGCAATAGACATGCCCGACTGACCATGACAAGATGCACAAGACATGACATAGTAATTGGCACGGGGTAAAGAGGAATTGACATGTAAACACGTAGGGTTTCAAGACACCGAGAAATTATGTGCACGTGCATGCCTTTGAAGGCGACTCTAGTACTTATGCAGATATGATGTATGCAGACTCTATTGACTCATTGCTCCATGCGGCCTAGCCTAACATGCACGACTCTCCTATAGGGTCTGAAGAGGGTCTTCATATGAGAAAAGTTTTTGTGATCAAGAATTTCATTTCTATGGTGATCTTGACAGAGTAAGAGACAAGTGGACAAGACTAGGTGCAGTCAAGGGAGAATCAGCCCCCAGTTTGATGTGTGGTTCTTGATGGTTATGACCTACTCGAGGAGCTATGGGTGTCGATGTGGCGGTACAAAACATCCTAACTTAAGGTATGGGGACGAAATAGACAACTTGGAACGTAGCAGACAAAGAACCGACTCATTCTAAAACAGCCCCTAGTTGGGAAGTCTATGTGCAAGCCTACGAGACAGGTGATAAGTATGACCTCTAGACAACTGACCAAGGAGCACTTATAGGAGAAACAATGTTCTAAATCCTCGGAAATTTAAGTTGCCTCAAGATTTGAATTTGTTTTATATATTTTTTTTGTTGCCCAAACTTTTGCCTAGGCCACCCTTTCGGGTTTTCAATCTACCGGGCTCATTTTTTTTTTTCGCCTTAGATGAGAATGGTGGAATAGGAAAACTCCTTTATGATCATGTGACAAAGTGGTTGTCGTGGCCGGACCTCTTTGAGGTTTCCTACGTATCCAGTTTATGGAATCAGGCCAACGTAGTTCAGGACTATACAATTGAATGGTCGTACCTCTTGGAGGGCTTTTGGGTTGTAATGTCAGGCTGGGTAAGGTGTCAAAGAAAGGAAAAAGGCTCAAAGAAACCCAATGTAAATCCCCTCCCCAAAGTATGCTAGATGATATAGAAGCTTGTGATCTGGGCAAGGTGGCTAAGAGACCTTTTAGGTAAGGCCATTGTTTGGTTGTGCTTGAAGTGTTTGCAATCTTTTGGATCTTTGATCGCTCTTGAATTTTTTTTCTCTTTTTTTTTATTTTATTTTATTTTATTTTGAACTTTCGAGTTCTCTAATTTTTTTTTGTATTCTTCTCGGTGGCTCTTTTTGTAGGTCGGTCCACCTTGCCTAGAAGGTTGCTTCTATTTCCATGTCGCACACACCCATTCCCCGTGTAAGAATGATGTGGTTAAGAAATGAAAGGTTATGTGTTTAAGGCTCAAAGGGTTGCAAGTGGTAATGATGTATAGGGTAGTAAAGGATATTGATGTGAGATGCCAAATGAATGCCTCCTGTCCTCGGCACGGACGGTTCAACTGTATGTCCTCTATGGGGATGACCATTAGGGAGTTGTTGCTTAATGTTTTCCACAATGAAGGCTTTCTTTTGAATTTTTTTTTTGATTTTTTTTTATTCCGTCATAGGTAACTTAAGTTTGTCATAGGATTGAACAAAGAACAATAATGAGAATCAAAATGCACTCTTTATTGAATCGAAGAAAAGCATTACACGAGAAGTAAGCTAGATTCTATGGACGAATTGAAAAGGCAAACTAGACATCATTAAACCTGACTGGACTCAACTAGACTTGCACACTAGGAAACTTCTACTCTATTCAATTTCTCGAGCACATGCTGTTCACAGGGACACGTAGGACAGCCCCCTGTAGACACTCACGTTGTTCACGACTTAAGTGGAATTCTTAAGAATGTTATCTTCAATTAGGATTATCAGTACCAGTGAACGTCGAAACCTCGGGCATGGAGAACTTGGCTGGAAGCTTTCCCTTGATCTTAGTGTCAAACTTTCCTATGTTGGCACTATAGTTGGAGATCAAGCCGCTACTCTTGAGCACAGAGGTGATCTTAGCCAGCATGACATCTGAACCTTCTTCCTCAGAATCGGAATCGGAAGGGATTCTTGACTCTTCTTCTCTTTTCCCCTCGATATCTTCAACCTTGAGTCGCAGCATTTCCAACTAACTCATGAGCTCATCAAGCCTCTCGTCAGTGGTTTTTACCATGGTGAAGTTTGGGGGTGTGATTGGTGAGGTAAGGGATGTATTGAGTGGTGGCGAGCTTTGTGGTGGTGATGGATTATGGGGTGATGGCCTTTTGGAATGGGGTGGTGTCTTGGAAGAGGCATATGATTTTTAGAAGACCCTCGATAACCTCTAAGGTTAATGTGCCTATGGACGTCTATATCAACTCAAATGCATGATTATGACTATGCAATGACAGAGTTACAACAACAATATGCAAGATGCATGACGAACTGACCTTGACATGTATGACAATGAATGGATGCTTCCTAGAATGACTCTAAAGCACTTAATGAATGACCTTTCTGGACTTCTAGTGCATGAGACGTAATGAACAAATGGAGACATTGATGAATGCAAGACTCGAATTTTTGTACAAATGCATTTGCAAAATGACGACAATGCAAACATGACGACTAGTTATGAATCCTAGCATGGAGCGTCTAATACGTACGATGTAATGCAATGCAAAGAAATAGAAAATGACAACCTAAGCCTAAACGCCCGATTATTTTCCCTCATATCAAAGGAAAAAAATGAAGTCGATGAACGAAAATGAAAAAAGTGGAAAAAGACGGATCACCCTATTTTTTTTTTATTTTTCTAGACTCAAAGAAAATAGAAAATGGAATAAAATAAAAAAGAAATTTGGCAATTTTTTTATTTTTCGACTTTTTTTTTCATTTTTTTCGGCATTGTTTTTTTACTCAAAGAAAATGGAAAATGGGATAAATAAAAAAAAAAGAAATTTCGGCATTTTTTTTATTTTCGGATTTTTTTCTTCGGCGTTCTTTTTTTTTTTTTTTTTTTCTTTTTTGCCGAATCTGAATTACATCAAAAAAAAATAAAAGAAAAAAAAAGTGGGAGAGGGGACTTGGAGAGACTGACTCCTTTTTTTTTTTTGCTAAAAGGTCCTAGAAAAATTGTTCATGACTTCGACGCTATATGAAAATATATCATTAGGAAAACGAGTGCTCATTGAATTGAATTCTCGCACAATTTTTGGGCATTAGGAACTAGCTAAAACAAACAGAAAGGACTCCTAGCACGTAAGTACATGTTGGCACATAGTCACGGTATTCATGCATTCAGAAGCATTACAACAACGCAGTTTACAGGCCAACATGTGATCAGACTGGCATTACAACGACACATGCACAACAAGCAAGCAAATGCACGAATGTGGGCTAGAGGCCTTTGGCTCCTGTGAGGTTACCAAGACAAATTACAATTTCCGTTCGGCGGATGGTCGACACATCAATTGTAATTCTTTTCATCAATAAGGATTGATGAGTCATGGGTGAGGAAGCGTCGATTTGCACGATAGGACAACTGTATATTCCTTTAGATATACGCGTTGTCTACGAGTTGCGACACAAACTTCCTCGAGGGCCGATAAGGATCAAAAGGTTGTGCCAAGGCACATGCAAATGATGCAAAATATGGAACATGTTATTAAACAATTAAGCAAACTTGACTTTCGAGTCTCACCCTCTTAAATAAATCCCAAGTGAAGTCGCCACTGTAAGGACCCGGGATTTTCCTACGTGTTTCCACCGAGTGCGTCCTTATAGAAAATTTGTCAGTTGGGGGCTTAGATAAGTTCAAGGGACCATCGAGTTAGAAAAGCTTTTGAAAAGACTTGAATTGAAAAAAAACCATGAAAGAGGTCACAAATCTGCTATCGGCGTTTTATCGAAGGGACAAACCGAAGGGACAAAACCGAAGGGACAACCCAATAGCGCGAAAAGTGAACTAATCATGTTTTTAGAAAGACTCCCGCTTATATAGAACATATAAGTACCCAAGAATAATAAGGTTCGGGGGCGAAGGTATGAGGTGGGAAGGTGTTAGGCACCCAACTCTCCCGTATTATGACGGCCTCTACTAACTCAAGTTTGCTTAATAATTTGAAGACATAATTCCCATACAAACCGGATTAACAACCTAGACTTAGACTATTAATTGGTTCATCACAAGCATCACAATATTTATTTTTAACCCTTATTTAGACATGCATTCGGTTGACAAGTTGAGCAGCACAACGACTATACAGACAATATTTAGGAAGCAACAAAAACGTTATTCTAGCATGATATCTACATTATGACTACTTAGAAAATAAACAGTTAAGCAAGCAATTTAATTTGAGCCCTCAGGAATTTGTACCTGATTTGTAGGCTATATTTGACAAGAATAGTAAAAATAGATCTCAAGTTTGGAAGAAAGAGGGAGAAGCTCGGTGTCAATACTCCCGAGAATAGAATAGAATTGTTTATGGAAGAAAGAGGGAGAAGCTCAGAGTCAATACTACTGAGAATAGAGGGTGTCAACTGTAGACTGTGTGTTTTGGACTGAGGGTGAGGGGTTGTTTATATAGGCGTGGGAAGTAGGGTTGAACGGGTGAAAATTGAGCTGAAAACGAGACGGGATTGAAAAATTAGCCCAGCCCGAAGAGAAAGGCAGCGCCGGTAGCGGCGCTGGTATAGGCCGCTAGCGGCCCTGGGACATCTTCCAGGGCGGCTGACGGCTGTCAGCAGGCAGCTGGATGACGTCATAATGAAGTCATCCAACCTGTCTTTATCTTCCGGGGAGTTTATAATGATCCGAAAAATAGGAATAGACTGTTTTACCCTTGAGTGGTGAAAGACGATTTTACCCCTATATCACAACTTGGCGACCGGAGGTCGGAATGAGGCATGAGACGTGTCGTTGGAAAGCTCTTGAATGGGGCTTTTGGATGGAATGAAATAAAGGAGTGTTTGGAGGAAAACCTGAGACCTTATTTTAAACTATTAAAGCAAAATAGCAGTTCAAGCTTAAAATTACTCCTTTCATCATCGGGCTTTCGCGGAGAAATCTGAAGACGCTTTTTTGGCTTCTACAGGTTGAGATTTATCATGCTATTTTTTTTTTTTTTTGGTGCATAAGAGAGGATAAAACCCCATAATCGAGCTACAAAAGGGAACAAAAAACAGAGAACAAACTAGCAGACTAAGTAAAACGAAAAAACAAACAAAGCAAAACGAAACTAGCTAGCTAGCTAGGTCCCCACAACCCGGGGTCGAGCTACTCCACTAAGATCTTCAAATATGATGTGACGAAGTTCCAATGGAGGCGCATCATAAATGGTGATTGGTTCAGCAAGAGTGACACCCAAATTGGCCAGCCAGTCTGCAGCCTTGTTTGCTTCACGAAAGCAATGAGAGAGGTGAATGTCCCATTCTTCACGTGTGATCAACTCGCGACATTGCCGTAGCAGATGAACATTAGAGCTTGTTCTTACTGAGTATGCAGTGAGAAGATCAACAGCTAGTTGTGAGTCAAGGCTAACTTCAATTCTTCTAAAACCCAGATTCCACGACACCACAAGACCCCTGTAAACAGCCAGTAGCTCAGCTCTGAGAGAATTACACACACCCAGCCTAACTGCAAAGGCACCCAAAAATTCTCCTCTGTGGCCACGCAAGATCCCTCCACCACCAGCTGGAACAGGATTACCCCGAGAGGCTCCATCTGTGTTCAGACGAACCTAATATATTCAGGTGGTGCAATCCATCTAATAAAAACTTCACGCTTAATTATTTTTGGGATTTGATCAGAAATTAATCCAAAAGAAAATGCCTTTTCAATTTCTTCCACCCTGTAGCTAATGAAACCTGCTTCATCAACTGGGATTGAGGGTCGAGATTCAAAAATAGTGGTATTACGCCACCTCCATAACCACCAAATCGTTACTGCGAAAGGTCTTGGTCATTCTCCATTCACTCCACAGTTGGGACTGAGGTTACTAATTAACCAATGCTTCAAAGGACAAAGAAAAAATGAGCTGGTAGGCGAGACCCCCCAAGGCGGTGCCACACTATTTGTGCTACAGGGCAATCTTTAACAATGTGCAAGGAGGATTCTTCAACAACACCATAGATTACACACGCTGGATTTGACGCAAGATGACGAATAACTCGATTAATATTACTGAGAATTTTATCATTCATCAACAACCAAAGGAAAAAACGAATCCTTTGAGGAACAGGTGTGCGCCAAACTTCATCCCAATCTTTGGAAGGAGGGTAGTTCATATCCCTTTGAATAATATTAAGGGCAGATTTTATGCTAAAACCTCCCTTAACATCCCCATTCCAATACAATTTATCAGCTGCTTGCTCATCTGCAATTAATTCCAATGATTCAATTTTTTTTCAAGATTGATTCGGGAAGCAAGTCCCCAAGGAGTTCCCATCTCCAGCCAATATTAATATCCCAAAAATCCTCAACTTTTGCATCAATAAGGTCTGCTGGAATTTCTGCAGTAGCATCCAATAGGAGGGGATGATCAATGACCCAGTTGTGATGCCAAAATAAGGTGGAGCGGCCATTTCCAACAGCAGTACACACGCCTCGTTTGATCACTTCCAGATTCTCCAAGATACCCTTCCATGAATTAGAGGCATCCCTCTTTGATTCAAACATGTCTATGTCACATCTATTGTTGCAATATTTACTTCGAAGCACGCGTGACCATAGAGTATTTGGTTCCGCAAGCACTCGCCATCCTAGCTTGGTCATGAATGCAGCGTTTGATTGACGCATGGATCGAAGTCCCAATCCCCCTGAATCCTTGGATTGAGTCACAGAATCCCAAGAAGTCAGGTGAATTTGCATGTGGTCATTGGTTCCACCCCATAGGAATCGACGAGTCTTACGATCAATTTCATCACATATCGCTCGAGGAGCACGAGCTGTTTGCATTGTATAAAAGGGTAGTTAGCAAAACTTACAATGGTTGGCAACCACCCAATAGGCTTCACAACCATTACATTTCATCTTTACACGACATAAACAAGAATGTAAATTAAGATGATCGAGGAAGAGTTTCTCACATTGAGCGCAGTTGACAGTGTTTGAGGATCAAATCTAGCAAGGACCGAAGCCAGGTTTGCCCCTCCTCCAACAAAGAAAGACTATTATACTATTTTAAATGAAACTTAATAGTTCATATGCTATAAACGTAAAGTTCATTAAAAACTAGATTTCGTGCCCGTGCAATGCACGGGTTCTTGTTTATCATGCATTCTCCATTATTAGAAGAAATATAATAAAAAAGAATTAATCATATCAATATGTAAAGTTGAATAATAGGAGTATCAAAAAAAAATATTAATATTTTTATCAACAAAAAAAAAAACACATTTAACAAAGAAATTACATTTTTAGTGAACGTATAACATAAATTTTTTTGGATAATAATATAATACTTATGTTACTTATTTCTTATTAAAATAAAATAAAACTATTTTTAATTTCTTTTTAGTCACCCATACATTTATGGCTATTTATGACCTATTCAATGCTTGGTGAAAACTCAATTTTACATATATAAAGTTTTATCTCCGTGCTCCGCACGGACTCGTGAATGTCTCTCAAAAATGAAAATAACTTCCTAAGAGATACCTCATGCCTGTTTTTTACTGCACAACTAATTCTACATGATTATTTTAATTTTTTTTGTATGAAATGTCCCTTTAAATGGATGTACATCAAAATTAGAATGAACGTAAAAAAAAAAATTGATTTATAAACATAATTTTAGCCTACATCAAAATTCTTACAAAAAAAAGAGATGATAAAGATTAATAAATCTTTCTTCGAGTATACTAAGACTTTATTCTCTCAATTTATTAGTAGTTCAATTTAGTTTAATCCAATTCATATTAGTTAAGTAGATCATGTAGGAATGTACCACTTAAATAAATTTTATTTATGCTATAAAAGATTAAAGTTCAAATTAAATACATATGACATCAAATAGTTAAGGTATTGTTAGAAGTGTCATTTGTTGTTATTTAACCAAGTTGTATGAAATGTCCCTTTAAATCAATGTACATCAAAATTAGAATGAACGTAAAAAAATTGATTTATAAACGTAATTTTAGCCTACATCAAAATTCTTGTAAAAAAAAGAGATGATAAAGATTAATAAACCTTTCTTTGAGTATACTAAGACTTTATTCTATCAATTTATTAGTAGTTCAATTTAGTTTAATCCAATTCATATTAGTTAAGTACATCATGTAGGAATGTACCACTTAAATAAATTTTATTTATGCTATAAAAGATTAAAGTTCAAATTAAATACATATGATATCAATAAGTTAAGGTATTGTTAGAAGTGTCATTTATTGTTATTTAACCAAGTTGTACACATGTGATATCTACATGTAATCTTCACACGAATATTTTCTCTTATGTGTCATCCTACATGTCATCACCGCCAGGAAATGACCCAACTTTTATAAGACATATATCTCATTTTGAAGATTTTTTCGAATCCAATCCATTGAAGCATGATTAATAATTTTTTGACTCACGTAACTAAAGTTTTTTAATTTGTAATATAAAAAAATGTAATAAAGCCAATTAATGATAATATATTTATGAGTGACACTTGGATGGTGAATTGTTAGGCTATGTGGCAAACTTTGCTTACGTGGCGCTTAAGGTCATCATCACACGAATTTACACCTCCTACATGGCGTCCTACGTATCGTGCCCACATGAATTGGACTCACTTTATACGTATACCGATGTGGCCCGCATTTGTCATCTTCACACGAATATATCCCTCCCATGTGGCGTCTCACATGTCATCCTCCCACAAAAAGAATCCAACTTTATAGGACATATTACATATGTATCTCATTTTGAAGTATTTTCCGAACCTGATCCAACAGAGAAAGAATTATAATTTTTAAAGTTGAGTAACAAAAGTTATTTTATTTTATAATCTTAACAATATGATAATAAATATAATAGCATGTATTTATGAAGTCAAATAATGATTATTAATTAATGCTTGACACACTTGGATGAAGGCTTAGGTGGCGGCATACGTGTCATCACCACGTAAACTTGGCGCTTACGTGGCATTTTAGGTGTCATGGACACACGATTTTGGGCGATTACATGACATCCTACGTGTCGTGGTCACACGAAATAAACTCACTTTTATGTATATATATATTAGTTTATAAGTTATAAATGTAAGGTTTATTAATAACAATATAATAGTTCATAACTTCTAAATGTAAGATTCATAAAAAAAAAAAAAAATCAAATAGTTTATTAAAAAGTATCTAATGGTTCTCAGTCAAAAAAAAAATCTAATAGTTCATTAAATATAAACAAAAGAAATAACTTTTTTTAGTAACACCAAAACAAATAGTTCTTCGACAAAAAAAACTCAAGGATTCATGACAAAAAGAAAAAGAAAAAGAAAAGAAAAGACAAAAGACAAAAGAAAAAAGAAAAAGAAAACTCTCAAAGCATTGGAGCGGGGGATACAGACCACAAACAGTGACCAAATAAAACAAAGGACTGAATGGGAAAATAAGTTTAGATTTTGCTGGCAGTTTTTGCGCGGGATAGTAACGTTGGCTTAATTCACGCAGAGCAGACTCATGCTTGACCACGTTTTGGGCCTGTGTGACTGGGTGGACGCAGTTCCATTAAAAAAACAAAATTCGGCTTCAAAAGGAATAAGAGCATGAATAAGAATGAACCCAACCACTTGAGTTCATTACTCTCTCCTTCTTTCTCCCTCCTCCACCTCACCATAATCTATCTCATGAACTCATTCAAAAAATTCCATTTTAAATTCATGAACTCATATATTCTTGGCTCATCACACTCTCTTTCCTCTTTTACTATACCCCACCATATTTTCTCTCTCATTCAATTTATTCTTCTTTTATTTATATTGTTGAAATATAAATTAATAAATATAATTAATCTGAAATTTATTCATAATTAGCAATTTAGGGGAGAGAATGATTAATCTAGGATTTGTGTAAAAATATAGCAAATTTGGTCTCATTTTATAGAGGATTGAAAAATATAACCATTGGTAATTTTTTTATATTTTTTGGATTTTGTTTTTTTAATTATAGCCATTGCTTTTAAAATGGGATAAAAAAAGTGGTCGACAGCTGGCTGACACGTGGCGCGCCAGCACTGGCTGGGCGGACGTGCGTGTCAGCCATTAATACTTTTTTTTTTCTCTCTCCTCTCTCTCTCTCTCTTCTGACTAAGGCTCTATTTGATTCAACTTAATTTCACTTAAATTAAGTTAAATTCAATTCAGTTCAGGTCCAATAAGTTCAGTTCGGTTCAGTTCAGGACCAATAAGTTCAATTCAGTTTAGTTCAGTTCAGGACCAATAAGTTCAGTTCAGTTCAGTTCAGTTCATTTCATTTCATTTCATTATTATTATTATTATTATTATTATTATTATTATTATTATTATTATTATTATTATTATTATTATTATTATTATTATTATTATTATTATTATGCGTGGTAATACCTTTAAAAATTAGATATTGTGTTTTAAATTAAACACAACAATAAAATAGTAAGAAACAAAATTAAGGGGCAATTGGTTTATTACCTAATAAGGGAAATGATCAATAAATAATTAATATTAGAAAAGGAAAAATGAAAGAAATGAACCTAGTTAACTTTCTTGATTGGTTCACTCTAGTAAAGTAGTAAAATCACTTTCAATTCACTTTGCTATTCTTTGGTTCGTTGATAGAGATACTCAAGCCAATTTTTTCCCTACCATTTTTGAGAGATAACATCGATGATAAAATAAAAATACCGCAAAAACGTGTGAAAAAGTAGCATGTATCTTGTAGATATGTGACATTACCTTTAAAAATAGTGAATTAAATAATAATAATAATAATAATAATAATAATAATAATAATAATAATAATAATAATAATAATAATAATAATAATAATAATAATAATAATAATAAGTTCAGTTCAGGGCTAATAAGTTCAGTTCAGTTCAGTTAAGTTAAGTTAAGTTACGTGAAATTCAGTTGAATCAAACGGAGCCTAAGGCAAAAAAAGTTAAAAGCTAATGGGTTCCGCGCCACGCGTCACCCTCTCCAGCCGGGACACGTGATGATCCCAGATCGTTTTGGACCTCAAAAACAATCCCATATCGTTTTCTCTCTCCTATTTTTTTCCCCATGGACCCATTTGAAATCATTGATAAACCCAAATTTTGGGATCACATCACTCTTTCTCCTCTCATGAACCCATTTGGGATCATTGTTATTCATGCTCTAAAGGAAAACACAAAAAATTGTTTAATACAGCTTTGCTGTAACTTTTAGTGAATTAATGACCACTTTTTAGTGAAACAAGGATCACAATCCATGATAAGTGACCTCTACATTACTAAATAGTGACCATATATTTCTGTTAGTTGGTCTCATACAAGACTTACACAAAGGAAAAACACTCCTAAAGGCCCTTATTTGGATTCTTGTGGTACTTCCCCCGTTGACAAAACACATGGGATTGGTCACATTTATTGTACTTTGGCATTTGGGTAGTGATTGAATTACAATAGTATGGCCATGTTTCGTCTCTTTCCACACAAAACCAAGTAGGAAGATCATGAGAATGCTGAACGCGGAAACGCCCATACGAGAATTAATACTTGGATTTAGACATTTTTGTCTCTCTCCATCAAGCAAAAGATTCCGCACCAAGAGCTGCAATATGAAGGGTGGGGATGGAGAATGCTTTAAAGACATGCTTCCAAGTCCTGTTAGCTAATATGGTGTCCAATCGTCCTACACAAATTCAGATTGCACCAATCACTGAAAGAGCAGATGGATGGTCGCTAGCCAACACGTTGTATCAATGATATGATAAATGACAACGATATCCTCACCATCAATGGCTCCCAGTAACTCACATTGGCAAAATGAGGACTTTCCACAAGGAAGGCACTATGCTGATTATGGAAAGCTTATGTTGGTTACCATTGTCATAATCTTCTTTCTCTTCCTGGTCTTGGTTTTCGTAATACCTTGTCGAAAGCGTGTTTTCAAACTGAAAAGGGAGAATGCCGGCTCCAGAGTCAGCATGCCAGATGCTGTACCTGGCTGCAGTCTAGGAAGACAAAGTGGAATGCAATAGGTTGTTAAAACATTGATCAGGAAGAAGTTACCCGATAGAAGTTTCACTTTACATTGTTGTGGCTTTAATGAGGTTTGAGACTTGAGAGGCAGAGTAGCTTTTTCTGGTATCAGTTACATGTAAAGATAACAGCGTCTTACCAGTGTACTATTTTGAAAATTTTTGAGCCTCTAAGTGCCAAATTTTGATCCCACTTGACGATAGTGCCATCATTGGTACTGCATCTATGTGATCTTTCTATAGTTTTTGTTTTAGCATTTAAGCAAATCCTGTGTTTGCACTTGAGTAATTTCGATACAACCTACAAATGACAACGCAACGAGACTGTAACTGAAGGAGCAGGCTGGGGAAGGGCAACTAATAACATGATAAACACTTCAAGAAATTTACCTGATTCAGCATGTGTAGAAAGTTTTACAAGCTCTGAAATAACAGCATCTTCCTTATCGTTTGGGAGCCTGCAATCAGATTACTGAACAATGAACATAAATTTTTCAAATGCTTAAGATATTTTTAAAATACAAGAAAATCTTGGAGGTCCTTCCTACCCACCAGTCACAGATTTCCAGTCTGCCCACCAGCTGGAATTTAGTGAACTACCTATTTTCCTGTAGAATAACTTGATGCCTGTATTCAAACAGCATTGTGGAAAAGGAAATCATATTTCTCAGTTAAAATTCAGAAAGTACAGGTACGGCATCAGGTCAAATAGAACCCTATCCTTTGGTCTAGAGCTTTGTGAGTGCACATTCACTCAGCAGCTAAAAAAGGTTGATGGTTTCTTTTCCTCAATTGGCTCTGAGATTTCGCTAGTGAAACCATCTTCCAGAAAATTCAGAGCTGCAGCAAGTAAAATGTGGAGCTGACAAACTCAAATGTTGCAATAACATGTGAAAATCAGCATTATCCTTACAAAAAACAGAAAAAAAAGAAATATCAGCAAATCTATTTACAAGTTAACAGCAGAAGAGTAAGCAAGACCTTGTATTCTAAACTAAAGAGATAACGGAAGACATCCTGGTCACTAGTAGCTAAACAAGCTGAATTTTTCAATAACCAACTTCTTAAATCTCTTCAATTGATATCAATAAGATAAAATTGAAAGCAACAGAATCAAATAAAATTAGCTTCTTCACTTGCTTCAAATGGGATCATAATAGCAACAAACACAATCATTGAAATATTATGGCCCAATCATTAACAGAGAACTTTGTTGCGAAGGACATGCAACAGAATAAAAATACAGAAGAAAATTACTGGTATAACGCAAAAAAGCAATTTACAGATTGGCCTATTATTGATACAAATCGAATGTACAATTGTACAATGTGTATATAAAATCCAAATTCAACGAGCATGTGGTACAAGATTAAGATACAACAAACTCATCATAGACCTGCAGGTGCACACACAAAGAACTCTTGACTTCAAAAAACAAGACTGCCAACCAGAAACGAAGCTACCGGAACTGTGAGATTATCATCAATCACCGTGCTTATAGGCAGCGACTCCACTAGTGCAGTAGCAAGAGAAACAATCAAGAAACCAAATACCATATTCCAACTTTCTTGAATGAACCCAAACAGAGAAAAATAGTGCATGTACCTGTCAAACTTCAGTGTCAGTAATCTCAACAAAATAAAAAGCAAATTTTTTAAGAGGGCGTGTCAATTTACCCAACCGAGGCTACAAAACCAGCAGTTGCCATGGCAATGCTACCAGCAAATGACTTGTTTTTATTATGAGGGAGTTTCTGGTTGCCTAATCTTCTTCCCACAATGTCTGCCAAACCTGAAATAATTTAAGAGGAAAGTCATAAATCCCGACATAGAAAACAAGTAGTTTGTCAGGGAGAACCCCCAAAGGAGGAACAAATCCTAAGTTGGGAAAGTAGAAGGGAAACAAAAAGTTACAGAGAGTAAATTGTTGTACTATTTAGACTTAAAGGAAGGTAAAAATCAGATACTCGGTAAAACATAGCAAGACTTGCTTTCCCCTAGTGTGTAAGAATATTATAGCAAGTTGTTTATTCGTTTCCTAGTCTTTTAAAAGTTACAAATAGAATTGGCAACTATTCCCACCACTTTAAAATAAAAATAATAACAAATGAACTGGACATTTTCTTGTAGGTATACAAACCATTAACCACCCCTCTGGTTGTTAAGATGATTCCAAATTTACTTGTTCTGTAGTTTCCTTTCCTTCCCAAGTGTGATTCCTCTTGTTTTCTTCGCTTCCTCATCATCCATCTACACCTTTTCCTCAAAGTTTCAGACTCCAACCTACCCGACTATCAAGTGATCCAAAATTGAGTTGCTGTTTAAAGATTTGCTAACTGCATAGTTATTATGGTTTTAATAAATAAATTCTTATCAATGTCATAATACAACATGACAATGTCCCTCTACTGAATTTCATCTCCCTTGTTCTTGGATCTGGTTCGTTCCCTCTTAGTAATCTTACTTTCCTGAATCCTGGTTTTGCTTCCTCTCCCAGTCCTATTATTTACCAATCAGTAACAGAGCTACCTTACTCCTCATTCCCACAACCATATTTTACATCATTGTCCTCAAAAGCACCATTAACCCAATCCACTAAAAAGGACTCCGAAACTTTTCTGAAAACATTAGCTCGGTTATTGGACGGCTTCTGCTGCGACTCAAAGCTGCTGAGTTGCTGCAATGGATTGTGGCATGGTCATTTCTGCTGCTCTTACCCTTTCTCTGTATGTATTGATTGGTAGATCAGACAAATATAACGGCAGGCAGTTATGTCCTGCATTAGAGAAGAGGATTTGCAATAATCCGATCCAGCATGTGGTTAGTCATCGCTTAATTTGGTCACTGCTAGCAAAACAGAACTCTCAATCTAGATGTGCTGCTTAGAGTTATTATACACTCAGCCATGTTGCAAAAAATACCACCATTTGGATGTAAGTTGTTTAAAAATATTTTGTTGGAGGGAACATGTCCCTCCTGGTGCTGCTTGGAAAAGTTTGTCAAGCTAGAGATACCTTGCTCTCTGGGTATATTGGCACCAATTGACAATGCTTTTCTCCATGGTTCATGGAAGAAGATTTAACTGGATCACGTTTCCACTTTGCTCCTGGCTCCATACAAACTACAAACTACCCCCAAAATGTGCAGATGTTCCCTTAATCAGTATTAATAATCAACAGATTAAGCTCAAACTTTGGTAATTGGCAACCTCTCGCTTTATGAGTGCTAATTATGGTAGCTATCAATACTTCTCAGAGTTTCTGTCAACTGTCGACGTTTCATTAGACCTCACAATTCATGAATTTAAAGTTTTGGCCCATGGTGGATGTGGAACAAATACTGGGAAGCTATCATGAGCCTTATGGCATGTTCTGGAACCACAAGCAATATGACTTATTGAGGATTTCCAACACTTTATGGTGCTACAACAGTTGGTGTCTATTCGAGGCTGTATCTAGAGTAAATCTGAAGCAACTACCTTACTCGAGCTTGCTGTATGTAACTTGCAATCAAACCTTTAAAATAATGGTTTCAGAGAGCAGAAAACTACTGATGAATAGGTTCTGATTTTAAATGAAGCATAAGTATCAAATAAAGAAGCTCAGCATACGTACTTTAGTCTGAAAGGAAGACATCTACTACTCAAGGTTCCTTTAGTTTGGTTATCTTCATATAATTCCATTTAGAACAAATGAGCTTTCCAGAACAGGGTTACAATAGTGAAGAACAAAAAAGATAGAGCAACAATTAATTTAGAAATTAATACTTAAACTTTTTTGTTGCACTTTATTTGCTGCTGATCAACTTCCTAGGTTTTCTGACATTCAAACAATTAAAAAACAAAAAGATCCTTCCTAAGTTCTCTGTTGGAGTATTTCCGAACTTGAGGTAATGCAGAACAAAAAAATTGTCAACTTATTTACAATGAATAGAAGAATTTCACTGAAACAATTACGGTTGAAATGAAAACAAGCACATAGGTAAAACATTTGGATATTAATCTAGAGGGTATTAAGATTTTTATGATAGAACTTAACAAAATAAATAAATAAATAAATTATAAAACAAGACTTCTGGACTTGATGGTTTACGATATTTGCTAAATTTTTCAAAACACTGGTATGGAAATCACTAGTTCTATTTTTCTAAGTCTTTTAGGGGATATAAATAGATTAGCTACGTAGGATGATTATGCCATTGATGAGAAATCAATAATCATATATCCATAACCTTTGAATATTTCCCTCCCAACTTTTTCCCTTAAAATTCTCCACTATCTCCTCCATCTCTACGTTCTCCTAACCTCCTTCCCCCATCATGTTCTTTACAAAACTTGTCCCAAAATACTGTCCAATATCTCTATCGAATATAATCAGAAAAAATAAATGTACTGCCTTACCATCTCCAGCACATAGGTTGCAAATTGCTGCAATCCCAATAGGGGAAGTTCTCCAATAATATACACAAGCAAAAGTGATGGTGGATGCATAGTAGAGAGGTCCCTTAAGAAGTTCCCTGATGCAAGCAGAAGCCCATAAAGCAATAAAAAGCTACTTCAAGAAATCATTAAACAAGAAAGGGTTAACATTTTACAACAGCTACTGAAGCCGACATACTAGGACTTGCGGCTAATATTATTGACCAACTTAAAACCCAAAAAACAGTGAAGTCCAGCAATGAGAATATCTCAACTAAAAATTTTCTACCATGAAACACATGCTGTCATTATACACATCAAGATGCTCATGCCTCACTGACAAAGCAGCCCAGGACTGAAGGAGCAGAAAACTGCATACTATAAGACTATAAATCAAGTAAGCAGATCAGATCGCTCTCTAGATGTGTAAAGTGAGGAAGGGGAATGGAAGAATATCGAAACTAAGATAAAACATAGAATACTTGAGCCATCTGGTCATGTATCTGAAAATGGTAATTTTAATGACCGAAGGGACATAACTGGTAGCCACCCCAAAAGAGGCTGTGGAGGTAAGAAGGGAGTACAAAAAATGATTACCTATAATCACCAAATCTTGTCATTGACTTGACAGTTGCCTCATCCTTGTACACCCCAAGTCCTAGAAGAAGCATGCGTATTATGTTGACTCCAGGAACAATACTAGCTAAAAGTGCTCCACGAAGTCCAGAACTGCAGCAGTAAATGAGAGCTGAGTGATCACTCCACATAGCTAATGTAAATAAACTACCTCGAAGAAGAAATATATAAGATAATAGAACATTACCTGAATAATGGCCAGCACAGCAAGAAAACTACCCCAATGCTGACATGCACTAGCTTCCTGTTCAGTTTCTGAATGGACCAAGAGCATAAATAAGCCAATATAGCAATAACACCTAGGGCTTGTTTACTTGGGGGTAATGGTAATTACATTGTAATACCCATTTTCAAGAGTAAAAGTGGGGTGGAAAGGAAGGATGGGAGATTGATTACATCTTCCCTTGTAATCATAATTGCTTTCCCTTCTATCTCATCTCCCTCATCATTTTCCCATGTAAAGATGATTACATTGAGCAATGTAATCAACCACCTTTTTCTCTTCTCTCATCTCCTTCCCACCTCTATCTCTCCTCACAAAATTGATTACATTACATTACCACCAAGTAAACGCCACCCTAGTGTGGATCTTAGCAGTATCATAATCTATGAAGGTCAAGATGTATTCAACCTGATCCTAACTAGCTGAAAGGTAGTCAGAAATAAATAGTTACAAGGACAGTTATTCATTTAGCTTTTGTTGGCGTGAGCTCAGTTCCAGAAAACCTAAAATTCAGGCTCATCCAGCCCAGAAGATACAGCAAGAACAGCATCAGCAGAAGTAACAACAACAAGCCAGTAAGTAACCTACCTAGGCAGACTCTGGGGAGGTCAAGATGTAAGCAACCGTACCCCTAGGCCCTAGCTAGCCGCCTAGCAGAGAGATTGTTTCCAACAGACCACAAAAGAAGTTTCGGATTTTTTTCAGTAGTTGAAAACAGTTTCAAGATTTTTGAATGAATGAAAGAATGAGTGAACAAATGAATGGATGAATGAGTGAACGAATGAACGGATGAATATATGAGCAAATGGGTGAGAGGAGGAATGCATAAATGGATTACAAAAATCAGACACTATAAGAAGAAGGGCTTGCAACCACAAGTAAACGAGAGGGGGTTACGACGAGAACTCTGAAAAGATAAAGACACCTAAACGCTAAAAGAACAAAACGTCATAGGCACAAACTCCTGCGAAATGCAAAACACCATGTATCTAAGATCTTTTACATGTATCTTGTTACGCCAAATTTTCCTATTAAAAGCCATATCCTATGTAAGCTCTAGACCAGGGTATTAAATGATGGCCGTTAAGTTACGTTACAGCGTTTGTGTAAAGGGTTTTGAGGTTGCCGATACCTGATATCCCTTTATATAAAGGGGTTTTCAAAACAACCGATACATGACCGACATGGCCGATACATGACCGGTACGGCCGATTTATGACCGGCGCGGCCGATACGAGCGATACCCATTTCGCTCCGCGATGGCCGCGACGACATCCGCGACATCCGTTACAGCCCGAATCCGCGATATCGTGACGGTTACCGCGACCGCGACCGAGATTTAATTCCCTCCTCTAGACAGGTCGAATCTTGTCTGATTACCTCCCCTCATTCCTTATTCAGGTCATATACAGCGCAATAGCTTTGATGCTCAAGCATGAATTATCATAACAATAATAATAATAATAGACTATATCACGCTTAAGAACGATATTGTCTTTTTTAAAAACTTGCACTAGTAAGATCCCCGAAAGCCTTGTCCATACGAATTTGGAATTCTTTTACCATGTGAAGAGGGTAGGAGGGTGGACTGACAAAAGACTACGGGCTCGTTTACTTGAGTGTAATGGTGATTACAATGTAATGCACCGTTTTATAGAGTAAATGTGGGTTTAAAAAGGAACGAGGGGGACGAGAAACATGGAAAGAGTGAGATTGATTACAACATTCATTGTAATCACAATTGTTCTAGTTTAGCCCATGTAAAAATGATTACATTGGATGATGCAATCAAGCTCCCAAATTTCATCTTTCTCCTCCCCTTGCTTTCTTTTCTACCCACATTTACTCTATAAAATGATGGATTGCATTGTAATCATAATTGCTTACAAGTAAACACCACCTACGTGCAATAATCTTGCACTAGGTTTTGAGATCAGACAAAGAAAGAATGGACCAGAAGCTTCTTTAGTAGGAATTGTAAATAGAGTCGACAAGTAATCATATACTATCAATGAAATTGGCTACTCTGTGACTGAGCAAAATCCAGCTGATCAAGCATTTGTGCATTTGCACATTGCATAGCAACACAGCCCCCATGCATCATTGCTACATTTACAGATTTACTTAATGAATGTAATAACCACTGTTGCATTAACGGAATCAAAAGTAGCTTATACAACTTTTATATAACCCATCCAACATCCCAATTCAAAGACCTGTATTGAACAATTTCCACTACTGCTCAAGCACTTGCTCCAACTGTTCTGACATGGTAAACTAGTTATGTAAAACTAAACATTTGTAACAACTGACCCTTTCTCGGTTTCTTCATCTTCTCAAGTGCCTGCATGACTTCCCTAAAGCCATACCCAACAAAGCATTCAGCATAACATGTCCATTTCCAGTGCAGCTGAAAGAGTCACTATTGACAGATTTTCTGCTTTGGATATATAAAGAACTTTAATTGAAATGGCTCATTACTCACTAGTGTTCATATTTACAGTGTAGACTATAGACTATCATTGTAATTTCAATCATGGGTATAATAGAAACCGGACTCCCCCTAACTGCAGACACATCTGAGTATCTGACCTCATTTAATCAATAACGATGACAAACATGATGGTGGTTTTCAGCTGGAAACTCTTTAGCATTGCCTCAGTACAACAACTCAATTTCCAAATGGCCCAAATACAGAACTAAATTTAATCATAAATTGAAGCTCATCACAATTGCATTCTAAGAAATCAACCCATTTCAAAAGTCAACAAATTACCCCCCTTCATTATCTCATAGTTCGAAGTTCATCACAATTGCATTCTAGAAATCAATCCATTTCAAAAGTCAACAACTTATTCCCCTTAATGATTTCCTAGTCAACACTTGTTACAAACAAGCGTTGACTTTTTAACCCCCCACCCAAAAAATTAAAAAAAAAAACACCCAGCTCGCAATTAATAAAAACAGCTTCATATTATCATCAATCCATCAAACCCCACATCATTTTTACACAATTGATTAGTCAACAATCTGAGAGAGAGAGAGAGAGAGAGAGAGAGAGAGAGAGAGAGAGAGAGAGAGAGAATTACAGGGTCCAAACCAAGCTTGGCAGTCTCTTGCCAAAGGCGGAGTACACTGAAAGCAGCAGAAGTAGAAACGACGGTCGCACAGAGATCACTGATCACTGGATTTGCCGGCCACATGGTGAGATGACTGACACTCAGAAAAGCAGCAATATGCGGCGTCCGATTGCGCCGTAATCTGATCAATCCAACGGTGGAGATTGAAGGAAAATTGTTTATACTAGTTAGGTGAGGTGTAAAGGAGACTGAGACTGGGGAAAGGAAGAAAGAAGGGGAATTTGAGTTTGTTGGTTTAATAATCCTCTGTGTTGGGAAGGCGTTGACATAATTAGGAAGAATGGCAAAGGGAAAGGCAACAGCCATTTTTTGTGTTGTTTAGGTTTGGTCTTTCCTTCTTTATTTTGTTAACAAAAAGGTATCGTATTACAAGGTACATCTGAATTTATTAGAGGTTGGTCTCATCAGTTGTTTCAAATATATTACCAAATTTCCAACACTGTTAAAAGATAGCTCCGAAAGGAAGCTCAAAGTAGTGAAAGTATTCGTATCTTTTATTGCTTGCTTTCACTTTTCTCGTGACGTTGGTCTATTTATAGGCAAGTAGAAATGAGATTTACTATGCTTATATATTTATTTTTTCCAATGATAAGCGGTAAGTCGATAGGGCCCCTCATCACGAGGGTAACACCCTATCACTGAATACAACCTTAGGTATGATTTCACTTATAGTTGGGAACCCCCCAGATTCGGTACATCGCCCGAATACAAATCATCAATATATTTAGATCATCAATATATACCGCTATGGTTGCGAGTCCGGATTTAGATCTTTTGATGAAAACACATGGGAAGATTTGATCATTTTTGTAACGTTTCCTTAGAAGATATTCACTTAAACGGTTGTACTACATCTGCCTGACTACTTTAAACCATATGAAGATTTACTCAATTTTATTTGAATACAAATCATGATTTCTTGAAACGTTGGCTTCATGCAGTTTGAATCCTTTTGGGAATTTCACGTAAATATCAGTGTCAAGTGACCCATACAAATAAGCAGTCACAACATCTATTATGCGCATTTGTAATCCTTGACAATTGGCCAGACTAATCAGAAATGTCAACGTAGTTGCATTAACAACGGGAGAATTTGTTTCATCATAGTCAAGTCCTAACTTTTGAGAAAAATCTTGAGTTACAAGTCTTGCCTTTTATCTTACAACTTCATTTTTCTCATTTGTTTTTCGTACAAATACCCATTTGTATCTGATGGGCTTACCTCCTTTGGGGTTTGGACTAACGGCCCATTGTCATTTTTCAAATGAGTTTAATTCTGCATGCATTGCTTCTTTTCATTTTCGCCAATCATTTAGTCGACAACATTTATCGACCGACTTGGGTTCAATGTCATCCTCATTGATGACTATCTCTGTGGCAACTGTGTATGAAAATACGTCGTCAATCTCAATGTCTTTTCTATTCCATTTCTTTCCATTATAGACATAGTTTATTGAGATCTCAAAATTGTCTATATTTTCATGCTCACTTGAGGTTTCAAGTGAGATGTATTATCCTTTTCATTTTTATTTTGATTGACGACATTGCATGTGCTCTGCATATGCTCACTTTCTTCCATAGAAAATTGAACATCTTTCACATTCACATTTTCCAACCTTTTTGATTTTCTTGGCTTCAAATCTTTTGAGCCAAGTGGTCGACCACGCTTTCACTTAATAGTAGAATCCTTTTTGCAAAGGGTTTATCAGAATTTTCTGAAGGAATCTCGATCCTTGCAGGAACATTCATGGCTAGAATATGTGACTTTGTCACCTTTTTTATATCCATAAATGCATCTGGCAATTAATTTTGCAACATTTTATAAATGAATTATTTTCTGAACTTCATGTTCACACACATTTGAACGTGGGTCAAGATAAGATAATGTTGTTGCATTTCATGTTATTTCTGTCGTACTTGGTTTCATCTTATCTTTTCCTCCCCCTAAGGTTGGGAATACTGACTCGTCAAAATAACAGTCAACAAACCATGCAGTGAACAAATCACCAGTCATTTGTTCTCAATACTTAATAATTGAGGGGGTTTCAAAATCGATATATATTCCCAACCTTCTTTGCAGACCCATCTTTGTACGGTTAGGTGGTTCTATTGGTACATAAATTACACACCCAAATGCTTACAGATGCGCAATACTTGGTTCTTTCCTAGTTACCAATTGCATAGGGGATAATTCGTGATACGCAGTTGGCCTTAATCGTACTAATTCTGCTGCATGCAATACCATGTCCCCAAATAGATGTTGGCCGGTAACTTTGATTACATTAATAATGGCCTAGCGATTAACTGTAACCGTTTTACCAAAGATTCAGCAAGACCATTTTGGGTATGAACATGACCAACTGGGTGTTCCACCTCTATCCCAATAGACATACAATAGTCATTGAATGTTTGGGATGTAAATTCTACTGCATTATCCAACTTGATCTTCTTTATCGAATGATCTGGAAATTGAGTTTTCAATTAAATTATTTGCACAAACAATTCGGCAAATGCAACGTTTCTTGTCGATAACAGGCTCACGTGCGACCATCTTGTAGATCTATATATTAATACCATGAAATATCGAAATGGTCCGCATTAAACATTGAAAAGGATAACATTTTGCATGCTTATAATGACTCTAAGGAAGATGTAAGTGAACTGTTGGAGATTAAGACAAATTATGAAAAAATGTTAAAAACCTTGAAAAAGGACAATAAAGATATCAAAGAAACAGTATGCAAAATAGAGGAAACAAGGTCCATCCTTGAAAGTAAATGTTTATCTCTTGAGACTGATTTATCTAAGAAAGCGGCTGAGTCATTAGAACCTATTTATGTATGTGATGAAACTGGCCTAGATGATCTAAAATCTGAATGTGAAATTCTTAGGTTAAACTTGAAAAAGGAACTTGAAAAATCTAAGGACTATAAAGGCAAGTTGGATAAGGTACAAGAAGAACTAGTCCGTCTTAATAAATGGACTAGCTCTTCCCAAGCCTTAAAATGGATAAATGATCATCACAATAGGTTTAAAAATGGTTTAGTAAGAAAATCTAAAAAGGATGACTGGACTCCCAACACTAAGTACGTTGGACTGAAACATAACAGACTCTGCTGACATTGTGGACAAGGTGGTCACTATAGATATGAATGCCAGGAGAGAACAAGGTCTACCATCAAGAATAAGCAATATGTGAAGCAAGTTTGGATGAGAAAGGACATAGTGAAAACTGATTCTGAGAAAAGAGAGCCCAAGCAAGTGTGGGTTCCTAAAACTAATAAGTGACTTTCATTGCAGGCTAAAGTGAAAGAAAGCAAGCCATGGTATGTGGACAGTGGCTGTTCAAGGCACATGACAGGAGAAAAATCTGTATTTCTTTCACTCACAGCCTATGAAGGTGGAAGTGTGACTTTTGGTGACAACCAAATAGGTGAAGTGGTCGGGATAGGTAAGATTGGTAAGTCACTAACACACTCCATAGATGAAGTCTACTTGGTTGATGGTTTGAAACATAGCTTGTTGAGTGTTTCACAACTATGTGATAAAGGGAACAATGTCCTATTCACTGCAAAGAATTGCATAGTTGCGAATCACAAGACAAGTAATGTTGTGCTAGAGGGAAAGCGGCACAAAAATATTTACAAAGTTGATGTAAATAAGCTTTTCAGTAACTCTCTAACATGTCTCAGTGCTATTGAAACTGATGTCTCACTATGGCATAGACGGTTTAGACATGTAAGTATCAACACCTTGAACAAGCTGGCATCACAGAACCTTGTCATTAGTTTACCTAAAATCAAATTCAAAAGTAGGGATGTAAATGGATCGGATTCGGATCGGATGGAGCATCATCCGCTCCATCCGTGAAATCTATCTAATTAATCCGCTCCATCCGTCATCCATGAACCATCCAATCCATATCCAATCCGTTCGTCATCCGCGGATTAGTGGATGGATCGGGTGCTTAACGGTTTATGAACTAAAAACAATGAATACACCCAACTATAATAAAATTTTCAGTAGTCAAACAAAATTTCAACTCATATACTATTGTTTTACCTTGTAACAATAAAAATAACACAATTTAGTTTAAATAATAACAATACAAATTAGAAAATAAGTAAAGTTAAACTAAGATGTAAATATAACATAGGTTTGATATCTTTTTTATATAGTTATTTTACACTTTTATATCTAAACGGGTGACGGATGGATTCGCGGATCGGGTTAGCGGATGAGAAATCTAATCCATCATCCGCTCCATCCGCCATCCGATCCATCTGTCATCCGCTCCCTCATCCATTTAATCGAGTTTTAATCCATATATTCGGTTCGGATGGAGCGGGTATCCGCGGATCATGAATCCATTTACATCCTTATTCAAAAGTGATGAGCTATGTGATGCCTGCGCTAGAGGTAAGCAGGTAAAGTCTTCTTTTATAACAAAGAATATGGTAAGTACTTCACGACCTCTTGAACTTCTACACATGGATCTGTGTGGTCCTATGAGAGTTCAAACTCGTGGAGGAAGAAATTATGTGTTTGTTATTGTAGATGACTATTCCAGATTCACTTGGACCCTGTTGCTTGTATCCAAGGATGAAACCTTTGATATGTTTGAAATCTTTGCTAATAGAATGCAGAAACAGGTTGGAGCTGACATTCTATCTCTAAGGTCTGACCATGGCACAAAGTTTGATACTGACAAATTCATTAACTACTGTGCTCAACATGGCATTGATCACAACTTCTTTGCCCCAAGAACACCTCAACAGAACGGGGTAGTTGAACGGAAGAACAGGACCTTGGAAGATATAGCTAGGACCCTGTTGCTAGCTAGTGATCTTCCAAGGAATATGTGGGGAAAAGCTGTCATCACAACTTGCTACATCATAAATCGTGCCATGTTAAGACCTATTCTGAGAAAGACACCCTATGAATTACTCAGAGGAAGAAAGCCAAATATTTCCCATTTTAGAGCTTTTGGTTGCAAATGTTATGTGCATAACAATGAAAAGTCTAACCTGGGAAAGTTTGATGCTAGGAGTGATGAGGTTGTCTTTGTTGGCTATGCTCCTCATAGCAAAGCTTACAGGGTCCTCAACAAGAGAACACAGAAAGTTGAGGAAAGTGTACATGTTGTGTTTGATGAATCTAATGTAGGTATTGAGTCATTATTGCAGGATAAAGAAGACTTCCCAATTGGCCTTGCACCAGAAAGGGAAGAAGAAGAAGAAGAAGTCTCACAAGAAACAGATAATGCTGGGGAGACGGAAACAGGGTCCACACCTCCAAGGGTCCACACATCGGACTCAGGGGGAACAAATACTCCTGATATGGGAACAACACCTATAGAGGAAGGAGTTAAGCAATCTCAAAGTCCTAGAGAAGACCCTGTTCCCTCTCCACAAAGATATGATCCAGAAGGTTCTGGCTTCCAGCCAGGTTCTTCGAAACATCAGAGCTCTCATCACATGAATCAAATCATTAGTGATATAAATAAAGGGATTCAAACGAGAGCTTCTGTGCAAAACTTTAAGGCTTTTTCTGCTTTCTTATCCTATGTTGAACCACATAATATTCTTGAAGCTTTGCAGGATGCTGATTGGATAACTGTAGTGCAAGAGGAGCTCAACTAGTTTGAAAGGAACAAGGTTTGGCACCTTGTTCCTAGACCTGATAATAGGACCATCATTGGAACTAAATGGGTATTTAGGAACAAACTGGATGAGACAGGTACTGTGGTTAGAAACAAGGCTAGATTGGTTGTTCAAGGTTACAACCATCAAGAGGGGATTGACTATGATGAGACATTTGCCCCTGTTGATAGAATTGAGGCAATACGCATGCAGATAGCGTTTGCAGCTCACATGGACTTCAAATTGCAACAGATGGATGTCAAAAGTGCATTTCTGAATGAGTACTTGAAAGAGGAAGTCTATGTGAAGCAACCCCCTGGGTTTGAGAGCAATGAGTCCCCTGACCATGTCTATAAACTTGACAAAGCATTGTATGGCTTGAAACAAGCTCCTAGAGCTTGGTATGAACGTCTGTCAAAGTTTTTAATGGACAATGGTTATCAAAGGGGACAAGTTGACACACCTCTGTTCCTACGAGCAAAGGGGAAAAGTTTGTTAGTTGTGCAGATATATGTTGATGATATAATTTTTGGTGCCACTGATCAAGCTTTGTGCAGGGAATTTTCTGAGTTGATGGTGAGTGAAATCGAAATGAGTATGATGGGTGAGCTTAATTTCTTTTCAGGCTTACAAATCAAACAAACTTTTGAAGGAACAATGATTCATCAACAAAAGTATGTTAGAGAGCTGATCAAGAAATATGGCATGAGAGATGCCAAGGTCTATGACACACCTGTTGCCACCAATGTCAAGCTTGACTTGGATGAAGCAGGTAAGAGTGTTGATCAAACGATGTATAGAGGTATGATTGGTTCATTATTGTACCTAACTGCTAGTAGACCTGATATCATGTATAGTGTTGGCTTGTGTGCAAGGTTTCAAGCAAACCCCAAAGAGTCACATCTCACACAAGTCAAACGTATCCTGAGGTACCTCAAGGGAACTGAGGACCTATGTCTTTGGTACCCTAGAGGTGTTGCGATTGATTTAATTGGCTATGCTGACGCTGATTATGCAGGATATCTTGTAGACAGGAAAAGCACATCAGGCATGGCAACCTTCCTAGGGCTTTGCTTGATCTCTTGGGCCTCTAAAAAGCAAAATTCTGTGGCCATGTCTACTGCTGAAGCTGAGTATGTGGCAGCAGCTTCATGTTGTGCACAATTGTTGTGGGTAAGACAACAATTAAAGGATTTTGGAATTGATGCAGGATGTATGCCAATCTTGTGTGACAACACAAGTGCTATAAACATTTCCAAAAATCCAGTGCAGCACTCAAGAACAAAGCACATTGACATTAGACATCACTTCTTAAGAGAATGCAGAGAAATGATTCATTAAATTGAATTTTTGCAAGACGGAGGATCAACTGGCAGATCTCTTTACTAAACCATTGAGCAGAGAAAGGTATGAGAAACTTAGACTAGAAATAGGCATGATCAAGATTACTTAGTTGTATGTGCACCCTGTTCCCTCGATGATTGGCTAGATTGTGTCTACATGTTTTATGTGTGTATATATGTGAGTTGTGTGTCCTTTTAAAAGCTTTTGTATGTCTACACCAGCTCGCGTGCAGTAAAATGCATAACTGTATGACCTGAACTAAAGGACTCACTTTGGTCTATTGATATGTCCCTTATTGTCCTCAAAACTGTTGTTGTGTGCATCTCAAAGACCAATACATGGACCCTGTTCCCTCAGTCACTCTGCCTCAAGCAATACTGTTTCCAATGGGCAGATTCAGTCGTATTTAATTGTGGCTGTTCTCCTAATCATTAGAGGCGGTTGTATTTATTTTCATATAAATAGGGGCTAGCCGTTTGTTTTTCATCATCACAAATCAAATTAAGCCTCCTAAATTCTCTCTCTCTCTCTCTCTCTCAAATTCTTCCCGTTTAATTTCTCTCTCTCTCACAAAATTCTTCCCGTTATTTTTTCCTTCTCAGATTTCTCTCTCTTCTTCTCAAGAACTTTTGAATTTCCAACCGTTAATTCAAGAATCAATCCCTAAATCCTTGTCTCTTCGCCTTTCCTCAAATTCCTAAGTTCAGGCTTTAAATAGAAATGGCAGGAACTCGTTCAATTGCTTCTAAGAAATCCACAGCTGAGAAATCACCTTCTTCAACCCCCATTACCTCTTCCACCCCTCTAACAACCTCAAAGATGCCTGTCAAAATGTCAGCTCGCAAGAACAAGGCCCCTGCTAAGATTCCAACCGCATCACCACCATCATCTCCACCACCGTTCACCACTGAAACCTTGGGTAAGGATGGTGCTGCTGTATCAGGGGTTTCTGGGTCTACAACAAAGAAGAAAACCAAGAAGAGCTCAATCAAGGGCGTTAGCGCATCTGAGCTAGCGGCTGAATTTGACGCTCTTCTAGAGGAGGGTGCTGCAATTGGGGCTAAACATGTCTCAGGGAAGGGTGAGAAGGGAAAGAAGAAGAAAGAGGGAGTTGGGAAATCAAAAGGAGAGTCTGAGGGAGAGAAAAAGGAGAGTGAGGGAGGAGAGAAAGCTGACACAGAGGGTACATCAGCTCAGGGGGAACAGGGGTCAGCTGAGAATCCACCTGTTCCCACAGCTGGATTCAAGAAATCAAAGAAGACCATTGCTGGGTCTTCAAAGAAACAGGGTCCCTCCACCCAGGTCCCTGCATCTGAAGCCACTAAACCATCTCCTCAAACCAAAAAGAGGAAATCTGTGGCTGCACCTAAGCCAGAAATAGCTGACCCTCCCTCCATGCCAACAAAGAAAACAAAGACCCTAACTTCCCCTCCTTCAACCTCCACTGCTGCCTCTAAAGGCAAGAAGAAGAAACAGGACCCTGACGCCATTGATGCCAGGATAACTCAGATCCTCTCCAGAAAGTGCATCACTGGTAAGGTATGGTGTCTTGACTGGATGAAAGACAACGGGATTGGGGAGTTTGTTACAAATGTTTTAGCACAGGGCTGGGGCACTTACTTAACCACTAGGACTGCATTTCATTATTCTGAATTTAAGCAATTTTATCTTGATTGCTCTGTGAAGAATGGGGTGGTTAGAAGTGAAGTCTCTAGGGTCCCTATCAAGTTCATTGCTTCTGATTTGGGGAAAATATTGAGAATTCCTTGTGAAGGGTTTGCTGAATGGACTAGGGGTGGTATATGGCCTGAATATGCAGGCTTGGATCCCATTGCTATTGTGAGGAAATATACTAGGGACATGGAGAGAGATGTCGCCTCTAGGATCAAGGTTGTGGACCTTGTTCCTATGCACAAGTTGCGCTTTGCACTTGTGTTTAGGACCCTGGTCCCTAGGGAGGAAGCCAGGGAATACTGCTCAACCTACGACATGAGTCTCATGGATTTGGTTGAGAGAAGAGAAAGGGTGAATCTCCCTGATATAATGATTCACCACATTGGGTATGTCCTAAGTGCCAAGACCATTACACACTCACTGCCTTATGGGTATGCACTTACCCTGGTTTTTCAACACTTTGGAGTGCCCCTCTCTGCTGAGAAGCTGCCTACAACAGTGAATGAGGTGGGCAAACAGTATTTGAAGCAAACTGGCTTCAAATTTGATGAGGACCAGCATGCGGACAGGGGAGAGGAGAGGGCTGAGTCTGGGGGGAACAAGGCCCAGAGGCTGTTTCTATGGAAGGGGCCAGCATCAGCAGAGCTGCAATGTTTACAACGCTACAACTAGTTGAGGCCAAGCTCAATTCTGTGACATCCAAGCAAGCTGACTTGGCTTAGAGGGTTGCTGATCTGACTAATGCAGTGACCCAGGCTGATCAGGCTCATCAAAGCAAGCTTGATGAGCTTATGAAGATGCTGAGAGAGGGGTTTGAGGTTGAGAATGAAGAACCTCCTGTTGACAACACTAACCCTTCCAACCCTGTTCCCCCCCTGTTGTTTAAGCCTATTTTTCCTTCCTTTTATTTTTTTCTTTTTCTTCTTTTCTCTCTAGGTGTTGTTTTTCTGTAACAATGCCTTCTTTTTGTGACTGTGCTTAATATATAAAATTTGGTCTTTTTGGTTTATATGATTTGACTATTTTTTGGATGGCCTATATCAATAGATTTCTAAGTTTGAGCTACTAATTCTTGCATTTGTTTGCATACACTTAAACCCTGGAGGTGATGGTTGTGACATACTTGCTACAATTTGGCTTAACTTATCAATATTTCCATGTTTAACTGATGTCCATGACACTTTTTGATGATGCCAAAAGGGGGAAGAGTGGTGTGCTTATGATTGAGTTTGATATGATCATGTTTAGGTTTAGTCTAGTTTAATTCTCATACCTTATTAACCTATTCACTACGGATGGGTAGCACACAATTTTCTTTTTTATTTCTGCTCTAATGGTTTCTGGTTTGAAATGGTGTTTCCTCTGCCTATTCTGATTCTCTAAAGTCTTGAAAGGTGCAATACTGGTTGTTGCACAAATTTCTCTCTGCAAACGTCTCAATGTGATGGATGATAATGTTAAGCTAAAATTCTTGATAGTGAAGTTGTGAACCTTATTCCTACTTACCCGTGGTTCTCCTGGTTGGTTCACAGCAATGGTAAGTCAAGGTAAGCCTGAGTTAGTTTCGTTTTTCCTTGATTATTATATTGGTATCTAGTTCAGATAAGCACACTAGTTTGTCATCATCAAAAAGGAGAAATTTGTTGGGTTCCTGATTTTGATGATAACAAACAAAGTGTCCTTATCTATGTGTGAACTAACTATGATGGCAGGTTGACTGAAGGATACAAGAAGGTATAATGCTCAAAGCATGATTGCTCATGAAGATGCTTGGATCCTAACAAGACATGAAGACAATGTAATGTAGTTAAGTGCATTTGTCATTAGTCTTTATGTATTATGCTTGACTAGTTAGCAAGAGTCTAGATTGACCATGACAAGGGAACAAGGTTGTAGGACTGAGTGCATGTGTCCATGAGTACAGGGGAGCATTCTTGTGAACTCTGTTCTCTATGACCTGCACTACAGCGTGAAGGAACCAAAGGGGAACAACTCGTTGGACCCTGTTCCTTCTAAGCTGTGTATCTGGACGAGGTTGCATAAATTCATATTTATTATTTTTACGAATAATTTGTGTATTATATTTTTGGATATTCACACAAATATTCTTCTGAAGAAATATATTTTATTTTGGAAAAATGAATTTTGCAAAATCGTATTTTAACAAAAAAGTATTTTATTTTGAAAAGATATTATCTTGGAAAAAGTATTTTACTTAATGGCCAAGTATATATTGTTAAGCAAGTGAATTATCTTCTGGAATATTTCTAATTATCTTTTAGAGATTATATTCTGATAAATCACTTGCTAGCTGGCCGAGATTTTCTGTTAATGAATTTGGATGAATTTTATCTCATAGGTTGAGTTAAGGAAAGGTATTTGATCTTTGTTTAAACCCTATCCTATCTTTTGGTAAATCTTATCATTAATATTGTGAAGAGATTTAACCTAACTGACTGAGCTTATTTTGGGCCTGCCTATATAAGGCGCCTGATATGCTCAGTTGTAGGGTTAAGCTTTGCGTGCATCATTGAACTCAGAATCAGTTGTGCAAAGCGTTTACTCATCCAAACCATATACGTCCAGTACTCACAAAGAACAACCTTGAACCCTGTTCCCTGTCCTGGTCAGTTTGAGTCTTTGCTTAGATTGGTCATTGCATAATAGGTTTTTGTGGTCTTATATTTCTTAGTGTTGAAATGTGTAATAGGACATACAATCTGGTTATTTGTAAAGTCTCTAACTCAGTAACGAGTGTAGAGCATCTCTCAGATCAGTGTGTGATTCTAAGAGATAGGCAACGCATCAGTAACGGTGTGTGGTGGTGTTAGGTTACTGTGCTGTATCCTAATTTTGGCTCTAGTAATAAGATAAGTGGTCTGACAAAATCCCAAGTAACTGGGTTGTGGTTTTTACTCCTATTGAGCCTAGGAGGTTTTCCACGTGAAAAAAACCTTGTGTTATTTACATTCTGTTCTTTATATTCTGTCATAGTCTGCTATATAGGAACAACGTCCATAACGCTGTTCTCTACCCTGTTCTCAAGTTGCAAAACGCGAGAAATTGGAGTCACTCTATTCACCCCCCCCTCTAGAGTAACTTAGGCACTCTTCAGCTGAGAGCAAGCAGAGATAATGGGAAGAGGAAATTTCAACAACAAGCCTACTATTTGTTGTTTTTTAGTTAGGTTTTGTTGGAAGATCTATATGAGATGTGAATTTTTAATTTTGCTTCTGAGTTGATATAAAGTTTATTGCTTTTCGATTTCTTACTCTCACCACTTTCCACCACCACCACATTTACCAACTAGAGAGAGAGAGAGAGAGAGGGAGAGAGAGAGAGAGGGCGCTTATTACCAAAAGTTAAGTTGCTGCTATTGAATAGTTCAATGGCAGATATCCAACCCAGAAGCAAGAACCCAAGAGTTCCCCTTTTTTGTTTTTGATATTTTCAAATCTAAAAGAAACAAAACAATGAACAAATTTTTCGATTTGAAAGGGTATTTAGTAATCCTTCTTGGCACAGTTTACTGATACATAATGGATATTGCAAAATTGTATAAGATGTACATTAACATATAATCACTAAGGTACAACATATATGAAACTTAAAATGGTGACGCAACAAACAATTCGCCAAATCACAGGGATACACGGTGTAATCCCTTATTCTTTTGAATAAAAATCCTTCAAATTGACACTTTGGGGCATGATAATAGCGAAGGTACTTCAAAGGGGGTTAATTTTCAAAAAAAAAAAAATAAAAAAAAAAATAAATTTAGACAAGCTTTTTGCCAAAATTATCTTATTTTTATTGATTCCCCTCTTGATTCTTTCCTAACAAATTTAAGTAACTAGGTTTAAACTTTGGATTGAACTTCTATATGTTGATTATGTAAACATTGCATGATAGCAACTGCAAATTAAAGACACGCTCAAGTGATTGAATTAAACTTTACTTTATATTTTGTTTTGAGGCGATAAACTTTACGAGTTTTTGGTTTGCTAAGAACTCAAATAATTTGGGTTACGCGATACATCATAAACGTAATGCAAATTTAATGAGCGATACAAGGTAGTACATACCTTTTATAACCACAATTGAATTGCTTAGACTCTAATGTCATGACATAGAAACAGAATACAAAAATACACTAAATACATATCAATGTCACCAATTACCACTAAATTCATACTTGATCACATGGTATGAAATTGTAAGACTTATTGCAATTCACGGTTACCCAATATGTGGGAGTGTCGATCCTTGTATTGCACGGTAACATCATCAATATTGTGATTAATTCAAGGGGCGATCTCAATCAATGCTTATTCTTAGGCCTCTTGACAATCATCACAGAGCAATTAGCATGGTGAGCACAATGATCACTCACGCTGCCCAAAACAGCCCTGCAGAAAAATCAGAGTTAGGGCTCGTTCTTTTCAACAAGTAACTGCTAACTAGTAACTGGGAGAAACTGGGAAAAATTGGGCAAAACTGGTGAAAACTGGTAAATCTAACTGGTAACTGGGAAAAACTGGTGAAAACTGGAAGAAATTAGGGAAAATTGGGTCAAACTGGGAGAAACTGAAAATTTTGTATATCTGATTATTTTCTTAATAATAATAATAATAATAATAATAATAATAATAATAATAATAATAATAATAATAATAATAATAATAATAATGATATTAATTGTTACATTAAAAAAAAATAATAACAATAAAATATTAATTAAAATATAATAATGATGATGATAATAATAATAATAATAATAATAATAATAATAATAAATAAAAGTACACTAATAAAAATAAAAGTTAATAAAAATATTATTAATAAAAATATTATTATTATTATTATTATTATTATTATTATTATTATTATTATTATTATTATTATTATTATTATTATTATTATTATTATTATTATTATTATTATGACAAGGACTTTTATTCATGTTTAAATACAAAGTCAATGCATATATTTATATTGTATATTTTATTACTATGTTTAATAATATGTTAAAATATCAAACTGGGAAAAATTGGACAAAACTGGGTGAAATTGGGAAAAACTGCGCAAAACTGGAGGAAACTGTATTTTGTATTTGGTAACTGGTGAAAATTAGGTAAAATTGTAGAAAAGTGGATAAAATTGGGCAAAACTTGAAACCAGTTGAAAAGAACATGCCCTTAGTGTGAGAAACTCCCTCACACGAAGAATCGGCCAAAACTACGAAAATATGTTAATTTCTCCATTGTAAAATATTCTCAAAGAATCTAGTCACTTATATTATGCCCCCGGAATTACAAAAATAAAAATAACAAAAACCGTTATATAAGACAGTCTTATCATAAGATCCCAATTACTATTTGAAGATAAAAAATGTTTATATTTGGAGTACAAAAGTTATGTTTTGTACGTCGAAAGAAAAAGTCTTACCATGAAACAACAGATACTATTGAAACAAATACCGATACTTTTGGAGTACCGTAAGAAAGAAAATGTTACTTTTTGTCCTAATATGAAACAGTATTACACATTAGTTACACCTACTCCCCCGGAACACGTGATGAAATGGCATGTGATTAGGTTCGTCGTGATCAACCGGGACTAAATTACAGCTAGTCTAAAAGTCATTTAGGTACCTGGAGAACAATATCAGAGCCTTATTCTGAGATGTAACAAGCACCATTATTATATGTATGTATTGTGTATCAGTTTATTATGTATCTGACTTACATGATACTTATTGCACCCAAAAAAAAACATGATCCTGAATAGAACAAGTAGTAATGCATGCTGCCTCAAAGAATTAAGTAGTGAGTTAAGTAATTAAGTTACCTCTTGATTTTTCCATAACCATGACTACCCACAACCAGAATGGAAGCATGGTGTTTCTCAACAGCATGACAAAGCGCATCCCTTGCATCACCTTCCACTTCTTCCACAACAACATTATTCACCTGCAGGAAACACAGTTATTTCAAACTGACAATGGATAATGCAGAAAGCTTAAGCATCAGTGTTTAATCTCTGAAAATCCACGAATCATGAAAACAAAGTAACGTATCATGAACCCAAAGTAACGACCAGGAAGCCCTCCAGTGGCCCTAAGTGGACTTGATCCTGGAACCTCTAGAATAGATCTTAGAGGTTTTACCGGCTGAGCTACCCCGTCAGGTTAGAATGTGTAGGAATTTTTCTTTATGACATTTCCCTATATATGGCCTTACTTCAGTTTGACCACCATCAGTATAGCCTTTCACTATGCCTTTACAAGAATTATTTCAGAGAGGTACTCTGTTACCGTAGCCAATTAACAATTGGACAAAAAAATTTGGAAATGTATTCGGAAAAAGCAAGCATGCACTAAATTGAAGTAGAACCACACAGCAGTTTCTGAGCACTGATCTCTTTACATGATCATCATTGGTCCTTGAAACTACCATTATTATCACGAAGTAGATGCACCAAGTAACTATTTTGTCAAGGGAAATGTTTGATTTGGAGAATCTAAACGAATTCATTTTTATAGCTTAACTTGGTTTTGTGTGGAACTGATGCACATTTGCAGAAATTTATTTTAATGTCCCAAGGAAAAACAGAATGCAAGTGTAAGAGAAACAAAATTATGCTGTCACATATCATAGGCATCTAAATATACAGGCACAATTCAAACAAGGTTTGTATACCGATTTAGAGAAGCACAACTCTGTAGCCTTGTCGCTGACTCTGGCTGCTATTTTCTTCAAATCTGCTTCCACAGATGGCATAAGATCGAGTGTTCCAGCTGGTGATAATTTCATGAAGCCAATTCCGAGATTTAGAATACAAGACAAATGTTTGTAAACATTAGCTAGCTAGGAAATGAAGTCAGTCATAAGATCAACTATACACTAAAGGACCAACAAATCCAAGCAAGATTACATATCTAATAATCTAAATGATCAAAAAATTTACAAAACCTAATTAGCATGTGAGTATTTGATCAAAGACCCCTTATACTCAAGAAGCAGTTTTCTCACAAGCTCGATATTTGGAGTACGTACAAGTGTAATATCATCAGTAACTTTACCTAGAACTCAGACCGAAGAGTACTTGAAAATATGTATTAGTTCTATCATGCTATAGGTATGTCCGTATGTCTTCCTTCCCTCCACAGTTTACAAATTTTGATTTAAGGACGTAGAGTTTTTAACTTACACCCTGTATTCGGTGACATGGGAGGGACCTAATGTTTCCCATACATCGATACATGTATTAATATGGTACTTGGAGTGTAAATTAAGGTTCTCTAAATCAACAAGAAGTTTCCCAAACTTGATGCTGGTAGAAAAGCACCTTAACGCACGTATACGCATGTATGTCAAGTAGGATGTTGTTTGTGATCAGTGAATCACCTTTATTCCTATGGTAGCTAGAAAATATTCTATAAGGCTTTTCTTCTACAGTCGAGCAAGCACAACTATCTTAACCAAGTATAATCTAGTAGTTGAACGTTGAAAGCAAGAATTTACTCTGTTACACAGAACAGTGTACCTCAAGTGATAGAAAGATGCAAGTTGTAGTTGTACTATGTATATAAAATCATGAAGTATCACTCAGAAAAAAAAACGGGGTCGAACCGTCATTCCAGGATTTGCAGTAAGGAACAAATTAATAATCGAGCACACAATAAAAATTGACAGTTAACTTAGCTAGTCATACTATTTGTGGGTTTAAAATCAATGGATCCATATCAAACACTCGAGTTATCTAGAATAAATCATAAGAAAAATGAAGATCAATGGTCCAACCAAAAAGGCAAATAGAAAGAAAGAGAGAATACCAGCGCCAGCAATGGCAAAGGTAGGAGTAGACTTGGCATGAACAAGGACAAGCTTAAAAGGGTAATTAGGAGCACAAGGCGAAGGAGTAGCAGTAGTAGGATTAGTACTCCTTTCGCCTTCACCTTCACCTTCACCTTCACCATCGCCTTCAGGGACATGGGATAAAACTTGAGGTCGAGCAAAAGGAACAAAGAAATGATCCAATGCCCATGTAAGAGCGTAGTCACTCTGCTCGCTCTCATCTATTCCTATCACCATAACTTCCTTCTCCTCTCCCATTTTTCCCTGCTCGTATTCCTGGTATGAGTGTATGAGTATGGTGATTACGTTGCTGTTTGCAACTTCTCCTCTTGCGTGGTGTGTTTTAATAGAGCTACACGGTGCATTACGTTTGTTGCTATAGTGGATTGTCAAGTCCTTTCCCACAATCTCCTTTAGTCCCTTCCTTTTTCTCTTTTTTATCTTTGCTTTTTTTCCACTTTGGCAAAGACGTTAGGTCTTGATCCTGAGAAGCAAAATGCAACTTGAAGAATATCAATATTAAGTACGCTAATTACTTAGGAGCCGTTTGGTTGGAGTTAATGATTAAGAGGGTAATGGAATGTATTTATAAACTAAAATAGGAGGTATGTGAGATAGTGAGGGTTAGATTTTGTGACAAAAAAAGTATTAATTACCCCTATTTGGGGATAATAGAAACTCACCTCCCCTAGGGTAATGATTTTCCCTTCATTTTCTCCATTACTCCGTTAATCATTACCCTCATCATCACTTCACCTTACTATTTTACATTTTAATTTGCTCCATTACCCCCTTAATCATTACCCCCAACCAAACGTCCCATTACTTTTTTTTAAGATGGTCTTTGTTCCATTTTCTTTTTAACGGTCTTCAATAACACTTTGACCATGGATAGTCATACATACACAAAAACTTGTTTAAGACAGTCTTATCGTAATTTTTGGTGTGACAATTGTCACTTTTTAGTAAAATAAGGGTTACTACTTATAAAAAGTGACCGCTACATTATTGATAAATAGTGAACCCATCTTTCTATGAGTTGGTCTCACACAAGTCATTCGGTTAATTATTATACTCCCTCCGTCCCCTCTTTACGTTGGTAGTTTGACTCGGAACGGAGTTTAAGACAAGAAAACTTTGGTTTAAAAATGACTCAAAGACCATTGCTCAAGTATGAGAGAGAATATGGTGGTCCCTTGTGGTCCTTTTAAGTATGAGAGAGAATATGGTGGTCCCTTAAATGAGTATATAAGTAATCTCATTACTTTTTTCCAATGTTTTGAAAACCGCGTCGGGCATCGAACCGGATGGCCGAGGGGTTCGATGGTTCAACTGGTTCGACCGGTTCAACCGGCCTAAAAAAGCGGATGACGTCATAATTAATTTAAATTTCTAAAAAATACACAAAAATCAGAAAAAATAGAAAAAAAGTTAGAAAAAATCAAACTAATTTTAAAAGTGGTTTTTACATTATATATGTTACTCCTACTTCAACATTTATTAGGAAAGTTCCTTAAATGACCCTAACAAAAGTTTCTTAAATACAAGTACCATCCTCTATCAAAAAAATACAAGTATCATCCAAAACAAAAGAACAAAGTTATTAAGAACATGAAGCTAACAAAGCTGAAAAGCAAAAAGGGTGAAGAGCTATTAAAAACAAAGAAAAAGAATAAAAAGGGTGAATAAAACTGAAAGAGAGGACAAAATGAGAAAAAGGGGTGATAACTGATAACACCACCGGCACCTCTCAACCTTCAAAGGTCAAAACATCCCTCACTCACAACTCTCTCTCTCTCCTCTATCTCTCCTCTTTTCATTCATTCAGTTACCCACATCTCATAAATTACTTGCAGACTTCAACCATCACTTTCACACAAACACACCCCTATTCGTTTCTGTCTCTCTCCTCCAGATCCATAATTTTCGAACACCTTGTTCAGCGGAGCATGTCGCCGGTCATCGAGCCGTCGCCGTTCAGTTTTCCAATTAGAGAGAGAAGGTGAGTGAGGGAGAGAGATTGAACTGGGGTAGGAGGAAAAAAATGGAAAAAGAATTAATTTTGTAAAGGAAAAAAATGGAAAAAGCATTAATTTTGAAAAAGAAAAAACCGTTTCAAACCGGCAGTTCACCGATTTTCCACCGGTTCACGGTTAACCGCCCGGGTTTGACCGGGTTTGACCAAAGCGGTTCTTTTGAGCCATTTGAACCGGCCGACCTATCGGTTCCCGGTTAAACCGGTTGAACCGTCCGGTCCGGTCCGGTTTTAACAACATTGCTTTTTTCTTACTTATAATGGAAGTACCAACGTAAAGAGGGGCCGGACTACAATGAAAACTACCAACGTAAAGAGGGGACAGAGGGAGTATATAACTATAAAAATATAATAAGATAGAATCAAAATATCATTAAAGATGAATTTGATAATAGTATTTGTACTTTGTAAAAATCAACAAGTCTTGTGTGAGACCAACTTACAGAAAAATGGGGTCATTTTTTAGCAATGTAGGGATCACTTATGATGAGCAGTGACCTTTACTTTGTTGAAAAGTGACCTCCGTCACACCTAAAATTACGGAAAAACGGTTCTATAGAAGTTTTTGTGGGTAAAAAATTATACTTATACTTAAATAGTCAAAATTTGGAATATTAACCTCAAAAAGTCAAATAAAAAGAAGAATTCAGATGAAAAGTGTATTTCATGAGCTAAATAAATTCCAAACGTCAATATGTAGCAAAAAAAAAAAAAAAATTCCAAACGTCAATATATGTTTTTTTATTCATCTACATAAACACCATACAAAACATTTTTATACGATGGTCTTTGACATTTTCTACGAGTTGGTCTGACACAAAATTTTATTTTATTTTTCTTAGTATGGTAAGGAGGCCGCACCTAGGAGAGGTGGAGAGAGATAAATCCTTCACTAGCAGGTGGGTGATAAAATTTAAACCCAGACCTTCGCCAAATTTGAATGAGACGTGGTTGCCATCTCGGTTTCCACCTCAACCCTTATCTGATACAAGACTTGATGTATATGAAATTACTCAATGTTTTCGGAATTTATTTTCTATGTTGGAAAAAATGCAAAAGAAAAAAAAAAAGAAAAACGAAAAAAAAGGGGTGACATAACCTCGCTCTAGGACCATGACCTCAAAAAAAGTAACATCTACCAGGAACATTATTCATGAAGAGGACAGAAGCATTAAGGAAGACAGAAAGATGAAATAATGGGAATCTAATACCACCTTCCTTTTTTTTTTTTTTTTTGGGGTGCAAATCTAATACCACATTTAATAAAGTGAGAGCTTGGTACAATTAGGGGAGCATGAATAAAACCTTCTAATTAGGGGAGCATGAACAAAACCTTAATTCATGGAAGAAGCCTCATTATTGCAAATACTCTCTACATCCCAAAGTTGTTAATAAGAAGGAAAACCAATCCTTAAAGCTGAGAAGTTGAGTCATAATCATCAAGAAATTACAACTTTGTTTTGAAATTACAACTTCCTGTGGAGTATTCTTTTTTTTTTCCCCCCCCTTGATTATTTACAAATTATTGTGTTATTTAATCTTGTGAACCAAACCACCACTTGTTTTTAAAGTTACTTTCCAGCCTGCTTGCTTTCTTCTATTTTCTGATATGCATTCGTATAGGCATTTTCCTGCAGGAAAAAATCGTTATCTACAATTTGCAAAGCTACTTTCTTTAGCAATTATGACATAGACAATATGTTATGTAGTTATCTATTATGTCATATAATACTTTTATTAAAAATCACAATTCAAAAGTTGCTTTTTTATTTAGTAGGAATATTCTTCCTTTTTCTTTTTTCTTTTTTCCCAATCGTCTTTTGGTTTATAGTTCTTATCAAAAAAAAAGAAAAAGAAAAAAGAATGACTATAGTTTCCAATATTAGATAATCCTGGAATCTGGACCATGCTCCCACCACTTACAAATACCACCTTTTTAGGGGTGGATTTGACTAGGCTCCACTACTTAATTTGTAAGGGGTGGAATAATTTCTCATATATATATATATATATATATATATATATATATATATATATATATATATATATATATATATATATATATATATATATATATATATATATATATATATATATATATATATATATATATATATATATATATATATATATACGGTAATGAGTTCGAAGCTCACATTTTTTAACTACTGCTAGGAAGATAATTACCACTTTTTTAGGGGTGGAAATAAGTGGGCTCCCATACTTGTTTTGTAAGAAGTGGAATAATTTCTCATATATACACAGTAAGGAGTTCTAAGCTCATATTTTATAACTACTAGTAGGGCGTTTGTTTAGTGGGAATAGGAGCTAGAAAATTAGGATTGTAAAATCTCATTTTTGTTGTCAGGGATGGGGAATAGAGATGGAGAAGGGATGAGGATAAAAAGGCCTCTTATCCCACGTTTTGATCCCATAGGGGGGCTGGTATTTGAAGGTGGGATAAGGATTTTATAGTCAAATTACCATCATGCCCATTAAAAATGACAGCAGATTTTGCCTTCTCTTTTATTTAAGGGCATTTTGGTAAACTAACTTTACAATTTCCTATCTATTCCCTAATCTAATACCCACGTAACAAACAAGGTAGTTGGATTAATTATACAAATTTCCTATCGTCTAACCCAAATCCCATCTCCATCTCCATAATTTCATAATCTCATTCCCACTTGCCAAACGCCCCCTAAGAAGATAGAACTTGATAATAAAAGACCTAACATTTCAATTATATGGGTAGAGTGAGTTTGATCTCTAAATTGGATAGAATTTCGGCAGATCGTGCATAAATGGACAGCTTGCCTGATTGCTATGTCCATTTCACATTGAAGGTATCACAGCCCAACAATACTTTACGTTGCTCGATCATTCTACTGATGTTAGAAAGGTACTTTTGAATATTTGTAATAGAGCAAATCTTGTGTGAAACGACCTCACAGAAAAATGGGATCACAATGTAGACATGTAAGGTCATTATGTAGGCATGTAGGGGTCACTCATTATAAAAGTGACCCTTGTTTCACTAAAAAGTGACATTCGTATCATCAAAGGTTACAATAATTCTAATACCGATCTCAAACAAGTTTTTGTGTTTGTAACATGTGCTGTCAAGCTTCTAATTTTCACCAAAATGTTTTCAGGGATTGGATTGGAAGTTTGGAGCAGATAGGTTCAGGGTTGTAAATGTTCGACGTGGTTAGAAAACTGAAGTTAATAATTTTAAAACTGACCTCAAGAAGCTGAACAAAGATTATTTTTTACGGATATAATCACCAATGAGAAAATCATTCTTGCAGAGAAAGCTACACCAGTATCCAATCAATTTGACCTTGCAACTAGCTGAAAGGAGTGCTTAGCTCCACAGAATTTGGCAACTTGAACTCAGCACCTGATCGAGTCATTTTCACAACAAAAAAAGTAAAGCAAATGGAATCGTTCTAAAACATAGAAGACAAGGGAATTCTAAGGTTCACTGCACACAATATTATGCTCTGTCAATACCTTATAAAGCCCTCTTGCTGAGTATCCTATGCGCTATCTTACTGAGCACGTACACATCCCTCTCCCTCTAGTACCTAGTCTCTACGTAACAAATGGATAAGTTGGTAGGAAAAAGTTATTCCTCATGAACAAAGAAGTTACTTGCATGTTGGACTTTGATCTAAATTTGATTTTGCATCTGGTTTTTCATTTACAGTCTCCCTCCCTGACTCCGTTCCTGATTTCGATCTTGGTATTGGGGCCTAATTGTAAGGAGAAGCAAAAAAAATCTAAAACATTAAGGGCCGCTTGGTTGGGGGTAACGATTAAGGGGTTATGAAATGAATTTTTAAGGTAAAATAGTAAGGTGAAGTGGTGATGAGGATAATGATTAAGGAGAGGTAATGGAGAAAATGAAGGAAAATGGGGGAATATCATTACCCTAAGGGGAGGTGGGTTTCTATTATCCCTCAATTGGGGGTAATCATTACCTTCCTTCTCACAAAATCTATCCCCCACTACCTCACATAGCTCTCACTTTAGCATATAAATTCATTCCATTACCTCTAGTGGCGAATTCAGAAATATTTCCAAGTGGGTTCAGTTTCTTTAGAATAGTGGAGCATTTTTTATATTTTATTCATTTTTTCCATATAAACAAGGGTTTTTTATTAAAATTTTTTTTCCAAGTGGAGCACTTGACTCCATTCTTCAACACATACATCCGCCACTGATTACCCCCTTAACCAAACAGCCCTTAAAATCAGTATGTATCTACAACATAGTGAATTGTTGGTTTTACAAAGCAGAAATATTTTTACTGTCATCTGACTTCAATATTCCTTACCCACCGCCCAACCCCAGACGTCCCACTCCGTCCCACCAACAATGGGTACTGAAGACACCCGACGAATGACGTAACAAAAATAATCAATACAACAATATCAATATTTTAGGGAGTCAGCACCAAAAAAAAAAAACACCAATTTTAGGGAGTGATGTTCTGTGGAGTTGTCTGATGGTTTACCTCAAATAGTGGGGTTTATAGAACCCGTACAACAAAGACAGACAGACCCCTAACGCAATTTCAAACACCAGCAACACCATATTCCCTGGTTTTATGTCGTAGCACCTGCAATAACACAGTAACTAAGTTGGAAAAAGGCCAATAGCTTGCCAAGAAGAATGCAGAACATCAGACTGCTATACTTCAACACTAAATTACGTACGACAGAAGACACTAAAAGCATAGAGACAGTACACCCCAAATGTGTCCTCGTGCTCCACTACATCAAAGAGTGAATTTAAGGAGACAGTTCTAGCATGCACGTTTATAGACATTTTAGTAAGAAAAAGAAAAACAATACCAAGGAAAAGTATGTGTCGTTTAGAATTGAAACTACATAAAGAGATCTGTAGATCGAAGAGCGTATAAATTGAATTTAAAAACACATTTGATCCTTGTGCAAGAGAAATTCATAGGTCCAAAAGACACTCACTGCACTAAGTCCATGAGAGACGCACAGGAGTAAGTCCAAGCACTTTCATTTTTGAGACGAGAACAAAATGCTTCGTGTATCTCATAAATGTACATCTGAAACGCATTCATGCTTGCTTACATTTGAAATGGCTTTCGGGAATTGCAAGGGCTGGAGCTGTGCGTGGTAAATGACTTAGAGTCTGCCTGTCAATAAAGATATCAGAACAAGCAACAGCATCATGAAAATAAAAGGCCAGTCATAAAAACTAGCCAATTATCCTTCATAGAAGTTACAAAACAAACACCCTTTAACACCATTTTCTCCAGATGTAGAGAACTCAATTCAATATCTCGCTACATCACTGTAGCCAAAGAGATTCTCAACTCACTAAAGCTATTGCATCAACACCATTACTGACGAGCATTTTACTATTACAAGAGTGTGCATCCACTGCTTACAACAATTGCATTTTAAAAGAAATATAATATCATCGAAGATTCATAGAACTACTTTGTTCATGAATCATGAGCAGAAGACGATCCTATTTGTTCATGTGGATGAAAGGGTCAGTCACATATATACAATTAAAGAGAAACCACGCAATTGCCAAGTCATATGTGCTGGTGCCCCTAGAAAGTCCTGGATTTCTTGCAATATGAGATTGAATGCCATAACTCTTACGCGACGCCTTCTTTTCGATGAACACTCTACCACTGAATGATGAACTTTGCCAGTCTCCGCCTCCCGCTGACGCCGAGTCGGCTCCTATGCCGCTAGCTCATCAAATATAATGAATAAAGATAAGTTAAAAATGAAAATTAGCTAGGGACATGTTGACAGTGTAAAAACTACACAACAAACATTTACTGCTGTTACATTTCCTGTTCAAGAAACATTTCAAAGCTCGGTCAAAGCTTTGGGTGCATATTGACTGTGATACCCCAATATTTTCTATAATTATTATATCAATTAATAAATGATTTATAAATAGTTTCGGAGATTAAATCGTATATTCATTTGAGGATTCAATTTATTCAATTAAAGCCATAATAATATTAATATTATTATGGGACTTTCATAATTTATATTTATTTATTTTGAGGAGTTTAACTAAAATATTTTATATATGAATAAGAATTATTCATATAGTTTTAATTAGTTTTAATTATCTTTTTAATTCAGAAAATTATTAAATAAATTCCTAAACCTAGAAGTCTTTAACTTGGGTTGACTGAGGGCCTATTTAAAGAAAAAGGTGAGACAGTTGATCAGTTTTGCAAACTGAGCCAAAACCCTCAAGCTTTCTCTCACTCACGTTCTCTCTCACCGTCCTCTCTCTCTCACGTTCTCTCTCCACCGTCACTCTCTCTCTCTCTCCTGATCTGGTCGCCGGAATCCTCCAGCCGTCGCCGCCATTCATGGCATGGTAAGCTTTTCTCTCTCCTCTTCTTTCTCTCTCTTTCCTTCTTCTTTCTTCTTCTCACGCTTTTCTCTCTTTCTCCATGGCTTCTTTTTCTCTCACTGTTGACAGCCACCAGGGAGCCACCTTGCTCCGGCCACCGTCACCCTCCCTCGCCGGTGAGTCACCGGGCTGATGGGGCCCAGCCCCGTCGCCTCTCTTTCTTTCTCTTTCGCTTTGTTTTCCTCTCTCTTTCGCTCTCTTTTGTGCATTGTCGTGACCACCACGGTGGACCACCACCACCGACGGCGCCGGTGGGTGGTAGTGGGGTAACCAGTGAGTCCATGACCACCATGGTGGTGGTTTAAGGGTCGCGCAATCTGTTTCTTTTTCGCAGTTCGCAATTTCGTCGTGCAGGTTTTTGATGATTTTCAGCAATTTTGATTTCTTGTGTTAATTGTTCTGCACTCGTTTGGAACCCGAATTTGGATTTTCAAAAGTCTAGATTATTTAAAATAAATCAACGAATTTAATAAAAATATCAGATTAATATTTCGTTAGTTTTTGGATTTTCGTATTTAATAAATTTAGTTTCGATAATTGTTTTTAATTAGGGACTAACGAGCAAGCGTGATAATCTTTGTACGTGGAGCTTACGTACTGTTTGGTAGTGTATTAGTGGTAAGCGCTCATGCCTACCTTCTTCCAAAGCCCCATCAAAATTATTTTGATGTGTTAAGTGCTAATTGGGAAATTGTTGTGAATTTAATATGCAAAGCATGATTAAATTATATCGTCATTATTATGAAGTTATTAAGCATGATTCACTGCTGTAAATATGATTTATAATTAGCATGTCGATGTTATCATGTTTTGGGAATTAATTAGTCCATATGATAATTATTAGATAATTATTGAATGGTGAATTATTAGTATTATTATGTTATTAAATAAGTGCTAATTGGTATGGGTACTATTGAGTGCTAGTGAGTGCCTATCTATTATTGATTGAATGTCGTTGATGAATTGTGAATTTTGGATATCGTGTTACACTGCCGAAGTGCTGCCGAAATTTGGCTAGACATTACTTGTCTTCATTATTGAAGTATCGTCGTTATTGAATTAAAGCATGTTTAATTCTCATCGTATTAAATTATCGTTATCGTCGTTATTTACTATTCATTGTCTAGAGCATGAAATGAATTAGTAAGTCGTGGTCTCGTAGTACCACCTATGTCAACCAATGCAAATTATGTGAATTGAATTAAATGAGAGTAAGACTCCTAATGGATCCCTAGGAGTAGTCGAGCTATCGGGATTGCACCTAGTGGTGTAGTTCAAGGGATGAGTGATTCCCAAGTTACTTATGGGCACCTCGCAGTGTGTTTGGGACAGATCATTCCCCATTTATTAAGTCCTGTAGGCTCGTGTAATTGTACTAGAGGTAGTGTGCACACTAGAGTCATTAAGTCCATGGCATGATTGTATCTTCGTTAAACAGGATGGGTAATCGCTTTTATAAGCTCTCTTACATCTCTCTAATCAAGACGGATTGTCTATGTCGTATTTCGTATGATCACTATACAAGAATTATGTATAAAAGAATGTCGTTATGCGTATGCTTGATTATCTGCTTACGTGCGTATGCAAATGAATTTCAATGATTCTTCTAAAACCTCAGGTAAGGTTTGCGAAATGTTTTTACTGGGTACGGATGACGTTTATTCAGTTTATCTGATTTTTGTTTCTCTTTTGTTTCTTTTCTTTTCTTCTGTATTTTTGTTTCCGTCACGGAAACCAAAGTACAGGTTTAGATTGATTGAGGACGTACAACTTTGAAGGTTAGAGTTGACGTTAGTTTATAGAACTGTTTCCATTTGGATTAGATCGTGGGAATTGGTTATTTTGGATTTGGTTTTGCCCTTGAAGGCCAGTTGTAATAAATTTGGTTAATGGTTTTAGCTCACTATATAGACAACTCTGATAATAACTGCTTAGAATTATTAAGTTCCTTAGAAGCTCCTTTTGACGCCTAGTCTTTTCTTTCTGCTTAGCATTTACTCCTTAGTGATAAATGTTGCAGTAACTAACCCTTGGATCCGTGACGGTTCAGTGGTGTCGAGTCGTGGATAACGACGTCGATAGTTCCCAGAAAATCGTTGTAAATTCGGGGGTGTTACATTGACAGTATAAAACCAACACTACAAACATTTCCTGTAGTTACATTACCTGCTCAAGAAACATTTCAAAACTTGGTCTAAGCTTTCTTTATTTGGCAGGCTCGTACTGAAGATATACAACAGAAGCAAATAGAATAGAATTACTTTTGGACAAGGATAGTAAAACTAGCCAGGTGATAATCATACTGTTTAGCAGTACATGAAATATCATGATTATTCAAATTAAAGTAGGTTAACTGAAAGTCTGGGAATGGAGATACAATATGACAAATAGAAAGATAATTGTTTCATTCACCAATTATCAATTGCTCATCTTTTATCATCCCATCTGATTTACTACTCGGAGACTCGACTAACTATTCAAATTTTTTTTAATACCACATTGAACATAGTTAATTCACAAGCATGCTATAATGAATCATATCCTCGGTCAAATAAACTAAGGTTTGTGCTTTGTCTACAACAACATACAAATGTCATACAAGAATGCAGCTTCAAGTTCAACTCTCATTAATCAAACATATTATAGCAAAGCCATCAAGTTTTGCTGAAGCCAACTTTTAATTATCCGTCCAATTTCATATAAAAAGCAACTAGGTTCATATTTCCAAAATAACATGTCAATACACTTTTACCCAAAAGCATACAAATGATAGTTCGGGCATCAACCATGTCAGATTCTGCAAGATCTTCTAATTAATTTAGATCATTCAATGTGAAATCTCTCGACTTCAATGGCTATTTTGACAAGATATAATGGATATTTTCTACATTGAAATCTCACTCCATTCATGTTTCAAGCTTGTATCAAGTATCAATTATGTCCTTACCACTGAATGATAGCATAAAGAGGTTTGATATGATGCTAAGATAACCAAACTACAAATCAACTCCAGGTTATGGAAAGGAGTGCTAAAGCTTGGGGATGATAATGTGCAGGCATGTGGCAGTATTGAAGCAAGCCCAGACTTGTCGCAGTCATGGGATCGCAATGGAAAGTTTAGGATAGTGTAGACACCCTCATCGGTTCTCATCCCCTGGAACCGCAACGCCCGATGATGATGGTAATGGATTAACATGGACGTAAGTAGAAAAGGACATTGCTCGTAAATCTAGACCAAATTCCTTGAAACTTCAGTCTTTGGATAGCCCTCGTTATAAGGTTTCCAATGCCTTTGACCTTGGCTCAATCAGGTTTCCGGATCAAGAGATATCCCATCTCGAAGATTTGGGTCAATCAAGTTCCCAAGGGCAATTTCGTAATTTACTAAGAAAAAAAAGTCAAAAAACCCTAGTCACGCGCGCGCCTCCAGGTCTAGCGGCTGACGCTGTCAGCCCGGTGGCACACGCGTGACAGCGGGGGCCCTCTGGGCAGCCGTTGGCCCCAGCTGCCTTCCGTGTGGCCGCTGGACCTGTGTTTTTTGGCTGGGCCGAGTTTGGCGCCGGGTTTCTTACCCTAGGCCCCTAATTCCGACCCCTAACTCTATAAATACTCCTTTTCACCCTCTTTTGACGAAGGTTGGTCAGTTTATAATTTTGAGAGCACAAATTTCCCCTAATCATAGAGAATTCAGATTTTGAAGACTCAAGTAAGCCATTGCACCCAACCTAGCACCCAAGATTGAAGAGCAATTCCACTTCTACTAGTCCCGTTCGAATAGAACATCCAGGTTAACCATTCTGAGGGCCTAAATTCTTTACTAAATCTCTTATTTATTGTTTATAATCATGTTTTATTTATCTTTTGATTATGGTTGAGTAAATTTGCATGCTTGGGTTTTTGTACATAATTATGCATGACTAGTCAATTTAAAGCTAGTATCGTTTTATTAGTTAAGTTAAAGTTTGCATCTTTTTATAGTTTGTACATGCATATAGCAACCTCTTAGGTTTATTTTAGCATAAAGTTGATATTTTTGCATTGTTCTTCCTTTGAAGTTACTAACAAATTTATTGATGTGCATATGCAATACTTGACGCGTTTAGCAAAGTGCGGTAGGTCGGAGCGTTAATTTAATGCTTTATCTCTTGTTTATGCTTGATAATAGTATGCATGTAAATTGGATATAATTGTGCAAAGTGATAACATAGGTACTTTATTTGGCTTTAACCCGCCTAGTTAATATAGGATCTTGAACGACCGGACTTATATGGAACCATATAATATAAATAAAATTTGACATGGATAGGCTTAGTAGAGGCCGTTTATTCGGGCGATTTAGATGAGATTCGTTTTGTTTATTTCGTACCTACACCCCCGAACTCAATATTTGGTCCCCATGGGCATGAGTCAATTCCCAATAGGAATTGGGTGCACTTTTTGATGGCTTCCAATTGTTTCCTAAAAATTGGTGGCGATTTCTTTGTTTGCAAATCATTATTCCCCATAATTAATTTAAATTGCATATTGACGTATTATTTAAGAACCATTTAATTCCAATTCAAGAGATCCGACGCGTTTAAGGCGTCGGAAAGGCGAGGGTTCTTACAGTGACGACTTCACTGGGGAATTAACAAGAGGGTGTAATTCGAACACCTATCCATGTCAACAATTTATTTTAGCTATTTGGTTCAATTACCGTATGTGGTTATCTTCTTTGCTTTGCATCCATATCATTCATATTGCATGCGTTATCATCGAAAGATATCAAAAGACATCACCACACCATTAACAGGAATTACCCTTTGGAACATTGTCTATGAGTTAGGCCGGTGACCCACTAGGTCCGAATTACCTTTGCACATAGTCGTGTTCCGCCCCATGACATTTACATGTTTCCATTCGATCGAGATGTGTAAAATGGTATGTTTAGTTTTACTATGCACCCCATAGATGACGAAACGCATCCGGTCGTGGGTTACCTTATCCAACCATAGATCATGTCAAAAGATTGCATTGTCGTTCGAACCTTCACCGCAAGCACAGTTCGTGAGCCCCATTTGGATCGATTACCTTCGCACACCGCCTCACCACCTAGTTCACCTAAGTCCGCTATGTCTGGAGACGCCGAGAAAATCGCTGACCAAAAGATGGATGACCTTTTAGCCCAAATGGTCTCCATGAATGCTAGATTTACTGATATGGAAGCCCGTGTCGCCAAGTTGGATCCCCCTGCTAGGGATGATGATGAGCCCAAGCCGAACGAGGAAAATACTAAGCCCTTCACTAAAGAGGTCCAAGAACTCCAAGCAAAACTGAACAGGCTTGAATCTATCCTAGGCAAAAGTCGTGTCTTCATTGACATGATCATCAATTCTGAAGGCTATGCTCCCCATATCAAGGGAAAATTGCCCACTAAGTTTTCCATACCTGAAGTTCCCACTTTCAAAGGAACCGACGATCCACAAGATCACATTAGAGCTTTCACTACTGCATTGGGCCTTAGAGGCATTGAGCAAGAGCTGTATGTTCACCTCTTTTCCCAAACCTTGGACCCTTCTGTTAGGGCCTGGTTCTTCAAGTTGCCCACCCAAAAGTTGCAAAAATGGGAAGATTTATCCACCTTCTTCCTCGAGAGATATGCTGACAATGTCTTGCCTCCCATGATATTAAGAGAGTTGGACATCACCAAGCAAGGTGATAAAGAAGGGTTCACCAATTTCGTGAGAAGATGGAACTAAGGTTGCTGAAATGATTGATCGCCCATCTGAAAGGGATCAAATTAGAATGCCAGTCCAGAACTTGGCATCTGAATACTGCGAGCACATGAAGTTTCAACCCATAACCACTTATGCATAGTTAACTGAAGTAGGCATGGCCATTGAATACGACCAACTCCAAAGAGGAAAGAACAAGGTCACTTACAACAACAATACATGTGGTTACAAGTATAAGAAATACACCAATACCAATCATGCCTCCACAAGGAGAGGAAATGAAGTGAATGCCATCGCCGATAGACGTCCAAGAAGGTTTACCTCCCTCGGGATGCCTTATGTCAAGGCCCTAGACAAATTAGTCAAAGGAGACTATCTACACCCGACTAGGCCTACTCCCGATCCACCCATAGAGAAAAGGTCGCCATACTGGAACGAGTCTGCATTCTGCAAATACCATAGGGGTCGTAGGCACGACACTGAAAAGTGTTACATCCTCAAGGAGAAAATCTAGGTTCTGTTCGACAATGGCACCATACCATTGCCTAAGGATGCGCCGCCACCCAGCAACAACAATAATCCCCTTGGGAACTCTTTCGCCATTGACACAGAAGAAGGATTTGATCCATCCTATCTGATCACTCCTGTTGGGCAGACCATACCACCATACCCAAGCCCAAGACCCAAGCTAGGCATTTGCGGCCTTTGGGACAGTGACGAGGAGGATAATGGATCCTATACTGATCCAGAAGACGTGTTGACCCCACAAGTCCACGACATAGCAAACGACAAAGTTTGGTATGATATTTCTGATGACGAGAAAGAGGAGGATGACAAAGCTCTAAACTACCTCACAAGGTCAGGACGCCAATTTAGGCCCGAAAATATCTATTTGGACCGATCTCAAATCCAACCCGTAGAGCCTGTAACAATCCCCAGTAGGGATCCAGCCCAAAGAGAAGTGGTTAAAGAAGATGATGGGACCAACATTGTCAAACAGTTGTAAAGGACAAAAGCTGACATATCCATCTGGCAATTGTTGATCACTTCTATCACTCATAGAAGGGCCGTGTTAGAAGCCTTGAGTGCAACCACCATTTCTCCAAATGCCACTCTTGAAGAGGTGGTCAACCTCCTGATCCAAGGAAAGTCATCCACGCCCGTCACCTTTTCTGACAAAGACCTTCCACCTGAAGGTATCCACCACAGCAAGGCCCTTTATCTGACTGTAGTTTATCAACAAAGACAAGTCCCTATGACTTTGGTTGACAATGGCTCAGTTGTAAATGTATGCCCTTTGAGGACCGCTGAACACCTCAAAATAGATTGCAACAATCTCACGCATTCCGCGCAAAGGCTAAGAGCTTATGATAATTCCAAAAGAAACGTCTTGAGCACATTCTCCATGAACATCAATATTGGGCCGATCGAGAAAATGGTCCAGTTGCACGTAATCGACATTCCAGCCACCTTCAACCTACTCTTAGGAAGGCCTTGGTTGCATGGGCTAAACGCCGTGGCTTCAACCCTGCATCAAAAGGTAAAGCTATCCTTGGCAGGATCCACACTGGAAGTCTGCGCTGATACCATGGTAGCCCAGATAGAAAAAGCTTCAGTCCTAAAGACAGAGCATAATGAGGAAGACGAAGAATTATGGGGCTTCGAGAAAATAGCCTTCATAGAAACAATAGAGCCCACACTCAATGTGAATGCTCTACTCAGAAAGCAAGGTCACTTTCCAGGCACCACTCTGGGCCCTCACCCCAAGGTAGCCCAAACCTGCTGGAATACCAAGATAAAAAATGATCTATTTGGGCTAGGCAACAGGCCCACAAGGCAAGAAATTCGAGCTTACATATCAAAGGAAATGGCTAGAAAAAGAGCCCGCGCGGCCAACAAGCTTGTTCCACATAGCATGAATCCTTATCCCCTCACCCTCAATGGGCAATTTCTTCAAGAAGACGACCCATATCCTTAATACGGATTCCCTGAACCATATGCAATCAATGGAGTCCTAGTTCCAGGCTTTGAGGCATTTCAAGACTGCTTCACCATGAGTGAAGACACACTTGCACCTGCTAATGAGAACCGATCCACTAAAGATTGGGCTAATGACATGGCATCAAACGACTTTGGGCTACTATTTAATGAATAGCGTCACCAATACAATGAGGAAGCAAACAAACTCCCCCTCACTGTACTTTTTAATGAAGGTTTCGACCCGTCCAAGCTGATTGCCCCAATCGGGCCCGACCGCACCACCTGGAAGCACGAGACGAAGTGGACTCCAGTCGAGGGAGCCAAATACAAGTTCATGATTCGCAACGGTCCTGCAGAGAGGCCCAATTCTGATTCTGAGTCCGATTCCGAGTCCGAGTCCGAGTCTGATTCTGAGTCTGTTACCCTAAAAGTGTCGGGTAGTCCACCCCAGTATATTCCTGATGTTACTAAGGTCCTTAGTGATAACCTTATTGATGTATTGTCCGCTTCTATTAAAATTATGAGTGTCGATTTTGCTTACTCGGATTGCCTCATTGCTAATAATTCAGAAGATATAACGGAATTGCCAAAAGAAGTCATTAAAGCATTAATCGAACATGAACAACAGACTTCAATAGTCGAAGAAACAGAGACAATAAATATTGCAACCGATGACGAGCCACGCCACGTGCAAATAGGCTTGTCTTTAACCCCTAATGAACGCGAACAATTCGTAACACTCCTAAAGAATTATACGGATGTTTTCGCTTGGTCCTACAAGGACATGCTCGGCATAGACCACAACATTGCCCAGCACACCATCCCGTTAAAACTCGACTGCAAACTAGTCAAGCAAAAGTGAAGAGGAATGAAACCAGAATGGGCTCTTAAGATCAAAGAGGAAGTCCAGAAACAATTAGATGCGGGCTTCATAAGAGTGGCCAATTACTCCGATTGGGTAGCCAACATCATCCCAGTCCCGAAAAAGGACAGACAGGTGCGAATGTGTGTAGACTTCAGGGACTTGAACAAAGCAAGCCCAAAAGACGACTTTCCACTACCCCATATAGATGTTCTGGTAGACAATACTGCTGGACATGCCCTCCTATCATTCATGGACGGGTATGCAGGATATAACCAAGTCCTGATGGCCAAAGAGGATGAAGAGAAAACCATTTTCATCACGCAATGGGGGACTTATTGCTACACAGTAGTGCCATTCGGGCTTAAGAACCACAAACCAAAGAACTGCGACAACCCTGCTCCACAATATGATGCATAAAGAAGCTGAAGTTTACGTAGATGACATGATCATAAAGTCTAAAGATAGGGAAGGGCATGTACCCTCACTTCGAAAGTTCTTCCATAGGCTTAGGAAGTACAATATGAGGCTTAATCCCAAAAAGTGCGCATTCGGAGTTACATCCGGCAAACTTCTAGGATTTGTCATAAGTACTAGAGGAATCGAGATTGATCCATCCAAGATCAAAGCCATAATAGACATGCCACCACCAAAAACAGAAAAAGAAATAAAAGGCTTTTTAGGGAGGATCCAATACATTAGCAAGTTCATTTCTAAGTTGACTATCACCTGCGAGCCATATTCAAGAAACTTAAAAAAAAGGTAAAAACGGAATGGGATGAACAATGCGAAAAAGGCTTTGACAAAATTAAGGCCTATTTATCCGAACCACCCGTTCTGGTACCGCCCACTCCAGGCATGCCTCTAATCCTTTACCTTACAGTCAATGGGGGCCATGCCAGCCCAAAAAATAAACAAGGAAGAAAAGGTCATCTACTATGTAAGTAAGAAGTTTCTAGAATACGAAACCCGCTATTCTCCTCTTGAAAAAACGTGCCTAGCCTTGGTCACGACAACTAAAAAACTGCGACATTACATGCTTCAACATACGATCCACATAAGATTGAGAGAAGATCCTCTAAAGTACATATTTCAAAAGCCCATACTCAATGGAAGAATAGCCAGGTGGACCATCCTTCGGTCAGAGTTCGACCTTAAAATTGAGCACCAAAAGGCCATCAAAGGGCATTCCATCTCTGAGTATTTAGCCGACCAGGCTATACACGAACCTGATCACAAAGAATAATACCACTTTCCAAACGAAGGGGTCATGACATTAGAAACCGAGACTTGGCAACTCTATTTCGATGGAGCATCTAACCAAAAAGGTTTTGGAGTAGGAGTACTAATAGTATCCCCCGACGGTGCACATACACCTTTTTCGGTCAAATTAGACCACGAAGTCACCAACAATGGCGCAGAATATGAAGCTTGCATAATAGGATTGCAATCCGCTATAAGCCTTGGCATTAAGACACTTCGAGTCTATGGGGACTCGTCACTCATCATCAATCAAATTTCTAAAGTATGGAAAGTCAAAAGTGAATCCTTGGCACTCTACCAGGATTACTTAGACAAGATCATAGTGTATTTGAACCAAATACATTTTACATATCTTCCACGAGAAGCTAATCAATTTGCAGACGCCTTGGCCAACTAGCAAGCATGATCAATATCCCCGAAACCATTCGGATGATGTCCATTTGCGTGCAAAGAAGATCTGAGCCTTCATACTGCAACACTTTGGAAGTGTTCCATGACGAAGAAGACGAGTGGTACACCGATATAAAGAATCTACTCGTCCATCAGCTTTATCCTTTTGATTCTAATCCTAGAGCCCAAAAACAACTCAGAAGGCTCGCAGCCCAATTCATAGAGGTACAGGGCCAGATATACAAGAAAAGCCCAAATGGGATTAACCTCCTATGCGTAGGCACTGAAATGGCCCATAAGGTCTTACGAGATGTACACGGAGGAGTTTGTGGACCGCACATGAACGGTATGATGTTATCCAGGAAAATAATAAGGCTTGGATATTATTGGACAACAAGGGAAAAGGGTTGTTGTGAATTTGTCAAAAGGTGCATACAATGTCAGACACATGCAAATCTACAACACTTACCACCAAGTCCACTATATACCTTCACCTCACCTTGGCCTTTCTCTGTTTGGGGAATAGACATCATTGGCAAGATAACCCCGACATGAAAAGGAGGTCATGAATATATCCTGGTCGCAATCGACTACTTCACCAAGTGGGTCGAAGCGGAATCATACGCGAAGCTCAAAGCAAAGCATGTGGTTAAGTTCATCAAGAATAACATAATAGCTAGATGTGGAGTTCCCTAAGAAATCATCAGTGATAATGGGTCACACTTCATGAAAGAAGTAATTGAGCTTTTAACCCAGTTTAAGATCCAGCACCGAAAGTCGTCTCCTTAAAGACCGCAAACAAACGGCGCAGTAGAGGCAGCTAACAAAAACATCAAGAAAATCATTGAAAGAATGTCCGAGAATTATCATGATTGGCCAAGCAAATTGCCATTCGCACTTTGGGGTTACAGAAACGTCGGTCCGCACATCGACAGGAGCAACACCATACTCTTTGGTCTATGGAATGGAAGCCGTATTGCCAATTGAGCTAGAGATCTTATCTCTACGGATCATTTTGAAAAGTCAAATTCCAGAAGTGGATTGGGTCCAAGCCCACTATGACCAATTAGTCTTACTAGATGAGAAAAGGTTACAGGCTTTGCACAATGTAAGAATCTATCAAAAGAGATTAATAAAGCATTTTAACCAAAAGCTCAAAATTAGAGACCTCAAAGTAGGAGATCTGGTACTTAAAGAGGTAAGGGCCAATGTCACTGACCCAAGAGGAAAATTTAGACCCAAGTGGTCGGATCCGTTCCTCATTACAAAGATTTTAACGGGTAGAGCAGCGAGATTGGCAGATTTGGACGGGATTGAGTTTAGTCAATGGATAAACATGGATCAATTAAAGAGGTTATATGCTTAGGCAAGACGCCCAACATAGCACTTTCGAGAGGCCCATACCAGGCTACATAATCCCGAAGAAAAAAAAAAACGGGATTTAATGTTAAAAAAAATGGATAAGAACTATGAGTGGCCTGATTCCCCTAAAAGGATACATAGGACAACCCAATTGCAATTGGGCCCGGCCCCTTCATCATTTTCGCGTTCAAAAGTTGTTAAAAAGATATATGCATATAATAAACATCAAGTTGCAATATTAAACAAAATGAGCATGTCTCCATAAATAATATCAAAGTCCATTACAAAGACTTGGCAATTCCCGAATATTATGGCAAAAATTAAATCTAAAGAAGGGGCACATCACCCTTATTGAATTTAAAGCAAAATAAAAGGCAATCCTAAGTTAGACATGCTCCAAAAGTGTATTTCCTTAATAGACTACTCCGTAGCTTCGTTAGTAAGGACTACATCCTCCATGGGCTCATCTACCTTTGGGCCTTCCACTTCGCGTTCCTAGGGAGCCCATCTCTCTCGAACCAAAGGCTCTTCTTCTTCAACCTCCATTAGAGGGATGCTCGAGGAGGCCTCGTGATCATTGGCCCGAATTTGGGGCTCTACTTGCGGTTTGGTAGTAATCTTTTCCAAAGCTTTCTTGGCTTTCGAGTTGAGCACACTTCTCACATGCTTGACTCCCTTTTGCTTACCCTTCCCTTTAGGTTCATTAGGGTTTGAAAGTCTTAAGCTAGCTTTGACCGATTGGGCGTTAAGATCGCCTTGTTCGGATTTCCTGCAAGCACGACGACCATCCGTAGTCTTACAGTCCATCCAAGCTTCATAGGCCGAAGATATGGCCGTAGGGGCCTTGATGTGAGGAATAGTCCACTTGGGGCGACGATCCCACGCACACTCCCATGATCTCACCATGGTAATTGTTAAAGCCTGTGTAGCAGGAGCAACACTATCCTTTTGTGGGATAATTTGGTGTTTCCCAAATTGCCGCATGATACGGCTAGGAAATATGTAAGTCAAGTTATGAAGGCCAAGGATTGGGTAATATCCCGTTTCCTTGCTACATTCGATTGCGGATTTTAGGCCCCACCACTTGACAGTCCATCTTAGTAAAGGGCAAGCTTTAAGGTACCCGCGTCATTCCTCAATGGTTGATTCATAATAAAGCCTCCGGCGAGCAAGAAACTGCTTTGGTTGATATTTGAGCGCATTAGCAGGCCTCTCAATGAAGCACATGTGCTCCAGGAGCCATATCTACGAAAAAAAACAACAAGGCAAAAACATAAAGTTAGATATCCATTAAAGATTCGAACTTTATCAAATTTATTCAATGCAATTCAAGCACTCACTTGAAGGAGAAGAGGGCTTTCCGTCCATCCGCCAGGCGACGACTCTTGTTTCTTGCGGTCCAAGCAAATTAAAGTTTCACCAAGAACAAGAGACATAGGGGTAAAATCGTTTTGAATTTGTTCCACAATTCTAAGCATACAAGTTTTACCATTATTACCTCCACCAACAAAGAGGTACCTATGCAAGAGTCATAAGATAAAAGCACGTCTATAATACGTCTCATTGTGGCTATCCCTTACCTTGGGGAAAAAGATGTCAATCATACTGTTGAGGTCTAGTTCACTGCTCCTAGCAACGGAGGAGGCTTGTGTTGAGGATAGGCCAAGATACCTTCTATAATAGCCTTCAAGATTTTCCCCGAGCCATGGAGTAGCGGCAGCTTGATAATGAGGGAACCCAAGGATAGCGGCAAATTCTTCGGGAAGAGGGCATAATTCATTGTACCCGAATCGAAAGACATGGAGTTTTTCATCCCAAAATTCAATGGCAGCTCAAGAAGGTTCCAAAGGATTTGAAGTTGCTTCAAGTGGAAGAGAGCATTCAAGTGGAAAGGCACAAGTCTCATCCTTTCTTCGGGGTCATGGATTGTAACCACTTGTCAAATTTAGCATCAAAGCTTGTCATGGCTGAAATCTAAATTAGTGGGGAGGGTTCTCTCTCGAAAAGCTCTCTATTGCTAGTAAATTATGAAGGTGATGTCCCGAAACCAGACTAATCCAACGCTTATATAGGGCTCGCATGAAAAAGACGAAAAAATAAGGCAACCCTTCAAAAAGGGGCTTCAGCGGCCCCTGGGACGGCCGTTGAAGGCTCGGTGGCCCCAAAAGTGCAGCCGAGCCCCGGCGGCACAGCCGCTGAGCCTGGCGGCCCCTGTTTTCGCCCCCACTGCCTCGCGTGTGCCGCTGGACGCCTCCCTTTGGTCGCCGAGCTATTTTCTCGAGACATCCTTCTTTTCTCCAGTTTTGGACAGTTTTCTTAACCGTTTTGGACTCCAATTTGGCTCTATTTCCTATTTTCTTTATTATTTCTATTTTGTATTATTTCCTTTTTATTTATGGAAGCTCCTGTAAGAACCCTCGCCTTTCCGTCGCGTTTTCGATTTTTAGTTGAGACTAATGGTTCTTAAATATATGTCACATGCGATTTAAATTAATTATAAGGAAAAATAATTTGCAAATAAGAAGCCGCCACCAATTTTCAAAGAAACAATTGGAAACCATCAAAAGTGCACCCCAATTCCTATTGGGAATTGACTCATGCCCATGGGGACTAAGTATTGAGTTCGAGGATGTAGGTACGAAATAAATAAAACGAATCTCATCTAAATCGCCCGCATTAACGGCCTCTACTAAGCTTATCCATGTCAAGTATTTATCTATGCTAGATGGTTCCATACAAATCAGGTCGTCCAATGATCCTAAATTAACTAGGCGGGTTAAGAACAACCAAATTACCTACGTTATCACTTTGCACGATTTATATCCAATTTACATGCATACTATTGACAAGCATAATCATGATATAAAGCATTAAATTAACGCTCCAACCTACCAACTTTGCTAAACGCGCCATGTATTGCATATGCACAATAATAAAACCGTTAGTATCTTCAAAAGAATAATAATAATGCAAAGGTACTAACTTTATGCTAAAATAAAACCTAGGAGGTTACTATATGCATGCAAAAACTATGAAAATATGCAAACTTGCATAAACTAATAAAAAGACGCAAACTTTATATTAACTAATCGTGCATAATTATATACAAAATCAAAAGCATGCAAATTTATTCAACCATAATCAAAAGCTAAATAAAACATGATTAATAAACAGCAAATAAGAGATTTAATAAAGAATTAGGCCCTCGGGATGGTTAAGCTGGACGTTCTATTCGAACGGGACTAGTAGAATTGGAATTGCTCTTCGATCTTTGGTGCTAGGCTAGGTGTATTGCTTGCTTGAATCTTCAGATTTCTAAAATCTCTTTGATTTGGGGAAATATGTGCTCTCAATGATCTCAAAATTATGAACTGACTGACCCCCTCCTGCAAAAGAGGGTGAAAGGGAGTATTTATAGAGTTGGGGGACGAATTTAGGGTCCTAGGGCGAGAAGCCCGGCGCCAAAACTCGGCCCAGTCAAAAAACTGGTTTAGTGGCCACACTGAGGGCAGTTGGGGCCCGCGGCGGCCGCTGGGGCTCAGCGGTTGGCCGCTGAAACTCAGCGGCTGGCCGCTCAGCCCCCGCTGTCACGCGATGGCCGCCGAGCAGCCTGCGAAGGTCGTCGGGCCTGATGGCGCGCGCGTGACTAGGGTTTTTGACTTTTTGTGCTCTGTAAATTACGAAATTGCCCTTGGGCTGGCCCAAGGGGCCGGGATTGAGCGGTTTTGACCCAAATCTTCGAGACACGATATCTCTTGATCCAGGAACCTGATTGAGGCAAGGTCAAAGGCGTTGGAATCCTTATAACAAGGGCTATCCAAAGACTGAGGTTTCAAGGAACTTGGTCTAGATTTTCGAGCAATGTCCTTTTCTACTTACGTCCATGTTTATCCATTACCATCATCATCGGGCGTTCGGTGTCAGGGGATGAGAACCGATTAGGGTGTCTTTAGAAGCCCCCACTTTGGCCGAGCTTGTAAAAGTGAAGGTCAAAGTATTTGCTAAAAATGTTTGCAATGTTTTTTTTTGAAAATGCTTTATGTTAGAAAGAAGAAAAGATAGACTCCTGAGCGCCTGTGGTCAGGGTTACCTGCTTTGTTTAAAGAGCGATGCGTTGCTCTGCTTTGCGGATACTGACGTGACGCTAATTTGAATAGCCTCATCGTCAAAAAGCGGTGTGTTGCCCTGCTTTAATTGTGCCAACGTGACACTAATTTTAATAGCCTCATCGTCAAAGAGCATTGTGTTGCTCTGCTTTAGTTGTTGTTGACGTGACGCTAATTTTGATAGCTTCAACATCAAAGAGCGTTGCTTTGCTCTGCTTTAGTGATGCCTGTGTTTGGAAAATTGTGCCTGCAAAAAATATAATGAAGTGCCTGTGCCTGTATAAAGTTAGATATAATGCTCGTGCCTGCGAAAATAGGTAATACCGAGTCCCTAGGATAGGAAACCAAGCTGTGGGGGCAAAAGACTCATTTTGGGCGATATATTCAAATCTCCCGGGCTTCCAACGGTCGAGAAATGCAATTCCGCGTGGAATTTGAACTTGTGGGCCCGCCCTGAGTGGGGAAACGCGAAAATTGACTCGACGGCCATGCGCAGGGCCGCCGAGCACTGGGCTGCCTTTACGGGCTCGCTCGGTGGCTCAATTTGCCGTGCGAAGGCCATGAGTGGGGCCGCCAGGCCAGACGGCTCAGCCGCGGAGGCTGTGTGGCTGACCGCCAGGGCCAGCGGCTGGGCCGCTGAGCCTAGACGGCCCTGAACAAAAACTGGTATTTTGTGTGGGAGCCGAATTTTTGGGTCATTTCTTTTCCGAAAATTCGAGACTCTCTCTCTCTACCTCCATTGTTGCCCAAACCTCATTTCTTGCTCAAATTTGCTCAAATTTGCTTCTTTTTGCTTACATTTGCTTGGTTTTGCATAATCTTTGTATAATTTGAAGTTTATTTGTGATTTCTCACAAATTTGGGGTGAATTTGAGAGTGGGTTTTTTAAACCCTTGGAGAGAGAAAATCCCAATTCCTCCATCTTTGCTTGTTGATCTTTGCTAGCTTGTTCATCCTTCTTCATGGCTCCCAAATTGGCGAAGAAGAGGAGTAGAAGGGCCGAGGTCCGGGAGGAGGTTGAAGAAATTAATATCTTCACCAAAGCTTTTCCTTCCCATGTCAAGCCTTCCAAGAGGAAAACTAATGTGGCTTTTCCTCAAGATAGGTACACACGGTCGGATAGGATGCCCAACATCATTTGGGATCGGTCGGAGTTGCTCTTTCGACTGGGGACTCACTTGAGCTCTCGTGCTTCCAAGTTTGTGGTAAGCCTCAAACTTTGAATTCATAGTTTTATGCATTGAATTTTAGTTTATATGCTTTGCCTTGAGTAGAATTGTGTAGAAATTGTATGCAATTGTCAAGTTTGTAGCGCATGTGATCTTGCGCGGCTTGAACGAAGTTAGAAACACGCTTAGGATTTGAACATTTGGTTGAAATGTGAACCTAAGAGGTTGCGAATTTGATCATAGGAACCCGATGGGAACTTGAAGCCCCATGGTAATTATGGTTCTTTGGTGAGGCTTTTTAAGACTTTGCCCAAAGAGGTGCAAAGTGCGGTTTTGGGTGCGAGGTTCGGACCCCTTTTGAAAGCGGCGGACTCGGTTGAGCGAGTCAAGAGGTGTATTGTCTGCTTGTCTTTGGAACGTTTTTGGGATACTACCAACACGGTCCACTTCCCTAATGGGGAGATGATGATCACTCCATTGGAGTTTGCTATGTTGACTGGGGTGCCTTGCGTGGGTACGCCCATTGTGTATGACGTTTCCATCTAGAAACGTAAGACTCAGATGGTGGAGTTGTTTGGCCCTTGGGGGAATACCTGGGGTCACCATTATCGTCTCTATAGCAAGCTCTACGCTGCTTTGACTGATGTGAGGTACAAGAGGACTACCTCGGTGGAGCACAAGGCGAGGAAGTTTATCGCCTATCTCCTTGCCACCACCATCTTTGGTGACAAGGGAGAGCGTATCCATGCTATTTACCTCCCTAGCTTGTTGGATTGGGAGAGGGTGAGAGAGTACAACTGGGGGTTGCCGGGCTACGCCAACCTCTTGAGGTGCATGCGGTTTGCTTGCCGCATGAAGGACGAGGGATACAAGCAGTCGACTCTTCCTCTCGTGAGCTTGTGCGGTTTCTAGAAGACCTTGTAGGTGCGTTTTGCTTTTTGTATCCATTTGGTGATTTGCATGATTTAAGTGTATGGTGCTTAATTTCATGTTTCGATGTAGCCTTGGTTCTTTGAGCATTTCCAGACATGGCGCCTACCAGCTGGGAGTTGGATTTCCCGGTTTGCAGGGCGTGGCGTCATAGGGGTCCTGCGCCCTGTTCGACTCTCCAACAGTATAGGGAGGCCCTCCTGCGCCTAGACTGGAACAAGGTAACATAACTTTGCTTTTTGTTGCATGGATTGTATTTCTTAGTGTGGAAATATCTTATGTTACATTGCTTGTGTAGATTGACTACTTCCCTTGGGCGAAATACCATGGGTTGGCTCCGGATGCTGTCCTTTCGTCTAGGGCGATAGACCGCCAGAGGATCCTGATTGCGGGTCCGTTCTCTTTTGAGTGGTATTTGGGAGAGCGAATCTTCCGTCAGGTTTATCCTGACGTGGCTGGCTCGAGGATTCCTTTGGATCCTCCCTCGACCATGTTCTTGGTGAGGTTCCTATCTCGCAAGCAGGTTGCGAAGGCCATGGTGGGCTCGGATGTTATGCGGTATTTGACGAAGCCTGCGGAGGACCTTGCGGGGCACTATGAGCAGTTCCGTCGTGATCGCCTCATGCCTTCATTTGTGGGTTTGAAGGTAAGAATTTTTATATTTGTTTTTCTATACCTTTCTTGCTTTGTTGATTTGCTGACATACTTTACTTTGTAGGAGCCACGGGTCGATGACGTCGACGTGGATGTCCCGGATATGCGGGTCCGAGGTCGGGACTATGGTGGGAAGGAGTGTTGGGGAGAGGTACCGATGACGGAGGACCTTGATGAGGACATCTAGGACCTTCCTCTTCCAGTTGGGCATCCAGGGGTAAATTCGTGATTTTACCTGTTGCATTTGATTTTTACTGCTTGTATGCTTGTATTGACATTTCTTTGCACAGCTTGACCGTGAGCAGACCGGGAAGGTCTTCAAGATGATGCATGCTATGAATCCTGGATTTCTCGAGCTCTCTCGAAGGGCACTTGCTCCAGAGCTGACTTGGATAAGGTAAACTTGGTTTGCATTTTCAAAGTTGTATGCTTTGAGAAATGTATCTTATATGTTTGGTGGGTTGCAGGTTGAGTATCGTCGACCCCTTCCTCGTCGGTCACGACAGGTGGTATTGTCGGATGATGAGGTTGTGAGCTCGCCTGAGCGTAGTCCTTCTCGTGAGAGGAGCCCTCGCAGGAAGAGTCCTCGGAGAGAGAGAGAGCCTGTGCATCGGACGGACCGTCCTGGTGGGAGTAGGATGACTCAGTTTGTGGAGCCTACTCCTATGCCTATGCCGATGTATCCTTCTTATCCCGGGTATGCGGGGTATGCTCCTTATGGTGGTCTTTACTACCAGCCCCCTGTTCCTGCTCCTGTGATGCCTACCATGCCTCCTCGTTCTTCGTGGGGGTATGATTCAAGTTATGCTGGAGAGGGGTGCCCGTATCGGGAGCCTGCCCGTCATTCTTCCTTTGACCCTGGCCAGCTGGCGGCGTCGATCTTTGGCGACGAGCCCCGGTGGTCGGAGGATCATTTTGAGGTGTTCCGTTCAGATGCTAATGCGGGTGATGATTTTTATGACAATGTATTTGTATGAGATACATTCTTGAATATGTGTGTTGAACAAAATATTCAGACTTCGGTTTGTAATATATTGCTATTTTATTGGTCCCTGCATATAATTAGGCTAATGCAAATGCACAGGTAGTCAAGCAAAAAGCGTCGGTAATAGCCATGTAGCAAAACAATGGTACAGCCAAAAAGTTAAAATTGGGTAAACCCTATCCCCCCTAAAAAAAATGAAAAAAAGAAGGGGTGCCAAAAATGAAATGAAATTAATAAGTAGAAAAAATAGAGTAATAAAAATAAAAGATGGTAATCATCCAAAAAGAAATAAGGAAATTGTGGGGTTCCCATAAATAATTAAGAAAATAAAAGAAAATAGTAATAATAGAAGAAATAGGAAACTGAGCCAAATTGGAGTCCAAAACGGTTAAGGAAAGTGTCCAAAACCGGGTAGAAGAGTGTTGTCTCGAAAAAGAGGCTCAGCGGCCAAAGGAGGGTCGTCAGCGGCTGACGCGAAGGAGAAGGGGTCAAAAGTGGGGCCGCCAGACTCCGCGGCTGGGCCGCGGAGGCTGGGCGGCTGGCCGCTGGGCCTTGGCTGCCATATCGTGGCCGCTGGGCCTTGGCTGCCATATCGTGGCCGCCGAGCCTTCGGCGGTTGCCCTATGGGCCGCTGAAGCCTATTTTTCGACGGGTTGCCTTATTTTCGTCTTTTTTTTTTGTGCGAGCCCTATATAAGCCTTGGGTTAGTCCGATTTTGGGACATCACCTTTTATAACTCCATAGCAATAGAGAGCTTTTTAGAGAGAGAAACCTCCAATTAATTTAGAATTCAGCCATGACAAGTTTCGATAAGTGGTTGCAATCTATGACCCCTGAAGAGAGGATGAGAGTTGTGCCCTTTCACTTGAATGCTTTCTTCCATCTGAAGAAAGTTCAAGTTGTCTGGAACCTTCTTGAGGCTGTGGTTGAATTTTGGGATGACAAGCTTCATGTTTTTAGATTCGGGTATAACGAACCGTGTCCCCTTCCTGAAGAATTTGCTGCCATAATTGGGTTCCCTCATGATCAAGCGCCTGCAACTCCATGGCTCGGGGCCAACCTTGAAGGTTATTATAAATGGTATCTTGGTTTATCCCCGACACAAGCCTCTTCTGTGGCTAGATGAGTTAGATCTCAATGGTGTGATTGATATCTTTTTCCCCAAGGTAAGGGATGATCATAATGGATATATTATAGGCGTGCTTTTATCTTATGTCTCTTACATAGGTACCTCTTTGTTGGTGGAGGTAATAATGGTAAAACTTGTATGCTTAGAATTGGTGAACAAATTCAAAACAATTTTACCCCTATGTCTCTTGTTCTTGGTGAAACCCTAATGTGCTTGGATCGCAAGAAACAAGAACCAACTCATGGTGGATGGACGGGAGACCCTCTTCTCCTTCAAGTGAGTGCTTGAATAATTGCTTTGGATATAAAGTTTGAATCTTTAATGGATACCTAACTATAGTTTTTTTTTTTTTTTTGGTTTGTTTGACTTTTTGTAGATATGGCTTTTGCAGCATATGTGCTTCATTGAGAGGCCGACTAATGCGCTCAAATACCAACCAAAGCAGTTTCCTGCCCGCCGAAGGCTTTATTATGAATCCACCATTGATGAATGGCGTGGATACCTTAAAGATTGCCCTTTGCTAAGATGGACTGCCAAGTGGTGGGGCATAAAATCCGCAATCGGATGTAGCAAGGAGACGGGATATTACCAAATCCTTGGTCTTCGAAATTTGACTTACATATTTCCTAGCCGTATCATGCGGCAATATGGGAAACGCCAGATCATCCCACAGAAGGATAGTGTTGCGCCTGCAACCCAGGTTTTGACTATTAGTATGGTGAGGTCATGGGAGTGTGCATGGGATCGTCGCCCTAAATGGACTGTTCCTCATATGAAGGCTCCAACAGTGATATCTTCAGCTTATGAAGCTTGGATGGATTGTAAGACTGCGGAAGGTCGTCGTGCATGTAGGAAATCCGAAGAAGATGATCTTAATGCCCATTCGGTCAAGGCTAGCTTAAGGCTTTCTAACCCCAATGATCATAAAGGGAAGGGTAAACAAAAGGGAGTCAAGCATATGAAAAGTGTTCTTAACCCAAAGGCCAAGAAAGCTTTAGCCAAGATCACTACTAAGCCAGAGGAGAAGCCCCATATTCGGGCCAACGATCATGAAGCCTCTACGAGTGATCCTCTAATGGAGGTTGAAAAAGAAGAAGAGCCCGTGGTCCGAGAGAGATGGGCTCCCAAGGAACGCGAAGTGGAAGGCCCAAAGATTGATGAACCCATGGAGGATGTTGTCTCTACTACCGAAGTTACGGAGTAGTCTATTAGGAAATACTCTTTTTGGAGCATGTCTAGCATAGGATTGCCGTTTATTTGCTTTAATTTCAATAAGGGTGATGTGCCCCCTTTTTTTTTAATTCAGTTGGTTTGTTTTTTATTATTTAGGAATTGCCGAGTCTTGTAATGAACTTTATTATCATTTATGGTGACATGCTTATTTTAATATTGCAACCTTGTGTTTATTATGTGCACAAATTTTAACAAGTTTTGAATGCGAAATTGATGAAGGAGCCGGGCCCAATTGCAATTGGGTTGTCCTACGTATCCTTTTAGAGGGATCAGGCCACTCGTAGTTCTTATCTGTTTTTTTTAACATTCAATCCCCCCCTTTTTTTTTGACGGGATTAGTTAGGCTTGTGTGGGCCTCTCGAAAGTGTTATGTTGGGTGTCTTTCTTAAGCATAGAACCTCTTTAATTGATCCATGTTTATCCATTGACTAAATTCGATCCCGTCTAAATCTGCCAATCTTGCAGCGCCACCTGTTAAGATCTTTGTGATGATAAACGGGCCCGACCAGTTGGGTCGAAATTTGCCTCTTGGGTCAGTGACATTGGCCCTTACTTCTTTGAGTACTAAGTTTCCAACCTTAAGGTCCCTCATTTTGAGCCTTTGGTTAAAGTGTCTAGTTAGTCTTTTCTGATAGACTCTTACATTGTGCAAAGCTTGCAACCTTTTCTCATCCAGCAGGACTAATTGGTCATAGCGGGCTTGGACCCAATCCACTTCTGGGATTTGAGTTTCTAAAACGATCCTTAGAGATGGGATCTCTAGTTCGATTGGTAATACGGCTTCCATTCCGTAAACCAGGGAATATGGTGTTGCTCCCGTTGATGCGCGAACTGATGTCCTATAACCCCAAAGTGCGAATGGCAGCTTGTCTGGCCAGTCATGATAATTTTCGGACATTCTTTCAATGATTTTCTTGATGTTCTTGTTAGCTGCCTCTACTGCACCGTTTGTTTGCAGTCTGTAGCGAGATGACTTTCGATGCTGGATCTTAAACTGGGCTAAAAGCTCAATTACCTCTTTCATGAAGTGTGATCCATTATCACTGATGATTTCTTGGGGAACTCCATATCTAGCTATTATGTTATTCTTAATGAACTTAACCACGTGCTTTGCTTTGAGCTTCGCGTATGATTGCGCCTCAACCCATTTGGTAAAGTAGTCGATTGCGATGAGGATATATTCGTGGCCCCTTTTTCCTGTCGGGGTTATTTTACCGATGATATCGATTCCCCAAGGTGAGGTGAAGGTATATAATGGGCTTGGTGGTAGATGTTGTAGATTTGCATGGGTCTGGCATTGTACGCATCTTTTGACGAACTCGCAACAATCCTTCTCCATCGTTGTCCAATAATACCCAAGCCTTATTATCTTTCTAGATAGAAACATACCATTCATGTGCGGTCCACATACTCCTGCATGTACCTCTCTTAAGACCTTATGGGTCGTTTCGGTACCTAGGCAGCGGAGGTTGACTCCGTTTTGGTTTTTCTTGTATATTTCACCCTGTACTTCCAAGAATTGGGCCGCGAGCCTTCTGAGTGCTTTCTGGGCCCTAGGGCTAGAATCGGGAGGGTAGAGCTGGTAAACAAGTAGATTTTTTATATCGGTGTACCACTCATCTTCTTCATCTTGGAACACTTCCAGGGTGTCGCAATATGAAGGCTCAGATCTCCTTTGTACACAGATGGGCAATATCCGAATAGTTTCGGGTATGTTAATCATGCTTGCCAACTTAGCCAAAGCAGTCTGCAAATTGATTATCTTCTCGTGGAAGGTATGTAAAGTGTATTTGATTGAAATACACTATGATCTTGTCTAAGTATTCCTGGTAGAGTGCCAGGGATTCACTTTTAACCGTCCATACTTTGGAAATTTGGTTAATTATGAGTGACGAGTCCCTATAGACTCGGAGTGTTTTAATGCCAAGGCTTATGGCAGATTACAGTCCTATTATGCAGGCTTCATATTCGGCGCCATTATTTGTAACCTCATGGTCCAGTTTAACTGAAATAGGTGTATGTGCACCTTCAGGGGATACTATCAGTATTCCTACTCCAAAACCCTTTTGGTTGGATGCTCCGTCGAAGTATAGATGCCAAGTTTCGGTGTCTAAGGTCATAACCCCTTCGTCTGGGAAGTGATATTCATGCTTGTGATCTGGTTCATTTATGGCTTGGCCGGCCAGGTATTCCGAAATAGCATGCCCTTTTATGGCTTTTTGATGTTCAAATTTGAGGTCAAACTCTGAGAGGAGAACGGTCCACCTTACTATTCTACCATTTCATATGGGCTTCTCGAATATGTATTTCAAAGGATTTTCTCTTGATCTTATGTGGATCGTGTGTTGGAGCATGTAATGTCGTAGCTTTTTGGTAGTTGCTACCAAAGCTAAACATGTCTTTTCTAGGGATGAATAGCGGGTTTCATATTCCAGAAATTTCTTGCTCACATAGTATATGGCTTTCTCTTCCTTATCCACTTCTTGGGCTAACATGGCCCCCATTGACGTTTCTGTGACCGTAAGGTAGAGGATTAGAGGTATGCCTGGAATGGGCGGTACTAGAACAGGTGGTTCGGATAAGTAGGCCTTAATTTTGTCAAAGGCCTTTTGGCATTGCTCGTCCCATTCCGTCTTTACCTTTTTTTTGAGTTTCTTGAATATGGGCTCACAAGTAATGGTTAACTTGGAGATGAACCTGCTAATGTATTGGATTCTTTCTACGAAGCCTTTTATTTCTTTTTTCGTTTTCAGAGGCGGCATGTCTATTATGACCTTGATCTTGGATGGATCAATTTCTATCCCTATGGTGCTTATGACAAATCCTAGAAGTTTGCCGGATGTAACTCCGATTGCGCACTTCTTGGGATTAAACCTCATAGTGTACTTCCTAAGCCTGTCAAAGAACTTTTAAAGTGAGGGTACATGCCCTTCTCTGTCTTTGGACTTTATGATCATATCATCTACGTACACTTCAGCCTCTTTATGCATCATATCATGGAGTAAGGTCGTAGCGGTTCTTTGGTATGTGGCTCCCGCATTCTTAAGCCCGAACGGCATTACCGTATAGCAATAAGTGCCCCACTGTGTGATGAAAGTGGTTTTCTGTTCGTCCTCTTTGGCCATTAGGACTTGGTTATATCCTGCGTACCCGTCCATAAATGATAGAAGGGCGTGTCTGGCGGTGTTATCTACCAAGACGTCTATATGAGGTAAGGGAAAATCGTCTTTTGGACTTGCTTTGTTCAGGTCCCTAAAATCTACACACATTCGGACCCGTCCGTCCTGTTTAGGGACTGGGACAATGTTGGCTATCCAATCGGGGCAATTAGCCACTCTTATGAAGCCAGCCTCTAGTTGTTTTTGGACTTCCTCCTTGATCTTAAGAGCCCACTCTGGCTTCATTCTTCTTACCTTTTGTTTGGCTGGTTTGCAGTCGGGATTTTGCGGAATGGTATGCTGAGCAATTTTGCGGTCTATGCCTGGCATGTCCTTGTAGGACCAGGCGAAAACATCCGTATAATTCTTTAGGAGTGTTACGAATTGTTTGCGTTCATTAGATGTTAAAGACAAACCTTTTGCACGTGGCGAGGCTCATCATTAGTTGCAATGTTTATTGTCTCCGTTTCTTCGACTATTGAAGTCTTTTGCTCATGTTCGATTAGTGCTTTAATAACTTCTTTCGGCAATTCCGTTATATTTTCTGAATTATTAGCGGAGAGGCAATCCGAGTAAGCAAAATCGACGTTCATAATATTAATAGAAGCGAAAAATTCATCAATGAGGTTATCACTAAGGACCTTAGCAGGAATAGACTGGGTGGACTACCCGACACTTCTAGGATGATAGACTCGGAATCAGACTCGGACTCGGAATCAGACTCAGAATCCGAGATGGACCCTCCTGTAGGACCGTTGCGGATGGTGAACTTGTACTTGGCTCCCTTGACCGGAGTCCAACTCGTCTCGTGCTTCCACGTGGTGCGATCTGGCCCGATTGGGGCGATCAGCTTGGTCGGGTCGAAACCTTCATTAAAAAGCACAGTAAGGGGGAGTTTGGTAGTGGTCTCGTCGTACTGAAGACGCTCTTCGCCACATAAAAACCCAAAGTCATTAGGTGCCATGTCATTAGCCCAATCTTTAGTGGATTGGTCCTCCTTGGGAGGTATGGTTGTGTCTTCACTCATGAGGAAACAGTCTTGAAATCCCTTTGATTGTGTATGGTTCAGGGAATCCATAATAAAGATATGGGTCGCTTTCCTGAAGAAATTGCTCGTTGAGGGTGAGGGGATAAGGATCCATGTTGTGTACAACCGGTATGTTAGCCGCACGGGCTCTTTTCTTAGCCATTACTTTGGATATGTAGGCCCTAACTTCTTGCCTTGTGGGCCTGTAGCCTAGCCCGAATAAATCATTTTTGATCTTGGTGTTCCAAGAGGCTTGAGCTACCTTGGGATGACGGCCCAAAGTGGTGCCTGGAAAATGGCCTTACTTTCTGAGTAAGGCATTCAGATTGAGTGTGGGCTCTAATGTTTCTATGAAGGCTATCTTCTCAAAACCCCATAACTCCTCGTCTTGCTCATTATGCTCTGTCTTTAGGACTGGAGCTTTCTCAATCTGGGCTACCATAGTATCAGCGCAGACTTCCAAGGTGGATCCCGTCAAAGATAGTTTTACCTTTTGATGCAGAATTGAGGCTAGAGCATTTAACCCGAGTAAGCAGGGCCTTCCCAAGAGTAGGTTGAAAGTGGCTGGAATGTCAATCACATGGAATTGGACCATTTTCTCGATGGGCCCTATATTGATATTCATGGAGAAGGTACCCAATACATTTCTTTTAGAATTATCATAGGCCCTTAATCCTTGTGCGGAATATGCGAGGTTGTTGCAGTCTATTTTGAGGTGTTCAATAGTCCTCAAGGGGCATACATTTACTGCAGAGCCATTGTCGACTAAAGTCATAGGGACTTGTCTTTGTTGACAGATTACAGTAAGATAAAGGGCCTTGTTGTGGTGAATACCTTCGGGTGGAAGGTCTTTGTCAGAAATGGTGATGGGCGTGGATGACTTTCCTTGGATCAGGAGGTTAACTACCTCTTCAGGAGTGGCATTTGGAGAAATGGTGGTTGCGTTCAAGGCCTCTAGCACGGCCCTTCTATGAGTGATAGAAGTGGTCAATAGTTGCCAAATGGATAAGTCGGCTTTTGTTCTTTGCAGTTGCTTGAGGATATTGGTTTCATCATCTTCTTTCGCCATTTCCTTTTGGGCCGAATCCCTATTGGGGATGGCTGAAGGCTCCACGGGTTGGATTTGAGATGGATCCATATAGATGTTTTCGGGCCTGAATTGGCGTCCCGATCTTGTGAGATTGTTTAGAGCTTTATCATCTTCTTCTTTCTCGTCATCGGAGATATCATACCAGGCTTTGCTATTGGCTATATCATGGACTTGGAGAGTCAACACATCTTCTGGATCAGTATGCCCCATTATCTTCCTCATCACTATCCCAAAGGCCGCAGACGTCCAGCGTGGATCTTGGGCTTGGGTACGGCGGTATGGCCTGTCCAATAGGTGTGATCAAATAGGAGGGATCAAACCCTTCTTCTATGTCAATGGTAAAAGAATTCCCAAGGAGATTGTTGTTATTGCTGGGCGGTGGTGCATCTTTAGGCAATGATATTGTGCCATTGTCAAACAAGTCTTGGATTTTATCCTTGAGAGTGTAACACTTTTCAGTGTCGTGCCCACGCCCCCTATGGTATTTGCAGAATGCGGGCTCGTTCCAATATGGTGACCTTTTCTCTACAGGTGGATCGGGAGTAGGCCCAATCGGATGTAGATAGTCTCCTTTGATCAACTTATCTAGAGCTTTGACATAAGTCATCCCGAGGGGAGTGTACCTTCTTGGACGCCTATCAGCTATGGCGTTCACTTCATTTCCTCTACTCATGGAGGTATGGTTGGTATTGGTGTATTTCTTATCCTTATATCCACTTGTGTTGTTATTGTAAGTGACTTTGTTCTTCCCCCTTTGGAGTTGTTCATCTTCAATGGCCATGCCCACTTCAGTTAATTGGGCATAGGTGGTTATCGGTTGAAACTTCATGTGTTCGCGGTATTCAGATGGCAAATTGTGGACTAGCATTCGCATTTGATCCCTTTCAGATGGGCGATCAATCATTTCGGCTAACTTAGTCCTCCATCTTCTCACGAAACTAGTGAACCCTTCCTTGTCACCTTGCTTGGTGATGTCCAGCTCTCTTAATGTCATGGGTGGAAATACATTGTTAGCATATCTCTAGAGGAATAGTGTGGATATATCTTCCCATTTTTTCAACTTTTGGGTGGGCAACTTGAAGAACCAGGCCCTGACAGCAGGATCCAAAGTTTGGGGAAAGAGGTGAACATACAGCTCTTGTTCAATGCCTCTAAGGCCCAATACAGTAGTAAAAGCCCTAATGTGATCTTGTGGATCGTCGGTTCCTTTGAATGTGGGAACTTCAGGCATGGAGAACTTAGCGGGCAATTTTCCCTTGATGTGGGGAGCATAGCCTTCAGAATTGATGATCATGTCGTTGAAGGCACGACTCTTACCTAAGACAGATTCAGGCCTGTTCAGCTTGGCTTGAAGTTCTTGCACCTCTTTAGTGGAGAGTTCGGTCTTTTCCCCATCGGGCTTGGGCTCATCATCATCTTTATTAGGGGGATCCAACTTGGAGACACGGGCTTCCATATCAGTGAATCTAGCATTCATGGCGACCATTTGGGCTAAAAGGTCATCCATCTTTTGGTCAGTGGTTCTCTCGGCGTCTCCAGACAAAGAGGACTTAGGCGAATCGGATGGTGAGGTTTGAGGTGACAGTAGCAGTGTGCGAAGGTAATCAAGCCAAACAGGGCCCATGAACTGTGCTTGTGGTGAAGGTTCGAACGATCACTTGCGCACTAACCTCTTGCTGGACTCGTCTCTCTCCCACTCCCTAGGACCAGGATCTCTACTTCTACCAATACTGGACATAAAAAGGCCCGTTTAAGAAAATAGAAAATAAATGGGAACCTCCACATAAAAAATAAAAGTTTTATTTTAAAACAAATGTGGGAAGAGAATCTAGCACTAATCCTCAACATGGTGATCTTTTGGGTAAGACGAGATTTTATGTAAATAGCATATTCTAATCAGTGATCTTTCGACTCTATTAGAATTATAAATACTCTTGATTTGCATATGGGATAAAACTCCCTAATTTTAGAAAAAGAGAAATACTATTGACTTGCATATGGAATTAAATTGGACTCTTTTTTTTATTTGGTGAAAGATCATTGACGGGAATATGTTATTTGCATGCAATCTAATTCTGATGGAAAGGAACGTCTTCCTAACATGGTCACTAGCATCGCGGAGTCATACAGGGATTCTGCTTCCTAAAAAAGATAAGATCCTAGACTCTATTTGTAAACCTGACCAAACGTACAAGCAAACAAAAGGGAAACCTTCCCTAACCAGGACTCAATAAAAGAATCCTAAGGGGCGATCTAGTCCTAATATTCTATGAAAATTAATCACATAGCAAGGAAACAATTAATAATATGGAAAATAAAGCAATTAGCACTTTGATATGGACTATGAGACATAATACAATAGTTTTACACAATCTATGGTTAGATAAGGTAACACATGGCCGGATGCGTTTTGTCATCTATGGGGTACATAGTAAGAGTAGACGTATCATTTTACACATCTCGAATGGAAACATGTAAATGTCATGGGGTGGAACACGACTATGTGCAAAGGTAATTCGGGCCGAGTGGGTCACTGGCCTAAGTCATAGACAATGTTCCAAAGGGTAGATCCTATAATGGTGTGGTTATGTCTTTCGACATCTTGCAAAGATAATGCATGCAATATGAATGATATGGATGCAAAAAAGCAAAGAAAATAAACACGTACGGTAATTGAACCAAATAGCTAAAAATAAATCATTGACATGGATAAGTGTTCGAATTACATCCTCTTATTAAGTCCCCAGTGAAGTCGCCACTGTAAGAACCCTCTCCTTTCCGGCGCGTTTTCGATTTTTAGTTGAGACTAATGGTTCTTAAATATATGTCACATGCAATTCAAATTAATTATAAAGAACAATAATTTGCAAATAAGAAGCCGCCACCAATTTTTAAGGAAACAATTGGAAACCATCAAAAGTGCACCCCAATTCCTATTGGGAATTGACTCATGCCCATGGGGACTAAGTATTGAGTTCGGGGATGTAGGTACAAAATAAATAAAACGAATCTCATCTAAATCGCCCGCATTAACGGCCTTTACTAAGCTTATCCATGTCAAGTATTTATCCATGCTAGATGGTTCCATACAAATCCGGTCGTCCAATGATCCTAAATTAAATAGGCGGGTTAAAAACAACCAAATTACCTACGTTATCACTTTGCACGATTTATATCCAATTTACATGCATACTATTGACAAGCATAATCATCATATAAAGCATTAAATTAACTCTCCAACCTACCAACTTTGCTAAATGCGCCATGTTATTGCATATGCACATCAATAAAACCGTTAGTATCTTCAAAAGAATAATAATAATGCAAAGGTATTAACTTTATGCTAAAATAAAACCTAGGAGGTTACCATATGCATGCAAAAACTATGAAAAGATGCAAACATGCATAAACTAATAAAAAGACGCAAACTTTATATTAACTAATCGTGCATAATTATATACAAAATCAAAAGCATGCAAATTTATTCAACCATAATCAAAAGCTAAATAACACATGATTAATAAACAGCAAATAACAGATTTAATAAAGAATTAGGCCCTCATGATGGTTAACCTGGACGTTCTATTCGAAAGGGACTAGTAGAATTGGAATTGCTCTTCGATCTTGGGTGCTAGGCTAGGTGTATTGCTTGCTTGGATCTTCAGATTTCTGAATTTTCTTTGATTTGGGAAAATATGTGCTCTCTATGCTCTCAAAATTATGAACTGACTGACCCCCTGCAAAAGAGGGTGAAAGGGAGTATTTATAGAGTTGGGGGACGGATTTAGGGGCCTAGGGCGAGAAGCCCGGCGCCAAAACTCGGCCAAGTCAAAAAACTGGTTCAGCGGCCACACGGAGGGCAGCTGGGGCCCGCGGCGGCCGCTGGGGCTCAGCGGCTGGCCCCTGCAACTCAACGGCGGGCCTAATAGCCCCTGCTGTCACGCGCTGGCCGCTGAGCAGCCTGCGAAGGCCGCCGGGCATGACGGTGCACGCGTAACTAGGGTTTTTGACTTTTTGTGCTCTGTAAATTACGAAATTGTCCTTGGGCTGGCCCAAGGGGCCGGGATTGAGCGATTTTGACCCAAATCTTCAAGACGCGATATCTCTTGATCTAGGAACCTGATTGAGGCAAGGTCAAATGTGATACCCCAATATTTTCTATAATTATTATATTGATTTGTAAATGATTTATAAATAGTTTCGGAGATTAAATCGTATATTCATTTGAGGATTCTATTTATTCAATTAAATCCATAATAATATTAATTATTATTATGGGACTTTCATAATTTATATTTATTTATTTTGAGGAGATTAATTAAAATATTTTATAAATGAATAAGAATTATTCATATAGTTTTAATTAGTTTTAATTAGCTTTTTAATTCAAAAAATTACTAAATTAATTCCTAAACCTAGTAGTCTTTAACTTGGTTGACTGAGGGCCTATATAAGGAAAAAGGTGAGACAATTAGTCAGTTTTGCAAACTGAACCAAAAACCTCAAGCACTCTCTCTCTCTCTCTCTCTCTCTCTCTCTCTCTCTCTCTCTCTCTCTCTCTCTCTCACCCGTTTTCTCTCTCTCTCCCTCACGGCTAATTCTCTCTCTCTCCCTCACGGCTCACTCTCTTCCCTCTCCCTCTTTCTCTTTCTTTTTCCTTCTCTCTTTCTCCTCGCGTTTTTCCTCTCCCCTACCCTGTTTTGGGCCGTCGCGCCCCTGAACCACCACGGCACCACCAGGCCGCGCCTGGGTCGTCGTGGTGATGGCCCAGGCTCGGATACCGAGCCCCCTGCACCCTCTCCTCTTCTCTCTCTCTCGTTCTCTCTTTCGCTCTCTTTCTCTCTCCTCTTCGCCGGAGCTCCGGCGACCACCACCACCGGCCATGGTGGCCAGTGGGTGGTGGTGGTGATGATGGGTCGGGTCATGGTCCCCATGCATGGGTACCCGTGACCTAGACCGAGTTTTGAAGTTAGGGTTTTGTTTTTATATTTTTCGTAATTATTTAATTGATATTCAATATTTTCGATTTAATGTTTATATTTTTCTGTACTCGTTTGGAACCCGAATTCGGATTTTCAAAAGCCTATATTGGTTGGAATAAATCAAGGAATTTAATAAAAATATCAGACTGATATTTGTTTACTCTTTGTATTTTCATATTTAATAAATACTGATTCGATAATTATTTTTAATTAGGACCTAATGAGCAAGCGTGATTATCGTCGATTGGTTGGAGCATACTTATTGTTCGTAGCGTATTAGTGGTAAGCGCTCATGCCTACATTCTTTCAAAGCCCCATCAAAACTATTTTGATGTGTTATGTGCTAATTGAGAAATTATTGTGAATTTAATATGCAAAGCATGATTAAATTATATCGTAGTTATTATGAAGTTATTAAGCATGATTCACTGCTGTAAATATGATTTATAATTAGCATGTCGATGTTATCATGTTTTGGGAATTAATTAGTCCATATGATGATTATTGGACAATTGTTGAATGGTAAATTATTAGTATTATTATGTTATTAAATAAGTGCTAGTTGGTATGGGTATTATTGAGTGCCAGTGAGCACCTATCTATTATTGATTGAATGTCTTTGGATGATTGTGATGTTTTGGATATCATGTTACCCTGCCGAAGTGCTGCCGAAATTTGGTTAGACATTACTTGTCATCATTATTGAATCATTGTCGTTATTGAATTAAAGCATATTTAATTCTCATCGTATTGAATTATCATTATCGTCGTTATTCACTATTCATTTGTCTAGAGCATGAAATGAATTAGTAAGTCGTGGTCTCGGAGTACCACTTATGTCAACCAATGCAAATTATGTGAATTGAATTAAATGAGAGTAAGACTCCTAATGGATCCCTAGGAGTAGTCGAGCTATCGGGATTGCACCTAATGGTGTAGTTCAAGGGATGAGTGATTCCCAAGTTACTTATGGGCACCTCGCAGTGTGTCTGGGACGGATCATTCCCCATTTATTAAGTCCTCTAGGCTCGTGTAATTGTACTAGAGGTAGTGTGCACACTAGAGTCATTAAGTCCATGGCGTGATTGTATCTTCGATAAACAATATGGGTAATCGCTGTTTTATAAGCTCTCTTACATCTCTCTAATCAAGACGGATTGTCTATGTCGTATTTCGTATGATCACTATACAAGAATTGTATGTAAAAGAATGTCGTTATGCGTATGCTTGATAATCTGCTTATGTGCGTATGCAAATGAATTTCAATGATTCTTCTAAAACCTAAGGTAAGGTTTGCGAAATGTTTTTACTGGGTACGGATGACGTTTATTCAGTTTATCTGATTTTTGTTTCTCTTTTATTTCTTTTCTTTTCTTTTGTATTTTTGTTTCCGTCACGGAAATCAAAGTGCAGGTTTAGATTATTTGAGGACGTACAGTTTGGAAGGTTAGAGTTGGCGACAGTTTATAGAACTGTTTCTGTTTGGATTAGATCGTGGGAATTGATTCTGGTTTATTTATTTATTGGATTTGGTTTTGCCCTTGAAGGTCAGTTGTAATAAATTTGGTTAATGGTTTTAGCTCACTATATAGACAACTCTGATAATAACTGTTTAGAATTATTAGTTCCTTAGAAGCTCCTTTGGATGCCTAGTCTTTTATTTCTGCTTAGCATTTACTCCTTAGTGATAAATATTGCAGTAACGCCCTTGGGTTTGTGACGGTTCAGTGGTGTCGAGTCATTGATAATGAAGTCGATAGTTCCCAGGAAATCGTTGTAAATTCGGGGGTGTTACAAATGGTATTAGAGCCCTAAGTTTAAAAAGATTAATAAATGAATTAATAAAGATTAGTTTCATGTTGGGGGAAAATAAAATATAATTAAAGTCGTTGAGCGTAGTAGTCTTAGAAGATAGGAATTATTTGAAATCACTTTCCTTGTGATTTATAATGTTCTCATTGTTTGATTGTCTACCTGTAGATGGTAAGGACAAGAAAGACCGCTAGAATGACGACTGCAAACCAAGGGGCACGCGCCTTAGCCCATCGTGCACTACTTGCCCCATATGTTGCTTCATCGGATAGTGAATCAACAGGAAACGATGCGAACGTACGCCGCGGAACCGCGCAAGACCGCGTCGCGCACGTGATGGCCGCGCGCGCCGAGGCCGCACTCCCCGCGCTCATAGCCGCGCATCCCGCGCCAATAGCCGCACACCCCGCGCCTGTACCCGCTTCTGCTGGTGCCCCAGTTGCCGCACCTGCTGCATATGTGGATGAAGATGAGGATCCCTCTGAGCATACTGCAGCGGATGAGGAGGATGATATGCCAGAATTGGAGGATGTTGGTGTTGAGAGCGACAACAACATTGCACCTACTCCTACACTCTGCTGCAGATTGGTCTCCTCCTGTGGAGCCATTCTTTGCTACTGATGCTGAGCTCGAGGATATACGTATCTACATTCGACGTGCTTTTACTACGATCGAGCGTTATCAGTACGAGAACCGCACGAGGCTACATGAAGGCTTATGGGTAGAGCTACTGCTGGCTGGTCTACCTAACATTCATTCTTGGATGGGACTCAAGGAGAAGTACGACGACGTGGTCTCCAAGAGTGGTCATCTTCACGAGAAGAAGTATGATGAAGGTACGACATGGTGTCTCTGCTTTAAAGGTGTTGCAGCTGAGTTATGCCTGTCCGAGTTCGAATGGAAGGTGAACCGCGTGCTAGTTCCTGCGCCAAAGGACATGTGCGAGTCTTGCTGGACGAGGAAAAACAAACACGCCAACGATTTTAGGAAGCGTTTCATGCCCCAGAAGTTCGGTGGTTATGCCTATCCGTACACGCCCTGCTAGGAGGTCAAGCCTCGAAAGAAGGATGATCATGATGAGTCCCCTAGTGCCAAGAAGATGCGTGCTAGTGTCAAGTAGAACTAGATGATTGATTTAGTAGTTTTACTTGAGTTTTATTGAACATTTAAACTATTATGATGGCCCTGCGTGGTCAAATTTTGATGATTGGTGTAGTTGCATAGGCAATGAATATTTTGACTATTATTTACTTGCAACCTGTCTCGTTGCAAGATTATTTCATTCGATTATATGATATCGTTGAGTATTTGTTTTATATGATCGCTTTATCACATAATTGCATGGTTGACTCATAGCTTCATAATACTATCTCGTATTGCCTAGACATGATGGGAAATCCATGTCGGAGTTATGGCGAAATTTTCATTGAGTATGATCATATTGAGTGTGAGCCAAAGGCTAAGCATGTATTGTATGCAATCAAATGTCATTGTTTATTGCCCTACTAAAATAGTATGGAGCCTCGATGTGTGAAATGTGAATGTTATTGCTTATCCATCGTGTGAGACCAATGTGTCTATTTTGTTATAGCATATCGAACTATTATGCATGAGAACTGAGAACATTCAAAGCAAGTATGTTGCTTAGACCTACAATGTAAGGTCGATCATTGGAACTTATATGCTATTTGCTAAATGTCAAGAGATTGGTTTCAATTATAACCTGTATCTCTCAATTAGACCTCAATTTGGGTCGAACGTGCCAACTTTGCTGAAATGGTGATCAACCATTGCTCTTGTATGTCTCAGATTTATTATAATGGCAACTGAAGACCGACTCGCGAAACTAGAAGTAGGTCTTACCAATGTCATGGAGCATATCACGCGCCAATTAGAGCACCAAGAGCAAGATCGCAACGCGAAGAACCCTGAGACGAGTAACTTTAGGGATTTCGATGCACTCAAACCTCCGACGTTTGAGGGTGGCTCTGAGCCCACCAAGCTTGAGAACTGGATCATTGAGTTCGAAAAAAAAAAGCTGTTTAGGGCGTCTAGTAGGCCCGACAACACGAAAGTCAACACCGCCACATACTACCTGAAAGGTAAGGCCAATAAGTGGTGGAGCGATGTGGGAACTGATCTGCTTGCTACCGAGGATTTCGGGTGGACCAAGGTCAAAGAGGCTATTCATGAAAGGTTCTATCCTAGAGTTGTCCGTCGCCAGAAGCAACGGGAATTCGAGAATATCTATCAAGGGAAGCTATCTGTAGCTGAGTACGCAACAAAGTTCAATGAGCTTGCTGCTTTTGCACCTAACTTGGTGACGACCGAAGCTAAGCGTGTCGAGAGGTTCGAGGATGGTTTAAAGTGGGATATTCAGCGTTTTGTTATGGGAAACTCGCTGACGTTCCAAGAATAGTACGAGAAAGCCTTGAACCAAGAGCGTGTTGTGGATCGTCGTGATTCGTTGCTCGGAATGCATAAACGTGACGAAGGGAGTTCTTCCCAGTCGAGTGGCGCAGACAAGAGGCCAAGACAGAACAACGACAATCACAACAACCAAGGTGGTCAGAACCACAACGGGAACAGGAATCGTGACTCGAACAACCATAGAGCTACAATCTTAGCTAGGAGGAATACACCTTGTAGTCGCTGCAACAAGACGCATCCTGGCAAGAACTGTCGTGACGATGTACTTCAATGCTACGAGTGCAACAAGCCTGGTTACAAAGCTTCTGAATGCTGGAGTTGTGGAAGGAACAACAATGGTCAAAACCGCGATAATAACTTCAACCGTGGTGGAAATGGAAATGGAAATGCTAATCGCGGAAATGATGGTAACTACCGTGGAAATGGGGGTTACAACAACAACAACCGCAACAATACTGCTGCTCTTGCTGCAAATAATCAAGCACTACTTCCCGCACCTACCAACCCCGTGCAGAACAACAAAAACGACAACATAGGGGTAAATGGAAGGGTTTATGTGATCAACCGCAATGAAGTTGAGGCGAACCCGAATGTGATCGCTGATACTTTTCTCGTTAACTCTCAACCTGCTTTTATTTTGTTTGATAGTAGCGCAACGCATTCTGTTCTTTCTAAGAGCTTTGCATCTAAGATAGGTTTAGAGCCTAGTTCTGTGTATAGTGCGAACATGAGGATGCCATGTGGCACGATTGTTAATTGTAAAGCGTTGTATGAAAAGTGTCCGATTAGGATAACTGGTTCCGATTTGCCTGCGGATTTGATTCAGATGGACTTGAAGGATTTCGACGTGATTTTGGGAATGGATTGGTTAGCCAGGTATAAGGCTAAGTTAACGTGTTACGAACAACGTGTGTTGTTACGTGGACCGCATGGTAAGAGGATTACCTACAAAGGAGTCGTGGTCAAGCCAAAGTTGAAGGTAGTGGCGACCATGAAAATAAAGGAGTGCACGACAAAAGGTGAAGAAATTTACCTATGTCATGTGGTGGATACAAGTCGAGAAGCTGAAGTTTCGAAACCTATCCCAGTTGTTTCGGAGTACGCCGACGTCTTTTCAGACGAGATTCCCAGAATGCCTCCGCAACGCATTATCGACTTTACGATCGACTTAGCTCCAGGTTCTGCTCCGATCTCGAAAGCTCCGTATCGTATGGCTCCTGCAGAGATGAAAAAACTGAAGACGCAACTCGAGGAACTACTGGACAAGGGATACATACGTCCTAGTGTATCGCCTTGGGGTGCTCCTCTTCTGTTCGTGCGTAAGAAGGATGGTAGTATGAGACTGTGTATAGACTACCGCGAGCTGAACAGGATTACGATCTAGAATCGTTATCCACTGCCGAGGATTGACGACCTATTCGACCAACTACGTGGAGCGACTGTCTTCTCAAAGATCGACTTACGTTCGGGAAACCATCAACTCAGGATTTCTGAGCCTGACATTCCGAAAACCGCTTTTAGGACGAGGTATGGAAACTATGAGTTCACAGTTATGCCTTTTGGGTTGACGAACGCACCTGCGAAGTTTATGGATTTGATGAACCGTACGTTCCAGCCTTATCTCGATCAGTTCGTAGTTGTCTTTATTGACGATATTTTGGTCTACTCGAAGAATACTGCTGAGCACGAACCACACTTGCGTACCATTTTGGAGATTTTACGACGACATCAACTTTACGCGAAGTTGTCAAAGTGCGAGTTTTGGTTAGAAACTGTTTCTTTCTTAGGAGACGTGGTGTCTAAGAGTGGAGTTGTTGTTGACCCGGAAAAGATACGTGCTGTTATGGACTGGTCCGCACCAAAGAGCGTGACCGAGGTTAGAAGTTTTCTTGGGTTAGCTGGTTACTATCGTAGGTTTGTGGAAGGATTTTCGAAGATAGCGCAACCTATGACAAACTTGATGAAGAAGATGACGAAGTTCGTGTGGACTGAAAAGTGTGAAGCTGCTTTTCAAGAGTTGAAGAAACGTCTTACGAGCGCACCGATTTTGACTTTGCCATCGGGAACTGAAGGGTACAAAATCTATTGTGACGCGTTTAAGCATGGCTTAGGTTGTGTGTTGATGCAACACGGTAAGGTAGTGGCTTATGCCTCAAGACAACTGAAGAAGAACGAGGATAACTACCCTACTCACGATTTAGAGCTCGCTGCTGTCATGTTTGCCTTGAAGATTTGGAGACATTATCTTTATGGTTCTGTTGTCAAAATGTTCACGGACCACAAGAGTTTGAAGTACATATTCACGCAAAAAGAATTGAATATGCGACAAAGGAGATGGCTAGAGTTATTGACAGAGTACGACATCGTTATTCAGTATCACGAAGGGAAAGCTAACGTGGTAGTTGACGCTTTGAGTAGAAAGACTCGTCATTCATTGAACACTACTTTAGTACTTCCGAAGGAGATCATTCGTGACTTGCAGAGTCTAGACGTGGAGATTGTGGTGAAAGGTGACGTTCAATGTACCTTAGCGCATATGTCAGTTCGACCTACCTTGCTCGACGAGATCAAGGGTAAACAAAGTGCAGATGAAGATCTTCAACGGATTTTACACCACAAGGACGAGGGTAGATCCGAGGACTTTTCTATTGGTCAAGACGGTGCCATGAGATTCCGTGATCGTGTCTGTGTGCCGAATGACCCGGAGATCAAGAGTCAGATTCTGGGTGAAGCTCACAATACACCTTATTCTGTACATCCTGGTGGAGACAAGCTTTACAAGGATCTTCGCCAAATGTTTTGGTGGAGAGGTATGAAGCAAGATGTTGCTGAATTCGTGGCTAAGTGTCTTACGTGCCAGAAGGTCAAGATCAAACACAAGAGACCTGGTGGAATGATACAATCGCTTGAAGTTCCTACGTTGAAATGAAATTCAATTTTTCAATGGATTTTGTCATGGGTTTACCATTGACACAGAACAAGAACAACGCTATTTGGGTCCTTGTAGATCGTTTGACGAAAGTTACGAGATTCATCCCAATGAATGACACTTGGGAAATGGAGAAGCTAGCGGATGCTTACGTCAAGGAAGTCATGAGACTTCATGGTGTTCCAGAAGATATTGTTTTAGATAGAGATTCGAGATTTCTATCACACTTTTGGCAGAAACTGCAAGAAGCTTTTGGAAGCAAATTGAAGTTCAAAACTGCTTTTCATCCTGCGACTGATGGTCAAACGGAAAGAACGATTCAGACTTTGGAGGATATGCTACGCACGTGTGCCCTCGAGTATCAAGGCTCGTGGGATACACATATTCCATTGATCGAGTTTTCTTACAACAATAGCTATCATTCAAGCATTGATCGAGCACCATATGAAGCATTGTATGGTAGGAAGTGTAGATCGCCCGTTTGTTGGAACGATATTAGTGAAACTGCAGTTTTGGGTCCTGAGATGATCTAGCAGGCCGTCGATGTGGTCAAAGTGATTCAAGCGAAGATGCGTACTGCTCAAGATCGCCAGAAATCGTACGCTGATAGAGGTCGTAGACCTGAAGAGTTTGAGGTGGGAAGCAAGGTACTTTTACGAGTATCTCCTACCAAAGGTGTTATGTGTTTTGGTCGTAAGGGGAAATTGAGTCCTCGTTACATTGGTCCTTACGAGATCCTGGAAAGGATTGGTGAGGTTGCTTATCGACTAGCTTTACCTGTGGAACTTGCAAAAGTCCATAGTGTGTTTCATGTCTCTCAATTGAAGCGATACGTACATGATCCAACTCATGTCGTTCAACCTGAAGCGATCGATCTCGATGAAAGTTTGACTTATGCAGAGCGTCCTATCAAGATAGTGGACCGCAAAGATCGTTCAACTCGAACAAAGACTATTCCTATTGTCAAAGTCGTTTGGTCTCGACAAGGTCAAGAGGAAGCAACATGGGAAGCTGGATCCATGATGCGCGACAAGTATCCAGACCTTTTCCTAGAAGGTACTAGTCCCACTTGAGTTTCGGGACGAAACTCATTTTAAGGAGGGTAGAATGTCACGCCTCGAAATTTTCGTCTTTTAGCGTGTTTTGTTTATCGCTTTGCACGAATTGCGTGATCAAGCATTGCATGGTGCATGGTAGCCAACTTAGAATCACGATCGTACTTGCTCATCTTGCATATGTTATTGTCCTAGAAATTGTTTTATACCTTCGTATGGTAAACTCGTTTTGTTTTTGGGAAGTGATTACTTCATGTCTCAAGTTTCGGGACGAAACTTCTTTTAAGGAGGGTAGAATGTGATACCCCAATATTTTCCATAATTATTATATTGATTTATAAATGATTTATAAATAGTTTCGGAGATTAAATCGTATATTCATTTGAGGATTCTATTTATTCAATCAAAGCCATAATAATATTAATTATCATTATGGGACTTTCATAATTTGTATTTATTTATTTTGAGGAGTTTAATTAAAATGTTTTATATATGAATAAGAATTATTCATATAGTTTTAATTAGTTTTAATTAGTTTTAATTAGCTTTTTAATTCAGAAAATTACTAAATTAATTTCTAAACCTAGTAGTCTTTGACTTGGTTGACTGAGGGCCTATATAAGGAAAAAGGTGAGACAATTAGTCAGTTTTGCAAACTGAGTCAAAAGCCTCAAGCACTCTCTCTCTCTCTCTCTCTCTCTCTCTCCCGTTTTCTCTCTCTCTCCCTCACGGCTCACTATCTCCTCTCTCTCTCCTCACCGGCTCTCTCTCTCTCTCTTCGGTCTGCCCACCGGAGACCTCACCGGACCTCCCTCTCCTCACCGCCGGTAACCTCTCCTCTTCCCTCTCCCTCTTTCTCTTTCTTTTTCCTTCTCTCTATCTCCTCGCGTTTTTCCTCTCCCCTCCCCTGTTTTGGGCCGTCGCGCCCCTGAACCACCACGGCACCACCATGCTCGGAGACCGAGCCCCCTGCTCCGAGCCTGGGTGGTCGCCGGTGATGGCCCAGGCTCGGACACCGATCCCCCTGCTCCCTCTCCTCTTCTCTCTCTCTCGTTCTCTCTTTCGCTCTCTTTCTCTCTCCTCTTCGCCGGAGCTCCGGCGACCACCACCACCGGCCATGGTGGCAGTGGGTGGTGGTGGTGATGATGGGTCGGGTCATGGTCCCCATGCATGGGTACCCGTGACCTAGACCGAGTTTTAAAGTTAGGGTTTCGTTTTTATATTTTTCGTAATTATTTAATTGATTTTCAGTAATTTTGATTTAATGTTTATATTTTTCAGTACTCGTTCGGAACCCGAATTTGGACTTTCAAAAGCCTAGTTTGGTCGGAATAAATCAAGGAATTTAATACAAATATCAGACTGAAATTTCGTTACTGTTTGTATTTTCATATTTAATAAATATTGATTCGGTAATTATTTTTAATTAGGACCTAACGAGCAAGCGTGATTATCGTCGATTGGTTGGAGCATACTTATTGTTGGTAGCGTATTAGTGGTAAGCGCTCATGCCTACCTTCTTCCAAAGCCCCATCAAAACTATTTTGATGTGTTATGTGCTAATTGAGAAATTGTTGTGAATTTAATATGCAAAGCATGATTAAATTATATCGTCGTTATTATGAAGTTATTAAGCATGATTCACTGCTGTAAATATAATTTATAATTAGCATGTCGATGTTATCATGTTTTGGGAATTAATTAGTCCATATGATGATTACTGGACAATTGTTTAATGGTGAATTATTAGTTTTATTATGTTATTAAATAAGTGCTAGTTGGTATGGATATTATTGAGTGCCAGTGAGCACCTATCTATTATTGATTGAATGTCTTTGGATGATTGTGAATTTTTGGATATCATGTTACCTTGTCGAACTGCTGCCGAAATTTGGCTAGACATTACTTGTCATCATTATTGAATCATCGTCGTTATTGAATTAAAGCATATTCAATTCTCATCGTATTGAATTATCATTATCGTCGTTATTTACTATTCATTGTCTAGAGCATGAAATGAATTAGTAAGTCGTGGTCTCGTAGTATCACTTATGTCAACCAATGCAAATTATGTGAATTGAATTAAATGAGAGTAAGACTCCTAATGGATCCCTAGGAGTAGTCGAGCTATCGGAATTGCACCTAATGGTGTAGTTCAAGGGATAAGTGATTCCCAAGTTACTTATGGGCATCTCGCAGTGTGTCTGGGACGGATCATTCCCCATTTATTAAGTCCTCTAGGCTCGTGTAATTGTACTAGAGGTAGTGTGTACACTAGAGTCATTAAGTCCATGGCGTGATTGTATCTTCGATAAACAGTATGGGTACTCGCTGTTTTATAAGCTCTCTTACATCTCTCTAATCAAGACGGATTGTCTATGTCGTATTTCGTATGATCACTATACAAGAATTGTATGTAAAAGAATGTAGTTATGCGTATGCTTGATTTTCTGCTTATGTGCGTATGCAAATGAATTTCAATGATTCTTCTAAAACCTCATGTAAGGTTTGCGAAATATTTTTACTGGGTACGGAAGACGTTTATTCAATTTATCTGATTTTTGTTTCTCTTTTGTTTCTTTTCTTTTCTTCTGTATTTTTGTTTCCGTCACGGAAACCAAAGTGCAGGTTTAAATTGATTGAGGACGTACAACTTGGAAGGTTAGAGTTGGCGTCAGTTTATAGAACTGTTTCTGTTTGGATTAGGTCGCGGGAATTGATTCTGGTTTATTTATTTATTGGATTTGGTTTTGCCCTTAAAGGCAAGTTGTAATAAATTTGGTTAATGGTTTTAGCTCACTATATAGACAACTCTGATAATAACTGTTTAGAATTATTAGTTCCTTAGAAGCTCCTTTTGATGCCTAGTCTTTTCTTTCTGCTTAGCATTTATTCCTTAGTGATAAATATTGCAGTAACGCCCTTGGGTTTGTGATGGTTCAGTGGTGTCGAGTCATGGATAATGACGCCGATAGTTCCCAAGAAATCGTTGTAAATTCGGGGGTGTTACATCAAAGGCGTTGGAATCCTTATAACAAGAGCTATCCAAAGACTGAGGTTTCAAGGAATTTGGTCTAGATTTCCGAGAAATGTCCTTTTCTACTTACGTTCAGGTTAATCCATTACCATCATCATTGGGCGTTGCGGTGTTAGGGGATGAGAACCGATTAGGGTGTCTACATCTCCACAATTTCCTTATTTCTTTTGGATGATTATCATTTTTTTCTTTTTATTTTTTTTATTCACCCCTTTTTACTTATTAATTTCATTTCATTTTTGCATCCCTTTCCTTTTTTCATTTTTTTTTAGGAGGGATAGGGTACACCCAATTTTAACTTTTTGGCTGTACCATTTTTTGCTACATGACTATTACTTGCGTTTTTGCTTGATTACCTGTGCATTTGCATTAGCCTAATTATATACAGGGACCAATAAATAAGCAATATTTATAAGCAAAGTCTGAATGTTTGTTCAACACAAATATTCAAAAAATGTATTTCATACAAATACGTTATCATACATCACCCGCATCAGCATCCGTACGGAGCACCTCAAAGTGATCCTCAGACCTTCGCGGCTCGTAGCCAAAGATCGACCCCACGACCTGGCTAGGGTCAAAGGAAGAATGTTAAGCAGGCTCCCGGTATGAGCAACCCTCCCCAGCATAACTCAAATCATACCCCCACGAAGAACGAGGAGGCATGTTAGGCATCATAGGAGCAGGGACAGGAGGCTGGTAGTACAGACTGCCATATGAGGGATTTCCCGCATACCGGGATAAGAAGGATACATAGGCATAGGAGTACACTCCACAAACAGAGTCATCCTACTCCCACCAGGACGATCAGTCCGATGTACAGGCACACTCTCTCTCCTAGGACTCTCCCACCGAGGGCTCCTCTCGCGCCAAGGGCTACGCTCAGGAGAGCTCACGACCTCATCATCCAACAATATCACCTGTCATGACCGACGAGAAAGGGGTCGACGATACTCAACCTGCAACCCACGAAAAATACATTAGATACATTTCTCAAAGCATGCAACTTTGAAAATGCAAAGCCAAGTTTACCTTGTCCAAGTCAGCTCTTGAGCAAGTACCCTTCGAAAGAGCCCGAGATATCCAGGACTTCATCGCATGCATCATCTTGAAGACCTTCCTGGTCTGCTCACGGTCAAGCTGCACAGGAAAAGTCAATACAAGTATACAAAGCGGTAAGTATCACACACAATAGGGAAATTACGACTTTACCCCTGGATGTCCAACTGGAAGAGGAAGGCCCTGGATGTCTTCATCAAGGTCCTCCGTCATGGGGATTTCCCCCCAGCACTCCTTCCCACCATAGTCCCGACCTCGGACCCACATGTCTGAGACATCCACATCGATGGCGTCAACCCGAGGCTCCTACAAAGCAAAGTAGGTTAGTGTCAAACAAAACAAGAAAGGCATAGAATATCAAATATTAAACTCTTACCTTCAAACCCACAAATGAAGGCATGAGGCGATCACGGTGAACTGCTCGTAGTGCCTCGCAAGGTCTCCGCAGGCTCCCTCAAATACCGCATAGCATCCGAGCCCACCATGGCCTCCGCAAGCTGCTCGCCAGACAAGCACCTCACCAAGAACATGGTCGAGGGAGGATCCAAGGGAATCCTCAAACCCTCCACGTCAGGATAAACCTGACAGAAGATCTGCTCTCCTAGATACCACTCAAAAGAGAACAGACCCGCAATCAGGATCCTTTGACGGTCCACCGCCATAGATGCTAGGATAGCATTCGAAGCCAACTCATGATACGTCGCTCATGGGAAGTAGTCAATCTACGCAAGCATGCAATACAATCCATGCAATCTATACAACAAAAAGCAAAGTTACGTTACCTTGTGCCAGTCTAGGCGCAAGAGGGCCTCCCTGTACTGCTGCAGAGTCTGCAGAGGCGCAGGACCCCTATGACGCCATGCTCTACAAACCGGGAAGTCTAACTCCCAGCACGTAAGCGCCATGTCCGGAAAATGCTCAAAAAACCAAGGCTACATCAAAGCATGAAATTAAGCACCACACACTTAAATCATGCAAATCACGAAAAACAGATACAAAACGCAAACGCACCTGCAAGACCTTCCAAAAACCGCACAAGCTCACGGGAGAAAGTGTCGACTGCTTGTATCTCTCATCATTCACGCGGCAAGCAAACTGCATGCATCTCAAGAGGTTGGCGTAGCCCGGCAACCCCCAGTTGTACTCTCTCACTCTCTCCCAGTCCAGCAGACTCGGGAGGTAAATAGCATGGATACGCTCCCCCTTGTCGCTAAAGATAGTAGTGGCAAGGAGGTAGGCGATGAACATCCTCGCCTTTTGCTCCACCGAGGTATTCCTCTTATACCTCGGGTCCTTAAAAGCAGTAAAGAGCTCGCTATAGGAGCGGTAATGGTGACCCCAAGTGTTCCCCCAAGGGCCAAACAACTCCACCATCTCCGCCTTACGCTTCCAAATGGAAACATCGTAGACAATGGGCATACCCACGCAAGGTAGCCCGGTCAACATGGAAAACTCCAAAGGAGTGATCATCATCTCCCCATTAGGGAAATGGAACGTATTGGTAGTGTCCCAAAAACGCTCCAAGGATAAGCGAACAATACACCTCTTGACTCGCTCGACCGAGTACACCGCTTTCAAAAGGGGCCCAAACCCCGCACTCAAAACCGCATCTTGCACCTCTTTAGGAAAGATTTCATAAAGCTTCATTGAAGAACCATAGTTTCTACGGGATTTCAAATTCCCATCGGGTTCCTATGATCAAATTTGCAACCTCTTAGGTTCACATTTCAATCAAATGTTCAATCCTAGGCATGTTTCTAAGTTCGTTCAAGCCCGCAAAATCACATGCGCTACAAACTTGACAATCGCATACAATTTCTACACAAATTCTACTCAAGGCAAAGCATATAAACTAAATTCAGTGCACAAAACTATGAATTCAAAGTTTGAGGCTTACCACGAACTTGGAAGCCCGAGAGCTCAAATGAGTCGCCGGTCGGAAAAGCAACTCCGATCGATCCCACACAATGTCGGGCATCATATCCGACTGGGTGTATCGATCTTGAGGGAAAGCCACATTAGGCTTCCTCTTTGAAGGCTTCACATAGGAAAGAAAAGCCTTGGTGAAGATGTCGATTTCCTCGACCTCCTCCTGCACCTCGGTCCTCCTACTCTTCCTTTTTGCCAATTTTGAAGCCATGAAGAAGGATGAGCAAAGCTAGCAAGAGCAAGCAAGCAAAAATGGAGAAGATGAGATTTTCTCTCTCCAAGGGTTTCAAAAATCCACTCTCAAATTCACCCCAAATTTGTGGAAAATCACAAATAAACTTCATATTACGCAAAGATTATGCAAAAGCAAGCAAATGCAAGCAAAAACGAACAATTTTGAGCAATTTTGAGCAAGAAATGAAGTTTGGGCAACAATGGAGGTAGAGAGAGAGAGTCTCGAAATTTTGGGGAAGAATGACCCAAAATTCGGCTCTCTCCCGAATTAAACCCCATCCGCGCCTCTGAACCGGTCCAGCGGCCAGGTTCAGAACCCCCTAGGCCCAGCCGTTGGCCCTGGCGGCCAGGCGCGCGGCCCCCCTCAGCACCCCCGCATTGCCAACTGCGTCGCTGAGCGGACCCAATAAGGCCGCCCAGCGCTCGGCGGCCCTGCGCATGGCCGCTGAACATGATTTCTCTTCCGCCTCTCACGGGGCCGGCCCGCAAGTTCAAATTTCGCGTGGGATTGCATTTCTCGACCATTAGAAGTCCAGGAGATTCGGGCATGTCACCCAAAATGACTCTTTTGCTCCCACAACTTGGTTTCCTATCCTAGGGGCCCGATGTCATCTAATTTCGCAGGCACGGGCATTCCATCTAAATTTTGCAGGCACAAGCACTTTATTCTGTTTTTGCAGGCACAATTTTCCAAGACATATGCATTACTAAAGCAGAGCTACGCAACGCTCTTTGACGTCGAGGCTATTAAAATTAGCGTCACGCCGGCACCCGCCAAGCAGAGCTACGCAACGCTCTTTGACGTCGAGGCTATTAAAATTAGCGTCACGCCGGCACCCGCAAAGAAGAGCTACGCACCGCTCTTTGACGTCGAGGCTATTAAAATTAGCGTCACGTTGGCACCCGCAAAGCAGAGCTATGCAACGCTCTTTGACATCGAGGTTATTAAAATTAGCATCGCGTTGGCACCCGCAAAGCAGGTAACCCTGACCACAGGCGGTCAGGAGTCTACCCCTTCCTTTCTTTCTAACATAAAGCATTTTCAAACAAAAACACTACAGGCATTTTTTTAGAAAATACTTTGACCTTCGCTTTCACAAGCTCGGCAAAGCTTCTATAGACACTCTAATCGGTTCTTACCTCTGGCACCGCAACGCCCGATGACGATGGTAATGGATTAACATGGACGTAAGTAGAAAAGAAAATTGCTCGCAAATCTAGACCAAATTCCTAGAAACCTCAGTCTTTGTATAACCCTCGTTACAAGGTTACCAACGCCTTTGACCTTGCCTCAATCAGGTTCCCAGATCAAGAGATATCGCGTCTCGAAGATTTTGGTCAAAACCGCTCGATTCCGACCCCCTGGGTCAGCCCAAGGGCAATTTCGTAATTTACTGAGGACAAAAAGTCAAAAAACTCTAGTCACACGCGCGCCTCCAGGCCTAGCGACTGACGTTGTCAGCCCAGCGGCACACGCGTGACAGCTGCCTTCCGTGTGGCCGCTGGGCCTGTTTTTTTTTTTGCTGGGCCGAGTTTGGCGCCGGGTTTCTTACCCTAGGCTCCTAATTCCGTCCCCTAACTCTATAAATACTCCTTTTCACCCTCTTTTGAGGGAGATTGGTCAGTTTTTAATTTTGAGAGCATTGAGAGCACAAATTTCCCCTAATCATAGAGAATTCAGATTTTGAAGACTCAAGCAAGCCATTGCACCCAACCTAGCACCCAAGATTGAAGTGCAATTCCAATTCTACTAGTCCCGTTCGAATAGAACGTCCAGGTTAACCATCCTGAGGGCCTAAATTCTTTACTAAATCTCTTATTTATTGTTTATAATCATTTTTTTTTAGCTTTTGATTATGGTTGAGTAAATTTGCATGCTTGGGTTTTTGTACATAATTATGCATGACTAGTCAATTTAAAGCTAGTATCTTTTTATTAATTAAGTTAAAGTTTGCATCTTTTTATAGTTTGTGCATGCATATAGCAACCTCTTAGGTTTATTTTAGCTTAAAGTTGATATTTTTGCATTGTTCTTCCTTTGAAGTTACTAACAAATTTATTGATGTGCATATGCAATACTTGGCGCGTTTAGCAAAGTGTTGTAGGTCGGAGCGTTAATTTAGTGTTTTATCTCTTGTTTATGCTTGATAATAGTATGCATGTAAATTGGATATAATTGTGCAAAGTGATAACATAGGTAATTTGTTTGGCTTTAACCCGCCTAGTTAATATAAGAACTTGGACGACCGGAGTTATATGGAACCATATACTATAAATAAATATTTGACATGGATAGGCTTAGTAGAGGCCATTTATTCGGGTGATTTAGATGAGATTCGTTTTGTTTATTTCGTACCTACACCCCCGAACTCAATGTTTGGTCCCCATGGGCATGAGTCAATTCCCAATAGGATTTAGGTGCACTTTTTGATGGTTTCCAATTGTTTCATAAAAGTTGGTGGCGGCTTCTTTGTTTGCAAATCATGATTCCCCATAATTAATTTAAATTGCATGTTGACGTATTATTTAAGAACCATTTAATTCCAATTCAAAGAGATCCGACGCGTTTAAGGCGCTGGAAAGGCGAGAGTTCTTACAGATAGTTGAAGCCTATGCCTTCCTGCATTGTGATGAGCCAGCTGTAACTTGGCACCAGGTGATCTGGTTACCCATAGCGCTTCTTAAAAACAGATTCATTGCTTGGTTTGCTGCCAAGAAGAAACTCCTAACTGTTGAGAATTTGAGCCAGAGAGGGTTGTTGTTTGACAATCATTGCAAGCTCTGCACACAAAGATGACACAGGAACACATTTGTTCTTCCCGTCCAGTTCCACAAGGAAATCTGGTTAACAATGTTGTGCTAGATGGGGTCTGGAGTTTAACCAGAGAACTCAAGTGGATCAAACGAATTTGCAGGAAAAAGAATAATGTCAGAAGCAACCTGTGTAAGGCAGCACTTGTGATGACCATATATGATAAATGGTGTGAAAGGAAGTCAGTGATATTTGGAGGAACGACAAGGACAACTCACCAGGTGTTAGCACCCAACAGTTTGTTATCTGAACTCGAGCATTTTCCTTACACTCTGAAAAGGAAGTTTTATCTTGCTTAGGAAACTGATTTACTGATGTTTTGCAGTATATACCAGTTTTGTTGCTCGTACTCTTTATTTCGTCTTAAGTACTCGTGTCAGATACTCGACACTTTGACATGGGTATGGACACTAGACACTCCATTTTAATCAAAAAACATGCTAAATATTTATAAAATGACCGAGTCCAACATGGGTATGGGACTATGGGTAGTGCACACTTTGACACTTAGCCGAATCCGAGCAACATAGTATACCAGCTTGTGTAGGGGCTTTCTTTTGTTGTTAGTTGTTTGGATGCCTCACAGCAAGACTTTTTTTTTCATATGTAAATCTGTTGGTGCCCAAGGGTGTCGCATTGATGACATCTGTTGGATAATGGAAATATAACAACTATCATTTTCCAAAGAAAAAAAAAAGATAACCAAACTAGTATACTGTGTTATGTGGGAAATGGATATAATCATAGGGGGATATCAATTGGTCATCAACTGCTAACCTTACGATTGCATGCCTCCTAACTCATTAGCTGAGTTATTTACCTTGTTAGGGTACTCCCGTCAAAAATGTAGCTAAATTACTCTTAAACATCACCTCCGATCTTCTATTGAGCTTAGATACCAAAACGAACTCATAGTCTTTCAGAAAGTGTTAGTACAATAATTATTGGATATGAATAAACAAGAGGAACTTGGATATGGCTTTTAGGCATGTACAAATACACTTTTCTGAATGTTTAGTTTCGACCTTCTAGGAAGTGACCGGGTTACACGAAATAATTTTCGAGATACAAAGAAGTCACAGAGTATATTGTTCGTCCCACAATCATACTCCACTAATGTGCTTGTATTGTTGAAATTTGTCTTAAACAAGATGATAATCTATCATCCAATATACATGGTACACTATCTATTTCCTTAATATAGCAGCTACTTCTCCTTGGGTCAAGTTTGGTGGTTTAATTAGAAGATGGGACTATCTTCTTGAATAGTTAAACCATGCTATATTAAGGAAATAGATAATGTCCGTACCATGTATATTGGATGATAGATTATCATCTTGTTTAAGACAAATTTCAACAATACAAGCACATTAGTGGAGTATGATTGTGGTGCGAACAACATACTTTGTGACTTCTTTGTATTTGGAAAGTTGTTTCGTGTAACCCGGTCGCTTCCTAGAGGGTCGAAACTAAACTTTCAGGAAAGTGTATTTGTACATGCCTAGAAGCCATATCCAAGTTCTCTTGTTTATTTATATCCAATAATTATTGTACTAACAGAAAGGACTGGCATTTGAGTTACGTCTTCAGCATATTTCCATTGCTTCATGAACTCATTGCTGTCCATGAGCGGTATACCATGTAAAACATTTGCAATCATCTGAAAAATAAAAGCCAATATGTTTAATCATTTTTTTAGATAAGAGCCAATAGGTACTATCATCTATCAAATTACTATAGCAATGACTCAAAAATTAAAATCAACGACCTCGAGAAAAATTTGTAGGATGTCAAAGTGTAAATAAGAAGGCATGTTTAGTTGATCAACCATTCTGAACTGGGTCTGAAATAGAAGAGCATTGATAGGTGCAAGACATCCTTGCACAAATTTAATGCAAGAATCACAGTACTGGAGCCTGCATTATACAAGCTTGTCTTTCAAACAAGAATTAAAGTAACCAAGGTACATGCATTCAGAAGTCGGGATCAATTATACACTATTTGTATAAAACCGTCACCAACTCGCCATACATATTACTAATCCATGACACGGATAAACTTAAGAGCCATAATTTCCATATAAGTTAAAAGACCAGTGAATGTAGCACATTTTTATGTAGACAGCCAAATTATGTTGCTTGGACTCTTCATTTCCCCCCGCGTACCCTTGTCGGGTACACGACACACCGACATGGGTATGGACACTGGACACTCCTTTATAAGCAAAAAACATGGATTCCGAAGTCGGGATCAATGACATACTATTTGTATAAAAACGTCACCATACATCTTAATAATCCATGGATAAACTAAACAGCTATAATTTTCATGCAAGTTAAACACCAATGAACGTAGCACATTGTTGTGTAGCCAAATTGAAGTTGATAGACAACAACGGGCAAAATATGCTATGATAGGAAGAAAATTTACAGCCATGAGTTTCTAGCATCCCAGCTTAATGATCATAGATCAGTGACCTGCCTGAGAGAATCACGGACCAAAGACTATTACCATACATACAATTACATGCGAACAACATAAAAAGATATAGAATGTCAGAATGATATTTTAAAATACATAGTGAAGAACACTAGAAAAGCTTAGCATCCTCATGCAATTGATGCCCCTTGCTCCTAAAATGCATAGAACACAACTTAGTAAGAGGAAAGGCAGGGACCCAAGAGTAAATTAGAATCTACCATACTTTTATGAGCTTAAGCATTACTGGGTCAAGGGAAAAAAATATATTTTGTGAGTGAGATCAACATAGCTGCAATAAAACATTGTAATCAAATTTTCACAAAAGTTATGCACCATACTGCATCAATTATTTGGTAAAGAATTACACGATAAAACCACCATCAAACCAACACATAAAACTGAACAATTGCACTTGGAGCACACACAAATGCTTAGAAACAAGTTCAAGAACTATAGATTGTCTATCGGTTAAGCCTTCAATTATCGGAAGTAGTTACAAAGTTTCATGAATAGGTTGCAACTTGCATGGACACGAACACCAACATATCACAGGCACCTGAAAGCGCCTTTTTAGTGAGACAAAAACCTAATATGTGTCGAACATGGATGTCATGTCCGTGTGTCAGGCATGTAACACTGTTCCACTGTTCAGAATTGGCTAGGTTTTTGGTGAAATCATGAAGTTGAGCAGCCTCCAAAAAAACAAATCCAAATTCCCAAGTCATCTGAAACCTCCAAAAAGTTTCCGGTTGTACAAGAATGCTGCTTTAACCAAGAAAGGCAAAATGACAATCAAACATCATGTTGGCATTTATGATTTGTGTTTAGGTTTACGTAAATTCTAGCAGTTCAAAAATGAAATTCATGCGTGCAAAGGTGAGCAAGAAGGATATGGAGGCCAATTAGAAGTCATGATACGATCAACAAGTGAGTTACAAAGTTGCTTTGTCATTATTCAAACACAAAATATTCTCTAATATTCTGCAGAAACTTTAACGCTTGACATTATCTAAAGATCAATCAAGAAATTTGATATGATCATGCAATTATTGGAAACAAAAGCAGTAATAATTATGACATGGAACCAAATGGGAAGTGTGCTAGATGGCTAATTTGAGTCTGGATTGATTCATAAGAAATTTTCTGCTCACAGTTATTATTTTTTTATGTTTTTTTTGCACTTCGTTAACTACCATCAAAATTTCCCTTAATTGCCTAAATGAAAGGAATTCCTAAGACTTAACTCCTTAACAAGGGCAGCGTTTAACTCCTTAACAAGGGCAGCGTTTAACTCCTAAATCAGTCGTGGGCTTGGCGGCGCTTTTTTCAGGAACTTGATCGTTTATCTCTTTTTTGTTTGCATTGAGAATTGTACATTTAGTTTCTTAACAGAGTTGTGAACTTATATGCTTGCTTGAAAACGTTTCAGAGAGAGGTGGTGTGAGGTGGTGTTTTGCATGCAATGCATTGATGTAAATAGACATGTATGTCTTTGTATTGAGGGTTTAAACGGCCTCAACGAGTTTTTATAGTTGACCTTTTGGTAATGAGTTGCCTACTAAAGTTCAAAATTTGATGTGCAAACAAAAGTCCTAAGTAATTTTGCAAAAAGTTGACGGGACAGAATCGAAAGGTTACACAATAGTATCAGTGACACCATCAACAACTAGAACAAAGGTAAAATAAATGATGGGCAAAATGAGAGTTTTGAACCGTTAATAAAATACAACTCAAGCCAACACACGTTAAAATTATAGGTAGAGGCACATTTGATACACCACAAATCAGAAGATAAAATTTAATGAGGAATTAAGACACACATATTGAAAGATAAACTGGCACTGGCCAACCCACCTCCTTGCTTATTCCCCTGGCGAGAGAGGTCTAGATTAATTTGAGAAAGATAATAGAAATTGGGCGATCCTAACAGATGTCACATTACTTCAAATATCCTAAAAAGTAGAAAATTCGGTTGATTATAAGGAGAATCCTTAAAAAGCCAACAAAAACATAGTGAGGAACAATGTCGAAGCAAGAGAAGACATTAACCTCACCTATAAACCGTGACATGAGATTAAAGTAGACAGTACTACATGTCGTGTTTCAGCAATATCAACATAACATCCAAACATACAAAGTCATTCTCTGGACTGGAACACTCAGCAAGAAGCTCAACTTGAACTCTTATCCAAAGCTCTAGCATGTTTACCATGCTCATGTTTATCATGTATGTCCATCTTTTGTCTTGCATTGCCTAAGGATCAACAAGAAAACTGTTACGACAGAAATCCTGATGACTTGGCCCCCTAATAAAAATGCATTTGCCAGCCGAAGGGCATCGGCAATGAGTATCCTACCCCAGAACCAAGCGAACATATTACACGGTAGCATTGTGAGTCGAGGCTTCTCTATTCACTGCTTTAGTCTAAGACCACTCTGATGCATAGATTTAATTTGACAACCTGAAAAATAAGGTACGAAGAAACAATTAAGTATGTGAAGCAAAGCATTTCACTGCATTTGAAGCACATCTCTACAGCACAGTGGGAGGAATTCAACTCAGCATTATGGTAATTCATCCAATGAGCGAAACAAGATTTGTGCTCACTAAACAAAAATTTCTTACTTAAGACCAATGGCTCTTGGTAAGGTAAACCCCAATGACATGATTTAACGGAGGAGACCTGGCTGGATCTTTTGCCCGACACTTGTTCTTGCTGTGATCGGGATCAATTGGTTTGGCGAAGGCTCTATGCTGTATTGAGGGAGCAGTGGGTTTGTCCCACTACTATTATTTCTTGACTAGGAATGTGGGAGTCGGTAGGCGAAAGTAGAATAAGATACTTTGGTAGTGGGCGGTGGTGGATATATTCTAGTGTACGTGGATGGAGCGTAATTTTCGAGTCTTTTCAAGGGTTTCTAATTCAGGAGGTATTGTTTGGAACAGGTGTTGTTTATTGCTTTCTTATGGGCCAAAAGCAATGATTGCTTTCAAATAGGTGCCGCTAACTGACATTAAGCAAACTTGGGGATCTTTGTAATTAGGTAGATCCTAGTGAAGACTCCTTGTCATCCTAGGCTGTAACTATTTTTCATTGATAATATATTTTTCTTATCTGAAAAGGAACTCAGATATTTACCCAATAGACATGCCTAAATAGCCCTCAAAACAGACATGGACAAGCATGCATGCTTAGAAACATATAATTTCTATTGATAAGCATGCCATCACAATTCATATGAGAATTTCAAATAACGCAAAAAGACCTAAAACCTTACTTTTACCACGTGTGTTAGATCGAATGCCTTTCTCAAGCTCAATGCTTCAGCTCTATGGCACATGTGGCGGGAATTTTGTCCATGCTCTCCCTCCCTGAATGCTCACTTTAGAATAAATGCCTTTGCTAACCAACAGATAACATCCTGCAATATAAGGTAAGCACAATATAACTCCTATATGCTTTATTTTATATTGAAAGAGCTGTAGGGATCCGATTATGGCGGTATAAACTTATTAGAGATAGACATAGAAAACATATTATCCATATCTATTTCGACGAAAAAGTGATCAAAGTCCATATATGTGAGAAAAAAAAGGTTTAATCAAGGGCCAAAGACATATGTGCAACCTGCAATGTACAGACTCATCATTGGTTTAATTTGAGGTCTAACTTACAGATTTGAGAAACTTTTCTTCATACCTTCTTGGATATAGTAACAACTGATTCAAGAAACCTAATTAAGAACATATTTCGTTCAGAATTGGGTGATTTTGTGAAAATTGTGATTCCTACTGGGTCGGCACAGTTATTCTAATATAAACGAAAACCATTTTGGAAGTGTTTAAAAGAACAATCATGGCTAGTCAGCATTGTTAGAACCTGATATAAGGTGAGAAACAATGCATTTGTTGTGTTTTATGAAGATTTGTACTCAATTGGGCACGTTGTATCATCTATTGGTGCGTATGCTGAAAGCATGCTCTAAATGAGAGTCGTTAGAAGTATCCAAGTGTCGTAGAGGGAATATAAACCTTGGAAGTATCTACCAAGCAAGAAGTTCAAGAGACACCGCATACTAGCTAATTAATTTTTTTGCAGCTTTTTGGGGGATTAAGAGAGGTTTTGGTTCAACAAGATCCCAAAGATAATGGTCCAGTGCAACCTTTGAAGAGCTTAGGTATTGCATTCATTAAGCACTAGTTTGAGTTATCAAAGATCCATTACAAGTTATTTGCATTAATTCTGTGAAGGGAAAATGATAATGCATTTTTCAGCATGTTTGAGCAGAATTAGAGGTTTAGTAGGACTTTACCCGTGCTACGCACGGGCAACCAAATTATCACTATATTTTTATGTTCAAATTAATTTTTGGATTTTTTAAAATTATATATAGGTATGTAAAAAATAATGAAATATAGTGTTTGGTCAAAATTTTACACGTCATACCACTCATAATTCTCCTATTTAAAAAATAAAATAATATCAATCACTTCTCACTTAACTTGCAATTGTACATCATATGTACGTATACCTTAATAAAATGTTACTCCAAATGTGATCCATGTCAATTTATTTGCTTATCCTTATAACTTTGTGTCTAACCTGTGTTTATACCCTCAAATATCAAATGACGTAATTAAATATTTAAAACTTGTCATATTAACAACGATTATCCTCACAAATAATAGTCAATTTTCACGTATCCTACTGTTACACTAGCTACTTTAAAATTTGTTATCAAAGAACCGTGGGTTTGATCCGACTGTCCCTTATTATGTATTTCACTAATTGGAATCTAATAGTTGAAAGACTATCCTTCTTTCAATTGCAGACAAATAGCGACACAACTCACTATCTAGAAAAAGAGAAATTGTATGTAATTTATTAAAATGTGACACTTGTACGTATGTTGACTCGCTTATACCCACAACTATATAAACATTATTAAATTATGTCCACGTGTTCCCCCATATATTCATAATCTGATCTATACCAAGTAACAATTACTCACAAAAATATGAAGGAAAAAAATTTAAGAAATGACCAATCAAGTTATGACACTTGTCATGTTATCTATGATCTTACCCATAATAATATACCTACACTTATTCCACAAATGTCAGTCACATATTAATTGTCACATAACATGCGATTATCACCGCAAATATTAATCAAATATAACCTACCATTTAATACCCACAACTATATATTAGAACTTGAACATGATGAATTTTTATGTGACCTTGGTCACATTACATGTGCTTATCCCCGTAAATTCGGCAAATAAATATTTGTCACATTGTTCATTGTCATATGACCCATGCTTATTGCCGCAAATATCATCTACTACGTAATACCCACAATATATTTTGCTTAATAAAAATGATAAGTACATCAATATGTGACCCTCATCACATTACACACACTTATCCCCTAAAATTAGACAAATATTATAAAACACGCAATTATAAAACTCAATAAAAGTGGTGACATTAAGTGGTCTAATACTTACAAATATAAATCTTAATAAAATTGATGACCAAAAATAGTATTTAATTGAATAATAGTTAATTATTAAATAGATATTTTTAATAAGATATTTAATACATTAGCTTAAATATCACCATAAAGGTCATAGAAGAAAAAAGGAAAAAGAAAAAAAGTAGTAACGAGTAAAAATATGATACATGTCACATCACCAGCACTTTTACCCAAAATATATCTCATGATACACGCTTGAGGCCTGATATCCATTCACAAAAAATGATTGAAGGCAACAACCCATAAAGCATGTAAGACCAAATGAGCATCACGCATAATTGAATTAAATAAGACATAAACCTATTTTTAAAGAGTCACAACCAATTAACTCAAACAACGTCCGATGTTTCAATTTGGACTTGAATGATCCTTGGAGAAATACCAATAGAGCAATCATCGCAGGCTACTGACCACACAACCTGTAGTCTCCTCTATGATTACCTAATAATCTAAATCCAGGCTATCTGGGCTTGCAAACGTATGTGCCAAATTCAGAAAACAACAGTGACCTAGTATAAACATTAGCAAAATCTATATACTTTCTACTAAAACAATAACCGTCTGACATCATCTTTGTACACATGGCATCCTCTCAGTAAAAAATTTCCCGCCAAAATCCAATTATGACATTAGCATCGATTTTGTATTTTTTTTTGTTGTTTAAATAAAATTTAATATTAGGAGTAAGTCACGAAAATAGCTAACAAATCTCGACTCTAAACCCCAATACAGCGGTGAAGGCACATAGAAATTTGGAAGTTTCCACTAGGTTAATCAACCACCACCATTTTTTTCTCAACCAAAAAAAAACCACCACCATTTTTTTCGTTAAGCAATTCAATCTAATTCCTTCCCCAAATCTTTTCAACTTCCAATACCTCCTTCCGCCCCTCTAAGTCTCAAACACCCTCTTTCACTTTCTACAGTCGACTGGAATGGTCGAAGAGATCTTTAGGGGTTTTAATTCCTCGGGCTGCAATCAATTTCTCTTTAAGGTATTATTCTGAGCATTTCTTATGTGTTTGTGTTTGTGTTTCGTATTGCACCGTTTTTTGCTCCCTTTCGTTGATAATTGATAGTTTGCAATTGATTATGTTTCCAATTCCGATTCTACTGATCATAATCCATATGAGATAATACTCATATGTTATGTTGTAATTCGTGCAAATCTGATAATTTAATGAGTTGATAAAGTAGGTTTTCGTGCATAATTTGTTTTAATCTTCATGATTAGTAACAATTAGGAATTGAATTACAAGTTCGCTGTTTATTTAGTGTTCTTATCGGATTACAATTGATTTGTTGTACTACTCATTGTTTTGTTCTGTTTTTCTTCTCATTCCTCCATTAAGGAATCAATCACCAAGATTCAACTATCCACTAATTTCCAGCCAAATCAATCCAATTCGACGCCTGAATCAATTGACAAAGTAAGTCAAAATTTCTCTGTAATTGCTTTATTGATTTTGGATAATGAAAATAGGGTTTCATCATATACAAGTTTAAGTTAGACTCCTAATTCACAATTTCCCAATAACCACACATAAACCAATAAAACAATAACCGTCTGACATCATCTTTGTACACATGGCATCCTCTCAGTAAAAAATTTCCCGCCAAAATCAATTTATGACATCAGCATCGATTTTTTTTTTTTGTTTTAAATAAAATTTAATATTAGGAGTAAGTCACGAAAATAGCTAAAAAATCTCGACTCTAAACCCGAATACAGCGGTGAAGGCACATAGAAATTTGGAAGTTTCCACCAGGTTAATCAACCACCACCATTATTTTCTCAACCAAAAAAAAACCACCACTATTTTTTTTCGTTAAGTAATTCAATTTAATTCCTGCCCCAAATCTTTTCAACTTCCAATACCTCCTTCCGCCCCTCTTAGTCTCAAACACCCTCTTTCACTTTCTACAGTCGACTGGAATGGTCGAAGAGATGTTTAGGGGTTTTAATTCCTCGGACTGCGATCAATTTCTCTTTAAGGTATTATTCTTGTCATTTCTTATATGTTTGTGTTTCGTATTGCACCGTTTTTTTGCTCCCTTTCGTTGATAATTGATAGTTTGCAATTGATTATGTTTCCAATTCTGGTTCTACTGATCATAATCCATATGAGATAATACTCATATGATATGTTGTAATTCGTGCAAATCAGATAATTTAATGAGTTGATAAAGTAAGTTTTCGTGCATAATTTGTTTTAATCTTCATGATTAATCATTTTTAGGAATTGAATTACAAGTTCGTTGTTTAATTAGTGTTTTTTATCGGATTACAATTGATTTGTTGTACTACTCATTGTTTTGTTCTCTTTTTCTTCTCATTCCTCAGGAATCAACCACCAAGATTCAACTATCCACTAATTTCCAGCCAAATCAATCCAATTCGACACCTGAATCAATTGACAAAGTAAGTCAAAATTTCTCTGTAATTGCTTTATTGATTTTGGATAATGAAATTAGGGTTTCATCATATACAAGTTTAAGTTAGACTCCTAATTTCTAGTTGTTTGTTCTATTTGTTTATATTGATATTAATAGAAACCTCATACAGTACTTTTTATTATTAATTTGCTAATTCAGTGCGTATATTAATAATGGTCATGCTCCAGGTTTGAGAGTTTGTGAAGGGGAAACTAAAAATGAGATAGACTGCTCTTCACAGGCTTTTGCGGCTGTTCATTTTGCCTTTCTCCTCAAGGTGACCTTCTCTCTTGGACTATCTCTTTGGGCTTTTGATATGTAATTTTTGGGGAAAATTTATATTCCTGATATTATGTGTGTGTGTGTGAATCAGGATATGTAGAGCCTCTTGATCACCTTTTTCAACTTATGTGATTGGGTGCTACAATTTGTGACTACCTTTTTCAGTCCTCTCTTGATCACCTATTTTCTAAATTCTATTAGATAGATGTTATATGATTTTTGTTTTTTTTTGAAACTATTTGATTCAGAGCTTACCGGTGAGGTGTTTCACCTTTCTAGCTGACACATAAGAGAGTAATATCCTTTTGTTAGGTGTAAATAATTTGGCTCCTGGTTTGATAGACAAGGATCTGGGACATAGATAATAGACGCAAACTTCTATTTTATTATGACTGAGTTCCAAATGTTGTGTGATTGTACAATTGAGGGGTGATTGTGCAAATTGCAAAACCACCCCAATAGTCTGTTAACTTTTACGTCACATGCTTGGACTCTTTACAAAATAGAGTAAAAAGATTACCATATTGGAGTTTTAACTTTTAACACAATGATGACCTTTTATTCCTGTGGCTATCACATTGCTTTGAGAGTTCTGCACTAACTTTTTTCTTTTTGTTGTATATAATATATACAAGGACACAACTGATCTAATCTCTGATTACACTGTATTTAAGCCATGAAACAACTATATCATTTGTGAGATGGTAAGTCTCAATGTCTTATGCTATGTTCATTTGTAGGCAATTAAGGGTTGGTGCAAAAAACTGTTGGTGCATGATACGTGAGGATTTCCTCTTTTTATCAGTTTTTACTGAAATTGTTGGAAATATTGGCGGCACTGGGTCAAATTGGGTTTTGAAGGACCATCCTAACTGTAGTTTGCACTGAAAACTTTTGCCATAGACAACAGTTACAAAACATACTTCCTTAAAGTGACTTATTCTTCAGCAGTCGTATAAGGTGGCAAAGAGCTAATGTTGTATACTTGTATGCACAGGGGACACTACACCAAAAAATGCCTACGACAACGGTCGTTTTTGGCATACGATAGCGGTTTCGACCGCTTTCGTCGCGACCGCGGTCGTATGTGTGAGGTCTACGACAGCTGCTCCCTATCGACCGCTGTCGTAGAGTAGCTACAATAGCGGTTAAATTCAGACCGCTGTTTTATAGGGTCACGTTTGACTTTGACTTAGCCAGTACCTACGACAACGGTTGTGTGTTAGCCGCTGTCGTAGACGTAGCTCCTTCGACGACGGCTGTGGGTTAGCCGCTGTCGTAGACGTAGCTCCTTCGACAGCGGCTGTTGACCAGACGTTGTCATACATTTTTATTTTTTTTGGGCTGACTTTGATTGAACCACGAATACAAAAAATCAACTTTAAAGCTCTAAAATTAAACAAAATACGCCAAATGCAAATATCAATAGAAACTAAAAAAATGAAATAAAAAGAGAATTTAATCAACATCATTTTTGAACAAGTCAAAGAGTACATATAAAATAAAAGTCTAAGGGTTTAGAGTTAAAACACAACATAAAAGTAAAGTCTTAAATCACAAAATCTCTAAGTGTCGGGGATAATAAACATAACATACAACGACCACTCGCTCATAACCTCATCAATCTTTTCCGTTGAGTACTTAGAACATTTGGAGTCCTCAAAGTACTACAAAAAAAGTTAACAATTGTTAGTTAACAATGGATAGGTACAACATATATATATATATATATATATATATATATATATATATATATATATATATATATATATATATATATATATATATATATATATATATATATATATATATATAACTTAATTTTTCGATAAATAAAAAATTAACATACTAGAAGTGGAATTGCACTTCACTTATGAGCAATAATCTCCCGCATAAATCTCATGACATAATAAGCACAATCTATGTTGTTTGTCGGGCGAGGACACTACAAGTAAGACAATAGTTACAATCATAAAATGAGTATATAATACAAATAGAAATAAATATAATTTTATACAATTAGTTACAAATAAAACAACTTTAAAGTTAGGAAAGTAACCTGGATTGAGTACCACTTAGGAGATTTACCCTTCGTCTTACCATTACCCCGTTTCTCCCGAGAAGAAGTCAAAGCGCTATAAGAAGAAACGAAACTAAATAAGAAATTAGTAAGTTACTCATAAATAGGCTCAAATTATTTAATTATTGATATAGCTAAAGCGTACCCTTCAAATAAAGCAGTGATTTCATCTCGTATATCGCCACGCAGGGGATCCAAATAGTATATAGGCTCTGTTTGGCAATTGGATGGTGTCATTAGCTGTTGGCTGATGGTTGGTGGCTGGTGGTCGATGGCTGGTATTGTTAGCTGATTTGACCGGCTGGTAACTTGGATGTCTGGAAAGAGATGTTTGGTAACATTAGCTGGCAACATTAGCTGGTTATATGTAAAATGACCTATAAGGACATTCAAATGATTGAGGAATTTGATGGCATAGAAGTAAATAATTGCAAGTATTGGACTATTTTGTCATTAGACTACATTAATGCCACCAGCCAATGTCTATAAGCCAACCTCATTGGCTTTTCAAAAGTTGGCTTGTGGGAACCCAAAAGCCAATCTCACAAGCTAACATCCAAATACCAATATTGGATGATGGACTAGTCAAACATCCAATTTTGCCAAAAGCCACCCCACAAGCCAACATCCAAACACCTCCATATTCTCCCTGATAGGGTCAATAGCAATCAATATCCAGTGATGCCTTCACGCAACGAAGATATATTAATCTAACAAAAGTGATAAAAGAAATAAAAAGATTATATATCACGGATGGCAGAGTTTTCCCTAAAATATGAAAACATCCCAAGTTATTGACTTAAAAAAAAAACTTGTATAAAAAAACCATTCTTATTCCAAGTACACAAATTCGAGTAAATTAATACAACATCCAATGTCCACTTATTATTTCCACCAAGTTGCAGCTAGTGTTTCCATGCAAAACTAAGGTTGATCAGAAAAACAGAACAACTATCAATTTTGACCTCTAAATCACAAACAACTATTGTTCACTTTCCTTGCTTCCTCTCTCTAACAAGCATAGTCCACTATAAATAGGCTAAAAAAATATGCTAAACATGCAGCTAAACAAACAGAAATAAGTAGTTGAAATAACAAATGTCATTCACTCACTTAGCATTGTAAGATGCTAAAAGCAGCTTGTTTGGTATCAATTTTTGGAAGAAAACATCAGCCACATAACCAATACGATCTTTCAAATCATCCGGGATGGGACATATTCAATGCGGACACAAAAATCCAAAAGATCTCAAAAGCATGTTTTTAACCAAGGCTTGATACAAAAACCTACAAAACCATGGAAAAATTAAAAATATTAATGAAAAGGCCAATGCGATCTTCCAAAGCATCAGCAGTAAGCTGCAGCACGCAGCGGCAGCAACAAGCTGCAGCCAGCAGCGACATCAGCAAGCAGAAACAGAAATACGCAACCCTTTGCAACCCATGAGCAACAAGCAACACGAACGACACAGCACACAGCAAAAACAGATATACGAGATGTTCAACAAAATCACCTTATGTACACTGAAACATGAGTAGCACCTAACTCTTCATGGGCAATGACATGGTAAAGCTCCTCATGACCGATATGCACCTCATGATGGTAGAAGGTAATATCCTTCTCCATAGACAACTCAATCAATTCACCGGGAGCCAACATTTCCACAAAGTTGGTCAAACTCTTAAGATGTAAGGGAAAATTATCACGTTTTGGCAAAGGATAGGTTTTTTTTTTTCTGATCATTTGGAGTACTTGTTTCCTTTGCGTGACCTGATTTTCCTTTGTGCTTGTTGTTCATTGTTGTTCATTGTTTATTGATGTAAGCGTCCGGTCGCTCGATATGTTATGAACCTTTCCTTTCGCCACTGTTCGTTTAAAAGACGTGGACAATGCATGGGGATCGTTTACCGCTACCTCACAATTTGTGATACCCTATGTCATTGATATTAAAAAGATTAGAAAAAAATTGAATGAATGAGCAGTGGTGGAATGAATGAGCAGGAACATATATTCCTTACCTCTGGAATGATAACCAGCATGGTTGAGGGAGGAGTTTGTTGTTGTGCAGCTGAACAACTCCCTTTATCACTTCGCGGCGTCTGAAGTTCCTCTACCATTTTAGGAACGGGGTCTGAATTTCCAACTAAGGATGCAAGTTGTTGTTTCATGACAGCCATGTCCCGCTGAAGTGTCTTAGTTGTATGCATCTCACTCTCATGTTGGCCGCATGATTTTGTTTGGCCAAAGAATTGGTTGTTCGTGATCCCAAATCCAGCACCTCTTGCACGACCTGAATGCTATTTCTTCCCAATGGCCTTGGCCAAAATATCATGTCGATTAGAAGTTATCTCTTCACTACTCCCTCTTTGGGATAGGGATTCCTAGGACAAAAAATAAGTAAATGAAATGTCACTTATAAGCAGAAAGCTAAGAAAGATCAAATTAGAAAAATATAAAAAAAAAAAAAATTCCTTACAGTTTAAATTTGATCAACAACCGTTTGAACGCTTGAATCAACAATATTTTCATCCTTGTCTTTCCGCGTTGAAATCCAAAGCTCTTCTCTCGGGACAGAAAGAACTGTAGGGTCCCCCCCGGACGCCAATATGGCATCATGCTCAATGCCAGCGTACCCTAGGCGTGATGCTCTATATTTATGCGTTGGATTCGTAGCACGTTCTCGATTTTGATCGCTCAGTTCCTGCTCAAAACAGAACAAAAATTCACCATATGCACAGCAGGCAGCAAAATAGCAAGCAGCTAGCAGCTGTAGCACGCAGCAGCAACATCAGCTGCCGCACGCAGCAAGCAGCAGCAGCATCTGCGTCATGCAGCAACCAGCAGCTGCATCACGCAGCAAGCACGAAAAACAGAAGAAACGAAAAGTTGACAGCAAAAACAGAAAAAAAAATTGACAGCTTAAACATGGATTTTGAGTACACAAAGGAAGCTTTTATTTTCATACAATAAAATAGATGGAAGGGAAACTACCTTAAATGAGTCACTTAACCGAATTTGAAGGAACTCAGTCCATGTATCCTGAGCTATAAAACTATACTTCGGGGGAGGACTCTTTTAGAGATTTCCTTTGCTGTCCCACATAAATTTTTTCTTCAATTTGGCTTTGAAATTTCGAAACACAACTCCAGCCTTCAACATAAGACGATGCTTGCGTACATCATAGTCAAATTCGAACGCAGACTAGAAAACAACCTCTTAAGTTAGCATGGAACATTATAATAACTAGCCTGGAAGAGTAATTACTTAAATGCCGAGGATTGAAATTTGTGTCACCTTTACATCTTCCCAAATTAAGCCCTTTGTCACATCAGGAACAACATCCCAAGATGCATATGAGATCTTCACATATGTGCGGGTGATACACCCAATATAACTCATCAACCTAATGTCATTCTTCCCAATGGAATTACCCTTAGCATTAAAGAGCACAACAAACATTTTGTCCTGATTTCTAGCTTTCATGACAGCCTTCATGTAAGTGGTACCTCTAACAACTTTGTTTTTGTCACCAGTAGCCCTGTTACATTCATCAGACCCTCCTGATGCCATTTACCTATACAACAATAGAAGAAAAAGAATTAGAATATGAAATATGATTCCCTTCAAAAAAAAAAGAATATGAAATATGATTGCAAAAAGAATGAAATAATCAAATTGATTTTAACATGCTTTTTACCGTTTCCTTCTCTTTCGCAAGTTATCACTTGTTTGTTTCTTAGCAACCCGAACCTTTGCTCGAACCTTCGGCTTAGGTTTCCGTTTGGTTAATGGTTTGATCCATATACCCTCATTATGATCATTTCGCATGAAAAACTCATCATCTTCCTCATCATCAAGAGCATGTGCATCAACTGCCTGTAAGTCTTTTGAGAAAGAATTTTCTTCAATGTCATATTCGGCAATCTCTTCTTGCCCATTCTTGTCAACAATTTTTCTGTGTCCTGCTAGAACGATAGACCACCCTTGGTCTGATGGGTCAGCAACGTAGAATACTTGCACAGCTTGTGACGCCAATATGATTGGTTCATCCTTATGAGCCAACCTATTGAGATCTACAGAGGTGAAAAATGTAGCTTGTCTTGCGGAACACCATTCTTATTGTCAACCCATTGACAACCGAACACAGGCACTCTAAACATCACATAATCCAATTCCCATATTTGAGTGATAACCCCATAGTACGACATCTTGTCATTCCTTGGATTCTTGTCTTTAGCACTGTAAATATGCATAACTTCGGCCTGAAGACTAACCCCACTGTTTTGCACCGTGCTACGATCATCTTGTTCCTTGGTGTAATATGTATACCCGTTGATTAGATAGCCAGAATAAGAAAAGACTTGCATACGAGGACCACATGCTATCCATTTCAGTCTTTTGGAAACAGAATCAGGAGAATTTCTCAGATCTTCAAGAATTTCAGCCTTTATCCAATCGACAAAAGAACGATTATGTTCATCTGATATCCACTTCTCGCTCCTTTGCAGATTCAAGCTCCTAACTAATTCTTTGTGTGCTTTCAAATACAGTAGTATCTCATCGGTGTTGTTCAGTACATATAGATGTGCTTGGTACCATTGTTCGCGAGATATGGTCACGACATTTTCCCCTATAATCCCAGCTCCTCCTTCTCTTCCCTCATGACGACCCTTGGGCAGCCCCACTGATTTACCCTTAACTAGAAAATCACTGCAAAACTCTACTTCTTCTTCAGCAATGTAACTCTCAATAATGCAACTTTCAGGCCGACTTTGATTCTTGAAATACCCTTTATATATCTTCATGCAGCTCTCAACTGGAAACAACCATCTCAAATAACCTGGTCCACAAAGTCTTACCTCTTTAACCAGATGAACGTTTAAGTGTACCATCATATCAAAGAAGCAAGGCGGGAAAAACATTTCAAACTCACACAAAATGAATACAATTTGTTTCTGTAGCACAAAAAACTTGACAAACAAGTGACAATCATGGGACTTTAGACCAATTAGTTTCAAGTCCTTCATTGACACAAGTAGTCTAACATTAGAAGAATACCCAGTCGGAACCTTAATTCCGGCAAGAAACTCACATAAAATGATTTTCTCCTTCCTAGAAAGTGTGTACACTGCCGGAGGAAGATATGTTCTCCGTCCTCTCTTCATTGGTGCCAATTCCTCCCTACTTTTCATCTCAAGCAAATCTAGCCTTGCTTTTATGCCACCTTTGGTCTTGCCTGTCGTATATGCATATACTACAGCGGTCGCAAATCGACCGCTGTCATAAGGTTATTTTATTTATGTTTTTCACTTTTTTTAATTAATTTCTCACCTGCGACAGCGCCTGACACAGTGCCGCTGTCGTAGGGTCGCTGTCCCAGGCCTTTGCTGTTGGAGGGCGAAAGCATAGTGCTAAAAAATATAGTTTAAACTAATGTTTTCTTTTTGGTCTTTGTTTTGTGTTTGTTACAGCTTACAGGCTTACAGCACTCGAGGAAGCATACATAGGAAGTGGAATATATTATGCCTCCCACAGAATCAATATATTGGGGACTGGGAAGTCACTCATTAACAAGGAATAACCGATCTTTCTAAAAAAGCGGTGGCATTAGATGGACTCGACAGGTGGGCAACGTGTGTTTACAAAGGGAGGCTCAGAAGCTTATACAAATTTGGCTTCTCTTATCTCGCATTTTCTGTGTGCCAATCATGTATACGAGACCTAATTACGTACATAGTACTTGCCCTGTGGGGATTTGAAACAAGATTAGCAATATAACGGGGATGCCATTAAGAACACATGAACCCTTCTATTTTCAACCAGTTGTATATGTACGTTCCATTTGCTTCTAGACTAAAAAGGAGAATGGGTAAGTGGTTCAATGCTGGAATAGAACAATATTGGTTATTGTAAACCTTATCCAAAAAGCACATGGTCAATCAAATTGATCTACTTCTATTAGAATGATGTTTAAGAAAAGCCAATAACTTTTCTTAAGGAAAGATAATGAATGTTTTTTATTCCTCTTTTCTAGATTTATTTTTACATTCGACTTTTCAAGGTTAAAGTTTGTGAACTTTGACCACTTATTTGTGAAAAGTTACAAAGTTTTACAACGTGAAAATAGTATTAATAGATTCATTTTAAATAGTATTTTCAAAATATCATCTTTTTATATGTTCAATAATTATGAAATCATAAATATTCATGGTCAAAGTAGTGTGTTGGAGACTGTGAAAACTCCAATATAAAGATAAATTTTGGACGGAGGGAGTAGTAAAGTCTTATTGGACTCCTTATTTGAATAGTGGTCTTTGTTTCTTTAGGGATAAAATGAGTAATGATTTATTAATACATACACTATCGAATACAATTTTTTAAAATTCCTTTCCATTAAATTTTTTTATTTTCACTAACAACGATCCACGGGTACTAAACTAGTGGTATGGAAATTAATAACCATTAGGACAATAAACCTACAGATATGGCTAAACAAAGAAGATTTTGCTGAGTCATAAACTTCCTATAAATCATCAATTAGAAAAACCGAACAAAAAAACTCAGTTTCGATAAACACACTTAACCCCCACCATTCTCAAATTCCCAATTCAAACATAGTACATAAGTTAACGAATTGAACACTCTAAATGATACTGCAAAAAGAAACCACGAACTGAAGGAAATGAAATTCGTCAATGGAGAAAGTCTCAGAATACCCAATTATTAGATAATAGTAATAGTCTAATTGAAAAGAAAGTGAATGAGAATGATGAAGGCAAAGTAATAGTCTCAGAATAACCAGTTTTGATAAATGATGAAGGCAAAGATCACGTCTACTTAGCACGTAAATCCCTATTAGCGATCCTAGAGGAAGAGAAAGTGGATGATGAGGAGGGGGAAAGCAGGAAGGAGAGGAAGAGGAGGTTAATTCCATCACAAACCAAGTGCTTAACTTTGGTTTACGTGACAAACAAGTGGTCGAAGCTACGCAGGCAAATGAGAATGATGAAGGCAAAGATCAATTCAGTGATAATAGTGAGCCGAGGAGTGGGGAACAAACAAATAAAAAGGGGTCTCGTACTTGGAAGCGTGCTGTAAAGAGGGGCTGCCATGGAGACAAGGCTACAAGTAGTGAACTGACTAGCAGGAAAAGGGGGGTGACTACTATGGCAGATGAAGTCACCCAAGGAGAGAAGAAGGGCAGGGTAAATGATGATTCATATTGAACAGGCGGGGGATGAGCGAGCCTCTCCCCGCCGGGCCAAATGAGGATCATTAGCTATAACTGCGGGGGGTTGAGGAAGTCCCGCGCAGTTAACAAACTCGGTGACCTTGTTGATCGAGAGTCCCCAAAGGTTCTTTTTCTTATGGAGACCTTATGCACTAGTAGAAAAATGGAAAAAATAAAACGTAAATTGGGTTATGATTGTTGCTTTACAGTTGATTGTGTTGGACGGTCGAGTGGCCTCTGCCTTCTCTGGGAGGAATCTATTAGGATACGGGTTGTCTCTTATACCCGTCACCATATAGATTTTGTGACACAGAATGAGCATGGGGAACCTATTTGGCGGATGTCGGGGTTCTATGGATGGCCGGAGAGAGAAAATAAGCGGCTGTCATGGGACTTACTTCGAAAATTGGGAGAAGACCCATATTTGCCTTGGATTTGTGTAGGGGACTTTAACCAGATTCTTAGCAATGATGAGAAGCGGGGTGGCCCTCCGAAGGACTTGCTTGATATGATGGAATTTCGGATGGCTTTAGACGATTGTGGACTACGTGATATTGGGTATATTGGTGTTGACTTCACATGGGATAATGGTAGGGGTGACAGCATGTTTACATAGGAGAGACTTGATCGAGCTACTGCAAATGAGGGCTGGTATAATATCTTTCCAAACACGAAAATTATTCACTTAATCAGACAAGGCTCCGATAACATACCAATTTTGATTAACCTTGACTGGCAGCAAGAGGCGAATGATCACAGAGGCGGGAAGAGACCATTCAGATACGAAGCAATGTGGCAGACACATGATGACTTTGAGGAGATTATTCTTATGGGATGGCAACATACAGCTATAAGGTTTGGTGAACCAGCAGCAATGTCAAAGATCCAGGGGGTTACAGATGTTCTGAAGGAGTGGAACTGGCATACTTTTGGTCATGTGCAGAAAAGATTGAAAGAGGTGAGAAAGTAGCTAAAAAAGTTAGGGAAATCTGAACTGAATGGAGAAGCAATACGACGACGAAAGGAGCTGGAAAAAGAGGAAAATGACCTGATGGAAAAAGAAGAAATTATGTGGTTTCAACGAGCAAGAGCAAATGAATTTGCTCACGGGGACCGTAATTCTGGTTTTTTTTCATACAAAAGCCATTGGTCATCGTCGACGAAACAAAGTTAGTAAGCTGGTGGATGACAGTGGGAGGGAGTTTCGAAGACTGGAGGGCCTAGAAAGGGTTGCTACTAATTATTTTGAAGCCTTGCTTATGTCTCAGCACCCGGCTAATTTTGATGAAGCTTTGAAAGGGGTGCAAACTTTGATCACAGAGGAGGATAATCATGAGTTGATGCGTCCGTTCACCAGCGAAGACATCACTAATGCATTAGCCCAAATGCACCCAACGAAGGCCCCTGGCCCCGACGGTATGCCTGCACTTTTTTATAAATCTTCTTGGCACATTATTGGTCTCGATGTGGTGAATTGTGTGTTGGATATTCTGAATGGTGGATTGGTACCTGAAAATTTGAATCACACTTATATCACTTTAGTACCAAAAATAAATAATCCGGCCTGTATGAAGGACTTTAGACCAATTAGCTTGTGTAACGTCTTGTACAAGTTAGTCTCTAAAGTCTTAGCAAATAGGCTGTAAGTGATTTTGGACAAGGTGATTACTGGTACTCAAAGTGCATTTGTTCCTGGGCGCTTAATTACTGATAATGTACTTTGTGCTTTTGAAATTTTCCACTGGATGAAGCAGAAAAGGGTAGGAAAAACTGGTTACATGGCCTTTAAACTTGATATGGCGAATGTGTATGACCGTGTGGAGTGGAGTTTTCTTCGTCACTGTATGCTAAAGATGGGCTTTGCTACGGAATGAGTGGATTTGATTATGAAATGTGTCTCTACTGTACGTTTCACTGTGCTCCTCAATGGCACCCCGACTGACACCTTTGTGCCAAAGAGGGCTTACGGCAGGGTGACCTTTGTCGCAGTACTTGTTCTTGCTGTGTGCAGAAGCTTTTTCTGGGCTATTATGGGAAGATGAGGTGGAGAAAAGAATCAGAGGTATCAAGATTGCTCAACGTGCTCCTCGTGTCTCACACTTATATTTTGCAGATGATAGTATTTGTTTTGCTAGAGCTACGTGCCAGGAGAGCTCCGAAATAGTCAATATCTTCCGAGTATATGGAGAAGCATCAGGTCAGCAAATTAGTCTAGCAAAATCAGAGCTATCTTTTAGTAAGAATGTCAGTGTAGAACGCAGGAGAGAGATCGAACTCTTGATGGGGGTTCGGGAAGTAGAGCAACATGAAAAGTACTTGGGACTCCCAACCATGGTGGGCGGTCTAAAAAGGTGATCTTTAGTTCGATTAAAGAGCGAATTTGGAAGAAATTAAAAGGGTGGAAAGAAAAAGTATTATCGGGAGCGGGTAAAGCAGTGCTTATAAAATCTATTGCTCAAGCTATTCCCACATATGCTATGTCCTGCTTCTTACTTCCGAGTGCTTTATGTGCTGAAATTCGCTTCCTTATAAGTAACTTTTGGTGGGGGCAGAAGGGAGATGAGAGGAAGCTCCATTGGATGAGTTGGGAGAGGATGTGTATGCCAAAGGATTAAGGCGGCGGTCTGGGGTTCCGCGACTTCGAATCCTTCAATCTTGCTATGCTAGCTAAGCAGTGCTGGAGGCTGTTACAAGACCCCAACTCACTGTGTGCACAACTGCTCAAGGCAAGGTACTACCCTCGGAGTGATGTATTGTCAGCGAAAGTGGGCTACCAGCCTAGTTTTGCTTGGCGAGCTTGTGTCGGGGACTAGAACTACTGAATAAGGGGGTTCGACGCTGTTTTGGGAATGGAGCTTCGACATTGATTTGGCACGATAAATGGCTACCTCGGCCTAAATCGTTCAAACCTGTGTGTCGCAGTCAAGAACTAGGAGATAACGCTTGTGTTGCTGAGTTAATTGACTGGGATTTGAGAAGATGGAAGCTTGATATTCTGGAGAAGACGTTTGTGGCCTATGATGTTGAGGAAATTCAACGCATCCCTTTAATATCTGCAGAAACTCAAGATATTTGGGTCTGGTACTACACAAAAAATGGCCTATTTCTGTCAGGTCTGCGTACCATTTAGAGGTTCAGGATAAAATTGATAATTCAGGAGGTGGAGCTAGTAGCTCTAACAATGGAACATATGGGTTTTGGAAGAAGCTATAGAAAGTGAATGTCCCTCCAAGGGTGATTTTATTTCTCTGGAGAGCATGTAGGAATATTCTACCCACTAATCAGGGTTGGCAAAGAGAGGTATTGTTCCAGATGTTAGAAACAAGGCTAATGAAGGAACAAACTTATCTGTAACAAAGGTCGTGGCGTGATGAATCACTGCCCTAAAGTCGAATTTGCCCCCACACGTACACAAGGGAATTCCGGCAACCGACCTCCAGGGATACACGGCAGCCAATGCTCTGGCGTACTACGGTGCAATGACTTTGAGGGTAAACAGAACTACTGCCAAACTAAGAGAAGAGAGCACAAGAAAAGAGATAACAGAAGAGAAGAGGAGATGATTTCTGTCTGTTCTGTCTCTCAAAGCTGGAGGTTTTTGGTGAATATATAGAGCTATTAGAATCAGTAACTGATCAATGAATTAAATGGGGAGCTGAGATCGTGGGATTTTATTGTGATAGTAATGAAGAAACGGTTACTGAATCAGAAGCTCAACGGACACAAAACGGTCGGAAAAATATTGAGCCGAGAATAAAAAGAGCCCAACCCAACCCACACCCTCGCCCGAGCCCGGCCCGACCGACCGACCGGACGGACAGCGGCGGCGGCGCACGCGCGCGCGTGTGTGGAGGAAGAGTCTTCCCTTGACTCTTAGTTCAAAGACTAAAAGTCCACAACAATATATAAAGTCACTTCTCTTTCCTTTCTCTACCTATGTGGGACAATTTGTGTTTTGTGAACAAGGCTTTCAAGAACTTTCTTTGAAGCATACCAAGCTTCATGAAGCTTGTTTAGCTTCATTTCCAACAATCCCCCACATGATTCAAAGAAAGAATGGTAGAAAAGAATGGTAGAAAAAGAATGGCAGTAGGAGGTCGCACGTTACGATACTAATGTCTTGTGGACTTGAATCAGTACCTTGTGCTTATAAGTTTGCCCAACAACCATTTAGGTGGAAAAAAATTCCTTGAACCTGTCACGGTATTTGTTCAGTACAAACTGCGCACTAGTTTGACCTCAAAATCAAATTTACCCTCGCGAAAACATATATACGTTAGCCCCTTACGTGCCTGGATACTTCTGTGAACGCTCTAGAGAGTCATTAGCCCAAATGCTCTCATAGGGGGCGGGCAATTCCCCCACATTCACATAGGTGAGTTCATCAAGTGTGTACTGTCTCACACCACCTTACAAGGCTATGAACCCATTAAGAGCTAAAATGCTCAACCTCACACACATGACGGTAAACGAAAAAATAGTACATCATTTTATAGAGGAATGGGGTTTGTAGTACATGACTGGAGTTGTTTTGTGATTTCGTTTGACCTCATTGAACCTGGATATGTTCCAGGTTGGGTATCCATCACAATTCACTCCCACTGGGCTGAAGCCCCATTCCTAGTGCTGACTCAAGCACTATCTTTCTACAAAGGCCTTTGGTGAGAGGATCTGCAAGATTCCTCTCTGACTTTACATACTCAAGTGATATCACATTATCTCTGATCAGATTCTTAACAATTTCATGCCGAAGTCGTATATGCCTTCTCTTTCCGTTGTAAGAATGGTTGCGGGCCACACTTATGGCCGCTTGACAATCACAGTGCATGGAAACGGATGGAGTCGGTCTCCCCCACAATGGAATATCGGCAAGTAGGCTTCTTAGCCATTCAGCTTCATGGCCTGCCATCTCCAAAGCAATAAACTCAGATTCCATTGTAGATTTAGCAATACAAGTTTGTTTGGAGGATCTCCAAGATATAGCAGCATTAGCAAGAGTAAAAACATAGCCACTGGTAGAATGAATTTCATCATTATCAGATACCCAGTTAGCATCGCAATACCCCTCCAAAACACATGGAAAATTCTTGTAGTGCAAACCCCAATTCATAGTACCTTTCAAATATCTCAACAATCTAATCAAGGCATTCCAATGTTCATGATTGGGATTATGAGTATATCTACTCAACCTGCTCACAGCATATGCTATATCTGGTCTAGTATAGTTCATTAAAAACATAACACTTCCAATTATCTTAGCATACTCTTCTTGTGATACACTGTCACCCTTATTCCTTTTCAAATGAATACTAGGATCATATGGGGTTTTGACAGGAGTGGAATCAAATTGTTTAAACTTCTTTAAAATTTTCTCAACATAATGAGATTGATCCAAACTTAAACCCACAGAAGTTCTAGTAATTTTAATGCCAAGAATTACATCAGCTTCACCCATGTCTTTCATATCAAAGCATGATTTCAAAAAGGATTTTGTTTTGTTTACCACATCAATACTAGTACCAAAAATGAGCATGTCATCAACATACAGACATATCATAACGCAACCATGCTCATCATATTTAGAATAAACACAAGCATCAGAATCATTCACCTTGAAACCATCAGAAATTATAGTACTATGAAACTTGTCATACCATTGTTTGGGTGCTTGTTTAAGTCCGTACAAGGACTTAACGAGTTTGCATACCTTATGTTCTTGTCCAGGAACTACGCAACCTTCGGGTTGTCTCATGTATATCTCCTCATTAAGATCACCATTCAAAAATGCAGTTTTAACATCCATTTGATGCACAACAAGATGATGAATGGATGCAAGTGCTATTAAAACTCTAATAGTAGCAACTTTAGTAACAGGAGAATATGTATCAAAATAATCAAGTCCTTGCTTTTGAAAATTTCCTTGAATCACAAGTCTAGCCTTATATTTATCTATTGTCCCATCAGTTCGGTATTTCTTTCGGAACACCCATTTACTACCGAGTGCCTTACAACCCCGAGGAAGGTCAGATAAAATCCAAGTATTGTTACTCATAATGGATTCTAACTCGCTGTTTATGGCCTCTTGCCAAAAACTAGAGTCAACTGACCTCATGGCCTCTCCATAATTCCTAGGGTCATCTTCAATAATATACGCATGCACAAAAGTTTCATCTAGCACATCAATTTCAGCTAAGAAAGCCGTAACATAATCAGGGCCAAAACTTTTCTCAGTCCTAATTCGTTTACCCCTCCTAGGCTCTTGAACTTCTATACTAGACGAAGTATTGGCATGTAAAGGTAATGAAGATGCAGCAGCAGGTAAGACCCGTTGTTCATTTACTTTCATAGGAAAGATATGCTCAAAAAATTCAGCATCACGGGACTCTTTAATAGCACCAAACCCAGAACCATCTCTTAGAACAAATCTATATGCAGCACTACTATTAGCATATCCAATAAATATAGCATCCAATGTTTTGGGTCCAATCTTGCTTCTTTGAAAGTCAGGAATCCCGACTTTCGCAAGGCACCCCCACACTTTCAAGTAACTCAAGTTAGGTCCAAAACCTTTCCACAACTCATATGGAGTTTTCTCAAGTTTCTTGTGGGGAACACGATTAAGTATAAAGCAGGCAGAAAGTAAAGCTTCCCCCCACATGTTATTAGGCATACCCGAACTAATAAGCATGGCATTCATCATTTCTTTGAGGGTCCTATTTTTTCTCTCGGCAATGCCGTTTTGTTGAGGAGCATAAGGAGCTGTAATTTCGTGAATAATTCCATTAGCCTCACAAAACACTTTTAGAGGTGTTGAATCATATTCTCCACCTCTATCGGACCTAAACCTTTTTATTTTACGGTCTAGTTGGTTTTCTACCTCGGCTTTATAGATGAGAAATTTATCCTCAGCCTCATCCTTAGAACTCAGCAAATACACTTTGGTAAATCTTGAATAATCATCAACAAACGTAATATAATACTTTTTACCACCTCTACTAACATGGCTATGAAAATCACCAAGGTCAGTGTGCACAAGTTCTAGTAACGTGGAAGTTCTAGTCACATTCTTATTGTAGGGTTTTTTCGGATGTTTAGCTTCTACGCATACTTCACATTTAGTAAAATCAGTATTGGTAAATGCAGGAATAAGACTAAATTGTTTTAGCCTTTTAATGGATGCCACATTCACATGACCTAGTCTAGCATGCCATAATGAAACAGACTCAGCGATGTAAACAACAGAAGAGGTAGATGCTTTATTCTCAGTCACAACATCCAACACAAACAACCCCCCATTACAAAAACCTTTCCCAACAAATTCACCATTTTTGGTGAGTACTAGTTTATCAGATTCAAATGCTAACTTAATCCCAGCTTTGTTCAACAACGAGCCAGAAATTAAGTTCCTGCGAATATCAGGGACATGCAAAACATTGGTTAAAGCAATAGTTTTACCAGAAGTAAGCTTTAAAAGAACCTTCCCTTTACCAGCAACAGAAGTGGTGCTAGAGTTACCCATGAAAACACACTCTCCTTCAGCACCATTGACATACTCCATGAACATGTCTCGGTTGGTACAGCAATGTCTTGTTGCCCCGGTGTCCAAAATCCATTCAACAGTATTACCAACAAGGTTGATCTCGGACACCATGGCAACAATAACATCCTCGGTCAGGTTAGCTTGGGCTTTGTTCTCTTTGGGTTTGTTGACAGCAATAGCAGCAGCACTTCTGCACTCCTTAGCGGGATGTCCATACTTGCCACAGTTGTAACAGTTGCCTTTGAAAGGCTTCTTGAAGTTTTGTGGCTGGATCTTGCCATGTAGTTGGTTTGGTCCTTTCCCTTTGGGTCCCTTGTTTCTGTCATGTCTACCTGCAAAATTCTTTTGTTCAACAAGGTTAGCAGTAGAGGACGAATGTTCGGTTGTTTTTCCTTTGGCTTGGATCCGGTTCTGTTCCTCGATCTTGATGTGAGATACAACCTCCTGGAGAGTAAAAGTTTTCTGTTTGTGCCTCATAGAATGAACATAATTCTCCCAAGATTTCGGCAATTTATCAAGCAAACAGTTAGCTTGAAAAACCTCACAAATTTTCATCCCTTCAGCAAGAATTTCCGTCACCAAATTTTCATAGTCATGAACTTGATCCAACATAGACTTACTATCAACAAACTCAAATTTAAGCCACCTACTACAAGCATATTTCCCTTTCCCAAAGTCATCAGTTCCATACTTCAATTTAAGAGCATCCCAAATTTCCTTAGCCAATTTCATCTTACTATAAATCTGGTATAAGGATGTGGTCATGTAATGCAACAACATACCACGACAAGTCCTATTATCCTTCTGAAAGTCTCTAGTGGAATTGACAGGAGCCTTATCAACAACTAAAGCATGCTCAACACCAATTTGTCCCAAGAAAAATTCCATCTTATCCGACCACATATTATAATTTTTCCCATCAAACGGATCTAACTTAGACATATCAGGAACGAAAAAATTTGGGAACATGGGGGTTGTACCAGCAGTTATCATATTGTTACTCACATAAGGCACAACAGTATCGTCATGAACTAAAGTAGATGGTATGATAACAGTCTGATTAGGGGTGACATTAGGCACAGATTCGTTCACATCAACATTACCAATAATTCCATCAGTAGCCATGATAAAAAAAAATTTCGACTTTAGAATGTTAGAAACAAGGCTAATGAAGGAACAAACTTATCTGTAACAAAGGCCGTGGCGTGATGAATCACTGCCCTAAAGTCGAATTTGCCCCCACACGTACACAAGGGAATTCCGGCAACCGACCTCCAGGGATACACGGCAGCCAATGCTCCAGCGTACTACGGTGCAATGACTTTGAGGGTAAACAGAACTACTGCCAAACTAAGAGAAGAGAGCACAAGAAAAGAGATAACAGAAGAGAAGAGGAGATGATTTCTGTCTGTTCTGTCTCTCAAAGCTGGAGGTTTTTGGTGAATATATAGAGCTATTAGAATCAGTAACTGATCAATGAATTAAATGGGGAGCTGAGATCGTGGGATTTTATTGTGATAGTAATGAAGAAACGGTTACTGAATCAGAAGCTCAACGGACACAAAACGGTCGGAAAAATATTGAGCCGAGAATAAAAAGAGCCCAACCCAACCCTCGCCCGAGCCCGCCCGACCGGACGGCCGGCGGCGGCGCACGCGCGCGCGTGTGTGGAGGAAGAGTCTTCCCTTGACTCTTAGTTCAAAGACTAAAAGTCCACAACAATATATAAAGTCACTTCTCTTTCCTTTCTCTACCTATGTGGGACAATTTGTGTTTTGTGAACAAGGCTTTCAAGAACTTTCTTTGAAGCATACCAAGCTTCATGAAGCTTGTTTAGCTTCATTTCCAACACCAGATACTCTCTGTAAGTTTTGTGGGCAACCAGAGACTATAACTCATGTTCTGAGAGATTGTGTGCATGCCCAACAGTTATGGAAAATGGGTTTAGATAAGGGTCTTTATAAATTCAGATTGGGTGATTTTAGAACTTGGATGGAGTGGATACTTTTGAGAGCTCAAATGGATGAAGTGGCTAGCTGGGCAATGTTGGCATGGGCAATATGGTGAGACCGAAATGGTGCTATTTTTGAGGGACATGTGAGACAACCTGAGAAGGTGATAAGCTGGGCTTCTATGCAGCTTAGTTTGCGTGAGATGGGCGATGGAGACTGCCTTGGGTCTGGGCTTTGAGAGGGTGGAGATTGAATCTGATTGCTTAGCTTTGATCAGTAAACTGAAGGGCAAGATTGCCTCAAGATGCCCTGTTGGTATGCAAGTCCAAGTAATTCTGCAGAAGGCTAGTAGTTTTGACGAATGCTGTTGGCTCCATGTGAAACGTGAGGCAAATTGTGTAGCTCGTCTTTTGGCTCACCTCCAAGATGCCTGTAACTTTGTTTCCCGTAGCTATGAGGATTTTCTTATTGATTGCTATGCTCTGTTGTTGAAAGACATCGAAATGATGGAATAAATTGCAAGTGTTGTTGGTGATCAAAAAAAAAAATATATTGTCTAATTGAAATTGATGAAAAATTAAATATCAGAGTACATGAAAAAGCAATTGCAAGTGAAAATCAACCAAATCGCACGTCGAATCAGGCCTAAATTGATCGGTTTGAATAAAACATACTCCCTCTGTCCCAATAAATCTTAAACGTTTGCGTTTTGAAGGTCAAACTTAATAAACTTTCACCATTAATCCATAAAAATATATAAAGATTCACAATATGAAATACTTTTGTTAGATTCATTTTTTAAAATACTTTCAAAATTTCGTATTATTATAATTTTATATCATATAATTGTAGTTATTTACGGTCAAAGTAGTTTCTTGGAGACCTTGAAAAAGTAACGTTTAGGATTTTATGAGACGGAGGGAGTAATCAGCAACTAAACCAAAAATTGAACGCACCTGATATATTCTATGACGAATATTCAAGCGAATACTCCCTTATGGTCTCTGATCGGACGAATTCGCAGCCCATGATACACGCACAATAAAGAAGGCGACTATAGGGTTTCGATTTTGCTAACAATCACGCCGAGGGAGAGAGACCAACCTTGAAATCCCTGTCGATGAGGGCGAATGAATGACCATTCAATCAACTATGGATGGAGAGAGAGAAAGGGGGTGGAGAAGTGAAGGCTGTGGACGAAGAACAAGCGAACGACAGAATAGATTTTTTACGAATAAAAAAAATAAAGAACTTTTGTTTTTAGTTTCCTATCTCTTTTAACTTCTAACCCTAATTGGTTATGTTTAAGTAATTCTTTTCACTTCCTCTGCAACTTGATTCTAGTCAGTGCGGTTATAAAAATGAAATATAAAAAAAATCTAGTCTAGTCCGAAATAATCCACGAGCATTAACTATAACGACGAATTAAACAGTCAATTAACAACATACAAAATAATGCTCGTTTATGATTATAAAAAAGTGGTAAAAATAAACGACAATATAACAGTTTCGTCATTGTTGTTACCCATCTAATGACGATTTTTCCATTTCGTCGTTATTAATTGGTCGTTAAAAGAGCCTTTTCTAGTAGTGTGACCAATTTATTTACCTAGATATGTATATCAACAACATTATTTTGCTAACTTACTTCAAATCTATAGTCAATATCTTATAAGGGGTATCAAATACATCACTTATTCAAATTAATACATAAGTTCTAGTAAAGGCCTAAATGTATATACATCACTTTTTCTAGCATTTATATTGCTTTCTCGATCAATTACAAAGACTCATTTTACAATATCTGATCTTTATTCAAATTAGTCGTCTGGTAAGTTTTTTTGGTCGAAAAGCATCAAAACATTTTGCATTTCCGCTCAATATGGGTCAAGATAACCGATTGTAACCCTTTTTTATCAACTGAATAGTGCCACATGCGCATAAAAGTCGACCTAGACTGTCCAGCACAACCTAATAACAAAAGCCACGAGAATAAGGAGGTGGTGTGATGGTAGTACTTCCACCTTCCACCTTCCACCTTCCACCCATAAAATATGGGGTCGATTCTCATTACCTTCAATTTTGAAACATCTCTTTATCTCCCAAGTTGTGAATGTTCCTTACCAACATTAAAAAAAAAGAAATAAAAATAGCAAATTTCAAAACAACACATTAACAACAGCAACAACCCAGTGACTCAATGAGTATCCCGACTAGGACAGGATCTGGGAAGGTCCATATATAGGGGTGTTTGGATGTTGGCTTGTGGGGTGGCTTTTGGCAAAATTCGATAATTGACTAGTGCACTATCTAGTATTGATGTTGGATGTTAGCTTGTGAGATTGACTTTTGGGTTCCCACAAGCCAACTTTTGAAAAGCCAAGGAGGGTAGCTTTTGGGTATTGGCTGGTGGAATTAATGTAGTCCAATGACAAGATAGTCCAAGAATTGCAATTATTTATTTCTATGCCATCAAATTCCTCAATCATATGAATGTCCTTATAGGTAATTTTACATATAACCAGCTAATGTTACCAAACATTATTTTCCACACATCCAATATTACCCGCCAGTCAAATTAGCTAATAATACCAGCCATCAGCCATCAGCCATCAGCCATCAGCCAACAACTAATGCCACCAGCCAATTGGCAAACAGAAACAGGGCCATAGGCATCGTTACCCCTTACTAGCCTTACCCCTAGCAAATGCCACAAGAAAAGAACAATAGAAAATTGAGAAAGAAAAGCCAAAAAAGAAAATGGGAATGACAGTGAGTGAGACTGTGTGAGAGAGCAGAGAGCAGAGAGGCAGAGAGCGGAACTGTTGTGATCCGGCGTTCCTCTGTTTCAAATTTCAAAAAAACTTGAAATAGAGAAAGAGACAGCCGGCACTCACTCACTAGATTGGACTCTTCTTTTGCTCCACTCTGCTGCACAAACTAAACCGCACCCAAAAGACAAAAAGAAACATTTTGCTGAGACGCTCCTTTGCTTTTCAAACACCACTGTTTCTCTTCACTTTCAGAGAGAGAGATGGAGAACGAAAAGAAGGGTGTGGAAGTTCGGGGAGTTCCAAGTCATGGAGGAAAATACATGCTGTATAACATTCTGGGTAACATCTTCGAGGTTTCTTCTAAGTATGCACCTCCTATTCAGCCTGTTGGCCGTGGTGCTTATGGCATTGTTTGGTATTTATCTTTCTCTCTCTCTTTCCTCTTTTCAGTTTCTATCAATTTGGGATTATTTGCTTATGCCCATTTTGTGTTGATTTAGTTTCTCAGACTTAGTTGGTGAAGTTTTCGAGAGGTTGAATTAAGAGTTGGGCTTTTGGAATTTGGGACCTGTGTGGGTGATTATGTATGTGTGAGATTAAAACTCCAATAAAATTGAAGAAAAGTTAAGCTTGGTTTTAGTAGGTTTGTTTCTTGACATTAAACTGGATTTGATTACATGAAATAACATTCAAAACTGAAACTAGGAAATTGAAGGTTATTTCAACCCCAAGATGATGACTGGGTTTGTTAGGTGGTGGTGGGTTTATTTATCTTATAAAATAAGTTGTGATATTCCACCACTTTTTTGCTAGCAAGGATGGGTGGTGTGAATTTGCGTATTCTGTGTTATTGTGGGGTTTTTGTCTTTGGAGAATTGAGGTGGGTAGTTTTCAATTAGATGTGATTCAAGTAAGAGTACATGTTTATGCAAAGTATTTCGAGTGATTGTTAGTAGCTTGGAAATTTGCTTTTAAAACAATTTCAATATTAGTTTAGAAAACAAGTATTAACTCCATTTTTGTATATTGCCTAACTCAAAATAGCCAGTGGTAAACTGGCTGAATATTTTTTGGGTGCCAATTTGCTAATGCTAATTTTTTTTTTTTTTGCTAATCAATTTGCTAATGCTAATGCTAATGCATTTAAAAGGAGTTTGGTTGTAGCATACTACTACGGAATTTGCTGTTTTGCGCTCTTTATAACTTGCATTATGCTGGGAAGCTTAGTGTTAAATGACAATGGCACAAAAGATCCATTTAATTGGCTTTACTTTAGTGCCACCAGTCACTGGCTCACTGCTACTCAGTGATATATAGCCTTTTAGCCTTATTGTCAATGTGATGCTGAATTCTTGAAGACTGGAAGAAATCAGTTGCCAGATTGGATGGTTTAAGTTAAGTAAACATTCTGATGATGCAAATTCACACTTTCTAGATTTCATCTAAATGGTGTTTGAAGGTTCTTTACGGAACTTATTGGGGCAATTGTATTTCTACACTGCTCATAAATATTCTGATGGAAATGGACCCGTGTCCAGTTTTACAGGATGTTCAAAGCTTTATTCTCAAAGAAATTTGCGCTACTTCATTTCTGTGTCCTGTGTCCTGTGTCCGTTTCCATAAAACGTAGCTGGTACTGTGTTTGAACGGTGAGGCTCTAAAGAATGGTAAAACCAAATTGTTATGGTTACCAATGTGAGAAATCTAGCATTTTTGTAGCCAAATCTTTGCCCTATCAAAACAAGAGAACTGTCAAGGTTCCTACTTATACAAGGCTTGAAGAAAACAAATTGCAGCTTTGGGTTGGGGTTGTTTGATGCTTTTACATTATGAGAGATCATTTTTCATCGAATGCTGCTAAATCACGACTTAATTATCTGCTGGTGTTCTAGTTTGATATTTATTGTTGTCATTGTATCATACTGTTTCACATGTTAAATTTCTTATCTCTTCTGGGTTTAGAATGTTTGCTTGTATGATCTACCAGTTTTCACATTTCAAGAGGGTTTAAGCAATGGAATACATCGAGTTATCTCAGAAACAAACGACAAACTAGAGTCCGTGCAAGCTTTTTTGGATAAGATGGACAATGAACAAGTTTAGTTGTTTGCAATATTGTGATTACGAGTGGAAAGTTCTAAAATAATTTTGGGCATGATGGTGTAGTGTAATCAAGCTGTCCTGCAGCTGTTCATTATATGACAAAAAATGCTGAAAAGAGGAAGAGAAAGGAGGGAAAAGCGGAAAACTTAAAGGAAGTGGCTGAAGGCTTAGGTTGAGACATGTGCTAATGGCAGCTTTAACATATGTTTAGAATTGAAGTCCCAAAACTTCATGGTAAAGCAGCTTTAAGTTCCGTGAAAAAACCCTGAATAGGTAGCTCAATTGGTAAGACCTCTGAGGGTTGTTGCAGAGGTCCAGGTACGAGCCTTAGTTGGGCGAAACCCGGATACCCATATTATCTAAAAAAAAGGAAGCTCAGGTGATAATACTCAATGTATTCTGATTCCATTCCTCTTCCAACTCTTCCCCCCTCCCCCAACAAACAAACAAAAAAAAAAAATGAAATAACAGGAAATGCAACCCACCATGTGCCAGGCACACCCTCAGGATTCGGATATGATATTTTAGTAAGTATATAGTGTTCTAATCTGATTGGGTTTCCTTGAAATTTGAACTAATCTGGACTAAAAACTTGTTATCATAGTTGAAAAGTACATGCTCCTAATAATTGATTTTTGTGTTATTGTCTTACTCCACATATTGATATATTCCGTCTATGCATACTACACCAATCCATAGTTGTTTCCTGTCACACAAGATATGATGCTTCTAGAGCATACTGAAGGCTGACCTTTAATTTAGAAACTTTGGCGTACTAGGATACATGTAGAGGATCCTAGATAAAGAAGTTGGTTTTTTGCATTTCCTATGGACCTTGGCCGTTGAAGTTTGCTTCTTTGCTTTTTGATAGCTTTTTCTTTTTTAGAGTATTAAATTCTAACCCCCTTCGATTTACTTGTTGATTGCCTAGTGCCCTGCCTTCGTTTATTTATTTATTATACGTATTAAAGATTATTCATTCAAATATTCAATCATGCAGACTTCAGTACATTCGTTCATCCTATTCTTTCACTCAAGTGTTCTCAACTATTTTCTAGATCTCACAATGTCTTTTGTGGGTCTATTGGAATAGCCTCTCTATTAGGCCATTAGCCAGGATAAGGCTGCATGCATCTGAGCCTCCCCAGTCCTGTCCTCGGCAGGATCCTACTTGGGTAGGAGTTGTTCTTGTTGTAGCTGTTTTCTGTCAGCTTGTGCACCAAGGATATTATCTGAAGTCCAGCTTGGTTGCAGCATGAATGTTGCATTTCAGCATTAAAGTTCACTAGATCCCTCAGAATTGCATTTTCGAAGCTGCAATTGGGTTTAGTCATTAGAAAACAAATTCATTACGGTACATTTCTGTGTACCCGTAAGTGCAATATTGGATCTGAATTAGAATTTGAATCAACCTATATTATTATTTGTTGGTAAGGAGGACCTTTTCATAGGCTCCACTATCATTCTCAGGACCTAACCCAGTACTTAATGGGCTATGGCACTTGGGAGGAAGGTGGAGGGGAAATAAAGGGTGACGGAAAATCCTTTTCCCAAATGGCTCTAGTTAGGTTGGCACTTGGGTGGGGTAGGAGTCCTACTCATGCTCTTACCAACTGGGCTACCCTTTGGTCCCTTGGAATCAACCTATGTTGGTTTACATTGACTTCTCTATATTGTTGTTGCCCCCCCCCCCCCAATTTGTTTCCTTGAAAATGTGGCAGCATTGATCAGCTCCTGTATTGTGCTTGCCTAATAACATCTACACATATTTGTGTTGACTCTTTTTCTTTCTTTTATTGCAGTTGTGCAAGAAATTCACAGACAAATGAAGAGGCTGCAATTAAAAAAATTGGAGATGCTTTTAATAATAGAATTGATGCAAAGAGGACACTGCGTGAGATCAAACTCCTTTGCCATATGGACCATGACAATGTAATTCCAGTAGTTTCAAAGTTTTTGCAGTTGTTTTGGGATAGTTATCTGTTAGTGTTCTTTGATTGTCAACTTACTAACACATTTTTGGCAAACTTTCCCATAAAATTGCAGTTCTGTTTTTTAGTGATGGTGTGGACGTGGAGTTCTTTCCTTATAGTTGGAACTTAGGATTTTATACATATATAAAGATGTATTTTAGTGACATAACTCAGTATTCTCTCTGAATAGAATTACTTGCTTTACCGTCCATTTAATTTTCTTATTCTCCTTCTGGTGTGGTGATGTAGGTTATCAAGATAAGGGACATCATACGGCCGCCTGAAAGAGAAAAGTTCAATGATGTCTACATTGTTTATGAGTTAATGGATACTGATCTACATCAAATTATACGCTCAAACCAAGAACTCAATGATGATCACTGCCAGGTAATAATCGACTTTTTCTATACAGCAAACAATATGTTATCACTGTGATTCAGATTTTCTTTTCATGTTCAAATACATGACTGCTAACTAATTCTGAAAAATAACCAAAGGTTTGATAGGAAGATAGTGATGAAATTCTTAAGCTAGTTTGACGCATCTGCATATAGTGAGTAATTCTATTCAGAAAGACCTTCAAATTGTTTGTTCAGATGTCATAAGTGAGTATGAATTGTTTGTTCTAAAAATATCTTCAAATTTACAATAAAATTATCGTCAACCTAATCAGTTATACATACTGCAATGATGTGTGCATATTGAAAAAACAATAAAAATTGGGATAAAATGTTAGCTGTAGATCATGGATCTCAGCCATCCCCTGTGTCTTGTGACCCTCTTGTCTTGTCCTCACTCTCTCTCACCCTTCCAGCCCTTACTCACGAACTTGTGCAATGCCATAAAGGTAGCCAACTCTATCATTGATGTTGGCATGTGTGGGAAGAGAATGTGAAAATGCCATAGAATAAAATAGGGGATTTCTTCAGAAAGACCTATCGGTTGTGGTCAACAGATCATAATTAAGGTGTCTGGCTGGTGGAACGAACAAAATACGAACAATGAACATAATATAATCATAGATCTAGGCCTGTGACTTGATCATAACTGAACTTGTTGATGTTGCGTCCACGAGCTACGGAAACTCGGAAAGTGACAAACATTGGGAACTCCCCGAGTTAGATTGATGGAAATATCGGTTGTATTTCGTCCTTTATTGCCTATAGCAACTGGGGATCAAAAGGCACCAAATTTGGTGACGTACAAAAGGAAAGACAGGGTTAGAGCATGATGTTGAATTGTTGATGATGTTGCAACATATGTCGGGAGGCCTTTATTGGTTGTACACGAGCAAAATACTAGTCCAAAGGCCGAGGAAAGGAAGGTAATGTTAGCTCTTATTGGGAACCAATAATGTGCGCAAATTTTTATATACTCCCAGCTCCATGGAGCTTCGTGGAGCTGGACTAGGCAGGTGAGGTCCACGGGCAGGAGAGAGAGAGAGAGGAGGGAAAAGGCTCTATATAGCTAGGTGGAAAGGGGAGTATAACTCACCTATTGAATAATGTGTAAAACATGCCACCAATATCCGAACAAAACAGATTTGAACTTCTCTGGAGTAGTTTTCGTTACAAAATAAAATTCACAGGATGTATATGAGCAATTCAAAAGATAAGTGAGAACTTACATACTGTGTCTCTGAGTGCCCATATGAATCATGTTGCCAGAAGACTGTGTTGCAAAAGCTTAAAGGTTTTGGATGAGACTCTGCCCCTATTATGGTCTTTGTGAAGGGCATAGAGCCGATCCAACTGTTCCTACCCTTTGGTTAGGGTACTGTAAAGTGCCTCATCCCCTCGCGGCTCCGATCCCCTTCGGATCCATGGGGGCCAACCGTCTGATGCTGGAAAGTGGAAACCTTGACCTTGAATAGGTCTTCATCTTGTACCAAGTGAGTTCGTAAACTTCTAACGAGAGGTCTTCCCTCTTTTTAACTTTCGATAAGCCTTTAGTTGATAGTGATCAGGGACTCCCCACCAATGACGTGGTTGGCGGCATAGGAAAATGTCGTATAGGTGGAGTCCGATTAGATGGCCCTGCCTCCTTTGTAACGGGAGTCACATGAGGTTCAAAGACCTCTGGCTGATTTACCAATATGGCAGTTGTGTGCTGAGTGGTAATCTTGTTAGAAAGGATCTTGTGCAAGCCCTGTATATCCTTTCACCAAATTAAGACCCATACAAAGCTTCTCATCCTGTTTCCTTTCGCTATTCTCATACGATCTTTTATCACGAAATTAGGCTCCCTAAATATCCTACTTGCACCTCAGAAAATGTGCCCCCATGGAAGCCACCACTAATGACTGCCAATGAAGAGGTGGAGAATTCAAGCACCCAATCTGTCCTACCTTGCACTCCTCTTTTTTTCTCCCCTTTTCCTTGGCTCTCCTCCTTAAACCTGTGATGAGATATGACTCTCATCCAAGCCCTTGCCAGATGTGAGTCACCTATGAATGAAGGTTGGTGGTGCATGAGTAAAATCAATAAGGCTTATCCTTGTTACTTCCGAGTTGTGGACCGTGAAGCAAGGAGATGTTAAGGTGGACTGGAGACTACGGGACACTGGACATACATGGGTAGGAGTGAGAGAAAAGTTTGCTGGTGCATTGGAAAGCGGAGGGGTGTTACAGGGACAGGTGTGACAGCCTGAAGGCTAAAATCCTATATATAAGATCGTCAGTTGTCCCTAATAGACGGCACGGTTTGGAAACTCGAGACGAGATGCAAGGACCTGATTTGTTAGATCCTGGACCTATATTAAGGGCTAAATTGGAATTGTGGAGCCGGCCTGCATGGCCTAATGCATTTTACATAATTGCTATGGATAAGCTGTCCAACAGTAGTAGGCTAGTAGCTAGTGTTCAAGAGTACCTACGTACTTTTTAGTAAGGGTCCTAGCTCTGCATCTCATCAAATGCACAAAAACTCAAATGCACACACTGAACGAGTTAAGGTATTCTGGCAGCCTTCCTACTTATGTAACTTCTGGCCTCTGCGTTAGGCGCAGGCCGTGAGAGGACCTCCTGACGCTCATCTTTCCTTACCTCACAAAAAGGAATATATTCTTGTCTTATCACCAGATTTAGCTTTAGCTTTAGACATTACTCAACCTAAAGCTTCCTGCCAATCCCCAATCAGGATGTTACCCAGCCGTCTCAATCATTCTTGTTTCATATGTCTGCAGAAAATTCTCAGTCATACAGCAACTAGGACAAGGTTTCCTGTTAACTCATAGACTGTACACATATTTTGATCTACTTTGACCTCCACTTGCTCAAATCTGTCGACTATTGGCAGACTTGTATTATTGCAAGCAATAAAGTGAATGCTTGGATGAATTCATGAATCCCATGAGTTTTCAAGTTATAGTGTGTTGTTCCCTTCTCTATAGATTCCTCTTGTCCCCTCTACTTTGGTTTTCCTCTATAATATACTTATTCTTTCCTGCCTCTCGGTCTCTTTCTCCCATCAGAATACTTGTCGTTTCCTCATCTCTGTGTTACTCCCTCCTGCTTTCTCGAATCTCTATCAGGGTGGTGTTGGACCTACTTAGTTTCTTCCTTCTGATGCAGTCTTTCACTGTCTCCTATTGATGTCGGATTTGTCTCCACTTTCTTAGAGCAACCACTTTGAAACACTGAACTTAAAGCATGCTCTTGGATCATTTCTAAAACCATCATGGCAATTGGCAAGAGCCAATAGCTGACTTAAATTCTTTATTTTTATTTTGATAATTATAGCTGACATAATTTACACGGATGCTTGTGGTTCTTGTGCTGAGTGGGATCTTCAAAGGAGAAAGGCTTGTGTTTACATATTGGTTTAGACATCTTTTGGTTGTCATAATTTATAGATCAACATCTAAGCTCCATGTGAAGAGCTTGTTTGTCATAATCTGGACTTTGAGGTTTTTAGTTTAAGTTTTTTTGAAAACTAAATCAACCTTTGAGAAATAAGTCAGATAACTTATTGTGGTTTCCCACTTTTGGCATTCAAGACGACCAAATATTCTGACAAAAAACTTAAACCAAAATTGACACCTACAAAATTGAACATCAACCCAAGCACTGGAAACTGAAACGATATGAAATGAACTCTTAATTATACTCCTAATTCTCATGTCTCTAGTAGCTCGTTTAAATTATGTGTCTGTATAATCTCCTAGATCTTTGTTAAACCATGCTGTACCAAAGTTTGACCTGTGTAATTTGTAAAGAAGCACTGTGTCATGATCCTGGAATTTATTTAATGGAAAATGGAAAAGAAACTCTGATGCTACTAGATGTGTTCATGATTTCCCCATGTCTCAACTTCAGCTTAATGACCTTCACATGGTAGCCTGTGGATAATCCTCTTCATGTCCTTGTGCAAAAGTAGGGAAAACATAAGGGGCATATTGTTTTGCCCATTTTTTTCTTCTAAAATGTCTTCTAAATTTCTTTGTCTCTCATAGGTTTGTCACTGCACTAGATTTATGTGTTGTATTGCTATGTCATCATCTCATGGTTTAACTTAATTCATATTGTGAAATGTGTGACCTTGGTATTAGATGTCTCTCAAGCTCTTGATAATGAATGCTTAAAGCATCATTTTGTTTGTATTGGCAGTATTTCTTATATCAAATCCTGCGCGGCCTAAAATATATACACTCGGCAAATGTTTTACACCGGGACCTGAAACCAAGCAATTTGCTTCTAAATGCAAATTGTGACCTCAAGATATGTGACTTTGGGCTTGCAAGGACCACAGCGGAGACAGATTTCATGACGGAATATGTTGTAACTAGATGGTATCGTGCTCCTGAGTTGCTTCTCAACTGTTCAGAATATACAGCAGCTATTGATATCTGGTCAGTTGGTTGCATCATGATGGAGATCATTAAAAGGGAACCTCTTTTTCCCGGGAAGGACTACTTGCAACAATTACAGCTCATAAATGAGGTTTTCTTCTTTCTCACTAGCTCATTCATATATGCTATTTTTTATCAGTTATACAAGCGTTCTGTCCAGTTATCATGCGAAATTTCACTGCTTGAATGTCCAAGGAGCGTTTTCTTTGACCTTAACTTCAAGAAGTAAAGAACAAATTATAGAATGTTCCAACATGATTACCAATTTACTAGTCGTAAAAATTAAACTCAATTTGTGAATGTTTATTTGATACCTCCAAATTGCTTAAAATTTAAGTCAATGCCCTTCGAACGGCTCCTCGTATGTGAGTGACGTAGTGTATTCGAATAAAATGGGACAGAGGGAGTAGTTCGTTACTTATCACTGTAATTTTGATTATTATGGGTTAGGGTTACCATGCTTAATGATGGCAATCTGACATATGTTAGTTTGTTTCAGTTCATAAATAGCAGCTGTTTTGTGCACCACATTAATTTGAGGAGAAACCTGACAGACTGAATGACATGGCTTATGGGACAGTTAACATTTTGCTATTGATTTCGTTCTAACAAAATCTTGTATGTCAGGTGCTAGGTTCTCCTGATGATTCCGACCTTGGATTTTTAAGAAGTGACAACGCAAGAAAGTATGTAAAGCAGCTTCCACATGTTCAAAAGCAGCCATTTACGGAGAAATTTCCAAATGTGTCCCCTATGGCACTTGATCTTGCAGAAAAAATGCTTGTATTTGATCCAAGAAAAAGAATAACTGGTATGCGGTTAAATTCTCTTACCTAATCAAGCTTTGAATTCTCACTAGTTCCTAATCGACATATTTTTCTTTTGAACAAACCAACAAACAGTTGATGATGCATTGAACCACCCGTATCTATCAAGCCTTCATGAGATCAATGACGAGCCAATCTGCCCAAGCTCTTTTCAGTTTGATTTTGAGCAATCATCTTTAGATGAGGAGGATATAAAGGATCTTATATGGAGGGAGTCATTGAAGTTCAATCCAGATGAGATGGTCGGGTAAGAATGTTAATAGTTTGCATGCTTGTCTACATCTGAATCCTATCATCTAACTCAGATGACTGGTGGAAATGTTCGGCTTTGGCTTCGGGTAGATAACTACATTAGACATGTATCGAATTTGGTTTTATGGTGTGTTTGAGGAAATGAGTTGGCGCTTTTCAGTTGTTTCCGTGTAATGTTATAGATTTGAAGCCTTGTTGAAGGATGGCCATGGAGTATCCGGGATCGCATTATTTGGAATTTTGGATATAGGTTTATCTGTATATTATGAAAAAGAATTGTTCAGTGGCGCTAGAAGAGTGGAAAATAGAAACAATAAGTGTTGTATGGAAGGAATTTTTCTGAATCAAGCTATAGAAGGATATGTCAGCCTAGAACTGTTTTGCTCTTTTTAGCAGGTACTGATCATTGCAGTGCGCGTTCTAATTTCTAAACCCATTTAGAGATTGTGAGAATGTGATGCCAATGATAATCAAGTCAAATTTATCATATTTTTATGTGAGGGTGGTGTCTTCTGAGTGGGATGTATTATTTTCTAACTTGTGGAACACAAACCTGGGACAACATAAGTATAAGGTATCCCAACCACAAGATGGAGAAGATCTATATTATGAGGGTAACAAATAGCATTAGCTTACATAAAAGGACAACTGTACTGGGGGGGGGGGTATTGCTCTAATCAGCTATTTACTTTCTTATATATGTAACTATCTCACCAGTCACCAGTATGGTTACCTTCACACGTAGTATACTTGATGTATCTAAACTATTTCACCAGTACCTTTACACATAATATACCATACCTACTTCAAGCAAAGAAGTATGAGGAACATTTAGCACAACATCAGGTCCCCTACAATTCTTGCTTAAAAAAGCATAGAAAACATTGATGGCAAATTTCTTGAAGATTGAAGATGATTTCTTCGCCTTTGCATACGAATGACCAAAAATATAAGCTACACCTGATTCCCGGGCTCGCAATATCTGAAGTGACTCATCCCTAAGATGAGAACTCTCTAGATTGTACATATCACGGTCCATCAAGTTTGCAGCCTGTAAGGACTGTGGTTTATTGCTTCCACATTTCTGGTTCACTATGTTTTTAGAACTCTGACCTTCTTCAGCAATAGCAATCCTGGATTCTTGTTCTTCAGTTTCCACAAATTGTATCAGCTCAAACAGCAACCTGTGCTCAAAATCATAATTCTCCTGCAGCAGATCCTTGTAGCCGCAGCGAACAATGCAGCGGAACATACCATACTCCTTTGGACCTACCCTTCCAACAAGAAATCTCTCCTCTTCCTTGACATAGGGTACATGAACAGATTTAACACATACAAGTACCAAAATCTGGTGGAAGGCAGGTAGATTTGTGACAAAATGCCCAAAGACTGCTGGTACCCCTGTAGCAAGGTTAGTGTAAAGTAGGCCAATCCCTGGAACCCGAACCATGCCGAGGCTAGGGCCTAATGACACTATTCTATCCATAGAGACCTTGTTTTCCACGTCGAATTGGTGCTTCTTCAATGTTCCATAGTTCCATATGTACATTATGATCACAAGGATTGAAGACAAACCAAGAGGAATCCATCCACTCTCAGGAACCTTGAAAAGGCAAGATGAAATATAAAGGAGCTCTATTGATCCGAAAAATAGGAAGAAGGCAATGGCAGTTATTATTCTTTTTTTCCATACTATGATCATAACCATGACCATCAAGCAAGTAGTCACAAACATAACTGTGGTAACAGCTAGACCTGCCATTAGCAAACCGAACAGAACAAAGTGATGAGATGCAAATGAATATTATTAAAGGTACATTTTCCTTTCTTTCCTGCTTAATTATTTAGGCAATGATTTTTGATCTTATTTCGATAGATATTCTTACCATACGCATGACCGATCATATTTGTGTCTCTCAATCCAATTGTCACCCCCAAACAAAGGCACATTAGCATCCAGTTCACCTCTGGAATGTAGATCTGCCCATAGATTTCACTTGAAGTATGAATGATTCTGACCTGAGGAAAGCAGTTTAAGGCAGAACACTGGCTTATGATAGAGTAGGTGGCTGATATTACAGCTTGACTTCCTACTACTGCTGCAAAAGTGGCCACTATGAAAACAGGCCAGAACACCGGTTCTGTATAAAGTTAACATAACCAACTTTAGTAAAAACAAACAATATAGAACGCAAAAGAATTTCTTCAGTATCTTCTTGCTACCTGGTATTGATTTATAGAAGCTTCTCTGTATGTCTTCGTGGTGACGAGAGAGGAAGGCAGCCTCACCCATGTATGCCAGAACTAAGCAAGGGTATACGAGAAATGAAAAGGCTATCTGGACAAAATGGATGGTATCAATGTTCAACAAAGCACATAATCAAAATGAATAAATTTCTGAGATATTGTGAAGCAATACCTTAATTGAGCGAGCAGAAAAATGACCCAAATCAGCAAACATGGTCTCTACACCTGTGACAAAACTACCAGAATATCATGTTTCCAGTAGATCTTATGAGACGCAAAAATATAAAGGTTTACTTCATATGTGATAGTACCTGTGATGGAGAGAACAACTCCACCGAGAGACACCCATCCTGCCATGCCTGTGTTCCTAAGGAGCTTAAACATGTAAACAGGAGATAGTGCATAAACTACATGTGGATTCCAGCATACTATGTTGTATACCCCGATGCTGCTGATACATAGGAGCCATGCCGTGACAACTGGTGCAAACATGAAAGCAACTTTGTGTGTTCCATGGTGTTGAAGGGAAAATATGACCACCAAAATCACGCATGAGATTACCACAACATAATCTGCATAAAGAATTGTAGCAGCATCAAGAAATCCGATGTCAACTCAGCCAAAGTTTTCTTAATCACATTTTTCGAAGTTTCAATTTCTTCTTATTATTTATAATGTTCTTGAAAACTTACTTTCATGAAGTCCTGGAATTTTTAGGCTAACACCTGAAACTGCTGAAAGAACTGAAAGGACAACATAATACAGTCAGATGAACCCAAATCAACCTAAAGTAGTGCTTTATGATGGACTAGGAACATTAGTGACATATATTGATTCAAGAGAAGAAAGCTATCCAGAAATTGATGAAACTTGCTCTTAAGGTACAAATTTCAAGCAATTAACACCCAGAATCATGGAAAACTTTTCTCTTATCCGAGACTAGTACCTGTTGCAATTATCTTCTAAAACGGCACAAAAAAAGGAGAATGAAGAAGGAAACAGATAAGAGTAACTGGTTTTTCTTTGTGTCACCACTGCCAGATATTCCTTGAACATCAATGGGTTACTTTCAAGGGCAAAGAGGGTTAAGGCACGGTGACTTGATGTTGCCTTATTTGTTCGTACTGTGTATGGAGTATCTTTCTAGAGTCTTGTGAGGTGCTAAGGATGATACTGATTTTCATTCTCGTCCAAATTGTTCTAGATTACACCTTACTCATCTTGCTTTTGCCGATGACTTGCTTATCTCCTTCAGAGGCGACGTGAAATCTGTAAAGGCCATTGTTGGTAGATTCCAGATGTTTGCTAACGTGTCTGGTCTCCATGCCAATGTAGCTAAAACATGTACGAGTATTTATTTTGGTGGGCTCAAGGCATGAGGTCCAAGAGCAAATATTGAAAGAGACGGGTTTTCTGGCTGGTCAGATGCCTTTTAGGTATATTGGGGGTCCCCTTGACATAATCTAGGCTCACTAAGAGCTTGTGTAGACTTTTGTTGAATAGAGTCGCTCAAAAATTCAGCATTGGTCTTCAAAGCTCGTCTTCTACGCAGTAAAACCCAGCTAACTAAATCTGTTCTTTTCAGTATTCAGGCATTTTGGGGGTCAGCTTTTGTTTTTCCTATAGATGTTGTGAAGGAATTGGAGGCTCTATGCAGAAATTTCTTAGGGGGGAACAAGGAGGGTAAGAGGAAAGTTACTATGGTTGCTTGGAAAGATGTTTGCAGGCCTCTTCATGAGGGTGGGGTTAGTATCAAGGAGATTTTTAAGCTGGAACAAAGCTAGTATATTGAAGATGTTCTGGTTTGTTGTTTCAAGTCAACAAACTGTCTAAGCTTATTATTTGAAGCATGGAGATGTCTGGCATGTTGAGTGTAAGATGAATGATTCCATGCGTTGGAAGAATTTGCTTCATCTTAGGGAGGATTTTGTTCAGTTGTGTGGAAATGTACAGTTGACAAGCTGCATAAGTGGAGTTCAATGGTAAATTTCTGATTGCGGGGGTATTTTTTCAGACAGCAGGGTCCGAAAGTTTGTTGGCATTCTGTTGTATGGGAATCTCTTTCTATTCCGACGCATAATCTGATTGCTTGGTTTGCAGCTCTGAATCATCTCCCCAATGCAGACAATCTTTCTGTGAGAGGGGTTACTGTTTCCCAACAATGTCGTTTATGTGACTCAGGTGTCGATAGTTGTAGACGTCATTTTCTTCCAGTGTGAGTACTCAGCGGCTGTGTGGTCAGGGGTCATGTCTTGACTGGGTTTTACTAGAAGGCCGTGCTCCTTAAAGAGGGAGTTGCGGTGGTTCAAACGTCACCGCAGGAAGAAGAATGAGAAACAAGTGCAGCAAAGCAGCGTTGTTGCCTTGTTTGGTGTGATCTATGAAATTAGGTGCAAGAGGAATAGGCGTATCTTTTGCGGAGATAAAAGAACAGTGCAACAATTTGTAAGAAGCATTCAGTATACTAGTGTTCGAGCCAATGCTGCTTACCCTGAAGTCCTGAACAGTTGGTGGCTGAAACATTTGGTTTGGAAGATGTTAAGTACTTAAGTTCTGTTATAGTTCCCCTGTTTTCATAGGCCTGTGACATTGGGTGGGCTTTGTTTTGTTGGTTTTCTTTTAGTGTGGTTACTGTAATAGCATTCAGTTATACTATACTGGTATAGCCTATAGTTCGTACAGTTGATCCGGGGGCTTCGCATTAGGGTCCTTTGGAAGATGGAATGAAATCTCTAACCATGGTCGAAGAAAAATAAAAATAAAAAATATAAGTAACTAACAACTAATGATGCAAACAAGAAACATTCTACCATCTGTAATCCAATACAAATTGAATAAGAAACATTCGTGCTAATCTGAAACTATTTGAGTGTTAAGAAAACGTAAAAATATTATGCTTTGGGGTCAAGGCTGAAAATTCAGTTCTAATGACTATCTGTTCTCTTTTAAAATGAATGTTATCACAGCAATTCTAAATCTATTTTGTATAGCTACTCAATCCAGTAGTCATAAGATAACTAGGAAGTATCCATAGGAATTTCAGATATAACAAGCAGGAGACTAAAACCAAAAAATCACACTGTATCCATGAAGGTGGGTGACTGACTACATGGATTTCTGCCAAAGAAAGGAGAATATTACCTGATATTGCAGGAGTGAGTACACCGTCACCAATTGCCATACAGGTTCCCAGAAGAACAAAAATCAGCAACCCTTTATGAAATGTAGCATGCTTCTCTAATAACAACCTTAGGGCAGAACCGTGTGCCGTGTCTTCTGATTGCTCAATAGCATACGCAGACAACATCACATCAGCGGGCTGCTGATTCGGAAGGACACCCAGTTTTGCATGTCGACACAGCAATGAGTATAATGCAAAAGTGCCGCCTGGGCTATAAGTAAAAAGCTGGCATCAACGATCACTGCATGATCATGATAGAATTTGCACTTTGCAGTATAAATCTGCCATAGGCCAGTCTCAGACTATTAACTGTTTCACATCCTACACTATTATAAACAAAAGGCATCAAATTTAACAGACAATACTTGCTCAAGATTCCTTCTCATTCACTTCTATTCTATCCTTTTTTTCTTTTTTTTTTGAGAACATATTCTATCCTTTTTTAGGACAGTCTAGTATAAGTTTAAAAAAGTCTACAACATGGTATTACAGATTTATGTTTGTATGATGTATGCAACAGCTCAAGTAATGAGAGAAAATCAACAAACAAATATACCTTCACAATTATCGTCTGCTGACATCACTACAAAGATATATTTGAAAAGAGCCACCAGTGTAAATGTCCAGAAAATGAAGGACAAAACCCCGTAAATGTTTTCGTCATCCTCACGGAGGCTCAGCTTCTCAGAGAACGTGGTTTTGTAAACATAAAGAGGCGAAGTGCTGAGATCACCATAAACCACACCAAGACTCTGATAGGCCAATGTAAGGACAGCTGAGCAGGATGCACGCTTAATGCTCTAAATTGAAACACTATTAGTTAGTATGAATTATGGATAATAGATATAGATATAGACTAACTAAATTATCTGCCAGAGAATTTTATTAAGAGGTTCTGAGCAATTAAAGCATGAAGATAGACAAAAACGATCAAGCAAAATGAAATGGCAGACACTCTAATAGAATACAACATGATGAAATACCACAAAAACTCTTAAAAGACTTGTAGTAGTTCAACAAAAGAAGCATGAATATCTAGCTTTGCTAATTATAGACTTTTGACCAAATTTTGATACATTCCAATTTAATTTTAGTTCGACCAGGGAAAAGAACTTAATGCAAAAGGGTCAATGTTGGTTATGATAGATAAGCTAGAACAAACCTAAAGTTCATTGCATAATTTACATCCAGAAAACCTATTCCATCCCAATTGCCTGAATGTAAACCGTTCATGACTGACTCCTCACCTCAATCATACTTACAATTGAGTTTTAGAAATTACTCCATCCCATAACAAATTATCAATTCTGGTTCTAGGACTAAATTGAAACATGGTTTCCATTTTTTTTTTCTCCTGATAATTAAGCTTTTTTTTCCGATAATTTAGTTAAGCATATCATTTATTCACATAAACGCTTAAAAAGCTCATGAACAATACAAAGAAACCCCAAAGCACTCATCTGTATCTAGCATCATTGAAAATGGTTTCTTTTTTTTAATTTTTTGATAATTAAAAGGTCTATTTTATTAAGTGGAAGAAGAAAGGAGCCACTGCTGAAACACCAATAAGAGTCGAAGCTCATACACCTGATAAAAATGAACACATACACCCATAGTAATCAAGCAAAACTCGCCCGTGATTAACACCACATATCAAAACGAACACCCAAAAGAAAAATTTGCTTGATGGAGTGAAATGAATGCGCCATTAGTTAGTAAGGTAGCAAATTATTGACTATTGAGTTACAGTGATGATCAAATTGGAGTATAAAAAATTTTGAGTAGCAATTTTTCAAGTTAACCTTTCTAATCAAACACTTCATAAACATAGAGGCCATGCTGTATTGCTGTATACATCTAGTTCCTTGTAAGCCCCGGTTAGTTTTTTGCTACAAGGACGCTTGTAATAGCATGCAAACCACACGCACCAAGCAAGTCCACCCATCTTAGATAGGCTGACGGACTCAAGCAGAGGAGGAGACTCTTCCTGTAAAGAAAGGTAAAGGAGTTTATATTCTCCCTACATGAATGAGGATTCAAACCTCTGACCACTGGGTTGTAAAAGTGGGACACTTACCACTTGTACTCCTAACTCATTCTCTGGTTAGGCAATGTGCCAAACGATGTGATATGGTATTCTTATCTTCAGAAAAGTGACATTTGACAAGAAACAGAGGTTCCCTTTTGGAAATGGAGTCACCAAACCATTATACATGGGAAAAATCTTTGGCAACGCATACAAAAGACAAATTTACATCATCACAGGTACGAAAAAAAATAAACAGAAAAATCCCAGTTTGAGTAACAAACTGGAATAACAAACTGCACAAAAGGGCTAAGCACAAGGCAACAAACTACTATCTCATCTAGAAGATTTTGCAAGGACCAGAAAACCAAACATTGAACTAAATATTTCCAAAAAAGGCAAAGGAAAAAAAAGAAGATAAAGGAATAATGCCTAGGGGTAAAAAAGAGAAATACCTGCTGAGATATGCCCTGTTCAATTGCTTCAACAGATGGATTTGTGTTCATTGCAAAAGCAGTATGTAATGTGATGTAATGTATATAGGGAGTTGTTTTTTTGGGAAGGCTGGCTGCTATGATATTATCAGAGAATTGTAACTTAATATAAAGAGGAGAGAGAGAGAGGAGTAGAGAGAGACAGCAGACAGGTAGATGGTGTTGATACAAAGCAGGGAATGTGGAGTTGACGCATGAGTAACTGTAGCAGTAAACAAGGATGCAAATGCTGTGTCCCCTATGGGGGTTGGGGAACGCATTCAATGCTCTTCTTTTCCACAATCTTCTTTTTTCTTTCTATTGTCATTAACAATAATGCATATTATCCATTGAAAGAAAAATTATTGGTTGCACGGTTGCATTGGTACGTAACCCATCCAAAATTGGCCCTACTTGAATCATACAGTGATTTGTACGGAAAGTTTAAGTTTCAAAGGAATTTTGGTGAGAACTTGAACTTAGAACTTATAAGAGCCTTTTTCACTCAAAAAAAAAAAAAAAAACTTATAAGAGCCTCAAATAATGTGGAACTTATCTCTGTCAAATATAATCGTCGGTTAGCATTTACTTTTAAAATTAAGGAAACATAAAGACTGAATCCAAAGAACAAGTCTTATGTGAGACGATCAACTCATCGGAAAATAGGGTTATTATTATTTAGAAATGTAGAGGTTATTTATTATGAGTTGTGAACATTATTTCACTAAAAAAAGTGATATTGGATGCGTTCTTTAGAACTGAACTTACCAGAACTGAACTGAATTCGACATCGCTGAACTGGACACCATTGAACTGAACTGGACACCAATGAATTGAATTAAACATAACTTGATATGTGAGACAAAAAGTATGTTTCTGAACTCAGCACCACTGAACTGAACTCAACATCATTTAACTGAAATTGAAATCACTGAACTAACACCTGAACTGAACTGAACGAATAAGCTCTAAAGAACGCACCCATTATCTCACGAAAAATTACAATAAGACCGTCTCAAATAAGTTTTTGTGAATCAAAATTATTGTATTTTTTTTATTGAATAGGCAAGATAACCAGGTAACCCGTAGGTTAATCTAAGGTGTACCTTACCAACCGTTTGGTGAGGGAGTGGTCAAAGGAGACAGACCAAGAGATTAGACCAGGACAATCATGACCAAAGTTTGCCATAAAGTCTGTAACTGAATTAGCTTCTCTAAAACAGTGGAGCACTTCCACTCGATCGAAATAGTGAAGATCTTTCTTCGTGTCGATAATGATATTTTTAATCTTCCACGAGATAAACCACTCAGCTCTAATAGTGAAATATAGTAGGGACGTCCAACTCTAATTTTTTTTCTCTTTTCTTTTTTTTCTCTATTTTCATTAAAATAATGCATTATCCATTGAAGGAAAAAATTATAAGTGGCACAGCTGCATTGGTGCGTGGTCCATCAAAAATTGACCCAACTTGAAACTATACAATGATTACGAAAATTTGTGTGGACTTAGTCTATGGTGGACCAATACTTGAGTCACCCCCTCTAACCCCTACTTTACCTAGAGTCACCCCTCAACTTTATACTTGGCACCATTCCTACTTCACCTGGAGCCACCCCTTACTTCACCTGGAGTCACCTCTCAAAATTACTCTTAATTAATTCACCTGGAGCCACCCCCCTACTTTACCTGGAGTCACCCCCTACTTCACTTGGAATCACCCCTCAAAATTACTTGGTCTACGATGGACTAAGTCCATACAAGACATGCTGTAATCCGAAAGTCATCTCGTCAAATTTAATTGTCGGTTATGATTACTATCTTTGGTGAAATTAGCTATAATTTTAGCCTAGCATGAAATGCTTAAAAAAAAACAAGTCAATAGAAAATAGATAAAGTTACTACAAAAATCTAATAAACTAATTGTATATGTAGTGGCAAGTTGAAGGTTGCTATGATAACTTTTAAAACTTCTGTAATTATATCCGCAAATTAAAAATGAAATTATCCTGCAAACTGTTTGGTAGTTGAGTTAAAAAAACTAGCTGCAAGTTTCAAGTCATAGTATTTAAAATTTTTTTATTATAAATTATTTATTTGATATTTTTTGTGATTTAGTACCTTAAATATTTTTTTTGGGTGGGGAACTACCTTACAATTTCAATTTCTTTGTTGCCCCATACCAAATAACACTTTTTCGATTCTAATTTGTTTAAAAGGACAAAATACCTCTCATTAAAATCAAATCACCATCCCCTTTATTTTCTCTATCATTGCCTCTTTATTATTGTCCATTAAAATCACCATTGTCTGTGACAGGCTCAAGACAAATCGAGTAAGAGAAATTTGACGAGCTTAATGATTTGCCTCCTTGATATCATTACCTTATCATCTCTTATTTTCGTATCATTCATCTTCTAAGCCAGGAAGTGAGCGTAATACCCACGAAAGCCATTGATTCATCAACATGGAGAAAATCACCTATCTATCACTCAAAACAAATGTGGAGCAGAATTTATGATACTAACTGGAGTAGTTGATCAATGAGCAAAGAAAATTCCATCAGAAATGGTAATACAAGAGCCAGACTGAGCACAAGACAAATCTTAAATGAACTGCCAGGGTATTAAAACACATAATGCATTTTCAATTTCAAAAAAGAAATTATTTTGTCAATCATTGTTTTGGTCAGCTACGGAGTTGTTTTGTAGATCAAACTATGTAGTGTAACATAAATAACCTAATTAAAGTTGTCGAGATCCTAAATCAATATAACGAACAGGCATAGTGGCACAAAGTTTTCCCCTCTATGAGCTTATGGTGATTTTGGGGAAATGAGTCGTTTAGTTTCTTCTTCTTTTTCGACAACTTTGTAAAAATATAGAACCGGAGATCTGCTCAAATAAATTGAAATCCTAAACACAAAAATGGGCATTCAGACAGAGACGATGTCACATTCACCCCCACAAAAAAACATAAACAATTGAAAGAGAAAATAAAAGGGGTAGGGTAGTTTGATTTTAATGAGGTCATTTGATCTTTTAAAAAAGAATTAGAACCACAAAAGTGGTCTTTGGTATGGGTCAACTTAGAAATCGGCATTGTAATTGATCACCACAAACAAATTATAAGGTACTAAGTTACGAAAAATATATCAAACAATAATAATTTACAACCAAAAATCCTAATTTTTATCGAAAAGTTATGAGTTGAAAAAACTAGTTTCATGTTTCAAGTGATAGTTTTTATTAAAAAGTTATCTATTTATGCCAAATATATAGTTCTGTGTATACAAGTGGAAAAATCTAATCACAAAGAGAATGAGTGCAGTTGGCATGTTTCAATCATTTTTGTTTGTTTTTTTCTTTTATTGTTGTGTAAGTGTAATGTGTAACCTCACAATCTTATTTTATTTTTTTGTCCTAATGACGTATTTGGTTGAATTATTCAATTCTTAATTGCTTGCCTTCCCCACATCTTAACCTATCCAAAACGTTGATTGATATATCATATATAATAGCGTAGTTGCTTACTCTTTTATTTATTGTGTTTGTGATAATGACGGTACACGTGAAAACAATATTGTATTATTACTTTTCATTAATTTTTGATGCAATCATGTACGCTGAAAGTTTATAAGACCATCCACAACCGTGATTCTTTTTCAAGGGTGTTTTACTGAAGATATTAAAGCTAGAAATTGCACCTAGTAGCTAGTTTTTATTTATTTTAATTCTTTACTATTAAATAATTTGCCAGATTATTTTCAACATGCAACTAATACGGTCAGGGCCGTCTCCAACTTTTATGGGGCCCTGTGCGAAAATTTAAAATTAGGCCCTAAAACTTTAGAGCAGACACTTTCTTCTTCTTTTTTTTCATCAAAAAAGAAATCATTCGAAGTTACTTGACAACCGGAAAATATCACATCACATAAACCAATTGAAAAATGGAATAAGTAATACAATATGATCAAAAACTAAATTTGTAATTCCTATAACCCAATGGAAAAGGCGACTCAGATTCAAAAACTTCAAATTCAAGTGTTTTAGGTCAGACCCACTTTAAAATTTGGGGCCCCAAAAAACTTGAGGCCCTGTGCAAGTGCTCCACATGCACATGCTAAGAGCCGGCACTGAATACGGTTATGCTTGGCAATAAAAGTTAGAGCTTGAAACTTGCAACTAGTGTTGTTTGTCAGTCTCCACTACCAATCCGTTTGCTAGATTATTTTCAATCTGCAGCTACAACTAACTTTGTGAAAGCTATCCATACAAGCTTTCACCTACAGGTACAATCACAGTTTATTTTTTAGCATTTTGTAGCATGTTCTTGCAGTTATCTACTTTTTTTCCCCCTTTATTGACATTTTACAGGTACAACTAATTAATGCTAATTTTGCCAGACATAGCCTTGGGGTCTATTAGCATTTTATAGCTACAACTAGTTTATTAGCATTTCTTAATAACTTTTCACAATTTTCCACTAATTTCTTTCCTCTTTTTACAATTGATCGGTACGACTACAACTAATATTGACAAACATATGTTCTCTCAGCTTAATTTCACTTGTATTCAGTTCAGTTAAGTTAAGTTAGTTAATTCAGTTCATGTGTAACTTATCACTCAGATAACTTTTTATTTCGAAATAAAATCATGATGATAACTATGCCACTAAAAATCATACTTTCAAATGACTCCATTATTGAATATTTTTGGGCGAGTTCTAAAATGTTAAAGGTCAATTTATAAAAATAAATTCAGTTCAGTTCAATTTGTTACAGCTGAAAAGAATAGAGCCTTAGCCTAAAATCAGATTAGTTCAGTTTCCACTTAGTTTAGATTAGTTCAATTTAGTTTAGTGCAGTGCATTGTAGTTCATTGATTATTGCCTCAATGGTTATTGTTTTTTTTTTCAAGAAATTAGTCTACTTGTTTTATTCATCCATTAGAGAAAAAAATCACAATCGCCAATCACAAAACGCGGGAATAGCGTGCATTGACCACATGTGCGAGTACTTTGAGGACTCGAAATGTTCTAACTACTCAACCAAAAAGACTGATGAGGTTATGAGCGAGTGGTCGTTGTATGTAGAGATGGTAATGGGCCGGGTTTGGGGCGGGTCCAGTTGGATCCAGATCCATTTATACTTTTGGGCTGAGATCCACACCCGGTCCAGACTCCAGACCCTACAGGGTCTATAAAACTTAGATCCAGATCCAGATCCGCCGGGTCTAGTGGATCCGTGGATCCTAAATGGGTCTCAATAATAAATTAATAAATAAATAGATTTGTTCCTGAATCATATAATAGGCACAATATTTTAAGTTTTTATTAGAAAATACCACTTAACAACGTATTTATACTCATTGAAAAATAAAAGAAACTCAAATTTTCATCTTTGGACTCTTTTTTTATACACTGTCTTTACTTTTTACTTTTTTATTTTTTATTCTTAATATTAATGGGTCAATGGGTCGGGTTTGGGCCGAGTCTAGGTCTGTAATGCTGGACCTAGATCCAGATCCGTTTACGACACATGGACCCAGATCCAGATCCAGATCAAATGAGTTCATAAAAAGGGGATCTAGACCCTTATAAATGGATCTGGATCCGTGGGTTTGGGCCGGGTCTCAGACCCATTGCCATCCCTAGTTGTATGTTATGAGTCAGGATAAGTTTATTATCTCCTTGTAATTTAAGACTTTACTTTTATGCTGTGTTTTAACTCTAAACACTTAGACTTTCATTTTATATGTACTAATTACTTGTTCAAAAATAATGTTGATCATATTCTCTCTTTATTTTATTTTTTTAATTTCTATTGATATTTGTATTTGGTGTCTTTTATTTAATTTTAGAGCTTTAAAGTTGATTTCTTTTATTTGAAGTTCAATCAAAGTCAGCAAAAAAGAAAAAAAAAAGAAAAAACAAAATTATGGCAGCGGTTGGTCAACATCCGCTGTCATAGATATCTACGACAGCGTTAGTCCTGGCCTTTAGGTCGGGCTCGACCAAGGCACGTAATGGACTGACCCGACTCTGGGCCTTACAGTGCCTCGCAATTGGAGGTCCGGCCCACGACCTGTAACAGGTCCTGGTGTGAGTAGTGTGGGCATGTGCCAAGAATAATTAATGTTTGATAGAGGCATGGACCGTACATATAAGCACAGCACAGGCCCGGTCCTTCCGAGGCACGGCCCAGGCACGTAACAAAAACTCAATTTGGCTGCAGTTTGGTGGTAGGCCTCTAGGAATCGAGAAGTCTAATTTCACTTGACTAGCAAAAAAAGAAGTGTAATTTAACTCAAAAAGCTACTGCAACTCTGCAAGCTCAGTGTACCAATAAAGTAGACATACACTATACATTACTCTAAGGCTAATGCCCATAAAGTAATATTAAGGGAAATTCCAATTGGTGCCCTTTTACTATTGACTTGTCCAACTGGTGCCCCTAAGACAGAAAGAAGTCCGGTCCGTGCCCATTTAAATTGAGAATATCCATTCCGTGTCCTTATTTTTTCTTTTCCGTTTAAGTAAATTTTATTTCTCCATTTTACCCTTAATGAAACGCAGATAGAAGGTCATTAAACGACACCACACACTCTCTCTCTCTCTCTTATAACGCAAATTGAATTTTGGCGACCTACTCTCTTCTTTTTCATCTGTTTTTTCATCTCACAAACACGCACACACACAATCTCTCTCTCTCTCTCTCTCTCTGAAAATCCAACAATAAACTCCATTAAATTGATTGTTCAACAACGAAAGAAGTATCATCCACGACTGAGGTGGTGCGTTTTAAGCAAGAATTGGCGCGTTGAGAAGGTAAGTTTCCAGTTCATAAATTAGTAAATTTTAATGTGTGAATTTTGCATGTGTGAATTTTGCATTATATTTGTAAACATTGAGTTATTTCGTGATTATAATTGTTGGGTTTGTTAAAGTTGAAATTTTTGTTGATTTTATTGCGATTTTCATGTGGTTAACAATTTTAGGTTTGTAAGAGCATTATTATTGGTCTCTGTTTTTTTATAGAGAGTTAGGGTTATTTATGTGATTTGAGTTTTAAAAATATTGTTGTGTTTAATGGTGCCTGCTTTAGTCGAATATTGGTAGAATTCATGAATCTGTGTGAAATTTTAGGGTTTGTTATTTACAATTTAGGTTATTTTTTATTGCAGAATGGATAAGAGAAGATTGAAATTGTGTTATGGGAGATATGTATCTGATATGGAAGTGGACCCAGATAGGTTTCAATTGCTAGATATATTTAGGGATTTGATGAATATTGCCAAAATCAAAAAGATTGAATTGCCTGATTTTCCATGTCTAACTTATGGTCTTGGAAAGGATGAGATAAGGGTAAACAGTGATGATGACTTGATGAACTTGTTTAGCAAGGTTAAGTGTAGCTTGTTGATATTCTGGGTAGGTAAATTGAAAAGTCCTGGTGAAGTGTGGTTACAGGCAGTTAAACTGGAAGCTGCTAATCCCTCTGTCCCACGACCCCATGTACAGGTAGAATATGCTCATATTCTTTCCAAACAACCTACCCCTACACATATTCCACAGCCATCAAAATAACCTATCCCTGCTCATGTTGGTTTGCCACCAAAACAAATATCAAAGCTTCCTGTGAGAAGGAGTCAGAGGTTGGTATCATCTCCAACCCCAAAAAATAACCAACAACCTTGCACTCATGTAATTCCAACATCACCTGAGACAAGCCCCAAGAGGAGCCCTAAGATTGATCATAAATCACCCACTAGGAGGAGCCCTAGGTTTGATCCTAGATTGAACAAGAAATTGCAACTAATTGAACAGAGGCTGAAATTATTGGAACATGCTCCTCCTTCACCCCCTCATCCTCCTTCACCCCCTCATCCTCCTTCACCACCTCACCCTACTTCTCAAAGTAACCCACCTCTCATTGTCCCACAATCCAACACTGTTTCTGGTTCTAATAGTGAGTCAAAGCCTTCTTCTTGGACTAGTCAACCTAACACTCAAGTAAGAAAACTTCCAAGAAGTACTGCAGTTAGGAAAGGTTTGTTACTTGCCAAAATCCCCACTCCATCCACCACCCATTCTTCTTCTGGTAGAGTGAGCAGAACAGTCACAAGGGCAATGGCAAGGGCTTCTGTGTCTATAGAAAGGGGTGAAGCTAGTGTGTGTATAGAAAGGGGTGAAGCTAGTGTGTCCATAGAAAGGGCTGATGTGGAAGAAGATGATGAGTCAAGTGATGATTCTTTTGTAGCATCTGATGTGGAGGGAGATAGTGAGAGCTCTGAGACATCTTTGAAACCTGAGGTTGATGACAATGATCAAATACCAGCCATTGCTGATAATTATGAGCCTAATTCTGGGCATAAGTGTCCTGACAGTTGGGATGAGACACAATGTTACTTTGATAGGATGTATCAAAATGGGGATTTGTATGAGGATGAAGAATTTGGAGACATTGAACTGAAACCATGGATGTTGTTCTATGATAAAAAGCACTTCAAGATGGTTTTCAGAGAGTTTTGTATTCAAAATAGAATAGCTGTTGTTGTTAGGAAATCAGATCCTAATAGATACACTGCAGAATGTGGAGCTGAAGGTTGTCCATTTAGAATACATGCCTCTAAGATGCCAGATGGTTATACATTTGCAATCAAATCAATTCATAATGTCCATAAATGTACAAGGCTACAAGGGCATAATCCAATGACAACTTACAAGTGGGTAGCACATAAGATGGTTGATGATATAAGGGCAAATGAAGCTATTCCAATCAAGTCACTTAATGCACTTCTAGAAGAGAGATATGGTATAACTTTGAAGAGATCAACTGCATACTTAATGAAAGCTCATGCTATGGAAATGATAGATGGTGGGCATGACACATCATATAGCAAGCTGCCCACATACTGTGAAGTGATAAAGGAGACCAATCCTGGCTCAATTGCACACTGTTCTTGGAGAAGATCAGAGCATCCCAGAATAATAGAGGAAACAGGGCAGCCAGAGTACCCTTTAACATTCAAGTACATTTTCATCTCCTTTGAAGCAGAGTTTATGGGGCTGATTAAGGGTTGCAGAGGGTTAATTGGTGTTGATGGAACACATTTGAAAGGTAACTATGGAGGTGTATTATTGTCTGCAGTAGCCATTGATGGGAATAATGAACTCTTCCCAATTGCTCATGCTATTGTTGAAAATGAGAGCATAGAGACATGGTCTCACTTCTTTTCGCACTTGAAGCACACACTTAAAGATTCTGGCAGATCAGATTGGACTATTATTTCAGATAGACAAAAGGTAAACTTCCATGTCATTATATTTGTTTATGTTTGATCTTATGCTATTTTTGTATATGCTCAAAGACATGCTATTTTTGTACATTTCAGGGTGTTGAACCTGCATTAGATGATATGTGGGAAGAGGCATTTAGAAGGTTCTGTGCTAGACACCTTTGCATGAATTTCAAAAAAAAACTATCCAGGTCCTTTGTTGCATGTTCTTTTCTGGAGGATTTGTAATGCATACTCTAAGCATTCATTTGACAAAGCAATGGAAAGAATGCATAAGGAAGCTGGAAGAGGGGCAGTGCAATGGTTTCATGATATTGGCCCAAAGGAGAACTGGGCAAGATACACATTTGATCCTAAGCTGTGCCATGATGAGAACACAAGTAACTTTGTGGAATCATTCAATTCACTCTTAGGAGTTTGAGATCATTGATGGAGGATGGGAAGATGTGCAAACCATTATATGCTGGTAAAGGAGAGTTTGAGATCATTGATGGAAAGTCTTCACTAACAGTTTCATTGGGACAAAAAACTTGTTCATGTGGGAGATGGCAAATCAGTGGGATACCATGCAAGCATGCAATCAAAGGCATAAACTACTTAAAAGAGGATGTAAGCAGCTATGTTTCAGAATGGTTCAGTGTCAAAAGGTACAAAGAGGCATATGGCCTAAACATCAGACCTGTACCATCTGATGACATGTGGCGAGACTACGGACTTCCCCATATTCAAGCTCCCCCAATGAAAAAAAGTATAGGGAGGCCATCAAGGAACAGAAGAAGACAACAAGGAGAGCCAAGGAAGGGGAAGAGATCTACTACTATTCAATGCTCCAAATGCAAGGCTTTTGGCCACAATGCCAAGACTTGTAAAGGTGGATTGACTGCCAAAGAGATCAAGTTAAGAAGGGAAAGTCAAGGATTAGTGGTGGAAAAGCATAAGAGGATCAGAAAGGGAAAGACAACTGCTGCCTCTGAACCAACCTCCTCACAACCTGTTGCATCTTCTCAACTGGTCATCTCTGCTCCAACCTCCTCACAGCCTGTTGCATCTTCTCAACTGGTCATCTCTGCTTCTCAACCTGTCATAGCTCAAGTTCAGAGCAACTCAACACCAAAGGAAGGGGGTTCATCCTCACAACCATTGCCATCTGGAAAAGGAAGAAAAAGAAAGAACAAAGCTTGATGTTGTTATGGTTTTATGGACTTATGTGGTTGTTAACCTGTGTTTTGTTGTGGTTTTATGAACTTTAACAATTGTGATGGTTAAAGTCTGTCCATTTTTGGGTAACTAACACTGATGTAGTGAAATTTGGTGTAAGTTTTGATGGATTTTGGTGTAAGAAATGATGGATTTTGGTGATAGTTTTTCATGGATTTTGGTGTAAGTTTTGACAGGGAATTTAAGGGTAAAATTCCAGCATTTGACAACTTTATGCATTTCAATAGTATATATATTTGAAAAGGAAATTTAAGGGTAAAATTTTTGTTCATTCATTTCAATAGTACATCATTACGCAAAATACAAGTTGACTTATACATTACCAACTGCAATTACAACCCAATTTGAAAACACAAGGCTAATTTTAACAATTTCACTTATACATTTCAATAGTAACCCTAATTTCACAATTTCACCCTAATTAAAACACAATTTCACAATTTCATTTCTTCAGTAAAAGTACAATCCCAATAAAGATGAAAACGAAGAACCCTATAATTTTCACCCCAAAAGTTCCCAGCTTCACAATGTCTTCAACCATTTTCTTCAACTCAGTAACATTTTTCTTCAACTCCTCAACCTCAATTTTCACACGATCTCCTTCAACAGAAGCTGGCCCTTCTACAACTTCTTCAATGGCTCGATTTCCTCTGTTGACGCCTTCATTTGGGTAAGAAACGACATGGGAATTGTTCAACCACTTGAACAAATCGCAGGCCTCACATCGATAAAAAGGGCAGTTAGGGTTTCTCTCAGTTTCAGAGATCCTTAGCTCTGCTCTTCAAGGTACTGGTTTGCAATTGCACCAGATGTTTCTCAATCGAAGGGCGTTTGGGGGCGCATTGGAAGAACAACGAGATATGGAGGCCATCTGGAAATTTTGAGTGTGATTTTTTGGAGGTGGGGAAGAAGTGACGAAAAAATAGGGGAAGAAATGAGCAAAAAAATCGAGCTTTTATAATGTCAGTTCCATTTTTGGGGGGAAATTGAGCAAAAAATGGGGGCAAAAAGAAGAGGGGCAATTTTGTCAGCATATTTTGCTCGAAAAAGACAAGGGACATGGACTGCATTAAATTCAGTAGCCACGTCATCACTTTGTAACGGAAAACGAAAAATAAGGACACGGAATGGATATTCTCAATTTAAATGGGCACGGACCGGACTTCTTTCTGTCTTAGGGGCACCAGTTGGACAAGTCAATAGTAAAAAGGCACCAATTGAAATTCCCCTAATATTAAAAAACAAGAGTTGTCATCAAAGTCTCAATCTTCTTCAGTACTCTTTGTCCAAGACAACCTTCATCTCAAAAAAAAAAAAAAAAAAGACGATCTTCATCCCAATCTTCTTACCTTTCCTTTCTTTCATTTTGATTTCTTCACTTTCTCTCTCTTTGCACATTTCTATTTCCCTCCTATACGGTCTATACCCCCAACCCCCAATTTGATTGACTTGGTTTCTCTCTCCTCCCTCTTTTCAAGGGCTTCCTTCAGGCTGGTGATGGTTGAGTGAGGCGTGAGGTGTGAGCAGCTCCGGTAATCTAAGTCTGGTAGCAAGTCACATGAGAAATGACCAGGCACTAGGCCCAGCACCAGGCCCGTCCCGGTCCAACCCCGGGTTAGCCACGGCTAGGACCGCTGGCTTGGACCTCTACTAATCATTTCCGTGCCGTGCGTGCCAGTGCCTCCTCCTATCAAGTACCAACCCACCAAAATCCCGGCCAGGACCGCACAGTGGCCATGTCTAACAGCGGCTAGTCAACGAACGTTGTCGAAGGTGCTACGCCTATGACTACGGCTGCACCATAATCGCTGTCGTAGGTTCTCACTAAGCCAAAGTCAAACTTGACCATATAATACATCGGTCGGCGAACAACTGCTGTTGTAGCATGCTCTACGACAGCGGTCGATAAGGAGCCGCTGTCGTAGACGTCTTACATAAGTCCGCGGTCAAGACGAAAGCGATCAGAACCGCTGTCGTAGGCCTTTTTTGGTGTAGTGACAAGACACTAGAAAAAACCTAAAAAAGACCCCTGCCCAACTAGTAACTGTATAATCACCTACTCAGTAACCCAGCATTGTGGTGATGCATCCAAACACTAACCATGTACTTTATAATATGCACAATTTGCACAACATAGATGCTTTTGTCATAGAAAAGTCTTGTGTTCCTCTCCATCAAAATTTCGTATATGGCAACAACCAAGGTAGAAGGTACACCTTCTACGCTTCTTCTCCCAGGATATCAGAAAATAAATCCTAAGTCTAGTAGGTTTTGACTTTTATTGACTGAGCACCTATTTAAGCTAAAAGATGGGCCAATTGATCAGTTTACAAAAACTGAGACAAAACCCCAAATTCTCTTCTCTCCCTCACGCCATTCTCTCTCTTCTCTCTCTCTCTCTCCACCGCACTCTCTCTCTCTCTCCCCCTGCTGTCGCCGGCCACCATGGCCAGCACCGGCCTCCTCTTCCCCGCCGGTAAACCCCCTCCCTCTCTCTCTTTCTCCCTCTCTATCTCCCGTGCTGGCGAGTGGCCGACGTGACTGGGCCCTTCCCGTCGCTCCTCCCCCTCTCAGTCGCCTCTCTCTCTCTCTCTCTCTCTCTCTCTCTCTCTCTCTCTCTCTCTCTCTCTCTCTCTCTCTCTCTCTCTCTCTCTCTCTCTCTCTCTCTCTCTCTCTTTCCTCCGTCGTCGGCGTTCCAGCGAGCCACCGCCGACCATGGTGGTCGGTGGGGGTGGTCTTAGTGATGGGCTAGGTCGTGGGTCCCCATGCTTGGTGTACCACATCCTAGACTCGAAAAAACGGATTAGGGTTTCGTTTAATAATTTCGTTTTAATTAATTTCGTATTTTCAGTATTTTTCAATAATTGTTTTAACTTTTCTGTACTCGTTTGGAGTTTGAATCTGGATTTTCAAAAGCCTATATTGGTTGGAATAAATCAAGAAATGTAATAAAAATATTAGTTTACAGTTTCAGTACTGTTTGGATTTTCGTATTTATTAATTATGTCTCGATAATTATTATTAAGTAGGACCAAACGGACAAGCGTGATCGGGTTGTGATTAGCCAAGTTACTTACTACGTAGTGAGCGTTTGTTAGGTAAGAGATTGTGCCTACCTCTTTCCAAATCCCCATCAAAACTATTTTGATGTGTTATGTGCTAATTGATTGTTATTGTGAATTTAATATGCGAAGCATGATTAACTTATATCGTCGTTAATTATGAGAATTAGAAATATATACTTCGCTGTAAATATGGATTATATTGAGTATGACAAGTTTATGAAGTTTCGTTAATTAATTAGTTCATATGCTAATTAATGATTATTGATGGCGATGTTGAAATTCTATTATTATAATGGTGTAATATATATGCTATTTGGAATGGGTTATTTTTTTTTTGGTCAATAAATAAACTCATTTTATTAACCAATATAAGCAATGACAATACAACTGGTAGTTTGACGCTACAACCAGCTACTCATAAACAAAGCATTAAGCAAGATACAAAGTCACTGTAACATACAGCAACAAAGTATACAAGCATTTTACAGACTTGGATAACTATTAAGTTGATCTAACACCTTCTGCCATTTCTTGATCTTTTGCCCTTTGAGATGCAGTTCAGTACAATATTGTGTAGAATGCCTTCAAGGGAGGGATTTTCCTACATGAAACGCATTTTATTCCTTGATGTCCATATATGGTAGACTGAAGCAGCAAAGAGAAAAGTGAGAATACACAGATGAGGCTTGTTATTTCTCACAATATTCTGCATCTAGATTACCTCTTCATTCCATTTGCAGGGATCCCTCACTAAACCAAACCAATTCAAGAGAGCTTTCTAGATTTTCATTCAGAATGGACATTCAAAAAATAGGTGATCAATAGTCTCATCAACACCAGCAGTGCATAGGATACAAGCAAGAGGAACCTGTAATCCCCAGATTGCGCACCTACTAGCAGTATTGAGACGTCTATGCAAGGCAATCCACAAGATGAACCTGTGTCTGGGAATAATACCTGCTGCCATAATCTGACGATTCCAAGGAACAAGAGAGGAGGGGGTTCTCAGAAAATTATAGGCCTTCTTAATACTGAATCCCCCCAAGGTAGTGAACTGACTGAGCTGTTGCTGACTTGTTGTATTACCATCCAACCATCTCCTACATTCAATAACCTTCCTGACTAACCAGCTAGCTTGTGTAGGCAGGTCAGTTTCAAAAACAGATGCATTCTTTAAGTAATATGTATGAATCCACTGAACCCATAGCTTGTCTTTCTTTTGTGTAATGGCCCATAGAAGCTTGCAAAGGGCTGCTCTATTCCAGTTCTGAATATCAATAATTTGCAAACCACCATCTTAGAGCGGGGAGCATAATCTATCCCAAGCTACAAGAGCTTTCTTAGAAGTAGAGGCTTGACCTGTCCATAGGAATGATCTGCAGGCTGCAATGACCATCTTGATAACCTTTTTTGGTAGCAGAAAAACTTGAGACCAATACGTTTGGAATGGGTTATTATTGAGTGCTAATGAGCGCCTAATATATCTTAGATGGTTTATTTGTGAAAGTGTAATTTTTGGATATCATGATTTACTACCGAAGTGCTACCTAAATTTCGTTAGACATATATGAAGCATGACTATTGTTGATATGCTTTTATGTCATTATCATTGTTATTATTATTCATTATCATAAGCATGAAATGAATTAGTATGTCGTGGTCTCGTTGTACCACTAGGTCAATCAATGCAAGTATGTGAATTGAATTATAAATGAGAATAAGACTCCTAATGGATCCCTAGGAGTAGTCGAGCTATCGAGACTTATCTAATTAATGTAGTCTAGGGATGCGTGATTCCCAAGTTACTTTTATGGACACCTCGTAGTGTGTTCGGGACGGATCATTCCCCATTGTTTAATTCTCTACGTATCGATTATTATGTTAGAGATAGTGTGAGTATACACTAGAGTAAGTCCATGGCATGTCTATATCTATCTATGAACAGTATGGGTAATCGCTGTTCTATTCGCTCTCTTATTACTCTAATCAAGATGATTTATCTATTTGTATTCGAATGATCATTAAAGCAAGAATTGCATGTAATTGAATATGGAGTATGTGTGTGCTTGATTGTATGACTACTTGTGCGTGCAAATGAATTTCAATGATTCTTCTAAAACCCAGGTAAGGTTTGGGAAAGTATTTTTACTGGGTATGGACGACGTTTATTCAGTTTATCTGATTTTTATTTTCTTTTGTTTCTTTTCTTTTCTTCTGTACCTTGTTTCCTTCACGGAAAGCAAAATGTAGGTGTAGCTGAGTGAGGACGGATTGGTTGAAGGTTAAATGTGGGTTGTTTCTATAGAACTATTGATTTATTTGTTACTTTGGATTATTGAGATTTTTGGTTTGTGCCTTTGAAAACAAAGTTGTAATAAGACTTTAATGGACTTAAGATCACTTGATAGACAACTCTGATATTAATGTTTAGTTTGTTTAGATGCTACCTTTGATACCTAGTTTTCCTTTCTACTTCGCATTTATTCCTTAGCGATAAATGTTGCAGTAGCATTCCCTTGGGTTCGTGACGGTTCGGCGGTGTCGAGTCGTGTACAGCGATGTCAATAGTTTCCTAGAAATCGTTGCGAATTCGGGTTACAGCTCCATATTCACCATGTCTCATTAATGGCATGATCGTAAATACGTCGAACTAGAAATGTTCTTCTTTGAGATTAAAAAAAAGAAGAAATGTTCTCCTTCTGAATATCAACATTCGTTGATTACTTCTTCTCCCTCTAACAATGTTTCTCTCTCTTCTTTTCCCTCTTTTCCCAACACTTTTTTTCTTTTCCATCTCCTGTTATGCAGCTATGCATCCAAATTCGTATAAGAACGAGGTTGACTCTGATTTTTGGAACCTTTGTAACCATAGGGAATTGAAAAGTTGAGGTTAGTTTTTGATAACTTTTTTAGGTGATTTGCAATTTGTTGAAATTAGGGTATTATGTTTGTGTTCGGATGTTATTATTGTTCTAACTTGTGGTCGTTGTTAGTGCTTTATGTGATTTTCGTTCTAGTTCTATTATTATGAAGTGTATTGAGGAGTTTTCGGATTTTAGGGTTTTGTACGAAAAAGAGGGTTTTTTTTTTTGTTTTTGATTTACGTTTGCTTCGAATTGGAATATGTTTAAGGATTGTTACAATTGAGTATAATGACTTTGAAATAATTGTGAAAATCATTGTATTGAATTCCCATGTCATTAGTGCAATTAGGATAGTTTATGATTAGAGAGTTGACTAATTTGCTGGTGTGACAATTGATGTAATCACTAACTGTTTTGGGGGTAAGGAGGGTGTATGCAATGTTTGTAAAGTTGCTATGTAGAACAATGACCTCTTTTATGCATAACTATGACCATGTTCACAACAAAAAGTGACCGCGTATAGTGGAATCTAGATAGCATTGGAATCATTAATAACAAGTGACTTAGAAGCAACACTATAGTAGAAACAGAGGTAGTGCAACTCTGTTTCATACACAATATTTGTTTCAAATGAAACACTGGAATGACATTCACCTCACTCTTGAATAATAAGAATGACTCATGAAGTTAGTTAAATAGTGAAAAAACTATGTCTATTAAACTTTAATAAGATTGAGCAATCACTTTTTAAAATAGAATTGGATCACTTCTAAGACTTTAGAGAGTCATTTACAGAATAATGAAAAAACAGTGGCAATGTCGGCAACTAAAAATTAAAAGAATGACTCAAAGGGCTCACTTTATGATTTGATATGAAAACTTTCAGGATTACAAGGGGTCGCTTTATGATATGATATGGATGAATTTAAAAATAAAGGGGTCACTTTTAGACTAGGAAACTGAGAACTTCTGCCCATGTTTGTCATTTAAAGAGAACTATTTTGTATGTGTCACTTAATAGCTTGAATACAAGTATACAACTTAGATTAAGTTTGAGGGTAATTGTCAATTTGTTGGGAGATTAAGTTACGGAGGAGATTAAGTTTGGGGTTGATTCTGAGCTTACATTTACATGCCCTAAGAGGGAAAGATGTGGTATTTGATAGTTGTGGATTGTTTCTCTCCAATGATTATCTTAAATTGTCCAAGAAATGTGAAGTGATTTAATTCTCATCTGGTTATTAATTTTTGTGGGTCATTAATTGCTAATTTAGAAGGGCATAAGGCTACCATGAGGCTCTTTTTGATGCTTATTATCTTGAAGGTTTCATGATGTCCACTGTCTAGGGTCTCATGTTTGGTGAAACATTCTGACCTATTGTATTGAGCATGTATAATCAAATTACACCTTGATATGAAAGTATATTAGCTCAACTGGTAGAGAAATGTGCTTTGCACAGTGAATGTAGGTTTGAATCTTATATAAGCTACTACTTGACAATTGCGGTCACTTTTGATTGTACGAGGGATTGCTTATAGGACAGTGAAAAAAGAAATGTATCTGTCAATATCCACAGTCTACACAATTAAAGTAAACATGAATCTCTTGTAATATTGTGAAGGGTCACTTACTCACTTATAGGCAAGTAAAGTGCAATAAGAATTAGGGGTCACTTTGAAATCAGAGAAGAGTTACTTCTAAGACTTTGGAGGGTCATTTATAAGATTATGAAAATGCAATGTAGGTAAATTTCTATAAAGTTGAAGGTTTGCTTTTAAAAATAGACAGGGTCACTCATAAGACAATAAGCTCACTTATATATAGTGAAAAACCAAGATAATATCAACAAAAGTATAAAATTAAAGGTAAATTTACAATAAAATTGAGGGGTCAATTCAGAAGTGAAAAGGGTCAGTTGCACCATTTTTCACGGTCACTTATAGGCTTATAGCATATACTTGCACAAATACTAATTGTTGAGCATTAGAAAGGTGAGAGGAGCCACTTTTTTCTAGCTATAATGACCAAGTATAACAAAAAGTCTATGTGGAATTTGAACCCAAATCTTTTGTGCATTGTACAAATGCTCTACCATTGAGCTAATAGACTAAACATGACAATTAATTGTCTGTAGCATAAGGGGAAGGAACATGCACATGATCTAAAGCAGAATTTTAAGCACATATAGCATGGAAAGATGCATTGCTACTTGATTGAGAATCACTTGACTTCATCTAAAGGATTTGTGATGTAGGGTCAGGGGGTCACTTATTAGCTACATAGGGATCACTTTTAAGATAAACAAGGGTCATTTTCTAGCAAAAAACTTCTTTGAACCACATCAAATTCAATTGTAGCTAAAACCTACACAAGGATCATGAAGAGACAAGACATAACATTGGCACGCGGCTACTAATTAATAGATGACCCTCTTTGTTTCTAAACTTCACTTCTCTTGTCAAAGGATAATGAACATTGTCCTCATACGTATATGAAACTGATAATGTCATATGCCCTCAAGAAAGAAATAATACAACACTCTCATAATGCAAGGACTTGGGAATGTACATCAATGTCGACACTGATTGATGCATAAAGACATGAAAAAATAATTACAAAAATTATTTGTTCTACAAACACGACCCTGTAGAACCTTACATTTCTAAGATATTACAGTTCTCCAAAGCGCAATTGAGGGGTTAGTTTAAAAAAAAGGGAGGGTCACTTATAAGACAGGGTAGGATCACTTATATGATAGTAAAAAACAATGTCAATATCAACAAACTAAGAGTAAAAAAAAACCGCAATAAAAGAAAGGGATCAATTTAAAGACGGGGTTGGGTCACTTGTAACACTATGTAGAGTCAGTTAATGCATACATTGACTGAACTATTAGTTGTTGAGAAATAAGGAGGGATGGTCTATCTACCATTAACATACAGGAGTATAGGATCTAAATTAGTAAAAAAAAAGTTGACCGAACTCATTTGTTCATCAAAAACAACCCAATAAGATTTCTTCTTTAATCAATTTGAGTTCATGTAGCAGCTAAATAGGTGATTACTCATTGTATACCGCCTACCTAGCAATTACTAAGTCACTAAGTTACCTATCTTTAGCAATGTTGTCACTGCCACCTCCTTACTATAGTAGAACTTGAGACACTGCGGGTCATTGCCTAAATGACTAAATCTAAAGTAATTCACATATGGATCCAAACAACAATGTCGTTTCCCATGTTCTTCTACAGTTCTACTCCCAACTTTTATTTCTTCAAAGCAAAAGAACTTTGATAGATAAAGCGCAAAACCATAGAACATACTACGTTAATTTCATGAAATATGAAAAAAGTCTCAATGTGTCATCAATTTGATCCATAGATACACATAAAACCAGAAACAATGTTTTGGTTCTACAATGGAAGAAATCTCAAAGTCTCACTCTTATATGAAATTCAACGATAAGAGTAAAATAACTTCAATTATCTAACTATGATGAATCAAACACTAGTACTTCTTTATATCAATTCACTTGCAAGTCAAAATCAATCAGGTACTACTTCACAAGATTCATATTAATTACATGTCACATAAAAACCAGAATACAACAAAATTGAATCATGTACCTCAGCAAAATTAAAGTTAAGAAATCCCAAATTGTAGGGTTTGAGAGGATCAAGTAAATAATCAATCACTGACTTGAGGGAAAATTCAGCAACCTCTGCTTAATAATTGATATATCTTTGCAAATGAAATTGATATATATTTGCCAATGAACTACGAAACCCTATATTTCTTAAAATTTCAATATGAGAACAATGAGAAAATAAAGAGAGAGAAGAGAAACGTTGAAAATCCTAATCTCGTTGTCGACAATCCGAGAATAAGGTCTAATAAACTTGGCGATCAGTAAAGAGAACTGGTCTTCGTGAAATTCGATCTTCCACCATTGTTGTTCCATCCTTAAAAGGAGAGACAACAAAGAGAGAGGGGAGGAGAGAGAAAAGGCTAGAAGATATTGAACGCAAGAAGTCTGTAGTGTTGGGTGAAGAAGAGGAGAGAGACAAAACATAAATTAAGCCGAAATACATAGAATCATGCGTGAGTTCTAATCAGCTAGATGTACTTGATTCAAGGGCCAAGATTACTTCTCACAATCTCACTTAAGGGTATATATGTGTGTGTGTGTGTGTGTGTGTGTGTGTGTGTGTGTGTGTGTGTGTGTGTGTGTGTGTGTGTGTGTGTGTGTGTGTGTGTGTGTGTGTGTGTGTGTGTGTGTGTGTGTGTGTGTGTGTGTGTGTGTGTGTGTGTGTGTGTGTGTGTGAAAATTATGTAAATTCTGGACAACAAGTATTTAGGTTTTAGTTGCTCTAATAGCTAACGATTTAATGTTTTCCTCTCAACCATAATAAACATGGAAATAGCCTACCTACCAACAACAGATACATGTTTCCAGTTCAATAAACATGACTTACATACTTACACTTAACATAGCATTCACCATAATACTAGCTGGGATTTATAAAGATAGCTACTATACAATAATTTATGGTCAAATCAATTCAATTACCCATACATGTAGTATACTCAAAATAAATCTAAAACGGACCGTACGAAATAAATGTAAGTTACCTCTAATCGAACCATACAAAGCAATTACGCATCATAATTTTTCCAATTCAATCCTCAAATATCTAACATATATGCATAGAAACAGAATTCAATAAATAAATACCCAAATAAGAAATTAAACAACAAAACAAGGGTTTAGGGTTCCTGGCACAAATGGAGCAGTTTACGGTGGTACGGGTGGCGACTAGCAGCATTTGGTGTGCTGGTGCCTGCCAGATTCCATGGCAGACGCATATGGTAAACATCACGCAAAAACGGAGGAGAGAGAAAGAGGAAATGAGAGAGTGTTTGCCTTCCTTCACTTGACAATAAAGAATTCGACCCAAAAGAAAACTAGCAACAACAACATAAAGGTTTAGAGGGGGAGAGAGAGAGAGAGAGAGAGAGAGAGAGAGAGAGAGAGAGAGAGAGAGAGAGAGAGAGAGAGAGAGAGAGAGAGAGAGAGAGTGGAGATGGTGGTGGTGAGACGTGGAGAAGAGCGTTGATTGAGTTTTGGGGAAGCAAGGAAAAGCTTCTCAGTATATTTGGAATTGAGATACAAAAGGACAATTCAAAGGCTTAGGAGGAAATAAGTGGTGGAACTCAAGCAAAAATCAATTCCCTCTTTTTTTTATCAAACCAAAAGTTAGAGAAGAGGAGGTAAACTCTAACAATTAATAAACCCATAAAAAAAATGAACAATAATAATAATTCTTTTTCTGAAATAGTAAAATATATGGGGTATTACAGATAGTCATTTGAAAGATTGTGGAATTGTTTCACAAAACTCACCCCTCCTGGTACACCACAATGGAATGGTGTGTCTGAGAGGACAAATCGAACTTTGTTAGACATGGTTAGATCTATGTGAGCCTTACAAGTCTTCCAATATCGTTTTGGGGATATGCTCTTGAGACAGCAGCGTTCACAGTTGACAGAAATCCATCAAAATCAGTAGAAAAGACACCATTTGGGAAATGGACAGAAAATGTTCCAAGTTAGTATTTTCTTAAGATTTGGGGTTGTGAAACTTATGTAAAATATTTAATTTCTGATAAGTTTAGACCTAAATCTGATAAATGCTTAATTTTGGGGTATACTAAGGAAACTAAAAGATATTACTTTTATCATCACACCGACAACAAAGTGTTTGTGGCTCGGAATGGAGTTTTCTTAGAGAGAGAGTTTCTCTCTAAAGGAACCAGTGGAAGTAAAGTACAACTCGAAGAAGTTCGAGAGCCATAGGGGAGTACTCCAATTTCTAAGGAGCCTCAAAGTAGCTTACAAGAAGTCGTAGTAGCTACGCCCATGGCACCATCCCCTCGTAGGTCTGAAAGAGTTCGACGAGAACCTATTAGATATGATTTCTTGGTCAATAAACATCGTCATATTTTATTAATAGAAGATGATGAGCCTAAATCCGACACAGAAAAAATGATGGGCCCAGATTCTGACAAATGCCTTCAAGCCATGAAATCCGAGATGGATTTCATGTATGCAAACAAGTTATGGACTTTGGTTGATCCACCCGATGGCATAAAACCATTGAGTGCAAATGGGTTTTTAAGAAGAAAATCAACATGCATGGAAATGTTTATAAATTCAAGGCACGATTGGTGGCAAAAAGCTATAATCAAATTCCTGGAATAAATTATGATGAAACCTTTTCGCCCATCGCAATGGTTAAATCCATTCGGATACTTCTGGCCATTGCTGCATATTATGACTATGAGATATGACAAATGGACGTAAAGACAGCTTTCTTTAATGGAAATATGGATAAAGATGTGCACATGAGCCAACCCAAAGGTTTTACATCTTCAAGAGGAAAGGTAAGCAAGCTTCAATGATCTATTAATGAATTTCATTTACAGCTTCAAGAGGAAAGGCTTTACATCTTCAAGAGGAATTTCATTTCGATGAGGCAATTTAGGAGTTTGATTTCCTTAGGTGCGAAGAGGAACCTTGTGTTTACAAGAAGGTTAGAACTGGAACCTTATCCCCAATTCCCACCCGGCCACCCCAATATAACCCCACCATGAAAAGTAAGCCTATCTTAGCATTCCTTGACGGCCAGCCAACCCCGTTTTGCTCGACGTTCGCTGATGAACTCTAAGCTTGGTGGTTGTCGTGGCCGCCTTTTGTTTCACACCTCTTCTCTCTCCTCTGTTTCGCGCCTCATCGGTGCTCATTTTCCCAATAATTTTGTATCGATGCCGGTAACTGTCGTCCCTTCCGACACCATTTATTTGTTGAATACAGAATTGTAAAGTTAAAACTGGAAGTTTTCTTTCTCTCAATTTATTGTTGCCTTTTCTTTTATTCGTTCAATGTTAGCATTCAGCTCCCAATTCCAAGTTGTAATTTCGTTTATTTGTTCAAAGTTTGCATTCGGTTCCCAATTCTAAGTTGTACTTCAAGTTATCTGATCTAGTAAGGCTATTATTAAATTTCACCCACTTTTTAATGAATCCCACTCACATTAAGAGAGACATTTACCCTTTTACCTCTCTTTTAATTTTATTCTCTTTCATTTCTCTCTCTCCTATTTCTTCCTTCACTCTTTCTCTCTCCTCATCCACCACCACTACCACCACCAATCCACCATCCCCCTCCCTCTATCTCTCTCTTTTCTCTTTTCTTACTTCACTACTTCTCTCTCCTCATGCACACTACCACCACCCAAAGTTCAAAGCACATTCTCACATGAAAAAGAAAAACGTTGCGTTTATTGACAACAATGATATCGATTTGAAATTTTGTTTGTTGGTGGTGTGCATGGGAGGCGCAACGTGTCATGGTCCGCCTTTGTCTGTTACGGAACGTGAGGCACGCTCTTGTCTCCTAGAGGCAAGAGTGTCAATCGTACACAAGGAACGTTGATGTTGTGTTCGTGGACACGAGGGGGAGAGGGAGGGACAGAGTTAGTGAGAGAGGTTGGATGATGAAAGTAATCAATACAGTTTAACAACAACAAGCATTGACATCAATACATCGATATGGAGACCTGCTTCCCCATAAAGAGTCTTAAAATTTTTGTTCATTCTGACAGGAGTATACATCAAGAGTGCATAACTTTCATACTCAAAATGTACTCCTAAAAGTACTATAAGAAAATAACTAGAAAGCTTAAAGACATGTCCATGGGCCAACACGCAGGAAGCGCCTTAGAAACATGTTACAATGCAAGAAAAGTAAAGGAAAGCAGTAAAATACAAGGTGGTGTAGGTGGAACCTAACATTCTCCTCCACTAGAGTTGTCGACGCCCTCGTCAACATGATAAAAGGTTAGCTGCGACTGACTCAATCTGTAGAAGTTGTTGCTGGCGATGGCTTTGTCCTAATGTTGCCGTGTTTGTTCGTATTGCAAGCAGGATCTGCTAGATCTAGATGGTAGGGCTTCAGGCAGGTCACATGAAAGATAGGGTGCACTTTCATCCAAGCTGGACGCTCTATTTAGTAAGCAGCTCTTACCACCCTTTTTGTGATGAGGATGGGGCCTTCATATTTGCGGACCAGTCGCTTGTCCCTTCCTCTGAGAAACCGCATCTGTTCCGGGTCATCTTCACCATAACTAAATCGCCCACTTTGAGCTCAAGTGGCCTCCTCTTCTGATCTGCCCACTTCTTCATGTGTTTGGAAGCTTTCTCCAACTACCCACGAGCAATGTCGATATTCTGCTTCCATTCTCGTGTGAACTCATAGGCTTTCCTTCTTTGGCCTTTGTACGGATCCGCCATAATGTGTGGTAGAAGCGACTGTTGTCCGGTTACAAGTTCGAAGGGGCTTGTGTTAGAAGAAGAGCTCTTCTGTGCATTGAAACAAAGTTGGGCTACATCCAAGAGCCTAACCCACTCTTTCTGATTAGCACTCACAAAGTGCCGAAGATATTCTTCGAGGAGGCAATTGAATCTCTTAGCCTGCCAATCTGTCTAGGGGTGGTAGGCTGAAGAGATATTAAGATCCAACCCAAGGAGGTTGAACAATTCACCCCAAAACACGCTGGTGAAGCGAGGGTCTCGATCACTCACTATGCTTCGTGGCAATCCCCAGTACTTGACAATGTGCCTGAAAAAGAGAACTGTTGTCTCCTCCCTTCCGCTGGCCTTTGGCATGGGAATGAACGTTGCATACTTTGAGAACCTGTCAACAATCATCATAATCGCCGACAATGGCCCCACCTTCGGTAACCCGTTGATGAAGTCCATGGACACACTCTCCCATGGCCGGGTCTGAACTTTGAGGGGGACTAACAAGCCACCCGGCCTTTGTCGATCCACCTTGTCTTGTTGGCAGACGAGACATGTTTGATTATAACTCATCACGTCTTCCTTCATCTGCGGCCAGTAGTAACCCTGCTTCAACAAACTCAACATTCTTTGCCACCCCGGATGTCCCGCCGAGAGGGTGTAGTGACACTCACTAAGTAGCTGCTTCCGAAGGCCCCCGGCTCTAGGGACAAACAAGTTGGGGCCCTTAGTGAAGACAAGGCCCTCTTCAATCCAGAATCATCTAGTCTTTCCCTCTTGGACTAGTTGTTTGATGGTTTTCACCATCGGATCCTGATTTAGATGCTGCTTGATTTGGTCGAGGACTCCCGTGGTCGCGTTGCTTGTTGAAAAGTGTCCCATGAGCTTGAGGGAAGCTAGGTCAACTCGCCGTCTGAGAGCATCCGCGACCCTGTTGCTAACTCTATACTCTACATCAAACTCTGCAAGCAGTTCTTGCCACCGAGCTTGTCGACCCGTCAGTTTTGGTTGAGTTAGAAAGTGACTTGCTGCCGTGTTGTCTGTGTGAACAAGTAACTTCGACCTCAACAAGTAGTGCCTTCATACCCTCAAGCAATGAACAATATCCAACAACTCTTTCTCCTGAGCTGCAAACCGTCGTTCGGCGCCATTCAACTTCCTTCTCTCATACGCCACCGGATGTCCCTCTTGCAATAGTACCCCTCCGAGGGCAAATTCTGAAGCATCTGTCTCGAACTCGAAGGGTTTGGTGGTATCTGGAAGAGCCAACACTGGTTCCTTTGTCACGATCACTTTCATATTCTCAAACGCTCCCTGACGCTCCCTGACGGTCCCCAGACCATTCCCAAACTTGATTCTTCTTGAGTAAGTCTATGACAGGAGCAAGAATGCCAGAGTACCCTGCAATGAATCGCCGATAATAATTAGCAAGGCCAAGGAATGAACGAAGCTCTGTTGTGTTCCTTGGAGGTTGTCATTCTCTGATGGCGCAGATCTTCTTTGGGTCCATGCGAATTTTCCCCTTCCCACAAAGTGACCAAGGAACTGATTTCTTTTTGAGCAAAGGAACACTTCTCTGGCTTCACAAACAACTGATGTTCTCTCAGTTTTTGGAACACGACCTCCGAGTGTTCGAGGTGTTCTTCCATCGTCTTACTGTAAACCACAATATCGTCCAAATAGACCACCACGAACTTGTGCAAGTAACCGTGAAAGACATGGTTCATTAGGGTACAGAAGGTAGCGGGAGCATTTGTCAATCCGAATGGCATCACTAACCACTCGAACGCCCCGTATCGTGTGACAAAATTAGTCTGCGGCTCGTCTCCCTCTGAAATCCGGACATGATGATACCCCGATCTCAAGTCTAACTTCATGAATTAGACAGCTCCCCCGAGCTGATCGAACAAATCCGCAACCAACGAAATAAGGTAGTGATTTCACACTGTTACGTTGTTCAACGCCCGGTAGTCGATACACAACCGAAGACTTCCATCTTGTTTCTTCTGAAATAACACAGGGGCTCCACAGGGAGCCTTGGACGGCCGTATGAATGCAGCTTCTAAGAGCCCATCCGATTGCTTCCTCAATTCTGCCAACTCGGGAGGTGCCATACAGTAGGGATTCCGTTTTGGCCAAGTCACTCCCGGGATCAACTCAATCTGGTGGTCCACCGACCTACGAGGTGGGAGGACTTGAGGTAGATCCTTTGGCATAAGGTCACCATATCCCTCGAGGTGGGCCAACACTTCGGGTGGTGTAATCTCCCCTTTGCACTCTTCCTTGACCGACAAGGTCGCGAGGAAAGTTAACTCTTGTCTCTTCAACCCCTTCTCTAGCTGCATCGCTGAGAGTAAGTGTCCCTTCCAACTCTCAGTCTTCATATTCGGGCCCGATGCCTTTATGAGACAAGGGCTTTCTCCCATCAACAACAGCGAGCTTAGATGCGGCATTGGAGCCGCTTTCGTAGCACAAAGGAAGTACATCCCAAATACAAGGCAGAAGTCATCGAGAGGCGTTACCGTAAAGTCTAGTCGACCACTCCATTCCCCAATCCTTACAGGCACTCCGTTAGGTATCCTATGGATGGGGTTGGCTTCCGAGTTAACAACTGTCATACTGCCCCCTTCACGATCTATCTTCAGACCCAATCTTTTGGCTTCAGTTCCAGCCACAAAGTTATGGGTCGCACTTGTGTCCACCTTCGCCCGTGTCTTATGCCCGTTAATCGCTAGATCGACGTACATAAGTTCAGTTGATTTGGGATTTGATGGGGTGGTTTCCTTTCCTAGAGCATACAACATGTGAACATCTCCCACTTGCGGCACATCCTCCTCTTCGATGTCGTCGCTTATGTAAGTATCATTCTCATTGGCGCTGTCGGACTCCACATACATCTTGGAAAGATTCTGCTGGAGTGCGCTCAAGTCCCCTTTGTGAGGACACTCTGCCATCCGATGTGTCCCCTTGCAAAGGAAGCAAGTCATCGGTCTCTTCACGGAGTATTCAGTTATGTTGTCACGGTTGAATGATGCACTTGGACCTGCCCATGTCTTCCGTGGTTCACTTCCCCCGTTGCGGAACCTATTGTTCCCACTGCTATTCGAACCAGTATGCGAACCAGTCCCCACTACTTGATTTACTACCGGGGTAGGTGGGGGTGCTCCCTTCTTTATGTTGGGATCCTTCCCTGTATGGTAGTCCATGAGCCGTTCTGACGCGCTCATGGCCACAGACAATGTGTCTAGCTTTTTTCGCGTCAACTCTCGTTATGTCCAATCTCTCAACCCATCAATGAAGTTGAACAAACGATCTTTGTCACTCATGTCTTTGATCTCGAGCATGCACGCCGAGTACTGCTTCACATAGTCTTGGATGGACCCAGTGTGCTTTATCGACTTCAGCTTTCGCCGAGCGATGAATTCAGTGTTCTCCGGGTAGAACTGATCCTTAAGTTCCTTCTTAAAGGCTTTCCATGTATCTATCACCGGAGTTTTCGCCTCAATCTCGGCATACTTCATACGCCACCACAACTTAGCATCATCTGCAAGGTACATCACTGCAGTATCGACCTTCCGGTCCTCTTCCAGTGCACTGACTCGGAAGTATTGTTCTAGGTCGAAGACGAATTTGTCGACTTTCTTGGAGTCTTTAGCTACACCGTATGTCCGAGGCTGAGGGTGCTTCACCCTTCTCGACTCCGACACACCACCACCGTTAGCAACGGCTCTCGAGATCGTGGTACACTGATCCTACAATGCCTGAACTTGACTGTGGATATGGTCAAGCTCCTCCCACAAGCTTGCGGAGGACATCTCGTGCATCTGGGCCTCTAGTGCGTCAATCCGGGCATCCTGCCCAATCACAATTTTCTCAAGTTCTTCCATGTCCACCATGGCTTCCTTCTCTAGGCAACTTTCCGATGAGCGAGCTTCTCTCAAGTTGGGCTCTGATACCAAATGTCACAGTACGCCTTTGGGCTCTGTTACCAAGTGAGGCGCGCTCTTGTCTCCTAGCGGCAAGAGTGCCAGCCATACACAAGGAACGTCGATGTTGTGTCCGTGGACACGAGGGGGAGAGGGAGGGACGGAGTTAGTGAGAGGGGTTGGATGATGAAAGTAATCAATACAGTTTAACAACAACAAGCATTGACATCAATACATCAATATGGAAGACTGCTTCCCCCATAAAGAGTCTTAAAAGGTTTATTCATTCTGACAAGAGTATTCATCAAGAGTGCATAACTTTCATACTCAAAATCTACTCCTAAAAGTACTATAAGAAAAGAATTAGAAAGTTTAAAGACATGTCCAAGGGTCAACACATAGGAAGCGCCTTAGAGACATGTTACAATGCAAGAAAAGTAAAGAAAAGCATTAAAATACAAGGTGGTGTAAGTGGAACCTAACACAACGCAATAGCGATGCACAGAGCTGCACTGCGCGGTCACGCTGCGCAGTGCTTGATGTATATATCTTTTTTGGTATTATTTTTATTTGAATTAATATTATTTATTTGAATTACTATTCTTATTAATCATCAAAACAAGTACTATTTGTATAATTAATGTTATTCGATGGGGTTCATTGTGGAAGATCGATCTATGGCGAAGACCACAAATTAGCTATAATTTTTACAAAGTATAGATCAAAATTTGATTTTTGTAATTTTCGATTAATTTCTGCTTTCTTGTAAATTTTTATGTCATTTTTGCTTTCATTTTTTAGCTGTGATTTCTGAGTAATTTGTTTGTTGTTGTAATTTTCACTTGGTTTTCATTTTTGTTGTAAATCATACAGTGTTGTTGTAATTATTTGATCTTTGGTCATCGATTTATGCATTAAAGATTTAGTTATGAGTGTACAAGTGTGGTATTTTGGTCCTACAATTATCATTAAGTTTAATATTTTTTGAAGGATCATTAAGTTTTTTTTTCTTTTTTTTTTTTTATCATTAAGGTTAAGTTTAGGCATAAAGCATCATTTCAAATGGTTTTGAATCAAGGTTAAATTTTTTGTTTCGTTGCAAATATAATATCATTGGTGTACTGGGGGGTATTTTGGTCTTGAAAAATGGTTCAAAAATTAAAAATTCAAATCAGACAGAAATATGACTGAAAATAGCCTAAAATGTCACCGGAGTATATCTCAAAGTAATTCATGAAACATCGATATACCTCGTTGTAATATCGCTATACCTCAGTATACCTCACTGAAATTTATCCTTTTTATTTTTGTTGTTATTGTTGTTAGATAAATTAAGGTAATTAATTCACATTTTCTTTTGAAAACCCAAATAAATAAATGAAATAATCATTAAAATTTTATTTTTATTATCCTCAATGATTTTAAACGCAAGTAAAAACAATATTTTTGTGCACTTTGTTATAGGCCAAAAATTGTGGTGATGAGTTAAGTGGGAGTTGCTCATTGAGATGATTGAGCAAGCACGATACTACCGTGATATTTATTCACTGGGATGATTGGTGAGCAAGCACGATACTACCGTGATAGTGATTCACTGAGATGATTGGCGAGCAAGCACGATACTAACAAGTACGTCAAAGGAATGGATACTCGCTAAATATTTTCCGATCCATTATTAGAAAGTTCAAATTATCTAAAGTCACATTAAATACTCGTTATAAAACTGAAACTACCATAATTATAACAACGAGACCTAATAAAAGTTCAACAAATTCTAATTATTACAACAAATCAAAGAGGTGTGGGGATGGTCACATGAGCTATCCACTATCTGATCTACTTATCAACAACGACACTCATCTAGAGGAAACCGGGGAAATTAATCCGCTAATCGAGTCCCTTCATACTGTAGTGAAGTGGATGAGGGATGTGTGGTTTGCCTCTGGGCATTTTTCCCGCCCTATCTCCATCACCCTCGAAGTGTCCACTAATAGTTTGTGAATTGTTTATTTTTTCAAAAGTAAAATTCTTTACATGAACATAATTCTAATGATAATCATTAATCAACATAGTTATGTATCACAAATACTATTACTAATAATAAAAATGTTAATACCAGTAACAACAACAACAAAAACAAAAACAATAATAACAATAACAAAACTAATGATTTTAGTGACAACAAAAGAAAATTAAAAAAAAAAATAGTAGTAATAATATCAATAAAATACTAGTAATGATTATAATAGTAATAATAATATCAATAACAAATAAAACGCAATAGAATAATAATAGTGTAACTCTGCGCAGCGCGACCGCATAGCTCCGCGCAGCGCGGTTGCACTATGTAGCTTACATAGACCGCCATTAAAAAAAGAAAAAATCGTTGTCATGGTTGTCATTAGTACGCAATGCTTTTTTCTATGTGATTGTGGTGATGGTAGTGTGTGTGGTGGTGGTGGTGGTGTGTGGTGGTGGTGGACTGGTGGTGGTGTGTGATAGTGGCGGTGGATGAGGAGAGAGAAAGAGTGAATGAAGGAAAGAAGAGAAACAAAAACGAAAGAGAATAAAATTAAAAGAGGGGTAAAATGGTAAATGACCCTTTTAAGTTGGGTGGGATTCATTTAAAGAGTGGTTGAGATTTAAGTGGAATATTTGGAGTAATCAGAAGCTTACATCATAGTTTTTATTTTTTTATATTTTTTTTTCAAAACCACATCAACAGGGTAGTCTACCCACCGGGTAGATTAAGCACTCAGGTTGGCAATGCAATAAATTAAGCAACTGTGCGCAACTGTGAAATCTTTATCCATTGAGTTTTTCATTTGGTAATGCAATAAATTAAAACCCTTTTAGGTAGACCTCGCCACTGGGTCGGGCCAGGTCCAGACATGTAATGCTTTGGATCGGGTCTGGGCCTAAGCGGTCTCTCAAGTTTGAAGGACCGGCCCATGACCGAAATTGGCCCAGTTGGAAGTAGTGCATTGCTGGGTTTGAGTTAAATTGAAGTTAAAATAACTTTGGACCAGCCCAGTTGAACAGACACTGAACCGGCCCATTTAAAGCACGTAATGGACCGGCCCATGAAGGCACGTGATAGACAACCCAGTTCACGGACCGTTGCAGGCCCATGCACAATACATGGACCGGCATATGACCACTGTTCGAGGCTCGTTAATAAATGGGCTTTCCAATTGTAATAATCAATTCAAATATTCAAATCAACTGTTGTTCAAACATTTAATCTAATTCAAAAAAAATTCTCTCTAAAAAACAAAAAATAAATAAATAAACAAAAAATGTCTTTGTTCAGCTTTTTGCAATTGGAAATTCTGAATTGATTCCTTATCTATCTACTTTATACAAATTTAAAGTTTGAATGGAATCAATAATTTTGAGCTTGCGGTTGTAAGTTGTTCTGAGTTGTGCTTGGTATGCAGACTGATTTGAAGAGTCTTGAGGTCTTGCAGGCCTACTCTCACTTTAAACAATTACAGTTCAACTTTGTAGAGCTGGTCATTGAAATCAAAACAAGCAAGATTAGCCTACTACTGAATATAAGATAAGCCTACTGAAATTTGTAACGTTACAATGAAAAACAGCATACAACTTGCACAAGTGAATGGAAATTCAAAGTGAATTAAATTTCTATAAATACCACCCTTATTACTCTATTTCCTCACACCATCTTCTCTTTCACTCCCTCTAAATTTCTAGATTACAAAACCCACAAATGTCTCTGTTTTAACTTTTAGAAGTATCAAAAAACAAAAACAAAAACAAAAACAAAAACAAAAACAAAACAAATCCTAGAGCTTTTATTGTTAGTGTTCTAATTAGTAAGATAGTTCTTAGTGCGATACTAGTTTTTAAAAAAAACATCAATTTTAATGGCTGGTTATCCTAATTGGCACACTTATTCGGGGGACACTTATTCCGGAGATTATACTGGGTTCGACGATACACAAGTAGAAGAAGAAGGTAGACGAGCCAACGATTCCAGAAGGATGCCACCACCGAGAGCTAATCCAACTCCTCAAGGACAAGGTAATCCCAAACTTTAATTTTGGTACCACCTAATTTATCACCCATAAACTGATTTACTGTTATCACTATGAACTGATTTACTGCTATCACCTATAAAGTGATTTACTAAACCTATAAATGGATTTCCTAAACCTGTGTTTATCACTTAAACATCACAAGATAGACACTAATTGAATCATAAATAGATTCACTGTTATCACCTATAAACTAATTTAATGTTATCAACTATAAAGTAACTTACTAAACCTATAAACTGATTTGTTAAACCTCTGTTTATCACTTAATCATCACAAGAAACTAAGAAAGACACTTAGACAATTTAGACAGACACTTAGTTTAACACCCACCCATTACACCCAAATCAATTTAACACACATCCTGCCACCCAACACACCCAAATCAGTACATCCACCCTGCCACCTATACACCCACAAATCAGTTTAATGCCCACCATAAACAAAAACATAATGAGAAACTGGAAACAGAAACAAAAACAAAAAGTTGGGCCATAACAAAACAAAATTATAAACCATAACTAAAAACAAAATCAATATTTATAGTTAACAGTTTAAACCATAAAATGTCTACAAAACAGCTGCACTTGGGAAGTTACTGTGGGATGTGCAGCATCATAAGGAGAAATTATGGGTAAAATGGATCAATGCTTATTACATAAAGCAAGGTTCGTTTTGGTCAGCCAACAAGCCAGCCCAAGCATCTTGGCTAATACAGAAAGTTTTTGATCTGAGACATGAGTTATTTGAGTATATCCTGAATCAGAGAAATACCAAGTACAAAATGGGACAAGTGTATAAGATGTTGCTACCTACTGCTGAGAAGAAGCTATGGGCTAAACTGGTATGGTGCTCCCTTGCTGCCCCTAAATGGAGGTTTATTCTATGGTTGTGTGTGCTTAAGAGACTACCTATGTGGAAAAATTTGCAGAAAATTGGTTTCCAAGGCCCTAGCATGTGTGTACTGTGTAGATGTGCAGAGGAAACTCACGAACATTTATTTCATGAATGGGAGTTCGAAACAGATTTGGAGAAAAATGCAAAACTGGATGCAGAAACAACAATCTGCAGTGAGCTGGGAGGATAAACTGTCTCAAGCTAGTGCTCAAGCTAGAAGTAGAGCACCAATAGCAAAAATTGGTGGTGCTCTCTTTTCTGCCATTGTGTATTATATCTGGAGGGAGAGAAATGCTCGGATTTTTCTGGGGTTCAGACAAGACAATCAAGCTATTACAAGGCAAATCATACACATGCTTCATATTCGAGGTGCTACTGCAAAGAATGGAAAAATCCAGGAGATCTTCAAGCAACAACTGAATTTCTTCATTTGAGTTTGGGAGTATTTTTGTTGTTTTGTGCATGTATTTTAATGTGCTGTAGGCTTTTTAAGACCTTATTTACAGGTTTTTGATGTAACTTGTAATAGGGAGTCTTCTAGCCGAGTTAGTGAAGTCTTTGTGAGCAGATCACTACTGCTTTTGTACTCATTGCATATCTGATTTGGGAGTAATAAAATCTTTACTTTCCAAAAAAAAAAAACAAGTCCACAAAACCATAAGTAAAATCATAAACAAAAACTCTTCACCCATAACAAAATAAAATCAGACAAAACCATAACTAGAAACAAAATCATTATTAAGTATACTTAATAATTTAACATCCATTTAAGATCCACGAAATCACAAATCAGTATTTATAAACAATATCACAAAATAATTATTTACAAACAAAATCACAAAATTATTATTTACAATTATTTCAGATCTACAAAGTCACAAAATTAAGGGAAACCAAAATTAAAGAACGAAAAAAAACATGAAACTAAGACAAATCAAAATCATAATTCGAACGAAAATCAGAAAATCATTATTTACAAACAAACCCACAAAATCGTCATTTACAAACAAACTCACAAAATCATCATTTACAATCAAAATCAACAGCCACAGTCACAGAATCACGAAATAATTATGAATTTCAGAAATCATACCCACAAATCATCTTCTTGCTTCCACAAATCTTACATGCAAACCATTTTTCGTGCCTTGTAAGTTGTAAATTGTAATTCTAAACATGAAGCAAACCACACAAGCCCTAGAAATAATTAGAAAAGTAGTCGGAAAAAAATCAAACAAAAATAATTAGAAACTAATTACTCGACATCGAGAACGAGAGAGGGGGGGTCTCACCTTGTTTACAAAGTTGATGAGATTAAACTTGAGAGTAAATCTGAGAACCGGTGATGAGATGAAAACGAGAGAGAGAGTGGAGAGTAGATCTGATCATCTGACACTTAAGAGTAAACGAGAGAGATTGAGAGAGTGGATTTTAATTTCGTGGAGACAGAGATGTTGAGATGGAGAGGCAGAGAGATTGAGAGTTTGAGACAGACATGGAGAGGGCGAGAGGCAGAGATGGAGAGGCGATGATGGAGAGGGCAAGAGGCAGAGATGGAGAGGAGATCGGTGGAATGAGAAGGTAGAGATGGAGAGGAGATCGGTGGAGTGAGGAGAGATGGAGGCAGAGACGGTGGAGTGGAGTAAGGAGAGAGAGAGGCAGAGACGGTGGAGTGAGGAGTGAAGAGTTAAAAAGCAAAATTATGCTATTTATATGTGAGAGTTAAGGCTCTCTCTAAACCTAATCTCTTAATTAAAGTTGCATCAGGATTAAGGCCTACAATTCTACTTTGAATGGGCTATGAAATGCTAAATCAATGGGCTAAGATATGTTACTTCAATGGGCTATGAATATTGAGTATTGAATTGAATGGCCCAATTGCACACCTAAATTAATTTGTTAATTGATCTCTTGTTTTCTATTATGTTAAATTTATTTTTGTTATTATTGTCACCTAAAAAATGTTTTGTTTTTTTTTTTTTTGTATTATGTTAATTTTATATTTTGTTTTTTTATTATGTTAAATTAATTTAATTGTTTATCTCTTGTTATTTGATTATGTTTAATTTATATTTTGTTAATTGTTAGTATTGTCACCTATAATTTTTTTTTTTAATTATTAGTGATTGACACCTATAAAATGTTTTTTTAGGAATACAATTTTATTATTAGTCACTCATTGCACACCTAAATTAATTTAGTTGTGTATCATTTTATTTGCTAACTAAGTTGCTGTTTTTTGTTTTTTTTAAGGGAACAACGAAGTCGAACCTTCTAATTCACCAGAAAGTTTTAAGAGTCAACCAATTTCATGAGTTTGGGAGCATTTTGAGAAACGCCCTACCCTTGAAAAGGGAAGATACTAACTTTTGTGCAAGCTTTGTGCAACTATGAAAAGAAATCAAGGACCTTTAAAATGGCGAACAGGACAAGGTACATGAACACCAACCTGTCACTTGCAATCGATTCACCGTTTGGGTTGCAACTCAAGTCTTGAACCGGGCCAAACTCAAATTTCCGGATATGCGAACCAAACACCCGACGCAGGTATGTTCTCATTTAGTCGTGCTACTATGGTACAAGAGTTTAGTAGATATGTTATAGATGATGAGTTGCCTTTTGGTCATGGTGAAAGTCCTTACCTTGAGCTTTTTGCTAAAATGAGTTTATAACTTGCATACAAACCCGTGCCTAGAAACAGTCTGATACGTAATGCTTTTCATGCTTATAGAGAAACTAGAAGGCAAATGGTTGAATTCTTTAAGTCATTTGATGGACATGTTGCCCTTACTAGTGATACATGGACTTCTCCGCAAGGTGAACCATATTTATGTATGACTGTGCATTGGTTAGATCGCAAATATCAACTACAAAACCGTATTATTACTTTCGATCTCATGGAAGAAAAGCATTCTGGTTTTCATATTAAAGTAAGAATTATGGAGAAATTGAAATTATTTCATTTGCTTGATAAAGTGTTTTCCATTCCATTTGATAATGCAACGACTAATACTAAATGCATTGATTATCTCACTACAATAAATATGACAATAGTGGACGCTTTTTTTGCCACACTTGTCAAAGCGTGAACTTAAATGAAAAAAAAAACGGAGGTTTGACCCATTTTAAAGCGTGGAAAGATAACAAGCAAGTTTACCACATAGCAAAGCGTGGATGTCGTAAATTTGTCACGCTTTTAATCGTTTTTTTTAATAAGGGCGGGCCCCTTAATTTTTTTTTTGAGTGGGGTCATAGAAATAGACTCCACAATCCCTAAATTGAACCTGGCATTCTCACACCAAAGCAATACTCAGTCGCTTCTCTGGCAGAAGTTCACTAAAAAATGGCAGTATTTTCTCAGATCTACTTCACCCACTCTATCTATCTCTCTCCGTAATTTCTTGTTCTTAGATGAAATTCAGACAAGTAGTCTTCTTGCCCTCAAACAGATCTCTTTCTCATGTTCGTTTGATATCCCTCTTCTAAGGTTCTCCCACATTTCATCAAAAATCATATTAATTGTCTTCAATTAGCTCGAGAATTAAACATACTCGTGTTCACAAACCCTTGAATTTCAGGTTTGCATCTCATCTTCTCTAATTCACAGTAGAATTTTGCTAAACGATTCAATGATAGTGAGGTCTACCATTATTCTTGTTTCATTTTTTATTATTTCCATATGCATTCATAAATTTTAGGTTTAATTTATGAATTTCGCTCAATTTCAGTTATATTTTTTCACTTTTAGTTTGAAATCCAGTCGATTGTGGTTATTATAATTATACACTCAAATTCGTCAATTAGTTGTCAATTGTAGCTTGCCCAATTTAAAAACCAACTTTGAAACCCAAAATTTCAAGAGAGGTTATTTACTTCAGTATTTTGGTCTTGAGGAGAGAGAAAGTGAAGAACTTGGGGATTTTGGTGAATATGGGAAAAAGAGAGGGCCTAATGGTAGTTGGGTTTTTATAATGGTGGCTGAATTGTCGGTTGGTGGTGTGGACTGGTGAGAGGGAGGTGGGCTACGGGAGGTGGTGGCGATGGGGCGTTTTGTGGGTTGCGTATGAGTCAAAATTCTGGTGCGAGTTGCGGAAAAAGGGTGGTGCGAGAAGGTGGTGGGATTGTGTTGTGGGGTTGTCAGACATGGTGGTCTGAACTGAATAGAGAAGGTGAAAGGAGAGAGAAATAATGAAGGTGGGGTGAGTACTGAATGGAGAGAAATGAAATTTGATTGAGTGAAGAGAAAAAATTGTGGGATATTAGTTGCAACTTGCAAGACTATACAACTGCTTGAATACCTTCTCGGCAAAATGATGGGATTTTTGGCAATCGAACTACACGGTTGTCTATTTGTATCCATGTTTCATGTATACATTCACGACAACTGGGCTAAAATTTCTTCATGATTCTTTATACATCCATATACTTGTATTCCCCTGGGGTATATATGCTTCAAACACTACTCCATTCTAATAAAAAGAAAAACTATTTTCTTGCAATCTCCAACATTCTTATAGACATTCAACCCTTTTTTTTATTACTGTTTTGATTAGTTACTCACATTTGAATTGGTGAAGTGCTAAGTTTTCTCGTATTATGCAGGCACAATTTTTTTGATTGAAAATATGCAATTTAAAGAAAGGACAAAGTTGTTTATTTTAGATAGAGATAGCTCAGGGTAGAGAGGGATTGTCATCGCATGTGGGAGACGGCCCGTCGAACCCAAGGAAGAACCTAGCAAGGTGAGAATGGTAGAATGGGTATGGAACCTCTATGGAAAGGTGTTATTCTTGAAGCATACGATAAAAGACTTGAAGGGGAGTTTGATGTGCAGCAAATTGAGTGCTTAATGGCGGTTGGCTTGTGGTGTTGCCATCCGGACTATACTCTCTGTCCTTCTATAAAGCAATTGTAGGCTGCCATATTTTTCTCCCCTCTTTTTTCGCGTGCCTTAACTTCGTCCCTCCTTTCGGGGGGTCGGGTTTTCCGGACTGTCCGGGAGAGTGCGTTGGGTGATCGAATTTTGTGAATATTTTAGTGTATGTGTACATAGAGATTTCGTACCAAGGACATGATTAAGATTGTCCGAGGTCGCCACCAAATTTAAGGTAATTTGGAAACCTTGGAGATCAAGTCAATAGTCTAGAAAGACGTCAACTCAACTCCTGTGCACCCCAATCCCTATTAGAGAAATTGACTTCATTAATGAATTCGGGGGCGTAGGTACGAGCTAGGAAGGTGTTAGGCACCCAACTCGCCCGTTAACAACAACGGCCTTTACTAATCGATTCAATATAATTATTAATTGCTACGGTTCCAAACAAGGTTCAATTTGTCCAAATTCCTAGTTTTAACTAATTGGTTTTAACAATCATTATTAATGTGACCACTTTTAACAATTTATCAAGTTACATTCTTTTATTGCTAGAAAACGATAAATATGCTAAAAACCTGCGAGTTAGAAGGCAAACAAGGTAATTCACCCACCAATTCACAAACAAAGCATAATTCAATAAAGAGCAATAAATAATAAATATGTATTCATTCATCCATAAACTTAGGCTTAATACAAGCCCTTTCGCTCAAAACGCGCCACGCATGTACATGTCACATAAACCAAATTCGTTAGTAATTACAAGCAATTTATATAATTTATTGAAAACCCTCAGGATGGATTACCTGGATGCTCACAATGAACTTATTGGGTTGTTATGCTTGAATTCATGCTCTTGATGAAGTGTGAAGGTTTATTTTGTGGTGTTAGGGCTAATCCTCAAGAAGGAATAGAATTAGAATTTCTGGTTTAATATGAGAGAGAGAGAGAGAGAGAGAGAGAGAGAGAGAGAGAGAGAGAGTTTCCAACTTTTGAGAGAGAAACTGTCAACCAAAAGACCAACCTTTCAGAGAGAATGTCCAACCTTTCAGAGAGAATGTCCAACGTCATCAACTGAACCCTAAGGTTTGTTTATATAGCAGAGGGGGAGCTGCCAGGGTTTGGCACTGAAATCGAATGGGCCTCAAAATTTGCCGTCCGCGAGAAAGGGTCCAGGCGGCCAAGCCGCTAGGACAAGCGGTCTAGCCGGCAGGACAAGCGGTCAAACCGCTTGGCAAGCGGCTTAGCCGCAAGGCAAGCGGCCAAACCGCTTGGCCAAGTGGCACAACCGCTTGTCCTAGTGGCCACCGCTTGAGCCCAAGCGTGGCCGCTTGGACCTGGAGCGATGTGTATGCATAGGCGCCTGTCATGATTTTTGTGCGGGGGAGGCTTTTCCGAGGGGGTCCACGCAGGATTGACTGAGTTCCCTTGTTTGACCAAGGGTTGACTCATGGGTTTGGGTTCCCTTTCGGGCCCTTAGGTTCAAAGAGGCCTATCTCTCAGTTTTGGACTCCAATTGAATTGAGTCCAACTGTTTTGGACCACCTGTACAAAAGGCGCCCATTGGTTAATTCAAATGAGCTGGGCTAATCATCAGAGCAATTATTCTCGAAACCCAAGTTCGAGCGAAATCCAATCCTTTCATCATCGGGTTTTTACGGGGACTTATTATAGACACAATTTTTGGTGTCTACAGAAGCCCCTACTTTGGCCGAGCTCGAATAGAGAGAAGGTCAAAGTATTCCTGTGCCAATACTTGCAATAAAACAGGAAAACTGAGTGAGGTGACAATCAGTTAAAGATAAACAATCAATAATTCCTCGGTTTATTTGACCGAGAGTTTGACCCTATGCTGTAGGTCAGACAATAAACGTCCTTCGATTTTCAGTCGAAGGGGACCCTATGCTGTAGGTTACACAATAAATGTCCTCCGATTTTCATTCGGAGGGTACCCTATGTTGTAGGTTACACAATAAAATTATTTCGTTAGAAATAAGACAAGTGATAAAAATCTTTCGATTTTTGGTCGAAAGATGACCCTATGCTGTAGGTCAAACAATAAACGTCCTTCGTTTTCATTCGAAGGGGAACCCTATGCTGTAGGTTACACAATAAAAATATTTCGTTAGAAATAATATAAGAGATAAGAAATCTTTCGATTTTCAATCGAAAGGTGACCCTATGATGTAGGTCAAACAATAAATGTCCTTCGATTTGCAGTCGAAGGGGAACCCTATGCTGTAGGTCACATAATAAAAATATTTCGTCAGAAATAATGTAAGTAGTAAAGGGTAGTAAGGTGTTGCTCAGACGTTAGGTCGGGTTTGAGCCCATGCCATTTGGCCAAGTATAAATGTGCAAACCTGTGAGTTTAAAGTAGTCCCCCTTTTTTTTTATAACGGACTTTTGGCGGGCAAATAACTGTTATGGACCTCGTATGGGGCCCACTGATTTTGAATCAATGGTCCAAAGATGCGCCAGAGAAAAGAAAGTGGGACAGGCGGTCAAACCGCTACGTGTAGCGGTCTAGCTGCTAGCTGGAGCGGCTATGCCGCTTGGCTTGCGGTCTGATCGCTCACGTGGCGGTTTGACCGGCCACTAGGTCATTGTGCGGTTTTGCATAAAAAGGAAGGGAGGGAGGCCGAAATGGGTCATCTTCCCCATTTCGTGCCTTCTCCTTCTCTCTCCTCCATTTTTACCCAAATTTTCAACCTCCATCAAAGCCGCTAGCTCCAACTCTTAAGGTTTTCTTGCTCAAATTCTTAGTAGAACTTGATTTTGTTGGTTGTTCTTGTGAATTTGAGTGTCAAAACACAAAATTGTGTGAATTTGTGAGTTTTGCGAGTTTCACTCAAATTTCCAAAAACTCCATTTTTTGTTCTTCATCCATGGCTCCTAAGCTTAGAGGAGGTGAGAAAAGGAAAGGGCAAGAGATTGTTGCTCATGAGACCCCGAATGTTTTCACTTGGGTTTTCGTTTCCAGTATACCCCATCACCGGGTGGGTGAGAGTCGGTTAGTCCAGGATGAGTTCACTCGTAGTGATTTTTATCCTACCGATCGTTAAGAGCCCAGCGATCTCGTTTTCAAGAAGAATGAGCATCTGGTTACCGTTGGTACCAAATATCGGGTATGTCATTTTTTTTGTTCTTGCTCTTTTACACTTAGAAAATCATGTGTAGGCGAACATAGAATTTCTAGGTTGAGAACTGTAGTATAGTTAAATGTGGAAAACCAATTTGTGTGAAATTGTTTTTTCTGGTTAATCTGCGAATTCCCGTAGGATTCTTGTATTTATATGCATGTGAAGAATGAATTTGCGTGAGATTCATCTTTAATTTGTGGAAAATAGATTTGTGTGAAATTTATTCTCGTTGCAATCATATATTTATTTTGTGAAAATAAACGTGAATGAAGTTCATTTTTGTTGTGGTGGTAAATGGTTTTTTGAGTATATTTGTGGAAAATAAATTTGTGTGAAATTTACTCTCTTTAAAGTTTACTCTCATCATGTTGGTTTAGCTAAAATGCTAAATTTTACGATTTGTAAAAATTTAGGACTAAACCGGAGACTGGTAGTTGTCACTAGGATCACCTAGCTAATTTTCTTTGGGCTTTTTTTTGTGTTCTTTTAGGATGTCGACACGACCATGCGGGGTTATGGTAGCCTCTCGGGCATTAAGAAAGCCCGTATGTACGTGACTCCTTCAGTGGACGCCATTGTGGCACGTTGTGGCTTCGGTCACTTCATAGCGTCTATGGCTTCTGCCGAGCGCTCTGATCGCCTACTGGTTAGAGGCCTTGCGGAGCGGTACTGGGATACTACCAGTACCTTTCATTTTTCTATGGGTGAGATCATGATCACCCCTTTCTAGTTCGGTCTCATTTCCGGGCTCCCTTGCACCGGTACTCCTGTTACTTATGGAGATGTGAGCCGGGAGGTTATGGTGGAGAGGTTTGGTCTTTTTGGGACCAACTGGGATGGTAGGGAGTATGGTCGGACTGACGTCATGGTCCAGTTCTTGACCAACCCGAGGAAGCTGAAGAAAATCACAGCGGAGCAGCACGCCCGCCTTTTCTTGGCCCTTGTTCTAGCTTGTTCCGTCTTCTTGGACAAGGCTAGTAGGTACCATGTTCGCTATTTCCCGTGCCTGCGGGATTTGGACAGAGTTGCGGAGTACAACTGGGGTCTTCCCGCATACTCTTGTCTTCTACGGTGTTTGAGGAAATCCAGTCGCCTCAGTGGAGAGGAAGGCGCATCTCGTGTCTCCTTAGTCGGTTATTGGAAGGTCATGGAGGTAATTTCCTTTTACTCTTCTTGTACCTTGTGTTTCGGCTATTTATTAATAACTTGTGCCTAATCCATGTACTTTGCATGTCTTAGATTTGGTTTTATGAGCATTTTTCCGACATTGCCCCTCTTCTTGAGACAGGGGATTTGTCCTTTCCAGCGATGCAGACTTGGAGGGGACGAGCTTCTTGCCCATTTACTACACTGCACGCCCTTAGGGAGGCGATATATCCCTTGACCGCTCAGGATTTAAGCAACTCTGCTTTGTGCTTTTTTGGTCCTTTTATCCTTTTGTATGCTTGTTCTTGCTTTTGCAGGTCGACTGGTTCTCCTGGACGGATTATCTACCGGGCCTCTCGGATAGATTCTTGGGTGCTCGGGTGTACGTCCAGAGGAGGATCTTCATTGAGGGTCCTTTCGGTTTTGAGTGGTTCTTGGGGGAGAGACTGATGAGGCAGACTTTCCCCGACCTTCCGGCTCCGAGGGTCCCTTTGGATCCTCCGGATTCTATGCTTTATGTTCGTCACCTTACCGTGGAGCAGGTGAGGGCGGCCACCGTTGGGGCGAATGCCTTTGAGTATTTGCTTCCAGCTGATCCTGAGGTGGATCTCATGGTGGCTTATACTGATTTTGTTGAGGCGCGGTTATGCCCCAACTTTTCTACCGATCCGGTAAGTAACGTACTTTTGTTTCCTAATTTCGTTTGGAAATTTAGAAATGTGTTTGACATTCTTAAATCTTTGTAGAGTGCTTCGAGCTCTTCGGATGTTTCTGCTCCGCGTCCTACTCCTCCTACTTTGTCGGTGAGTTATACCGTAGCGGACAGGTCTCCTCAGGTTATACATGTTCCTGAGTTTCGTGGCCCTGATGAGGATGTTGAGGGATTGCCTCTACCTGCTGGTTGTAGGGAGGTAAGTGAGAATTCATTGTTATTTGCAATGTTTCCTTTGTATTTATGCTGATTCTTTTCCTTATGTGCATAGTTGGATGCTGCTGAGACACGGAAGGTCTTTTGGGGCATGCATGCCCTTAAGACTTGGGTATCCAGATTCGCGTCTCGGAGTGTATGCACGAGTAGTTGGTCCGACGTCCGAGAGGTATGTTCATTTCAAGTAGTAATGCTTGATTTGAATTTTTGGTAGCTTTTCTGACCTTGAGCTTATTTTCGCAGCTTGTTCCCGTGGTGAGGCCTCCTAGGCCTTCAGTTGTTCGTACTCCAGAGCTGGTGTCTACACCACAGCGTCCTCCTCCCAGACAAGAGAGTGTGGAGGTGCGTCAGGGGACGCCTCGGGCTAGAGTGGATACGGGGAGCTCGCCCCAAGTGCCTTCTCTTCCGCAGTGGCCTGCACCTAGGCCTGGCAATTCCACCGGCATCCACGGATACCCGCTCCACCCGATCCAGATAAATGGGTGAAAACCCGATTAAATGGGTTATTTAGTGGGTGGTGGGTCGGGTGGGATTCAGGTGATGATTTTTCACCCGCGAACCCGACCCGCGAATCCATCCACCACCCGTTTAATATTTTAATATATATATTAAAAAAAAAGGAAAAACAAAACCAAACCCTAAGTTTATCTCGCCGTTTTCTCAACTCCTCAGACTCACTTCTCTTGTTTCTCTCTTTCTTTCAGACTCCATAGTCCATACTCAGATCTCACTCCACAGATCACAAGTCCACAAGTCCTCAACTCCTCAGTCCCCAGATTCTACAGTTTACCAGAAGCCCAGAACTTTATCTCGCCGGTAAGTTTCTGGTCCTTCTTACTTTCTCATCTTGCCATTATACTTATATATTGAATTGTAATGGTAGTTCCTCGTTCTTGGACCCGATTTGACGAAATTCCACCGCCAAGTACTTGCGCCGAGGGTTCTTGAAACGAGATTTGGCAATTCTACTCTTCCCTCACATTTTCTCTCTCACTTTCTTGATTTTGATTGCTGCCTTGCTGGGATTGAAATTTCGTGAATAGGGCTTTATGGGTTTGAAATTTCTGAATTTTGTGAGTGGGGCTTGATGGGTTTGAAATTTCTGAATTTTGTGAGTGGTTTATGATATCTCTCTCTTTCTGCTATAATTACATGAGTGGCTTTATTTTTCTTTTGATAATGTCTGACGATAAACTGAAAATGGGGTATAGAATGTTGTCTTGGTGGAACATGAGTGCTCTGTCAAACTGTGGCAATATTTGCTTGTATTTGGTCTTATTTGGTTGTAGAGAAAATTTATTTGTTTCCAGAATCATGAGCCTTCAATTGAACAGGTGTTTGGCTTGACTAAAATCAGGAGCTTTTGGTGGGTTAAATCATGTATTGAATTGGTTTTGACTACCAGTTATTAAGTACAGTTCAAATGAACCTCTGACCAAAATCATTTCTACAAAACTTTTTTTTTCTTTTCTGTATATGTTAATTGTTTTTTGCTTCTAATTTGATCGATTACTTCCACTCCTAATTGCAATTTTTTATTTATTGAAGTGCTATACTACAGCTACTAGTGCATTATGATGGGCACTAATGACGATTCTGAGCTTGAATCAACGTCTTCTCGGCCTACTCCTAGTCCCAATATGACACCTACTTCACATACTTTTACTCCTCCATCTAGTGACTTACCTCAATCTATGGATGATCACCAATCTGGTGAAGTTCCTACCTCTACTGATGGACCTTTTCGCAAACCTAGAAAGCTTACTTCTGGAGTTTGGGTTCACTTTGAAAGGATGAAGGTTAATAATTTGGATAAGGCAAAGTGTGTGCATTGTGGGCAATTAATGTCAGCCGCTGCAAAAAATGGGACTTCACACCTCAAAGATCATGTAGAACTTAGGTGTCCAAGAAAGAGTTTTAAGATTGATATGCGCCAACAAACGCTGAATTTTAATCGTAGAGGTGATGGGACAGCCAACGTAGAGAACCATAACTTTAGCCAAGAAAACTCAAGAAAAGTGTTGGCAAACATGGTTATCTTGCATGAGTACCCATTGTCTATAGTGGACCATATTGGTTTTAAGAGGTTTGTGGCGAGCTTGAATAGCAATTTCAAGTTAATTAGTCGTAATACTAAGGAGTGATATTATGAAGATGTTTGTATCGGAAAAGGCGACTTTGAAGAGTCGCTTACAAAGACACAATGGGAGAATTGCCATCACTACTGATATGTGGACTGCTTCAAATCTAAAGAAGGGTTATATGGCTGTAACCGCTCATTTTATTGATCATGATTGGATTTTGCGCAACAAGACTCTAAGGTAATCTAACTTAAAATAATTTCTTAATGTTCTTATGTTTTTTCTGTACATATACTTGCTGATTTGGGATGTATTTTGTGATGTATGTTGCTGTTTTTTTATGTGATAAAGTTATTTTGGAAGTTGTTCTTTGTAGGTTTGCATATGTGCCTTGCCCTCACACAAATAAATTGATTGTTGACACTCTTGTGGAGTCTTTTAACATGTACAATATGGCTGAAAAAGTCTCTTCTGTTGTGGTTGATAATTGCTCTACAAATGATGCCATGATCACTAAGTTGAAAGGAAAACTTGATGCACGGTGTCTTATATTACGTGGTAAATTCTTGCATATGAGGTGTAGTGCACACATATTGAATTTGGTTGTTCAAGATGGATTGAATGCTATTAAGGGTGCGCTTGATCGAATTCGTGAGTGTGTTCATTTTTGGACAGCCACACCAAAAAGAATTGAGATTTTTTATGATAAAGCTAGGTCAATAGATATTGATTGTTCTAGAAAGATGGCTCTTGATTGCAAAACAAGGTGGAATTCCACTTATTTGATGCTTGAAAGTACTTTTCCATATAGAGAGGTCTTTACTTTGTTGAAAACTCAACACGACAAACTTAAATTTGATGTTCCTGATGATTTGGAATGGAATGAGGCTGAAAAGATTTGTAAGAAGTTGAAAAAGTTTTACAAAGTCAGTGAGGTATTTTCTGGTAGGAAATATCCCACTTCAAATTTGTTCTTTGTAAAAGTTTGTGAAATCAAATTGGCTTTGAGTGATGTGAAAATCAGTGATGATGTCACTATTGTGAACATGGCAACGAAAATGCTTGAGAAGTTTGACAAGTATTGGTTAAGTATAAATGAGCTTCTAGCCGTTGCTGCCATTTTAGATCCTAGGAATAAGTTAGAGTGTGTGGCTATGTATTTTGATGATATTTATGATACTAAAGCTCAAGAGAAGGTTGATGGTGTGAGAAAAGTGTTATGTGACCTTTTGGAGGAGTATAAAGATAGTGATGGCAGTGTGCTTGGGAAACGTAGTCGTCCTCCAGCTCGGGGTACCGTCCAGGTACCTATTTCTGTTGATGATCATGATGATGAAGAAGGTGATAAATGGGCTAGAGTTAAAAAGACTAGGGTACTGAAGAAGGTCAATGTTAAGGCTGAGTTAGACCACTATCTCCAGCAAGGTCCACACCCGGATAGTGAGGACTTTGATATTCTTAACTATTGGAAAATTGACAGCAAGTATCCAACTTTGAGGAAGATTGCTAAAGATATATTAGCCATCCCTGCATCCACCGTTGCTTCAGAGAGTGCATTTAGTGCGGGTGGTCGAGTTTTGAGTCCTCACCGCTCTAGTCTCCATGTGAACACCGTAGAGGCTCTAATGTGCATGCAAAATTGGATTATGGGACAATACTCGGGTAAATATATAATTTTATGCCAAATGCTCATTTATATTTTTATTCAAGTTTTTTGTTTGTTTGAAACTTTTTACACACATGTAAATATAGGTTCTTCCTTTGAGAAAGCTCAAGTATATGCTACTGTCATGGAAGATGATGATGAGACAAGTGCGACAAGTGAGGTCGTTAATGTGCAATCGGTAATATTTTTAAACATATAAATTCATTTCTCTGTTTTTCCTAATGAATGCAAATATTTTATTTCTTTGCCTTTTTGTTTTTGTTGTTGTTGTAGTACATGGATGATGATGAGGATGAGATAGAAATTTAAAGTGATGATCTTTACTTCTCGTTTTGGGTGTTGTTTGGACTTTGAATGTTTAAGAAATAAGATAAGACATTTTTCATTTTTGTTGGTTTGCTAAGTTTGTAATGTTTTAAGTAAAGACTCTAGTACTAAATTTGAGTATTATAGAAGGCATTTGTTGCTGTCTTCGTTGTAATGCATCTGTAATACAGCCATACAGGCTTGATAATGGGCTCCTGGAGCATCTCTACTTTTGTAAAATATTGCAATTATCAAGCATATGCATTTTGTACGGCTGCTGGCTGGCTGGCCGATTGGCTGGCAGAGGCAAATCGGCTCAGATTTTATTTATTATGGTAATTTATGTTTGATCTCAGAATTTTTATTTTTTATTAATTTCACCCGTTTACCACCCGATCCACCCGTTCACCCGCGGATGATGGGTGGATTGGATGCGGGTGGAGCTTTTCATGGGTGATGGATGGATGGGTGGAGCTCAAATATTAAATGGGTGGATGCTGGTGATGCTCCACCCGACCCGAACCCGACCCATTGCCAGGCCTACCTGCACCGCCTCCTTACATGAGGTATCCAGGTTATCATATGCCCATGTATCCTCCACTCCCTCCGAGAGGTTCTTGGAGTCAGGAGAGTACGGGGTATGGCGGTTATCCCGGCATGCCGGAGCCACCTCGTCATTCATTGGATCCCGCTTATAGATTGGAGATGTCCTAGGAACCCTCTTATCTCCTTTTCATTTTTGGGAGATGGCATATCCCTTATGGCTTTGATTTTGGTAGGGTCGATTTCAATACCTCTTGTGCTTATGACGAATCCTAAGAGCTTGCCCGAAGTTACTCCAAATGCGCACTTTTGAGGATTCAATCTCATGTTATAATTTTGAAGCCTGTCAAAGAATTTTCTTAGAGAGGGTATATGCCCTTCTCTCTCCTTTCGATTTAATGATCATATCGTCCACGTACACCTCGGCTTCCTTGTGTATCATGTCATGTAGAAGGGAAGTTACGGTTCTTTGGTATGTTGCTCCCGCGTTTTTCAACCCGAAAGGCATGACGGTATAGCAATAGGTCCCCCATTGGGTAATGAAAGTGGTTTTCTCCATATCTTCTTCGGCCATTTGTATTTGGTTACACCCTGCATAGCCATCCATGAATGATAAGAGGGCATGTCTTGTAGTATTATCCACCAATACATCTATATGTGGCAAGGGAAAGTCGTCCTTTGGACTTGCCTTGTTCAGATCTCTAAAGTCAATGCACATCCTTACTTTGCCATCCTTTTTTGGAACGGGCACTATGTTAGCAACCCATTCTGGATATTGAGCAACCTTGATAAAACCTGCTGCGAGCTGTTTTTGCACCTCTTCTTTGATTTTCAGTGCCCACTCAGGCTTCATTCTCCGAAGTTTCAGCTTTACTGTCTTTGAATCCGGGTTGAGCGGTACTGTATGCTGTGCTATTTCGCGACTTATTCCCGGCATATCTTTGTAGGACCAAGCGAAAACGTCTATGTATTCTTTTAAGAGATTTATAAAGCTTTCTCGCTCTTTAGGAGTTAACGATAAGCCAATGCGCACTTGGCGCGACTCTTGATCGTTTGCAAGATTGATTAGTTCTGTTTCTTCCACAATTGAAGTCTTTTGTTCATGCTCTATGTAGACAACAAAATTAATGCGTAGGCAAATTAAGTTGAACAAATATAAATTTGTATTGATTTGAATGTATGGGTTACAATCTCTGTGTTTTCTATCTGTTACAATGAACAAATAATATAAATCGTCTGATTCTGTCTCTAAGTTTGAATGTTCTTGAGCAAGGGGCTTCAAAGACTTAAATCTTGATCAAGGTAGCAATTTTGATGAAGGAAATGCTCTGGCAGGGCTTTCTGCTTGTAGATTTTCCAACCTCTGGAATGAAGTGAGACTTCGGTATTTATAGGGAGGAACAGGGAGCTCCGATCCATTAACGGGCTTGGTAGTCATGGACTGACCCAACTTCTTGACTTGATAGTCTTTTCTTGTGGGTTTGGCTGATTTAACTGTTTATTTGGCCCAACATGTGTGGGTTGGCCCTAGGGTTAAATATAAGCCCATTTTGATGGCTTTTGGCCCATCTTAAGTTCCGAGATTAATTAATTAAATTAAGCTAAATATATTTTAATCCAAATTAATTAATCAAATTATATTAAGGCACTTAATAAATTTTGAGTGCCTACAAATTGCCCCCTCGAGACCCGAGTCACGTACACGACGTCGTGTTTCATCGTGACGGGGTGTCGAACTGGACTTGACGTATCGGTCTACCATGTAGTTGACTCCATTATAAGGGAGCGGGGATATGTTTAGATTCAAGGGCTTGGAAGCGTTTTCTTGAATCTAGCAGAACGAGGGTCTTGTCGACTTATTCCCGAACTGCGGATCTACTATTTTGTGGTAGGGAGGTGACGGGGCCTTTGTTTTGGGGCTTGTTCCATCGTGTCTGACGGGGCCTTTGTGGCTTATTCCGTTTTTGCCTCGTCAATGTCAACATGACATTACCATTTTATTGAACTTTTGACTTATTAGCAGGTAGACGAACCAATTTTACCGTGTAACAAACGCTTTCGGTCGTCACCTTGTAAAATTTTGACTTGACCGTCTCATGGTAGTGCTGGTCAAGTATGTCTTGAAATATATTTATGGGAAAATTCAGTTGGTGCCCTCGTGTTCTGAACTTGTCCGGCTGGTGCCCAATCGATTTTTAAAATCCAGCTGGTGCCCCTATATTGTTGCTCGAGTCTGCTCCGTGCCTTATTGTGTAAAATCCGTTAATGCAGACATTATGTGTGACGTAGCTTATCCTTTTGTTGTTCCAGTCGACCCCCTCCCCCTTGTTTCCCTCCCAAATTTTAAAATACGTTTATTTTGCCCCCTTTTTTTCCCTCCAAGATTACACCACTTTCACTATGAAGCTAAATGTTTCCCTCTTTCATTTTACAGACACCACCATCAAAACAAATTTGTTCCTCCGTCATCTCAATTAATAAAATGTTGAATCAATATGTTGAACCTTTTTAATAAAAACCTGTTCAATCAATATGCAAAATTCGTAAATATGCAAAGCTCATAAATAAGCTGTGTTTATAATTTCAAGTTCAACTTGAAAATATTCATAGTGATATTAAAATATCAAACTCAAGGATTTTCATTGGTGGGGCGTGAGGGGGGGCGGGCTGTTGGTCGAGAGAAAGAGAGAGCACAAGGGAGAGAGAGAGAGGAGAGGGAAGAGATCTGTTGGTGGCGATGGCGTGAAGCTCGACTGAGAACTGAGAAATAGGAGGAGTCTGTGAGAGGAGAGAGGAGAGAGGAGAGAGGAGAGAGGGTCTGGATATTTTTTTTGGCAGGTAAGTAAGAGCATTGAAGTCTGGAAGGTAAGTGACATCTAGCTTCTTTTTTTTTTTGTTTTCCTTTTTTTAATCAAGGGTTATTTGTTTTCCTTTAATAAAAAATGGATTTAGCTTTTTTTTTTTTAAACATAACGTCTCCATTAACGGAGCCTCCAAAATAAGGCACGGAGAAGACGCGAGCAACAATACGGGGCACCTGCTGGATTTTAAAAATCGATTAGGCACCAACTGGACAAGTTTAGAACACGAGGACACCAACTGGATTTTCCCTATATTTATCCAGGTCGAGTACCGACTTGATAGGGCTAATCATTGCACTGATGATAGTAATTTTTTTTTTAACCCAATATTAAATTAAAAATGACTTCTCATCTTTGGATACTGAGACGCTTGACGTTGAGTCCATATGGGTCTCTATGACGCTGAGAGATAGTCTTAGTCGGACTCAAATTTAGTTTCCATATCCTACTGAAATGAGGATATGGTAACCTATAAAAAGGGCGTGAATACTGTCAATCACAATCACTGCCTTGAAGCTTCAACCGGAGGGCGTACGAACTGGAGAACTGTCCTTCAAAAAGTAAGTTATGCAGCTCTTTTCTTTGTGCCCATGTTTAGTTTTACTTTTGTCCAGCCTTGATCACATAATCAGACCAACTTGTGATTGATTTTCTCGTAGCAAGCATTGATTACCAAGGCAATTCCATTGAACCTGAGATTTGAAGAATGTTGAAGGTCACAAAAGACAAAGATAATCTCTTATACTTCATACCTTTTTTTTTTTTTTTTATGATTCATGAGTCTGATTTATGCCCTCTTCTTGTTTGTAAGCTACCCATGGCTTTGCTGAGTCACTTTGGTGACTTTTGGTTGATCATGCCTTGATTTGGTAATTAGCTAATTGTCTTGTAGCCTCAAGAATTTGCAAGAACACAATTTGGACTTGCTGACTTAGGGATACCGCAACGCCGACTCCGAACTAGAAGCAGCCACGGCTGAATATTTGAAGGTATTTGGAGCTTCGTCCTTTTCTTCTGGTTTTCTTTCATTTGCAGCTTTTTCTTCTTTTTTTTTTAGTGTAATTACGTGTGCATACCTCACAGCAATTTCCCACAAGGTTAATGCTGATCTTGTCAACATGTTGGATACACCAATTACTTTTTTTTATTTTTATTTTTATTTTTATTTATTTTTTATTATTGCCATATGAGTGTATGACAATCACCATGGAATGACCACTATGATCATGACTTTGCAGACCGTAGTATCGTAATTCCCTTTTTTTGTCATGATTTTCTTGATTTCTCTTTGTATATTACTATGGCATGTTTCTTCAGTATTTTGAGTAACTGGTGGTACTAAAGATTTGATCTTGGCCCTTTTTTTTATTTTTTTATTTTTTTATTTTGTAATGGTCAATAGTAGATATCCTTCTGTAACGCAATTAACATGTTACTTGAATTTATTTATTTATTTATTTATTGAACCAACATACTTTGTAGTGCCGTAATTCTTTTTGGTTGTTTGCCGCTATTCCTTATCAGTACATGACAAAGTAGTAGCATACTTGTGATTTGCACTAAGCTGTCGTGAATTGGTGGGATTGCTTCAATCTGCTCTTTGTTAAATAAGAAGCAATCTTGTCTTGCTTACTGTAGCCTAGTAGCACGTCAAAAGGCTTGAATATTTTTATTTTTTTTTTGCCTTGACAATATGACTGTGATGACTAAATCTCTAGCAGTAAGTTAACTTTAAGCAGACTATTTTCAAGTCCAATAATTTTCTTTGGTTCTGTCCTTTTCATTGCCTGTATCAATATTCCAGAAGTAAAGCAAATTTTCTTGATTTTTTTTAGAACCTGGAAAGTACCTTCACCCAAAGTGGATAAGGTTGGGCAATATTTTGACGACTAAATTATACTGTGAGTACCTTTTCCATAACATAGCCGAGAATTGAATTGTGCAGCTTGCATTTTAGGTTCTTCTTTAATTTGTGCTTTGGAGGTTTTTCGCCATGTCTCAAAACATGCGTTGTAACCGTTAGAAGCCATCTCGGGTTCACATATCCATGCATTGCACCTAGGTACCAGATGAAATCAACATGCATGATCGATCCTTAATACGACAATGAGTCCTTCAAAATTGCAACCATAACACGCACGTGGAGTATTGGTAGTTCTCGTAGTTTGAAGATTTCGGGAGAGTTTAATTATATTCCGAAGTATTGGGAGTGGACTGAAGATATTCTTTCTCGCTTTGGAAATATCTTGGCAAAGTGTTCTCTCCGCAGTGCTGTATATGCTTCCCTTCACACCTATGACCGAGAGTCTAGTGTTTTCCGTGCATTTGTGAGGGTTGGTGCCCTACTACTAATACCCTCCACACTTTGGCAGGCGAGGTATCCATTTCTCTATGGGATCTATATAAGATCGCTGGTTTGCCTATTTCTGGCTTACCTTATGACGAGACAGTTCCTAGTTGCAGCACATTGCAAGGAAAAGATAACGATGGCCAAAGACTAGTCCCTCAAACTTGTGAGTACTTATTTGCTGCGTACCATTACCTGGAAAATCACTCTTCCCATGGAGTTTATGCTGAGAGATGGATTGACTTTTGGTGTAAGAAGAAGTTAGTCTACAAAGCCCCAACTACACGCCGACGTCGACGACAGGCCACAGGTGCTCCGAAACTTACTCACAATCCAGATGGTAATTTTCAGCTTCAGTCGAGGGAGTGGAGTGAAAAGGAACTTAAGATTTTTAATGCTCTTGGGGTTGTAGAGGCAGAGGCACAAGAGAAAGTGTACTTGGAAGCATTTCTTTCTTGTTGGTTATGCACCTTTGTTTTACCGAACACTAAAGACAGGTTAATCAGACCTAAGACTTTTGAGATTGCGGCATTGATGGCGTCGCAAAAGAAGTTTAGTCTCGCTGTCCCCGTATTGGCTAGCATCTATCGTGGTTTGAATCGAAGAGCCAACTCTGCTAAACCATCATTTAACAATTGTCTTTTTCCTGCCCACTATGTTTATGCTTGGCTAACTTGTTATTTTGACACACATTACTCTCTTAATCCATCCCCTACCGGTCCTGGAATAACAAAATACTCAGGCGCCCAATCGGCCAGATTTAAGGAGGATGCGGAGGCTCGGAAGCTTATTCATGTGGGCGGAATCATTGATTGGGGGTGTAATGTTTTGAACAAGAATCGGAATGAATCCTTATGCGTTGATGGTAATTTGGAAGCCTTGAAGCATGACTAGGTGGTGTCCCTTCGTTTTGCTTATTTACCTTTGCGCGACGGAGACTTCTTTCATGTTGAACCCTACAGTCCTCATCGGTTGGGTAGACAATTTGGTTTTTGTCAAGATTTTCCTGGCAAGCTTCTGGATAATTCTGTTCCCATTGAGGCTTCTTACAGCAAAGCGTTGACATAATGGGATACGCTCCTATCTATGAATAGAAAGTCTAATGTCTTTCTACCTTGCCCTTCTTTAAACCTATCGCAATTTGTCACCACTCGATTTAAGGATTGGTGGACCAAGATGAATGTTCATGACCTTAGGGACAATGTCGCTATCCTTCAGAGAGGACTTGACCCTGATATGTCTCGATCGCAGAAGGATCAGAAAGATAAAACATCAAAGAAAGATACAGGATGCGACATCGTGGTCATAAAAGGTGATAATACAAATGAGACCTCAAGCAATGTTGCTACTACGCGAGATGCCTCTTCCCAGTCACGGTCACATTCCAGGCATATGACAAATGCTGATAATGAGAGTAATGATAAGGAGTCTGAAACTAACTTTAAACATCGTAGAAGGAAGCGAAAGTCCCGAGCTGACGATGTGGAAGATACCAAGACAATTTGTGCTGAAAACGTTTTTGATAACATTCCCGATTTTTCGACCACACCAAACGACCTTGTATTGGTATGCTTTTCTTCTTATCATTTCTATTCATCTTCTTTCTCTTTCTTTGTTTACTCATTATTCTTATCTATTTTATGCAGACAGGGGATTTTGATCTTAACAAAGAGGTACCAAATGCGATCAATGAGCCTCTTCTTAATGAGATGAAATCTGGAGTGAAGACTTATGGGCCCCATTGTCGACCTGGGAAAGACTACAACTTTGTGAAGGGATTGACCGCTAAAGTCGCTGAAGGAAATGAAGAGGATGCAGACTCTCTATCCACCCATAGCCAAGCTTCTATTGAGGGACCTCATTCTTTCAAGACAGCGAGCAAGAAGCTTGCAAATGTTCCAAAAAACAACTCCACGGTTGAATTGTCTCCCGCAAAGAAGAAGTTTCTTCCTTCATATTCAGTTACTTCCTTTCGACTCGGTCCTCATTCAAGAAATATATTTGCAGAAGTCATACGCGACATTGGAGCAAAATATTTAGCGAGCCTACGCGATGCTCCTTTCATTGAGGTTGAGAAGAGATATTCGGAGGCTTCCACAGTATATAAGGGCATTGCAAACCTTAAGGGAGATCCTACCTCACTGAAGCATAAGGTGGACTCATATGTGGCTTCTGTCAGATCTTACCTTGCACTGGAACATGCTGTTGCGCAACGCAAGTGGCCTGCCAACTTAGAACGAGAAGTGGCAGTACATACAGCAAAGGTCGCTGAAGCAGAATCAAGCCTCGATACTGTGCGCACTGAGCATGGTGACTTAGTTAGGAGACGCTCGAGAGTCGAACAAAAGATTGTGAATTTGGAAGAAGAGCTACGCAATGCTCGAACAAGAAGGACATCAATTGACAAGTGACCTGGAGGATAAAGCGACTTTGGTGAGCCAAGTCGAAGCACACGTCGTAGAGATGCGACGGGTTCTAGCTGACATAGAGGCGAGCCAAACTTTAACACCTAAGGAAGTTGCCCGATTCGAGGAGCACAAGAAGAGCCTTTTGGAGCTTCAGTCATCACTTAAACCCGAAGAGTGGACGGACTTAGAATGATTGCTCTTATGCTTATTTCTCGTTTATTTGTTTTACTCACCTGCAAACATAGACTTCCCTTATGTATTGTCGACACCATTCTTTTATGAACAAAGAACATTTTTTGTTTATTTGTTTGACTGTACTTGGTTTTATGTTTCCAAGTTGCCTACGTACTTATAAGAGCATGCAATCTTTAAATAAGATCAAGTCATAACGTAGTTTAGGAAAAGAAATTATTTTATTTGATTTTTTTTTCGCCGTTCACAGTTTATACTCTTGCGGGCCAGGAGTAATGATTTTTTTTTTGTTTAGCCGTTCACAATTTATACTCTTGCGGCCAGGAGTGATGAATGAACTTTTTTATTGTTTAGCCGTTCACAATTTATACTCTTGCGGGCCAGGAGTAGTACAATTTTATTTTATTTTATTTTATTTTATTTTTTTTTTTTTGTTTGTTTGTGCAGTTTAAACTCTTGCTTAAGAGCATGATGATGCACTCTTCAAGGATAGTAACGCTTCAAGAACTTGCCATTGATAGGGCCAATTCTAAGTCCTTCACCATCAACAATCTTATAAGCACCATTTGTGTAGACCTCTTGAACGACATATGAGTCATCCCACTTAGAAGTAAATTTGCTTTTAGCTTTGCGTGAGACGATGATATCTGATTGCAAGGACCATATCCCCAATTTGGAAAGAGCGAGGACGAACTTTTTTATTGAAGGCACGTGACAAGCGTGCTTGATAACATTGCAACTTTTGTTGTGCCTCGATCCTTTTCTCGTCAAGGGCCTCCAACTCTGTCAGGCGAAGTTTATCTCTTTCATCATCCATGAGACCTTCCTGAATAGCGACTCGCAAGGATGGGATTTCAAGCTCCAAAGGCAAGACAACCTCCACACCATACACAAGAGCATAAGGAGTTGATTGAGTTGGCGTCTTGTAAGTAGTGCGGTATGCCCACATGGCTTCGTCAAGCCTTTCATGCCAATCTTTCTTTTTGGGCTTCGAGACTATCTTGCTTAACAAGTTGCAAAGCGTCTTGTTGAAGGCTTCAGCCAATCCATTTGCAAGGGCATTGTGCATCGAGGAGTTGTGTTGGGTAAACTTGAATTTCACACACAAACTCGTCACCAACTTGTTGACGAATGACTTAGCATTATCAGTGATAATGTATCGTGGTACGCCATATCGATATATGATGTGTGTTCGAATAAAGTCGACGACATTCTCCTTTTTGACTTCTCGGAGAGGGACTGCTTCTGCCCATTTAGAAAAGTAATCTGTTACAGCCATGATGTATAAGTGACCAGCTGACGACTTAGGAGTGATGGGTTCGACTACATCGAGTCCCCAAGTTTCAAAAGGCCAAGACGCCACTGTTGGATGCAATGGTTCAAGAGGTTGATGAATGAAGTTTGCATCGAATTGACAAGCATCACATCTTTTTGCATAGTCCATGCAGTCTTGTACCATGGTGGGCCAGTAATACCCCATTCTCTTGACACTGTCATAGAGTTTTGGACTGGATTGGTGGGCACCACATATTCCTGAGTGAGCATCTTTTACTGCTTGCGTTGCCTCTTCTTCTCCTAAACATCTCATCCAAATTCCAAGGAATGATCGACGATAAAGTGTTTTTTTGTAGTATATGAAACGAGCAGCCCGTCGACGAATCTCTGTTTTGTGCCTTGGGTCATTTGGCAACCTTGCATGCTCCAAGAAGTCGATTAGTGGTTGGCGCCAATCCTCTTTGTCAATTTGATAGACAGAGATGAGATATTCTTCATCAATTTTTTCTTCAAGTGGCGCCACAACCCACTCTTTGCATATAGGGACGGACATGTGATCCTTTGCCCCCAGTGCCAAAGTGGCTGCGAGATTTGCAAGTGCGTCAGCCATCTTGTTGGCACTCCTTGGAACATGTCCCAACTTGACTGTGTTGAGCCTATCCAATAACTGCGAGGCGAATTGGTGATATGGGATCAAGTCTTCCTTTTTGACTTCATATTCGTTGAGAAGTTGGTTAATCACCAATTGCGAGTCGCCGTATATGTCACAATCCTTTACTCCTATTTCCAGTGCCATTTGAAGACCCAAAATGAGAGCTTGATACTCGGCCACATTGTTGGAACATAACTGAGTAAGCGTAAAGGAGTATGGAACACATGTTTTTCCGGAGATATGAAGACTACTCCTGCTCCACCATCATCTTGGCGTGCAGCCCCGTCAAAATACATTTCCCATGGAGGCACTATTTCAATAAGGAACACTTCTTCACTTGCCAAGTCGACTGTGAGTTCCCATTCTGCAGGGATTGGATCGGCTAGAAAGTCGGCTAATGCTTGCCCTTTGATGGCCTTTTGAGACACATACTCGATGTCGTGTTGCTTAATCAGTACTGCCCATTAAGTCGCCCTGACAAGACCGGCCTTGACAATATGTACTTGATAGGGTCGTCTTTGGATATGATCCTCACTGTGTGCGCTTGCACGTAGTGCTTCAACTTTTGGATCGCAAAAATGAGCGCCAAGCACATTTTTTCAATTGGTGAGTAGTTCAACTCTGCGCCTACCAAAGTGCGACTCAAGTAGTATAGAGCTCTTTCCTTACCCTCTTCATTTTCTTGTGCACATAATGCCCCCAAGGATCGTTCTTGTGCTGCGATGTAGAGGATAAGTGGTTTTCCATGAATTGGTGCTCCCAAAACTGGCGTGTAGACGAATACTTCTTGATGCTATCGAAGGCGGCGTGACATGAGTCATCCCAATTAAATGGAGCATCCTTTTTCATGAGATGACTAAATGGATGACACCGTCCTGCGAGGTTGGAGATGAACCTTCGGATGTATGCATGACGACCTTGAAGGCTTCAAAGATCTTTAAGATTCTTTGGTTCAGGCATGTCTTGGATCGCCTTGATTTTAGACTGGTCAATTTCAATTCCTCTATGTCTGACAATAAAGCCAAGGAATTTTCCCGAAGTAACTCCGAATGCACATTTAAGTGGGTTCATCTTCAATTGACATCTTCGGAGTCTTTCGAAGATTTGGCGAAGGTCTTGCAGATGGTTCGCTCGTTTCTTGGACTTGACCACGAGATTATCGACATAGCACTCAATTGTTTTATGCATCATGTCCTCAAAAATTTGCTGCATGGCTCGTTGATAAGTGGCTCCATCATTTTTTAAACCAAACGGCATCACCTTGTAGCAAAATATTCCCTTTGGAGTACGAAAGGCTGTGGCTTCCTGATCTTGTGGCGCCATATGTATTTGGTTGTAACTAGCGGTGCAATCCATAAAGGATAAGGCTTCGTGACCAGTAGTAGCATCAATCATTATCTCTGTCACAGGAAGGGGAAAGTCATCCTTTGGACATGCTTCATTTAAATCCCGAAAGTCAACACAGATTCGAAGTTGGCCATTTTTCTTCCTTACAGGAACAATGTTCGCAATCCATGTAGGATACTTAACCTCGCGAACGAAGCCGGCTTCGATGAGCTTGTTGACTTCTTTCTCAATTTCAGGAAGTAACTCTGGTCGAAAGCGACGCAATGATTGCTTTCTTGGGGATACTCCCTTTTTGATTGCCAAGTGATGAACTACGACTTTTGGGTCAAGTCCAGGCATCTCTTCATAACTCCAAGAAAATACGTCTTTATACTCCGAGAGAAGCTTGACATATTCCTCTTCTTCTTCAGGCGTAAGTAAAGCACTTACGAAAGTGGGGCGTGGTTAGAGTTCCAAGATTTAACTCTTTTAGATCATCCACAGTAGCTTTCCCCCCATCCTTAAGAGTTTCAGGAGCTTCTTCGGGCTCTATCTCAGTTGCAGAGTCCACATTTGGCACTTCTTGCACAGAGATATGACAAGAAGCAACGATATCCTCTTCAAGTTTCACACCTTGTTGAGATGATTCTTGTCCGTTGGTATGGACCACTGTACGTCTCCTTATCTTTAGTGCACCATTTGTGTTTACTTCCAATGTTGAGAAGCGTTTCATGCGAGAAGGGACGACGCTATTGACATCTTTATCGGACGCGACATCTTCTTTTACCCTCTCAGTGTGATCTCATCGTCGTCGCCATTGCTTGGCAGGAGCATTTGCAGCGCCGATGCGACTAAAGACAGAACATTTTTCCTTTGTAGGTTTATGATTATGTGACACTTGATCGTTTGAATCATCGTGTTGGTCACTTAACCTACTAAACACAGATGGGCGCATTGTAGATGGTGGGCGCAACCTGTCGAACACCGAGGTTCTTTTACTTGGCTCGGTCCTTTCACTTTCATCACTAGTAACCTCCTCTACAGTAATGTATTGAGAGGTTGACCTTTCTGTTTTGCGGCGGCCAGAGATCTTGATTGGTTTAGGGGGAGTGTATCCTAGACCAACTTTAGGGACCCAAATGCGTCCTCCTTGTTGTTGCAACTTTGTTTGCGTTTTGTTAAGCCCATAAGGTTTAGCTTCAATAACCTTTCCCAAAGGCGGAGGATTATCAAAGTTGTAGCCCGAAATCTCCATAAGTTTGTATGCCTTAGGATCAAAGTTTCCACTTGTGGAGGCTTCCTCGTAATTCAACAATTTAGAGGAGGGAACAAATCCAAGCGTAGAAGGCTTCTTCACTTGAGTTTGTTTTGGATCAGCCAAGGGAATGGTCGCACTGGCTTTTAAAAGTTTGACACTTTATTCACTCATCTTCAGAGTAGCTTTCTGTTCACACCCCTTACCTTTGCATTCTGAAAAAAGTGATTCTCCCTCTTTGCGACGCGACTTTGGGATATATCGCAACAGAGGGGTTGACAAGGGTGATGGTGAAGATGTTGAAGTGGTCTTCTTTTCGAGAGGATTGGGGCTTTGCCTTTGATTTTCTCCCTCCTTGATTTCCTTCTTCTCGTTCTTTGGTGTCAATACAACACTTGGAAGAGAAGGAGTATCCTCTTTCTCTTTGACACTGCGTTTACCTATCGAGGAGATTGATTGTGGCAAAACCTCACTCAAGACATCCTTTTCTTGGTAGAATTTGGCATCAGCAAAATGTGACTCCGCTTTGGTGAAAGGCTTGACTTCAGCCAATATTTTTTTCTCACCTTCCCTGTAATACTTAAGGCATTGGTGAAGGGTGGATGCAACAACACTATTTCCATGAAGTCAAGGACGTCCAAGGAGCAATTTGTAGGACGTCTTTGAATCTATAACGTGGAACAAGGTAGTAGAAGACATGTCACCTGTAGCGAGGTCCACTCGAATCATGCCAATTGCACGTTGACTATCTTGGTTAAAACCCTGAATCACAAGTTGGCTAGTCATAAGTTCTTCCATAGAAATGCCAAGCTCCAACATAATTGTCTTGGGCATAATGTTGACGGCTGATCCTCCATCAATCAAGATGCGCTTAACTTTTTGCTCCCGGATGTATCCAGAGATGAACAATGGACGATTATGAGGCTTTGACCCCAACAACAAATCCTCGTCTGTAAAAGCCAACATGGTATTGCATGAAGAACACTTGTTGGAGATTTCAGAAGATTCTCCGAAGTCTTTCACTTTGTCAACGTAAAGCTCTAGATGACTTAGAGCTAACGCTAGCAGCTGGCGCATCTCTTTGGGTAAGTGGAAGGTTTGTCTCCACCCCATGCGTGAAAGAAGAGCTTCCAACACAGCAAGGATTTTGGCATCTCTCTCATGATTTGGAAAATGTGAGGACCTTTTAACAGGTGTTTCATTTTCCTTTTCCCCTTTTTCTTGCTCGTCGTCTATTGTGTAGCACGAAACCATATGCACAGCAGCTGGAGTGAAGAATTTTTCTAGGAAGAACTCTTCCAATATTACAGGCTTAAGAGGTTCTTGCTCGAGAAAATCAATGGGACAATGTGTGTGGCTTGATGCCTGCCTTTGACTTTTTCTTTCCTTTGGAGCGACGAGGGTTCTTCCCCTTATTTTGCCTTTTCTTACGACGAGGTGGGAGTGGTTGTGGTCGCACTTGCTTCCTTGGCCTTCTTCTAGTCACAAGGGTCCAACCTTCATCATCATCATCGTGATGAGAATGCTCAGCAAGGTTGTTAGACACGACTTGTGGGGGTCGCTTCGTCACAGACACGATAACAGGTTCCAGACTCCCAAACTGAATCAGGCATAGTTGAGAAGACTCAAAGGATCCAAGTGTCACTGAGGCATGATTAGATTCCACAGTCTCATCAACATCTAACAGGATCTTTCCTTCCTTAGCCAACCTCATGATACGTTCCTTGAGCGTTATGCATTTTTCAAGAGGGTGACCAAGGACCCTGTGGTACCGACAATAGTTTGGGTCTGTAGTGTTTCGAGCTTCTTCTGGTCGCTTGGATTCCGGTAACTCGATGACCTTCTTCTCTAATAAATCGTCTAGCATACCAGATAAGTCAGAGTCCGGAAAAGGATACTTTTTTGCTTGAAGTTCCTTAAGTGTGGGACGGTTATTTTCCATGTCCCTTGAGTACGAGCTCGCTCCCTTTTCAAACTTTGGCTTGGCAGAGATTTTCACAGGCATGGTGGAAATGCTCATGGATTCTTTAGTAGAACTTTTCGAAGACTTGTCATTCTTCTTATAGTCCTTTTTCTCTTTCCTTGGCTCGGGGGAAGGAATGAGCTTGCCCCCATGACTGGCGATGGTGATCTCCATGTCATGTGCCCGTGTTGCCAACTCCTGAAAGGTTTTAGGCTTGATACCTTGCAAAATGTAGAGCAAGTTCCACTCCATTCCTTGGATGCACATTTCAATCGCCGAGGTCTCAGTGAGGCGATCCTTGCATTCTAGACTTAGTGCTCGCCACCGGTTGATGTAATCGACGACAGGCTCTTCTTTCCATTGCTTTGTGTTAGTCAGCTCAGTCATGCTGACAATACGCCTCGTGCTGTAGAAGCGATTCAAAAACTCTCCTTCCATTTGCTCCCAACTATCAATGGATTCAGGAGACAAGTCTGTGTACCAATCGAAGGCGATACCTTTGAGAGAGCGAACGAACTGCTTGACTAAACGGTCACCGGCAGTTCCAGCATTATAGCACGTCTCTATGAAGTGCGCGATGTGCTGTTTAGGATTACCCTTCCCGTCAAACTGCTGAAACTTGGGAGGTTGGTAACCAACAGGCATCTTTAGAGTGTCGATCCGCTTGGTGTACGGCTTAGTGTAATGATGGGAAGCTTGAAAACCTCCACCAATTTGCACCTTAATTGTACTCGCTATCATGTCCTGAATTTGTTGAACAGTCAGCGAGCCAATGTGGGATTCAGGAAATCCTTTTCACTATGCTTGGAATACACAGACTCATCGTCGTCGCTGTCGTCCTCAGACTCAACAATCGGCTTCTTTTCCAGTTTCTTGGTCAAAGCAGCGATGTGCTCGTTCTGACGCTTAATTTCAGCATTCTTCTCCTCGCTTTCCTTAGAAAGCTTTGCAAGTAGCTCCTGCATGTCTTTCCGTTGTTCTTCCACAGTTTTGGCTTCCGTCGCCATAACAGAAGCAACGTCAGACTGATGAGGTTCAACAGTTTCTTGAGGCGGTGTGACTTCGCCTAAGGAACGAGTTGAAGAATCGTTACTAGTAAAACGATCCTGTTCCTGGGGTGACAAATTGATAGGTCGGATTGATGTAGGTGAGGATTTTCTCAGCTACATCATTTGGGTTTTGCTTCCATGTTGAGGTAGCAGTTGTTCGTTCCGCTTCAGTTAAATGTTTGGAACCGAACACAGGGGTTTCGCGAGACCTTCTGGGGCCTAATGAGAGTGCCTGAAAGGCAGTGAAGCCAGTTGCTTTCGCCATGCTCCTGGTGAGCCTTCCAGACCGCGCACCAGAGGCGGCATCACTTGTGGATCGCCCAGCAGCGGATCCTGGTGATTTCTTCAGTTACTGGGAGACATTTCCTTTTGAGGCCATGTCAACTGCAGCGAAGTTGATGTTGATGATTTGGTGAAGAGACAAAGATGAAAGGCAGAGATGTCCCACCGGGCGTGCCGAAATTTGTAGACAACAAAATTAATGCGTAGGCAAATTAAGTTGAACAAATATAAACTTGTATTGATTTGAATGTTTGGGTTACAATCTCTATATTTTCTATCTGTTACAATGAACAAATAATATAAATCCTCTGATTCTGTCTCTCAGTTTGAATGTTCTTGAGCAAGGGTCTTCAAAGACTTAAATCTTGATCAAGGTAGCAATTTTGATGGAGGAAATGCTCTGGCAGGACTTTCTGCTTGTAGATTTTTCAACCTCTGGAATGAAGTGAGACTTCGATATTTATAGGGAGGAACAGGGAGCTCCGATCCATTAACGGACTTGGTAGTCATGGACTGGCCCAACTTCTTGACTTGATAGTCTTTTCTTGTGGGTTTGGCTGATTTAACTGTTTATTTGGCCCAACATGTGTGGGTTGGCCCAAGGGTTAAATATAAGCCCATTTTGATGGCTTTTGGTCCATCTTAATTTCCGGGATTAATTAATTCAATTAAACTAAATATATTTTAACCCAAATTAATTAATCAATTTAAACTAAGGCACTTAATAAATTTTTAGTGCCTACACTCTAATAGTGCTTTAGTTACTTCTTTGGGCAATTCTTGTTCATCTTTTGAATTATTAGCTACTAAGTAGTCCAAGAAGTAAGCAGAATCAATTATTATTTCATTGATAGGGGAAACTGAAACATCAACTGAGCCATTACTATTGGCTTTAACATCTTTCGACTTGCAAACAGAATTAAACATAGATTTGGGTGGACCACTCGACTCTACTATATTAGACTCGTCTTCGGAATCGGACTCGGCCCAGTCGGAATCAGTGTCGGAGTCCGGCTTGGATTATTCGGAGATCGTGATCTTGATCTTCTTCCCATTGGCTCCTGTCCAGCTTATAGTACGCTTCTGCTTTGTGAGTTGACCCACGTTTGGAGTGATCAATTTAGTTGGGTCAAAGTTTGCATCCTGAATTGCATTATTGACATTGTGGAGCTCTTCATCTTTTGAATGGCGATGCTCTTGTCGAAATAATAGACCCAAAGCATTGTTGGGTGTGTCCTCTACCCAACCAAAGTCCAGCCTCCTTCTTACAGGAAAAGGAGTTTCTTCCGGTACTTAGCAGTCTTGAAAGGCTTCGAATCCGGGAACTTGAATTCCGTAAACCGGGAGCACATAGGGTTCAGAAAAGCCATAATAAGGGAATGGATCTCCGGACTGGACGAATTGCCCGTTCAATATGTGTGGTTATGGCGCCATGGGGATGTCATAGACTTTATTTTCTTTAATGGCCCTTTTCTTTGCCTTTTCTTTAGCGATGTGTTCCCGTAACTCCTGCTTGGTGGGGTTATAACCTAACCCGAAAAGATTGTTTCCGATTTTGGATCACCAAACTGGAAATGGTTTGGAGACATCTTTGCCTAGAGATGTACCAGGGAAGTGTCCCTGATTTCTTAAAATGGCATTAATTCCTAGGTGGGAATATGGTGCGAAAGGAGCTATATCTTGTTCGAGTACGGCGACGCCTTCAGTCAAAGCCCCAGAGTTCTTCGTCTTGCGCAGTGTGCTCGACTTAAAGAACTGGAACGTCTTCGATGCTAGCAATCATAGAATTAGCTCTAACCTCTAAAACTACCCCTCCGACCATCATTTTGACCTTTTGGTGTAATGTTGAAGTTATCCCATTTAGTCCATGGAGCCAGGGGCGCCCTAGGAGTAAATTGAAAGAAGCTGGGATATCGATGACATGGAATTGTACCATTTTCTCAATGGGTTCGGTGTTAAGGTTGATTGAGAATATGCCTAGAACGTTTCGTTTGGAGTTGTCATAGGCTCTCAACCCTTGTGCAGGGTGTGCGAGGTTGTTGATGTTTATGCCCAAACATTGAGCGGTCCTTAGAGGACAAACGTTGACAACGGATCCATTGTCTACTAATTGTTTCTTCTCTCATATGAAAGTTAGGTAGAGTGCCTTATTGTGATGAGTTCCTTCGGGTGGAAGGTCTTCATTAGTGAATGCAATTGCCTGTGAGGAATTTCCTTTTGTGAGGAGGGTGACCAAGTCATCCGGAGTAGCTTCGGGGAAAACCATTGTTTGATTAAGTGCCTTTAGTAAAGCATTCCTGTGTACTTGGGAAGTAGTCAGGAGTTACCATATAGAGATATCGGCCTTAGTCTTTTGAAGCTGTTTAAGCAGTGCGGTGCCATCATCCTCGTTTGGAGGATTTTGGTCCTTGTTATGGGCCAGCAGAAAATCTCTCGCTTGCGGTAAAACTGAAGCTGTGTTTTGCAGTGGATCCTTATTTTGGAGATGGGGAGGTATGTAGTGTCTTCCCGGCCTCGTGAGGTGTTCAACTTCAGGAGATTCGTCGTCTGTAGAGTCATACCATACTTTAGAAATCTGGAGAGTTGCGTCTTCCTCGTCGCTATCGCTTTCCCAAAGTCCGGCTACCTCTAGATGGAGGGAGTCAATCCTAAATGGTGGAACACGATGTCCAATTGGCACTATAAGGCGAGAGGGGTCCTCTTCCTCTTTTTCATTTGTAATGACGAAAACCGCGCCTAGAGGATTGGTGTTGTTATTTGGAGTGGGAACATTCTTTGGCTTGGGAATAGTCTCATTGTCAAAAAGATCCGAGATTTTATTCTTGAGTGTCCAACACTTCTCGGTATCATGTCCTTTTCCTCTATGTAATTTGCAATAAAGATTAGGGTTCTATGACGGACTCCTCTTTTCGACATCGGGATCCGGAGTGGGGCCCACGACATTGAGGTAGTCATTCTTGACAAGATTTTCCAAAGCTTTGGCATAGGTCATTCCCAATGGGATGTATTGCCTTTGCGGTTTGTCGTAGACAGCAGTGATTTCATTAACCTTGTTGAAAGAGTTTCCCGAATTGGGGTTCTTTTTGTAGCTTGAGTTATAAGCACCTTTGTTGAAGAAGTCCTTGTTTTTCTCCTTTTTGAGTGCTTGATCATCCTTTATGAGCAATCCCACACTATTGAGTTGTGCGTATGAAGAAATTGCTTGGTATTTGAGAGGATTCAAGTAAGGAGGTTGTAAGTTCTTGATGAGTTTTCGAATTTGCTCTTCCTTGGATGGACGGTCAAGCATTTCGGCCACTTTAGTTCTCCATTTCTTGACAAAATCAGTGAAGCTTTCATTTTCACCTTGCTTGATTGCTTCCAACTCTCTCATGGTGGTTGGTTGGCTGACATTGTCTGCATACCTAGTGAGGAATAAACTGGACACTTTGTTCCATTCCTGACCCTGATTGGGCTCGAGCTTGAAAAACGATTCCCTAACAGTGGGGTCCAAGGTTTGTGAGAAAAGATAAATATAGAGGTCAGGATCTACTCCTCTTAGGCCCATTGCAGTGGTGAAAGCCCTTATGTGATCATTTGGATCATCGGTCCCTTTGAAGATGGGGACTTCGGGCATAGAGAACTTTTGTAGGAGCTTCCCCTTGATGTGAGAGGAGTATCCTTCAGCATTGATCATTTAGTCATTTATGATCTTGTTTTGAGTTAGAGCTAACTCAAGGTTCTTAATTTGAGCACTTAGCTCTTCTACCTTGTCATCTCGAGGTGGAAGCTCATCCTGGTTAAGAGGGTCATCTTCTTTGACCTTGCTCTCTATCTGTGTCACACGGTTTCCCATAGCTTCCAACATTTTCATCATTTCAGTCAACATCTTATCAGTAGTCTTAGGTAGTGGAGGGGGCATATCATCTTCGGCCATTTCAGTCAACTTATAACAAGATGGTCGACACGGAGGGGGAGTAACAAATACTGCGTCAGACCTAGCTTTGCTCGAGGGAGGAGATTCCAATACGAGCTTCCTAACCAGACGTTGATTACTATGATCACGTTTTCAACTTTTCGGACCGACTGTTTTTTTCCCAATCCTGGACAACGGATAAGACTTAGAAAAGAAAAGACTAACAAGTTCCACGAAAGAAAAGTTTTAAAACAAATATGGGAAGCTTCTATCTAGGACATTCTATCAACATAGTTACCCTTGGGAACTAAGTAATGGGTTTAGGTCAAAAGATCTCGACTCAATATGGGATAAAGCAAAAGATATTATACTCTTGACTAAAAGGAGAGGGGAGAGATATTATCTCGACTCAATATGGGATAAAGCAAAAGATATTATACTCTTGACTAAAAGGGGAGGGGAGAGATATTATCTCGACTCAATATGGGATAAAGCAAAAGATATTATACTCTTGACTAAAAGGAGAGAGAAGAGATATTATCTCAACTCAATATGGGGTAAAGCAAAAGATATTATACTCTTGACTAAAAGGAAAAGGGAGAGATATTATCTCGACTCAATATGGGATAAAGCAAAAGATATTATACTCTTGACTAAAAGGAGAGAGAAGAGATATTATCTCGACTCAAATATGGGATAAAGCAAAAGATATTATACTCTTGACTAAAAGGAAAAATCAAGGAGAAAGATATTATTGAGATCTTTTGGCCTAAACTCACTACCTAAAAGGGGAAAGAATATAGCATCCAAATCTTTCATAAGGTAACGAGCATCATACAGAACATTCAGGGATATTATTTCCTAAAAATAAAGATTCTAGACTCGATCTTGAGAAAAAATCTAGACTTAAAAAACGAAAAATCCTAATTGGGGTCTAACCTAATATTCTATGACAACCAAAAAGACTATGCAAAGATTGCGTTCACATATGGGCAAACAGCAAACAACGCATTATGACATGATTATGCAAATCTAGCATGGACATGGGACTGAGTTTCAACCTAAAACATTGGTTCTAGTTCATGCAATGGGGTAGGCTTAAGGGTTTTGGTCAAAAGGTACTCATGATCAAGAATGTACTACAATCCACGGGATGCGCGACAATGTGAGGCATTCTAGTTATCCTACTCGTCGAGTGGACGAATGCATAGGAAGGTACATGAGGTGGGGGGATCCATGTTGCTTGGCAAAGAAGAATCGAGTGCATTCTCACCAAGGCACTTCACCACACTCCATTGGCTAAAAACTGGTTTGAACTTGTAAAAAACAAAGCTCGGAAGTCGCGCAAGCGCATGCACATGAATTCAATGAATGCAAATTAATAGATAAATGACAAGTCACAAAATAATAATAAGAACACTCAAGGTAGTGAACCAAGCAAAAATAACTATAATGAATCGATTTTCAAGTTACACCCCTCTTAATCACATCCCCAGTGAAGTCGCCACTGTAGGCTGCCGTACTTTTCTCCCCTCTTTTTCCGCGTGTCTTACCTTCGTCCCTCCTTTCGGGGGATCGAGTTTTCCGGACAGCCTGGGAGAGCGCGTTGGGTGATCGAATTTCGTGAATCTTTTAATGTATGTGCACATAGAGATTTCGTACCAAGGACATGATTAAGATTGTCGGAAGTCGCCACCAAATTTTAAGGTAATTCGGAAACCTTGGAGATCAAGTCGATAGTCTAGAAAGACGTCAACTCAACTCCTGTGCACCCCAATCCCTATTGGAGAAATTGACTTCATTAATGAGTTCGGGGGCGTAGGTACGAGCTAGGAAAGTGTTAGGCACCCAACTCACCGGTTAACAACAACGGCCTTTACTAATCGATTCAATATAATTATTAATGCTACGGTTCCAAACAAGGTTCAATTTGTCCAAATTCCTAGTTTTAACTAATGGGTTTGAACAATCATTATTAATGTGACAACTTCTAACAATTTATCAAGTTATATGCTTTTATTGCTAGAAAACGATAAATATGCTAAAAACCTGTGAGTTAGAAGGCAAACAAGGTAATTCACCCACCAATTCACAAACAAAGCATAATTCAATAAAGAGCAATTAATAATAAATATGTATTCATTCATCCATAAACTTAGGCTTAATACAATCCCTTTCGTTCAAAACGCGTCACGCATGTACATATCACATAAACCAAATTCGTTAGTAATAACAAGCAATTTATATAATTTCTTGAAAACCCTCAGGATGGATTACCTGGATGCTCACAATGAACTTATTGGGTTTGTTATGCTTGAATTCATGCTCTTATTGAAGTGTGAAGGTTTTTTTTTTTGTGGCGCTAGGGCTAATCCTCAAGAAGGAGTAGAATCAGAATTTCTGGTTTAGCATGAGAGAGAGAGAGAGAGAGTTTCCAACTTCTGAGAGAGAAACTGTCAACCAAAATACCAATCTTTCAGAGAGAATGTCCAACCTTTCAGAGAGAATGTCCAACCTCTTCAACTAAATCCTAATTGTTTATATAGAAGAGGGGGAGCTGCCAGGGTTTGGCACGGAAATCGAATGGGCCTTGAAATTTGCCGTCCGCGAGAAAGGGTCCAGGCGGCCAAGCCGCTAGGACAAGCGGTCTAGCCGGCAGGCCAAGCGGTCAAACCGCTTGGCGGCAAGCGACACAGCTGCTTGTCCTAGCGGCCACCGCTTGGACCTGGAGCGGTGTGCCTGCATAGGCGCCTAGCATGATTTTTGTGCGGGGGAGGCTTTTCTGAGGGGGTCCACGCGGGATTGACTGAGTTCCCTTGTTTGACCAAGGGTTGACTCTTGGGTTTGGGTTCCCTTTCGGGCCCTTAGGTTCAAAGTGGCATATCTCTCAGTTTTGGACTCCAATTGAATTGAGTTCAACTGGTTTGGATCACCTGTACAAAAGGCTTCCATTGGTTTATTCAAATGAGTTGGGCTAATCATCAGAGCAATTATTCTCGCAACCCAAATTCGAGCAAAATCCAATCCTTTCATCATCGGGTTTTTACGGGAACTTATTATAGACACAATTTTTGGTGTCTACAGCAAGTTATAAACGTGCTCAACTCAGAAGCTCCTTTGCCCAATTTGCCTACAAAGTTCCCAGTTCCGATATATTTCTCACCCCACTTAATGGTGGTTGGCTTGTAATTTCAGGTCTGTGAGTGTTACACTTTTGATTTACTGTAGTCGAAAAATTTGCATTCTGATTTTGTTTTCTAGAGCTGTTGCGTTCATTTTTTGAGCTAGAATTTTTTCGCTCTAATTTGCAACTTTGAACTATGATTGTGCTTATTGCAAACATGTGATGATACTACAACAACATTAGTATCATCACATGTTTGCAATAAGCACAAACATGTGATGATACTAATGGACATATAAATGATTGTGTTGTTTTGTGAAGCTTGGGGTAGTGTTATTAGCCTGGACCGGTGATGGATCCGTTCCTTATTTTGAACAATCTATAGTTGCCTTCTCGGATCTTTTCAATGCCACAGATGCCAAATTGAAAGTTTTGTTTACACTTTACAGATTCTCAGTCTTTCTCGTTCCATCTCGTCCTTGTGTGCCAAAGAACTCCAGCACCAGCATATGTAAAGGTATGTTGACGATCTGAAAACCCCTCTTGGCTCTTTCCAGGCCATGTATCTAACCTGTATAAACTATTAAGTAGGTAAACCAATTTTCACTTTCGCTGAACTGAAAATATAATTCTTTTCCGTGACAACAGAATAACTCTGTAGATTCTGCTACTCAAATATGACCGAAGCATCTAGGACTACGAGCCTACAACTTCCACTGTTGCTCCCCATGTAGGCATTTTCTCTCTCATAACTTCAGTCCTACAGCTATATAACGTGTAGTTGGTGCTTTGTGCAACTATGAAAATTTGTAGATTGATTTTATGGGTGTAGGTAGAGAGCTTGAGTTCTTACAAAGGATACAGTACTGTAGATCAAACCAATTCTATCTTGCCATCTCCCAAATTATCACTCATGATCAGGAAATAGGTAGCCAAATAATAATTCATTATCAATGGTAAGTTGTAAGTTGTTGTCTTGATGCATGAACTTTGGTGCAGAGTGGAAAATTACTCGAACCTCTTAAGCCTTAAGATTCTGTCAGTTACTTTGAGGAATTTGATGGATATGAAGGCAAGTTTGGGATTATTGCAACTGGTTTGAAGGAAAAGGGTGTGTGTGATGAATGATGTTCCTGAAGACAGAGCAAGTACAATTCAACTTGTATATGACTGAGGCCTCATAGGAGCTGATCGCAACTGTTACACTTGCAAACTAGATACATTCTATTTAGCTAGTAGATTAACTTATATGGTCGCCTTAATGTTTTTGTAGAAGTTAGTAACTCATAGTAAGCTGGAAATATCATATTACGCTATTTTAACAGAAGTTCCGTGATTCCAGGCCCTTGTAACTTTGGTAAGGAGTTATACTGAGGTCTTAAAGGCTGAAGCTGAGCTATTAACTTTCAGTTTCAAAGGAGTAGTAGCAGCATTTCAAACTAGAAATTCTTAAGTTAGTTTGGCCACCTACGTCTTATTGTATTGATGTATCCTGAAAAACCATTGGGATCTTGTGCTCACTAGTTAAAGTACTACCATACCGGATAATAAAGGACTTGATTTAGTGGGCATTTTAGTAGTTTTTTTCAATATTGATTGATTTCTTTCTACTGATAGCTGTGGAGTTGTGAACGAAAAGGAGATTACGGCTCGTTCTCCAACCTCATTCTCTTTCTTGCTATGCGGGTGAGTAACAAAATTTTGATTTCCTTCTCTGCAATATTGATGATTATTTGATTGTTTTCATAGCATGCATTTATATGCAAGTAAAGAGTAATGGTGTGGTGGACGAGGGGATGTAGGAGTCTTTTAAGTTGTTTTCAAGGATTATCATTTGTGTAAGTTGTGTATATTCTGCTTTGGGCTTACTTAAGCATTTGATTAAGTGTGGGGTGTCCTTAGAAGACAAGGATCACTTCACGTTATGAAAATCTAAAGTTGGTTGTGTTTTATTTGAGATTTGCGATGTTGTATTGCTATGAATGCTTACTACATTATACAAGAATGGACTTTTGTTTTCCTTTATGTTTTAATTGATAGAGTTGATAATTTGGAGCAATGTTAGAAAAGAACCAAAATAATCAAGAGAGTTGTTAATTCATCAAACTATTTATCTGGGAAAACATTTAGCAGTGAAACTCATAACATAGAAACATAATAGATATAGGTGAAATAAGTTTCTGTATCAAATTAGTTCTCTTAATTTAGAGTGGCATGTATTATCCGGTTTATTGAGCATGTGAAGTCTAATGCTCAGGCTGTTGGTACATTGGATGCTGTCAAGTCCTGCTCTTGTTGCAGCAGCTGATCTGTAAACTGCAGTTGTTGTTTGGTGCCCAGAGCTGTTTTAACGCCGGTTCCGTGTATGTCAGCTGCTGATGCGGGAGCAAGTGTACAAAGTAAACAAAACAACCAAGGAACTAGCAAGCGAACATCCATTCTTGTTTACATCGAGTTTCTTTGGTAGTTATGCATTAAATTGGCTCCTATAAAGATAATTACATGGAGTTTCCATACAAGGTCGGGATTAAAGCTCTTATTATATGATAACATTCGTTATAAGGATTCCCGAAATTTTGACAGCTTCTACACTAGTTCGTATTTCGATCATAACTCACTCATATGACATGGGATTATGGTGATTCAAAATTCTGTAGAAAGCTGGAAACAAGATATAAAACTCCCGTGCTTTGAGTTTTTCCATATTCAGAAAGTAACGGAGTTGAAAAGGCAATTGAAGTTACAGAGCAAAACTGTTCCAGCGGTTTTAGCCTTGGGCGCCAAGTAATTAGTGTTTGAGTTTGATTTCGTTTGACTAATTCCTTAATTAGTTAGAATATGTTTAGGAAAGTAGTATTCTGAGTATTACTTAGCATTAGGAGTCCATTAGGTATTAGGAAAGCTGTTAATTAGCTCGTTTTACAATTGTAGTCAGTTTCGTAATTAGTTTCCTATTTGGACTAGGATTAGGATTCCGAATAGCTTTAGATTTTCTTTGTCTATAAATAGGGGAGAGCTTGCTATTGTAAACTCGTGCTTTGATGATTAATTATTGAATACGTGAGTATTTACCCCTCAAACTGAGTGATTCAGGTTGAAACCCTTACGAGTGATTCGTGAGTTGTTCTTGAGTGATTCTTGAACAAGATCCCTTTGTGTGATACTATCAAAGGTTAATTTCCGTTTTAGTTGATGTGATTTATTTAGGGATTTTCTGTATTTTTGATAAACAAAACAATAAAAGGGATATACCTCTCGAATCACTCAAGGGGTTGGAGTTTTTCGTTCAAGAATCACTCAAGAACAAGACTTGCGCATCACACACAAGGGTTTCAACCTGAATCACTCAGTTTGAGGGGTAAATACTCACGTATTCAATAATTAATCATCAAAGCACGAGTTTACAATAGCAAGCTCTCCCCTATTTATAGACAAAGAAAATCTAAAGCTATTCGGAATCCTAATCCTAGTCCAAATAGGAAACTAACTACGAAACTGACTACAATTGTAAAACGAGCTAATTAACAGCTTTCCTAATACCTAATGGACTCCTAATGCTAACTAATACTCAGAATACTACTTTCCTAAACATATTCTAACTAATTAAGGAATTAGTCAAACGAAATCAAACTCAAACACTAATTACTTGGCGCCCAAGGCTAAAACCGCTGGAACAGTTTTGCTCTGTAACTTCAATTGCCTTTTCAACTCCGTTACTTTCTGAATATGGAAAAACTCAAAGCACGGGAGTTTTATATCTTGTTTCCAGCTTTCTACAGAATTTTGAATCACCATAATCACATGTCATATGAGTGAGTTATGATCGAAATACGAACCAGTGTAGAAGCTGTCAAAATTTCGGGAATCCTTATACGAATGTTATCATATAATAAGAGCTTTAATCCCAACCTTGTATGGAAACTCCATGTAATTATCTTTATAGGAGCCAATTTAATGCATAACCACCAAAGAAACTCGATGTAAACAAGAATGGATGTTCGCTTGCTAGTTCCTTGGTTGTTTTGTTTACTTTGTACACTTGCTCCCGCATCAGCTGCTAATGTTATTTGTGATGCTATTGCACTCTAATTGTTGTATTTGTTGCATTCTGATACTAATTTGGTAGTTGTTGTATTCTGTTTGTTGAATTATGTTAGTTGTTATGTTGCTAGTTGCATGGCCATGTTGTCAAGGGCTTGGTTCCCGTATTTATGATTTCTCAAGGGTTTGTTTTGCTCCTTTTAATATTAAGGGCATGTTTGAGGACGAGGTCTAAGTATTCCATCAAGTAGGTCCTCCAGATTCATTTTATGATGCAGGTACAAGTATCCGAGCTTAGATTATTCTTTTTTCTTTTTTTAAATTAAATATTGTTGATTACTTCAAAGCGGTTTTGTTTGTGATTATGCAGGATGTCTGAAATGAGAAGTGAGATGCATACTTTAGAATGTCATGTCCAAAAAGTTGCTCGAGCGGTTGATGGCAAAGTTCAAAAAGAGTGGTTAATATCGTCTAGTACTACCTATACATATATTTTGTAGTGGGGTTGAGAAGCAACTAATTCAGAGAACTATGGTTCATTTTTTTTTTAATCTTTTTTGGAGGTGTAGTTGCTAAACACTTTTATTAAGTCTCTTGTATTGACAATATATTGATGACATATATTTGAGCTTTTTAATGGTGAAGTAAATGTTATTTAGCTTATTGCAAGGGTGCAAAAGAGGTAGAAATGATAACATCTATCTGATAAATAATAGTTGGGCATAACATAAACATGTCTGCTCAAATATTTGCCAGATTTTCATTGTGGTTAAAATTTTCCCGCTCACACTTTGTCACACTTTTTATGGTCGAAAATAATTTCCTGCCTTCTAAATAAATGAAAATGTATATAAATTGCTACATTCAAAAGCGTGGAGAAAACATAATTGCCCATGAAAATAAGTGTGGATAAGTTACGACACTTAAAGCGTAGTAAATTATCCATACTGATTTTAGTCACGCTTTTGAAAGCGTGGTAAATATCTTTTTCCACGCTTCAAAGTATGGTAAAACCAAGGTTTTAGCGTGGTTAGATAGCTTTTTTGTTGTAGTGTCTGAAGCCTGAATTACCTCTAGTATCGGATGGAGCTTTTATGCATGTTAGTTGTTGTGCACATGTTCTTAATTTATGTGTCCAGGATGACACAAACCTTTGTCCGCACTTCTTGATCCAATTAGAAAGGTTGTCAAGTGGATTAGACATTCACACAATGTTAAAGCCTCGTTTAAGATGGCATGTAATGCGCTAAATATGAAGCCCAGGCATTTTTCATTGGACACTCCTACCCGTTGGAACTCCACTTATAAGTTTCTAAAGGATACATGTGAATATAGTGTTATTTTGACCAACCTTTGCAATGCTAGTAGGAATGATGATGGTGATATGATTAGCACGGACATGTGGATGTTAGGTGAAAAACTTTGTAGTGTTCTTGAATGCTTTAGTTCCGCTACCAATGTTTTCTCTTTAGTGTATGAGCCTAATGTGGCTCGAGTTATAAAAGAATGTGTTAGAATTGTATCTATTCTTGTGGAGCATGTGAGTGATCCTCGCTTAAATGCAATTATTGTGAGTATGCTTAAAAAATGGGTTAATTATTTTATTGAATTTCCTCACTTGTATGCTATTGCTGCTATTCTTGACCCTTTGAGTTGACGGCCTAACTAATTTGTTGAAGTATTATTATGACACTATCAATAAGGTGTTGTCGTATCCATTTGATGTTGACAAGTATGTTAGAGCCGTTGTGAATGAGTTGCATCAATTGTATGCTATTTATTCTGCCAAGTATAGAACCCAACCCCCTGCCAATACGACTCCTGACACATCGGGTAAGCGTGACAGTTTTATTTCCAACATATTGAAAAAGCGAAGACAAGATGTTACTAATGTGTCATCTAACATAAATGAATATCTAAATTGGCAATACAATGTAGATGATGATTTCGACATTTGTCAGTGGTGGTATAGTCATGTAGATCAACTTCCTATTTTGGCAAGAATTTCGAAAGATATACTCGTAGTTCCTGCCTCCACTGTTGCTTCTGAGTCTGCTTTTAGTGCAGGAAAAAGAGTGTTGGATGATAAGAGGGCAAGCCTACACCCCACGTCAGTTAAAATGTATGTATGCAAGAAGGATTGGGATGGAGTCGAGATGCGCACACAATCATGGCCATTGATGATGATGATGCTTCCATAGATGAGTGGATGGCGATGGATGCTGGCTCAGAATCTACATCTTCACAAGTATCGTTTGGTGAAGGATCATGTTATCAACAATTATAAGATCATCGGATTTGGAGATGTTCTCAAAGACATTTAAGGATTGTAATGGTTTGTAATAATTAGAACTACTAGTACTTAGACATAGACATTAATGGTTTGTAATAATTAGAACTACGTGGGCTTTGATTCTTTCGGGATACGTAGGCAGGTTATTTACTTTAAAACATAATTAAGTCCAAGCCCTTCAAGACCCCCTCCCCGTTAGAACTACGTTGGCTTTGATTCCTTCAGGATACGTAGGCATCTTAATTCTTGAAAAATCAATATTAAGACAAAGCCTTTTAATTGATGTAATTTATTTTTGTACTTAGACATAGACATAGACATTAATGGTTTGTAATAATTAGAACTACGTGGGCTTTGATTCCTTCGGAATACGTAGGCAGCTTAATTATTTTAAAACATAATTAAGTCCAAGCCCCCTCCCCATTAGAACTACGTTGGCTTTGATACCTTCGGGATACGTAGGCATCTCAATTCTTGAAAAATCAAGATTAAGAGCAAGCCTTTTAATTGATGTAATTTATTTTTGTACTTAGACCACTACAACAAAAATGCTATTTAACTACGCTAAAATCCTTGGTTCACCACACTTTTAAGCATGAAAAATGATTTTTACCACGCTTTTAAAAGCGTGACTAAAATCAATATGGATAATTTATCACGCTAAAGATTTTCCACGCTTTTATGTGTCAGATTCTGTTTCCTCTAATTAAATTTAGTGTATTGCAATTTGTGTTTGCTTGTAATAAAAATGCAAAAGTGAGGAGCTGGTTAGCTCAATTGACTCTGTGATCAGCCTATTAGGCGCGCCTCGGTTGGGGATGGCCTAAGGGGTTGAATGAACTGGTTGTAATAGTTGTACTGGTTATCATGTCATTGGTAATAAAATTACTTAATTTGTTACCAAAAAAACCTTATCCACACTTATTTCCGTGGGCCATTATATCTTCTTCACGTCTTTAAACGCAACAAATTTGTAGGTATTTTCAACAGCTTAGAAGGCTGGAAATTATTTATTATTCTAAAAAGTGTGACAAAGTGGGAGCATGAATTTTTTTACCACATTGAAAACTGTGGCAAATATTTGAGCGGAAATATTTATGTTATGCATGCCCAACTATTGTTTACCACATAGATGTTATCATTTATACCTATTGCACCCTTCCAATAAACTAAATAAAATATATTTCACCATTAATATGCTCATATATATATCATCCATACATTGTTAATACGTGAGAAAAGAAGTGTTTAGCGACTACATCTCACAAAAAAAAAAAAAAAAAAAGAAAAGAAAGAAAGAAAGAAATGAACCACTATTCTTGAATGAGTCGCTTCACAACTCTACTATTCTTGAGCTCCCATCAACCACTCGAGCAACTTTTTCATCATTAACATGCTAAAATTCCCATCATAGTTCACATTTGACTGTAGACCAAGTCCGAACCCGATCCGAATCCGATCCGTTTAGTCCAAAAACATCTGAACCGAATCCGAATAAAAAAAATCCGAGTCTGAATCCGATTAGTAAACTCCAAATCCGAATTGGATTCGGAGCGGATTCAGATGTTGTGCAAAATCCGTCAAAATCCGATCCACCTACGAATCTGATCCGAATATCAGATTATTTTTAATATTTTTAAAAAAAGAGCACTACATCCTTAATATATTTGAATTAAGTATATATGTTCACCTTTGTTTATATCTTAAATCCTTAATACATACCATATTTATTTTTGTTCAATTAGCAATTAGCTATTTAGTATATCTTAGATATGTTCACATTTAAATATATAAAAAATTGGAAGTAAGTCGAGTAAACGGATCGCAGGTGGATCGGATTCGGAGGTTACCGCTTCCGAATAGTTTCGGATTCGGATCCTCCCTAATCAGAGGTTATTCGGAATCGGAGGTGATTATAAAATCCGTTTAGTATTCGGAGCGGATTCGGATTTAGCATAATCCGATCCGAATCCGATCCATTGCCATCCGGCAGCCTGCATAAACAAATAAAGCTGCTTCGATGTAATAAACAATGTTCATTTTTTTTTTAAAATCCACATTCAAAGTTCAGATACTTGTACATGCATTGCATAATGAATCTGAAGCATCTACGGGATAGAACTTGGACCCCCATCCTCAATCATGTATTCATGTCCATAATTATAAAAGGAGAAAAACAAACCTATGAGACATCACAGATACGGGAACCAAGCGCTAGACCACATGGCCCTCCAACTAGCAACATAATAGCTAACATAATTCAACAAACTGAATACAACTACCAAATTAGTATTAGAATGCAGCAAATATAGCAATTAGAGTGCAATAACATCATAAATATCAGCTCGTTCAAACAGCTTTATAGAAGCACACCCGAGCCGGCAGCAGCACACGAGCAGTTGACAGCAGTACCAAACAGCAATTGCAGTTTACAGATCAACTCCTGCAACAGGAGCAGGATTTGACAGATGTACCAACAACCTAAACAGTAAACTTCACATGCTCAAAAACCCAGATAATACATGCCACTCTAAATTAAGAGAATTAATTTGATACAAAAAATTTTACTTCACCTATACCTATTATGTATTTTACTATTTTATAAGTTTCACTGCTAAATTTTTTCAGGATAAATAGTTTGATGATTTAACAGCTCTCATGATCATTTTGGTTCTCGTCTAACATTGTTCCAAATGATTTACTCTAATTAAAATGTAAAGGGAAACAGAAGTTTATTCTTGTAGGATATAGTATGCATTCATAGCAACCCAACATCCAAAATCTCAAATAAAACGCAAGAATTTCAGATTTTCATAACGTGAAGTAATCCTCGTCTTCTAAAGACTCCTAGACCCCCTCAACATACCACACCAGTCCTCTATACTTGCATATAAATGCACGCAGAGACAACAATCAAATAATCATCAATATAGCAGAGAAGAAAATCAAAATTTTGTTACTCAACCAAGCAAGAGACAATGAGGTTGGACGACATTACTTTACATATGAATAGGTGGAAAATCGGATCTGAACTTTAGCTGCAATGTCCTTTTCGTCCACAATGATCAGTAGAAAGTACTAAATTAATATTGAAAAAAGCTGAACTAAAATGCCACTAAATCAATTCATTTTCGATTCATTATTGTAGTACTTTAACTACTGAGCACAAGATCCCAGTCGGTGTTTCAGGATACAACGATGCAAGACGACTGTAGGTGGCCAATCTAGAATTTCTAGTTTGAATTGCTGCTATTGCTCCTATTCTAATATGTACTACAAATAGAAGACAAAAAAGTAAATTTGGCACTGCATTTACCTCGTCATCAAACTGAGACAACAACAACAACAACAACAACCCAGTAAGTGTCCCGCCTAGGGCGGGGTCTGGGGAGGTTCAGATGTACGCAGTCTTACCCCTAACTAATCGCCTAGAAGAGAGACTGTTTTCGAAAGACCCACAAAAACCTTCTTTTTTTTTCGAAAATGCATTTGAAAACGTTTTTTTTTTTTTGTTTTTTTTTTTTTTTTAAAGCAGTAAAGAATGATCAAAAGGGCAAGGGAAGTAAATCAGTAAACATACTAACACAAGATTCTACTTACTGAGCAACATAAATTGAAGAAGACGCTACAGGCTATAAACAAACTGAATCAACCTCTAATACTAGCCAATGCACAACCCTAATCTAACGCGGATCCTCTACACGGATCCTGCTACGCCATACTCTCCTATCTAGGACCAAGTCCTAGGTAAGATCTAGACGGGTCAAATCCTGCCTGATTACCTCTTCCCAAGTCTTCTTCGGGCGTCCTCGTCTTCGTTTACAATCTCTAAGTGTAATTCTCTCACACCTTCTCACCGGTGCATCACGATGTCTCCTCCTCACATGCCCAAGCCACCTAAGCCTTGTTTCTCGCATCTTGTTGTCGATATCGGTCACTCCCACCTTGCCTCTCAACACTTCGTTCCTAATTCTATCTCTTCTTGTAGAGTTGCACATCCAACGAAGCATCCTCATCTCGGTCACCCGCATCTTCTGCACATGCACCTGCCTCACCGGCCAACACTCCGCCCCATATAGCATAGCTGGCCTGATGGCTGTACAATAAAATTTGCCTTTAAGTTTTAGTGGGATTTTTCTGTCACATAGAACTCCCGTTGCACTCCTCCACTTTAGCCACCCTGTTCTGATACGATGAGTCACGTCATCGTCAATCTCGCCGTTGCCCTGTATGATTGAACCGAGATATTTGAAGCAATCCTTCTTCGGTACCACCTCCGTACCAATCTTAATCTCCATATCCGAGGCAACCCCATCTCTTGTGAATTTGCCTTCCAAGTACTCGGTCTTTGTCCTACTTAGCTTGAATCCCTTTGACTCTAGTGTGTCCCGCCAAAGTTCCAATTTGGCGTTAACACCTTCTGTAGTCTCGTCTATCAGAACAATGTCGTCGGCAAACAACATACACCAAGGCACATCCCCCTGGATAGTCTTAGTGAGCTCATCCATGACGGTTGCGAATAAAAAGGGACTCAACGATGACCCTTGATGTAACCCAATATCTATAGAAAATTGCTCAGTTTCCCCTCCTGTAGTCCTGACCCTAGTCCTCACTCCTTCATACATATCCTTAATCACTCGGATATAGGCGACTGGAACCCCCTTGGCTTCCAAGCACCTCCACAAAACTTTTCTGGGTACCCTGTCATACGCCTTCTCCAAATCAATGAAAACCATGTGCAAGTCCCTTTGTCTCTCTCTGTAGTGCTCCATAGAACGTCTAATCAGATGAATCGCTTCCGTTGTTGACCTCCCTGGCATGAAACCGAATTGGTTCTCCGAGATTAGAGTACTCTTCCTTAGTCTCTTCTCAATCACTCTCTCCCATAGCTTCATGGTGTGACTGAGTAGCTTAATACCCCTATAGTTGTTGCAGCTTTGGATATCTCCTTTGTTCTTGTATAGAGGAATCAATGTGCTGAGTCGCCACTCCTCCGGCATCCTTGCGGATTTAAGGATCACGTTGAAAAGCCTAACTAACCACAATAGACCTTCTTCCCCCAAACTCTTCCATACCTCTATGGGTATCTCATCTGGTCCTACTGCCTTCCCACTCTTCATCGTCCGCATGGCCCCTTTGATTTCTTCCTTCGTAACGCGACGACAAAAGCTGTAGTTGCGGTATTGCTCGGATGTGGTAAGGTCTCCCAACGAAATGGCTACGTCTCCAACGTTGTTAAAGAGCTCATTGAAATACCCATGCCACCTCCTCTTGATGTTCGCGTCGTCCACAAGAACTCTCCCCGCCTCATCCTTAATACAACGAACTTGATCCAGGTCTCTAGTCTTCCTCTCCCTAGCTCTCGCCAACCTATACACGTCCTGTTCTCCCTCCTTAGTGGCCAATTTTTGGTACAGGCTCTCATATGCTTTACTTTTGGCTTCTGCTACTGATTTCTTTGCCTCCTTCTTTGCCGCTCTGTAGACTTCCCGCTTCCCACCCTTTCCTCATCTATAGTGCTATCCATTAGGGCTTTATAGGCAACCTTCTTAGCCTTCACCCTGTTTTGAATATCCTCACTCCACCACCAGGATTCCTTCTTGCTACTTCCTATCCCTCTTGCAACTCCTAAAGTCTCCTTCGCCGCATTCCTAATGAGATCCGCCACCCCTGCCCACATTTGACTCGCGTTACCTTCTCTTCTCCAGATGCTATCCGACTCAACCTTTGCCCTAAATTGACTCCCCCCGATTCCTCTAAGATTCCACCACTTGATTTTGGTGCCATTGTGTGCACTTCTCTTCCTCTTCCACCCCTTCATCTCAAGGTCCAAAACGACCATCCTATGTTGGGTCGACACACACGCACCTGGTAAAACCTTGCAATCCATGCACGCCCCTCGGTCGCCACGCCTAACAAGAATGTAATCTATTTGGGTCTTAGCGGTGCTGTTTCTAAAAGTAACTAGGTGCTCCTCTCTTTTGTTACCATTAGGTCATACGCAGTCGAAAAATCTAAGACCGCCGTGCCACCATCGTTCCTAACTCCGTACCCGAACCCTCCATGAGCACCAGAATACCCATCCGACGTGGCCCCTATGTGTCCATTGAAGTCTCCTCCTACCAGGAGTTTCTCACTAGGGGGAACCTGCTGAATAACCTCATCTAACTCCTCCCAGAAGCGACGCCTAAGTTGCATATCCAACCCTGCTTGCGGTGCATAAGTACAAATGACATTGAAGGTCTCCTCCTTCACCACCACCTTGATAGACATAATCTTATCATTGGTTCTCTTTACCTCTACAACATGTTGTTTAAGCTCCTTGTCAACTAAGATCCCGACCCCATTCCGTTGACTCGCACACCCTGAATACCAAAGTTTGAATCCATTGATCTCTTTTGCCTTGGCGCCTGACCACCTCGTTTCCTGGACACACACGATATTAACCTTATATTTTTCTAAAACCTCCACTAACTCTAGAGTTCTTCCCGTGAGTGTCCCTACATTCCATGTGGCAAACCTCAATCTATTTGCCCCAACTCTCCCCCTACGAGACCCCGATCTTACCAGAGGACTGGCCCTAACTCTACCACTAGAAGTCAAAGACGCCACACCGACCGAAGCAATAGTCAAGCAGTTAACTCAAAATAATAACTAGAAAAGCCATGAAGCTAGGTAAGTATTTGCGCACCAAAAGGTTAGGTAACGCAAATCGTATCTATATAACAAACCACGTCTATGCTTGCAAACCAGATTTCCTACAATATTAGTAATAGTCCTAATACGGCGACAATGATAATAATAATAATAATAATGCCAATAATAATAATAATAATAATAATAATAATAATAATAATAATAATAATAATAATAATAATAATAATAATAATAATAATAATAATAATAATAATAATAATAATAATAATAATAATAATAATAATAATAATAATAATAATAATAATAATAATAATAATAATAATAATAATAATAATAATAATAATAATAATAATAATAATAATAATAATAATAATAATAATAATAATAATAATAATAATAATAATAATAATAATAATAATAATAATAATAATAATAATAATAATAATAATAATAATAATAATAATAATAATAATAATAATAATAATAATAATAATAATAATAATAATAATAATAATAATAATAATAATAATAATAATAATAATAATAATAATAATAATAATAATAATAATAATAATAATAATAATAATAATAATAATAATAATAATAATCCAATAGTAATACTGTTAATAATAATAGTACGGATAATAATACTAATAATACTAATAATAATAGTGATAATAATAATGATATAAATGGTAATGATAACAATAGTATCCAATACCACCACAAAGGCAACAACAAACACTAATAATACTACATACAATAACAACCGAACAATGTTACAAGTAACTTAATATTAATAAACGCAAAACTATTAGTTAAATAATACTACGACTACTATTATAATACTAATAATACTAGTAATAGTAGTAACAATAATATTAATAATAATAATACTAATAATAATAATAATAATAATAATAATAATAATAGTACTAATAATACTACTACTACTAAACAAGCTAGAGGTACCAACAAAACAAACACAGGCACACAAAAATAGTTTCCAGCAATCAGTACCACACAGCAAATTTCACGTGCTAGAGTCAGAGAAGTCAACAACAAGAATAATAAATAATAAAGTGAGGATCAAATCCAAGCACAAGTGAGAAGTCAACAACACACGCTAGGGGCCTCGGGTCTGGTGGGGGTACGCTGGTGCTTACCACGGCGCTACTACCTGTTTCCGGCGAGGTGGCGACGTGCTGGTTGCGTATGGTGCTGTTCATGGTCGGCGGTTGTCGGCGGCTTCCCGACTGGCGAGGGGATGCTACTCCGACCTCCCGACTGGCGTGATAGTCCACGGCGGTGGGATTTCGTCGAGGGACAATTTGGGCCTTCAAGCGAAGTCGCCGGACTCGACTTTCCAGGTCCCGGCAAGTCAAGGTCGGCGAGCTCGAAATCTCCGGCCGATCGTTGTTCCTCCACGGCGATGAAGTGTCGCCGGTGGTCAATTGGGGCCTCCGACGAAGTGATCGGAGGTCCACTCACCCCTAAAAGGGTCGGCGGTCGCCGACCTTTGTAGATCGGCCGGCGATCACCGACCTTGGGGGGGGGTGGGGGGGAGAGAGAGAGAGCAAGAGAGAAGGAGAGAGAGGGAGCGAGGACTAGAGAGCTAGCGAGCTAGAGAGAGAAAGTTGAGAGAAGGATCGAGAGAGAGAGAGAGAGAGAGAGAGAGAGGGAGAGGAGAGGGAGAGAGGGAGAGAGCGAGAGAGAGAGAAAGAGAGAGCGTGAGCTAGATCGGGGGCTAGATCGGGGGGGGTTGGATGGTGGTGGTGGTGGTGGTGGTGGAAGGAGAGAGAAAGCTAGAGAGCGGGAGAGAGAGAGAGAGAGAGGGGGGGATGGGGAGAGAGAGAGAGAGAGAGAGAGAGAGAGAGAGAGAGAGAGAAAGGGGGGGGGGGTTCACTGACCGTTGCCGGTGCCGGCGAGCGAGAGTGTCGAGCGAGAATATCGAGGGCGAGAGTGCGAGAGTTTAGAGAGAGAGCGAGAATAAGGCCTTATAAAAATGTCATACTATTACTCTTTCTGATGTTCAAGCAACTAAAAAACATGTGAACAAACATCCAACTTAAACTGAAACAGCTGGAGTAGTATCAGTAAGGGAAATTTTTTTAAGTCAAACCAACCCACAAAAAGAATTCGAGCCTGAACTCACCACCCAACATGAAAATAAACCTGATTTCTTATCCAATTCAGACTTCCAGTTCCTACACATCTGATGCAAAGATACTCACAATTCAGATCAGACTTTCATAGCATAGAAGCAGGACAAAACATACTAAAATAAACATGTAATAAACTACAATCCTCTCTGGCTTCAATCCTCAAGTGTGTACTAATTTTTTTATTCAATTAAATTATTTTACATACAAATAAAAAGTGCGAAAGTCCCAAAATCAGGTTTGACATTCTGAACAGAAATTCATTTCTTTTTTCTTGAGGGGAAAGCGAGCTTTCTATTCATTAATAGATAATGAATCCATGAGTACATGAGCGGAGATTGCCTCCGGATAACAATCAACCCAACAATGTTCGCTTTCACTCGAAACAACTCTAGTTAGATGGTGGGCGACAGAATTCCCATCACGCCTAACATGACTCCAACGAATAGAAAGAAACGATCTACTAAGAATAGACAAATCCTCCAAAATGACACCTACCTCAGGAAATAAAGAAAAACCATTAGAGAGGGAAGAAATCAAGGAAAGGTTGTCTGACTCCAATATCACATTCCTAAACCCAAGCTTGTTTGTTGTTTGCAGCCCCAAAAGACTAGCTTGGCACTCAGCAGACATGGGCGACCATTTAGCAAAGACATGACGCACAACTGCAACGCGAACCTCACCTCTAGTATCTCTGCCAACAGCCCCGAAACCTATCCATCCATTGCTTGACATTGATGCATCCACATTAAGTTTAAGCTCTGAATCTGCAGGAGGTTTCCACACAGAACCCCCACTTTGCATCTGTTCTGTACTGGGTTTTGAGTGCCTCTGAGCAAGTCGATCATAGTCCTCCATCCATCTCTTCGCTCTAGCAACTACATGTTGGATTGGGATGGTTTTTTTGTTGGAAAATCAACTCATTTCTCGCAAACCAAATACTCCAGGCCAATATATACGCTGCATTACGGGTACCCTTGTCAAGCTTATTACGCCACAAAATAATTAGCTCTTTCGGCTCAGTGGGGTAACCCAGTTTCATCACTTCCTTACAGTGACTAGACTCCCAAACTTTTTTAGCACTTTCACACGACAACATAGCATGTACTGGAGTTTCCACTTCCTTCTGACATACACCACAGATTGTATTCTCAATAAGGTGCCTATGGTACAGCAAACTTCGTGTAGGCAGAGTACTTGAGCAAAACTTCCAAAGGTAATGATGAACCTTCGATGGGGTCTTGGAATCCCAAATTTCAAACCAACAGAATTAGCGTAATCACATAAAATAAAGTCGTTGTTATCTCCTTTGGATCCCCACTTAGCTACATCGTTACAGATAATAGGTTCTTCCTTAACAAGTACCAAATTGAGTACAACACAATACTGTAATTCCACACTTCTACTCACTGATAACATAGATTCTAGGAAAGCTCACTTCAACAATGTAAATGAGAAAAAAAGGAAAATTAAGACAAACACATAAATAGTATCTCATATCCAAGTAGAAGGAAACTAGAAACCCCCCAAATCCCCCCGTTTTTCCTTCCACTTTAGTTAAAAAACAAGATAACAATCACAATCAAGCTTAATCATCCGGATAACAATTATTCACAATGTTTCCCAAATTTAAACATACAACTCTACATTCAAACAAAAAATTGAAAACAAATCATTCAGATAACATGAAAACATACCTGGGTTTTTTTTTTCTTCCAAAGTTCAATTGCAAGGATCCTGCGGCAATGAGCTTGTCTTGCAGAACATCGGATGCAATTGAATCGGAAGATGAGCGGAAAGGTAATGAAAAGGTTTTGTTTTTCTGCATCTTGAAATGCTCCATTCTTGGTACTGAAGCTTCGATCACTATTAGGGTTTCTGCAAAATCGAGATTGTCTTTCGATTAGAGAACATTGTAGAATAAAAACCCTAATAATCGACACATTTGTTTAAAAAACCAAGCAGAAAATAGAGGAACGGTTGGATTTTGGAAGAATGACAGAGGGAGGAGAGGGGCAGAGGGGACCGAGGGAGAAGAGAGAGAGAGAGGTCAAAGCTGAAAGCCCTTGAGCGTATATACATTCGATGAAAAACCCATTTCAAGTGTTGGGGCTTTTTTTTTGTTTATTTTCTTTTTGTTTTATTCTAAGAATATAAAGCGCATATTCATATGCTCTGAAGCCCCAAAATAATTATAGACATTAATGATTTGTAATAATTAGGGGGTAAGGTTGCGTACATCTGAATCTCCCCAGACTCCGTTTTAGGTGGGATATTTACTGAGTCGTTGTTGTTGTTGTTGTTGTTGTTGTTGTTGTTGTTGTTGTTGGTTTGTAATAATTAGAACTACGTGGGTTTTGATTCCTTCGGGATACGTAGGCAACTTAATTATTTTAAAACATAATTAAGTCCAAGCCCTTCAAGCCCTCATCCCCGTTAAAACTATGTTGGCTTTGATTCCTTTGGGATACGTAGGCATCTTAATTCTTGAAAAATCAAAATTAAGAGCAAGCTATTTAATTGATGTAATTTATTTTTGTTCCTGATATGTTAGTTTTTGTTAATTATTTGTATTTTTAGTTAAATGATAAAAATATAGTTGTGATGTTTTGTAATTAATAATGATATTTTTTAGATGTTCAATTAAGAGAAATTATAAAATATTATTCACATTGTTCAATGAATTTTTTTCCCCTCTTTATCAAGTAAAGTTTATGTTCAACAAATGTTTTTATTATTATTATTTATATTAGTGTTTAACCGTTTATCAAAATAATAAAATAAAAGTTCAATAAAATAAAAGCCTAATAAAATAAAAAGCCCAATATCACTTCACTCCATTTTCTAGTTCACTTACTTCATTTCCCAAGTCCAACCCAATACTTATTGTTTCACTTTACTAGTTCATTTCACAATTCAGTTGAATGTTTTTTTATTTTTATTATTTGTTTATTTAATTGAATCCTACAATTGCTAGAGCCTAGAAGTCGTATAACCAAATCAGTGAAGAATGCACTTTACTCCTTAATTGTTCCACTTCCTCACTTCCTCACTGTCCCCAGTTCACATCTAATTTGATTAAAGAAAAAAAAATTAAAAGAAAACAAATCTCACTAAAAAAAAACTAACTCTTTCTCTTTCTCTGTTCTCTTTGTCTCTCGTCACTGCTCGTCTGCGCGTGTGAAACTGGGCAAGAGGCCAGACTCCAGAGACCAAGGCCCAACCTCCAAGGTCCCCAAATAGCGAGAGGCGCGACACCACCACACAAGCCACCACGAGACGCCGACCACCGTCCACCACCATCTCGGTCACTCCCTCCTCCATAGTCCACAAGTCTCCAACTCTCCATTGTCCACATATGGCAAATTGTCCATCTCTCTCTCTCTCTCTCTCTCTCCAATTTTCCATTGTTTTTGCACGTTAATTTCGAATTCAATTCAAACCCTAGATCTACAGAATTTGGTTTTTAAGATTGAATTGGATTAAATTCCAAATCTGTATTTTTTTTTTTTTCGATTGGACCGAACCGGTCCGGCCAGGCCGGCCAACCATTCCCCAAGCGGTCCACCACCTTGACCGTGGCCCAACACATGGCCCCGCACCAGGCCTACTGGCGGTCCATCTAAAGTGTCGCCACTTAGAAGGGCACCAGGCCCAGCACAGCTTGGCCCGTGGTACGGTGGTGCCATGTCAGTCCCCCCCTTGCCCTGAGCCCGACCCACGAAAAAACTGGCCCAGGCCCGACATGGCACGGCCCGTGGCCAGGTCTACTTTTAGGCCAAAACATAATAAGACAAAAGAAAAAAAAAACTACTTGACTTGTTTTTTTTTAATTTAACCACATGTTTACTAAAGTTATTTGGGCCAAAACTAATCCTATTTGCACTGGGTCGGCTCACGAAGGAGTAAAGAGCTTCCACTACGTAGTTTCTCCATTCAAACCCCCAATAAATAAGGGATCAAAGTGCCGAACCACTCACACCAATCACTTATTGGTAACCACTTGACTTGGTTACTGTTACACACCACACATAAACCCACTTCACTCCCACTCTCAAGTGTCTCGTCTATCCTCCCTTTTCTCCCTTACTCCAAGTCCAAAGCTTCCAATGTCTCAATTGCCTAAAATCCCAACATTACAAATTCTATTTTAATGGCAGGCTAGTTTCTGGGTTTTCTCACCAACCAACTGAGTCACTCAAGTCACTTATTATTGGCTTCTGGTGGTTGAGTTTACTCGCTTCAAGTTCCTTGACACACATATAACCAACGAGAAAGTCTGCTTCTTTTCAGTTGGGGTTGGCTTCTTTCACTCAGATTTGATATATGTGTTGCCATTTCTTGAATAACTGGAAAATGTAGCAAATGGGTTTTGCCTGTTGCTTTTCTCTGCTTCAGTTTTGACCTTTAATAACTAGCCTATCTCAATTGTTTGTTTCACTTATCAGCTTAAAGTAATAGCCTTTTGCTTGATATAATTGCTACTTTTCACCATTTAGATTTATATATGCTTGCTTTCTGAAATGCCCAAGTCCCCATAGTGATTGAGCACTGTGATAGTTTTTTATATCACAATTTGGTTCCCTCTCTATCCAATATTGGGTGTTGGGTTTGTCAAGGAAAGGAATGCAGTCAATCTGTTTGATAGTATTCTTCTTTGTGGGACTGGCATTTGGGAGTTCAGATATTAATGCACTTTTGGAGTTAAAGAAAGGGATTAAAAAGGACCCTTTTGGTTTAGTTCTTCTCTCTTGGGATGCAAAATCATTAGCATCAGATGGATGCCCCAAGAATTGGCATGGAGTTCGTTGTACTGATGAAGGTAATGTAGAATCAATCATGCTCAATGATGCTGGTCTAGTTGGAGAATTTGATTTCAAGGCCATAGCTAGCCTTAAAATGCTCAGGAACCTGTCCATTTCAAATAATCAGCTGTCTGGAAGTATCTTGGAGATAGCTAACATTGAGGCTCTTGAAAATTTGGATGTTTCTAGCAATTTATTTCATGGATCAATACCCTCTAAATTCAGTATCTTGAGGAATTTGGTCTCTGTAAATCTTTCAACAAACAATTTTGATGGTGTGGTTCCCTTAGGATTTCGTAATTTGAAGAATTTGAAGTCCCTTGATTTGCATTCAAACAGATTTTCGGGGAATGTTATGACTCAATTCTCAGAACTCGGGGGTGTGGTTGAGGTTGATCTACGCTGCAACCAGTTTGGGGGGTACTTGGATATTGGACTAGGAAGGACTAGCTTTGTGTCCAATATTAAGTATTTGAATGTCAGCCATAACAATTTGGGTGGGGAGCTCTTCTCCCATGATGGAATGCCATATTTTGACAACCTTGAGGTGGTTGATGCTAGCAATAATCAGTTAAATGGTATCATTCCACCATTCAATTTTGTGATCTCTCTACGTGTTCTTCGACTAGGAAGTAATCAGCTATCTGGGGCTTTGCCAAAGGCGCTTTTACAAGACAACTCCATGGTCTGATCTGAACTGGATCTCAACTGCAACCAGCTTGAAGGTAATTGCTCTAAACAGACAATGTAAAGGGTTTTAATCTACTCTGTAGAACTGTAGAAGTTTACATATTTGTTCAAAAGAACTTCTGAGAGCTAATGTTACAGCTTAAAATAATAATCACTATTACAGTATTTTGCCATCTTATCATCTATTATTTTGTTCATATATAGGTCTCTTCACTAAACATTGGATAAGCAGTGTCTTACTAGAATGATATTCGTGTCCCATCCTATAGCATTGCTTCCGGTACAGGAGAATCATGTCTTCTGTGTAATCATTAAACTTTACTTCTTCCATCCAGTTTTAGAATTGGCTTGCCTTTTGCCTTTTGGTTGACAGTTGTTGAGGTGGCAGTACTCTAACTGGCTTTTTGTTGACAGTTGTTGGAGTGGAAACACTTGGTGTAACCGGCTTTTGGTTAACAATTGTTGGAGTGGAAGCACTTGGTGTGACCGTCTTTCTGTTGACATTAGTTGGAATCGGAGAAGCTGGTGGGAACTGATTCTGGTTTATAAATGTGGAAGTGACAGCAGATGTTGTGTGCGATTTGCTGTTGACATTAGGCAGAATGGTGGCACTTGCTGTAATTTTCTTATGACTGATATCTGTTGGCTTGACAGCACTTGTTGTTTCCTGAAATTTGTTGATATTAGTTGAAACAACATTACCTGGTGTAAAGGAATTTTTGTCGACATTAGTTGGAATGGCAGCAACAGAAACTGGAACAGACTGCTCCTTTTTGTTGACATTTGTTGAAGTGACAGCACCTGATATTAAAGGCTTTATGTCAACATTACTTGGAGATGTAGCACCAGAAGAGAAAGGTCTTGAAGAAGAGAAAGCTCCAAATCCTGGAAGACGAGGTTTATTTCCTTGAGCCTGATTCTTCCCAAGTGTACCGGGTGCCACAAAGGTAGGCTTTGAGCCTTTACTGCCAGTTGCAACCATTTACCTACAAATGTCATGAGTTCAGTTAACATCATCAAATGTTTAAAAAAAATAATATTTACATAAACAAAAACAAATACATTTGAATCAGCGTAATCCACATGAAAGAACAAGATTAAAATCAGATAAATGTTTTTGATGATTTATGGACTTTCGCTTCCTTTTCTTCACTAAAGTAGATAGGTCCACAATCTCTGGTTCCGCATCCTTTCTTTCCCAAATGACATCATTACAAGTGGATGCAGAAGTAGATGAAGAAACATGCAGATCAAATGACTCATTTTCTTGGTACGCATGATCCTCCAAATCATTCAAGTTTTCTTGGTCTTCTGATGGCATCTCATATGAATCTCGGGGATTTGTCTTGATCAAAACACGCCAACTACCCTTATTGACAATATCACTAACATAAAAGACTTGAGAGACTTGGCTTGCCAACACAAACGACTCATTTGTTTTCAGTAGCCGATGTGCATTAATGCTAGTATACCCAAACGTATCCTCTTTCACCCCTCTTCTCGAATCATGCACATCAAACCAATTGCAACGAAAAAACACAACATAATTGCTCCCTAAATACTCTAATCTGACCACTTCTGTCAATACTCCAAAATAGTCGACACTTCCAGCACCATCACCAGATTCACCAACAACCACAACTCCACTATTTTGTGTCCTTAATCTTTCATCACGTTTTAATGTGAGGAACCTAAATCCATTGGTCACAATCCACCAAAAGATGTAACATATTGAATCGGACCACGCGCCAAGGATAAGAATTCCTCCCCATGAGGGCAATTGTTGTCTGCATGCATCTGTACAACCTGATGGGTAAATAACAAAAATATAATTACAGCTATATACTAACAATTGTGAATGTGAGTGTACACTGCAAAAAATAATTTAGGAACTACAATTACCCTTCTTTTGAACCATTCCGCAAAGTTACGATCTACTTCTTCTGTGAGCTCCGCACCATCATTAGCAATTATGTCAAGATATTCTCTGCGTGAGGGGAGAAAACCAGAAACAGTTCCAATAAATTGCAATACAAATAGAAAAGGAAAAATAAACAGCCAACTTCATGTTTATGAGTTATAAGACGTACTGGTAGAATGGTGCAACTTCATTGCAATTCTTCAAGGCATATATATGAGCTTGCTCTCTATCACGTATCTCGAAATTGCATATTTTTGCAGCCCCTAGTGGTCTTCCAGGATGAGAAAATATAGCCAAGTTTTTTGACGGTCTAACACCACCGTCATTCGCTCCAAGCGATTAAATTTTGTTTGAACTTTATTCAAGTACCTTGAACATAATGTCATGCACTCACTGGCAATATAACCCTCGGCTATGGAACCCTCTGGTCGAGCCTTATTCCGGACAAATGACTTAAGAGTAAACAAATATCGCTCGGCAGGATACATCTAACGAAAATGAACAGGTCCACCAATAATAGCCTCATCCGCAAGGTGGATAGATAAATGCAACATAATGTCAAAACAAGGAGGAGGGAGCCACCTTTCTAACTTGGAAAGAGTCAGTGGCATTTGATCTTTGAGTTTTTCTAAGTCTTTCACCTTAAGCGACTTAGCACACAAAAACTTAGCTAACTCAATCAAGGGCTCACAAACATCTTTGATTAAAAGACCACGCAATGCAAGAGGAAGTAAGCGTTGCAAAAGAACATGACAGTCATGGCTTTTTAATCCAGAAATTTTTCCCTCTTTGATATTAACACATCGAGAAATGTTGGAAGAGAAACCATCTGGAACTTTTCTTTCCTTTAAAAATCGACACAATATCTCCTTTTCACTTTTAGATAATGTGTATGGAGCAGGGGGCAACTCAAGTTTATCTCCCTTTTGAATAGGGTGGAGTGCTGGCATTATACCCATTTCTTGCATATCCAAACGACAGTTACCCGTGTCCTTAGTCTTCCCCTTTATGTTCATAATTAACCCTATCACAATATCACATATGTTTTTCTCAATATGCATCACATCTAACATGCGTCGTACTAAAAGTGTCTTCCAATAAGGCAAGTCAAAAAATATGCTCTTTTTGTTCCAATTATCCCCTCTTTTCTTATGCGAGACCTTGTCCCTACTAGCTGGATCCTTGCTTAAGCGATTCCCTTCAAGATCTTTCACTTGTTCAAGAATTTCATCTCCAGATAATGGCTTAGGCGGCAACCCTTTTTCTATTTTTCCAAACACGTCTTTCTTCCTTCTCAAAGGATGTCGAGTAGGAAGAAAGCATCGATGGCGCATGTAAACTTGCTTATAACAATTGCGCAACCTCAAGGAATGGGTTCTTTTGTTGCAAATTGGACAAGCCAATTTCCCTTTTGTACCATATCCAGATAAAATTCCGTAAGCTGGAAAATCATTGATGGTCCATAATAAAGCTGCATGTAACCTAAAATTCTGTTGTCTTGAGGCGTCATATGTTTCAACCCCTATTTCCCATAACTCTTTTAACTCCTCTATTAAAGGTTGCAAATATACATCAATTGCATCACCAGGACCGAGCATAGACAATATAAAATTTGATTGCTTCATGCAAATCCATAGAGGCAAATTGTATGGAATTAACATAACAGGCCAAATACTATATGGAGTTGCAGAATTGGAAAATGGGGAAAAACCATCACTAACAAGGCCAAGCCTAACATTTCGAGGCTCTAAAGCAAAAGCCTCATGGTTTTCATCAAAATGACGCCATGCCTTTGAGTCAACAGAATGCCTCATCACTCCATCTTTGGCACGATTTTCAAAATGCCACATCATATCAGAAGCTGTCTTAGATGACATGAATAAGCGTTGTAACCTTGGCTTCAATGGAAAATATCGAAGAACCTTATGAGGTATTCTCTTACCATTCTCATTTCTTCTAGTTTTCCCACTATGCTTATCATTCTTCCACCTAGAAGCTTGACAAATGATGCGGGAGCAAGTGTGCAAAGTAAACAGAACAATCAAGGAACTAGCAAGAGAACATCTATTCCTGTTTACATCGAGTTTCTTTGGTGGTTATGCATCAAATTGACTCCTACAAAGATAATTACATGGAGTTTACACACAAGATCGGGATTAAAGCTCTTATTATATGATCTCATTCGTTATAAGGGTTCCCGTAATTTTGGCAGCTTCTACACTGGTTCGTATTTCGATCATAACTCACTCATACGACGTGGGATCGTGGTGATTCAAAATTCTGTAGAAAGCTGGAAACGAGATCTAAAACTCCTGTCCTTTGATTTTTCCCATATTCAAAACGTAACAGGGTTAAAAAGACGATTGAATTTACAGTGGAAAGCTGTTTCAATGGGTTTGTGCCTTGGACGCCAAGTAATCAGTTGTTTAGTTCGATTTCGTTTAGTATTTCATTAAATCGTTTGATTATTGTTTAGGAGAGTAATAATCTGATTGTTATTAGTATTAGAAGTCCATTAGGTATTAGGAAAGCTGTTAGTTAGTTCGTTTTACAATTGTAATCAGTTTCGTAGTTAGTTTCCTATTTGGACTAGGATTAGGATTCCGAATAGCTTTAGATTTCTTTGTCTATAAATAGGGGAGAGCTTTGTTACTGTAAACTCGTGTTTTTATGATTAATTTTTGAATACGTGAGTATTTACCCCTCAAACTGAGTGATTCAGGTTGAAACCCTTGTGTGTGATGCGCAAGTATTGTTCTTGAGTGATTCTTGAACGAAAACCCCCAAAACCCTTGAGTGATTCGAGAGGTATATCCCTTTTATTGTGTTGTTTATCAAAAATACAGAAAATCCCTAAATAAATCACATCAACAAATCTTACACTCATCCAACTTTTCATCTTCTTTCCAAAATAATATACAATCATTCACACATGCATCAATCTTTTCATAAGAGAGACCAAGATCTTGGGTTATCTTTTTGGCTTCATAGTACGAATCGGGCAACATTGAGTCTGCGGGTAGCACTTCATTTTTTAAAAATTGTAACAACATTGAAAATGATTCATTACTCCACCTACCAAGGGTTTTAATGTGAAGCAAATTTACAATGGAAGACAACTTGGAGACTCTAGAACCTTCATAAAGTGGTTTATGAAAGTCCTCTAACAACTTATAGAATTCCCTTGCATCATCATTAGGCTCTTCATCTAACTCAACATGACTCGAGGAACCAATATCCATGTGGTTGCAGCAGCACTAAAATTAGGGTACATATCCCTTAACATTGTGTCAATTTCATCTTCGCTTATAACTTCTAATCCCTCGTTGTGGTCTTCTTGCGAGTGTGACTCATCACTCTCAGCTTCACATTCTGATTGAGGCTCACCTACCCTTTCCCCATGATGATACCAAAATGTGTAACTTTCAATTATCCCATAAGCCGTCAAATGGTCTCTAATCACGTCCTCTGACCCAAAGTGAGAATTTTTGCACTTAACACACGGACATTTGATTTCGTTATTCTCCCCAATCTTTCCAAAAGCATATTTTATAAACTTCTCAACACCCATTTCATATTCATCAGTAAGACGAGCATCTGATGCTAATCTCATCCACTGCTTACTAGGTGCCATTATCTTCACTAGATAAATTGAATTTATTAGTGACCATAAATGACAACTTAATTTACAACCACTTATATAGCATCCAATAACAAATAAACAAGCTGGAAATTGCAACCAACTACAACAACAGTAAGCTGCACCATCATGGTGACATACAACAGCAAAACAGCAAGCATACAGGAGAAAAACTGCAACAGCAATGGCCTACAAAAGCAGCAGCAAAACAGCAAGGAAACAGCAACAAATCAGCAAGCATACATGAGCAAAACTGCAGCAGCAATGGCCAACGAAAGCAGCAGCAAAACAGCAGCAAAACAGCAAAAAAAAAAGCAGAAAAACAGCAACAAATCAGCAACATACAGGAGCAAAACAGCAACAGCAATGGCCAACAAAACAGCAGCAAAACAACATCAGTGGCCAACAACAACTAGCAAAACAGCAAGCAAGCAACAACAATTTAAAAACAGAACAAATTAAACACTTGTTGGGTAAACAGATATCAAAACAGAACAAAAAAAAACATTTGTTACATATCAAACCAGCAAAATCAGTGGCCAACAAACATTTTTTTTTTTAATCTTTCTGGAAATCTTCAACACATAATTCAGCAATCAAATCGACACAAACTTGAGCAATTCTATATAGCAGACTCCAAAATTCCCCTCATAAGAAAGCAATTCAGTCTAAAAACCCAAATACCCAAACCCCTAAACTCTACAAAAACCCAGATTATCAAGAGTTATACGTTTTCATTCTTTTGTTTGAACAACAAAACAAAAATCAGCCATGGGGAAAAAAAAGGCAACGAAAGAGAGAAGAAGAAAAAAACAGAACTGTAAATTCGGACCCAAAAAGGAGCAAGTATCCATACTTTTAGCCCGAAATTGTATGCAAAAGACGAATTTTCCACCAATTCAACCAAATATCAGCAATTGAAATAAACAAAGAGAGAGAAACTTACAAATACCAGCGAATTGAATTAGGGCAAAGGGGTTAAAGTTGAATTTGTGATTTCCTTCCTTCCACAAGTATTAGTCCCTCTTTTGCTGAAAGACTACGATGAATATCAGATAGAATTGGAGAAAGTAGCGTGTAAAAGGCTTCAATTTAGTTGAAGATCGAATTTAGGATGGGTTTTGTTTCTGAGTTGATGTATCTGATGGAAGGAACTGGAGAAAGTAGCGTGTAAAAGGGCTTCAGTTTATTTTCCTTTTTTTTTTTCTTCTTATTTTGGCTTCTTACAACGAGTATACTTGTTGTAGTTATTTTAAGCCTTTCTAAAATATTTTCATACGCCCGCGTAAAGACCCGCCATTAGCATTGTGAATTATTTGACCCTGATTACAACGGGTATTTGATGAACTACGTCGAGTTTTAAAGCTGGTAGTAACTATTAGTGGCGTTTACAACCAAAGCGTAAATCTCGTTGTAAATCCTGGTCATTTACAACGAGACCAGCGTATGGTTGTAACGTGTGGTTGTAATTGCAACGTTTTCTTGTAGTGATAGGTCTTTTCACTAAACATTGGATAAGCAGTGTCTTACTAGGATGATATTCGTGTCCCATCCTATAGCATTGCTTTCAGTACAGGAGAATCATGCCTTTCGTGTAATCATTAAACTTTACTTCTTCCATCCAGTTTTAGAATTGGCTTGCCTTTTAAACTAGGGATAGAAGGTATTAATCAAATTCTCAATGATTATACTGCAAATCATCTCACATTTGTGTTAGAGAAGGAAACAACATGAACTTGCAAAATTGTCAAAGTTTGTCGCTGCGTTTTTGTGCTGCTTGGAATGCGATATGTTCCCTAGGTCATAGCGCTGTCAAAGAAATTTGTGTTTGTAGAACTAAGAATTCTCTCATGCCTTAATGAATAATCCCCTTCCCACATACATATGAGAGTATATTGTGATTAGACATCTTAAGATTTACATAACTTTATGTATGCATGCAGGCACTGGGTAAACCTCAGGCTAGAAAAGGCTATGCAACACTTCCTTGTATGTGGATTTCCTTCTTGTTGCGTGTGAGAGTTTGTTGCATGCTTTAACTGGAATATACATATTTGATTTCTTTTAACACCTAGGAATAGCTAACAGTTTCAGTTATCCCAAAAAAAAAAATAATGTAATCACAACTACAGAGTTTGTGTGTTAGTTATTGCTTGAGTTGTTATAAACGATGGGTTCGTAGACTTCTGCAAATTGCTTATCTTATTGCGAAATATGTGGGATCTAAAGCTGACATACATGATACCATTACACTCTTTATTCAATTTCCGAACTTCACGAATTTTTCCAAGAAGCTGGGCTATGGAATATAAGTTGTGTATATATCAAATTACCAATGGCTGATTCTATGAGAAAGAAAACGAGTGAAAGTTGAGAATGTCCAGGTAGCGAGCGTAATTATTTGATATGGTCATTGGATATCAAAGTGGAAATTTTAGCAAGAAAACCTTAAAGATTCAAGGAATTTTTCAGCCTTTCTTTGGTAAAATTTCAAGAGAAATTCATATGAGAATGAGAGGAGATCCTGTTGAGAAATTCATATGAGAATGAGAGGAGATCCTGTTGTTATAGGAAGCTCGTCCTGCAACTGCAAACTAATATGATCAACTCTCAAATATTAGAATTCTCTCAAAAGACTGAATAAGCAAACTAATAAAACTCTTTGATAGTACAACTGGCAACATTGGTGTAGGAAGCTCATTCTGCAAACTAATATGATCAACTATCAGATATTAGAATTCTCTCAAAAGACTGAACAAACAATCTAATAAAAATCTTTGATTGTACAACTGGCAGCATTGGTGAAGGTTAATATTATTTTTTTTGAATAATACCATGATAGATGTGTGTTTTATATTAGCAAGGTCCTTCATACACACTGTTGGAAATGTTATTGTTTAGGAGTCTTATTGCATCATATTTATCTGAATAACAAAGTTTAAGAAATCAAAGTTTCAGATGATGTGAAATAGATGTGTCTCATCCATGCACAACCTCTCCCAAGAAATGAAAGGTTTGAAGGGTTAATCAGAGATTGGTAGGCCCCTGTTGTTCTCTTTTCTTTTCCTGGGGCCAATATTGTTACACAAATTTTTTTAATTTTTCTTTGTTCTTAGACAACTTTCTGGTTATCTAATACTGTAATAAATTCTATCACAGGGCCAGTGGGAAATGTTGCATTTATAAGCTTGAGGAGTTGCAATTTATCATCAAATCAGCTGTCAGGCTCCTTACCCTTGAAGATTGGGCATTGTTCCATCATAGATCTGAGCAATAATAGGCTTTCAGGAAACGTCTCAAGAATCCAATTTTGGGGTAATAATGTGGAAATTATTCAGTTGATTTCAAACGCATTTACAGGGACATTGCCAAATGAAACTTCTCAGTTCCTGAGACTGAATTCTCTCAGGATATCCAATAACTCACTCCATGGAATTCTCCCCCCTGTCTTTGGCACATATCCTGAGCTTAAAGTGATTGATCTTAGCTCTAACCAGATGAGCGAATTCCTCTTTCCTAGCTTATTTAGTTCAACAAAATTGACCGATGTCAACCTATAAAGCAACAACTTCAGCGGGAATATAACAATTCCAGTGGCCCCAGATACTGATAATTTGGGTTCTTCCTACAATGTTAGCTTAATTTCACTGGAGTTATCTGATAATTCATTAAGTGGAGGCATTCCTATTGAATTAAGCAATTTGCATAGCTTACTTTATCTTGACCTGTCAAGCAATAACTTTGAAGGTACCATCGCCGATAATCTTCCTGACCAGCTGATAAGTCTGAATGTTTCTTACAATAACCTGTCAGGAATTGTGCCTGAGAACCTCAGGAAGTTTTCTGATGCTGCATTTCACCCTGGAAATTCACTACTGATATTTCCTCTTTCCCCTTTATCACCTGACAGTATCTCAAGCATGACCTCAAATAGGCGTCACAGCATGAAGCGTGCTGTTATTGCTTTCATTCTTGCGGGTTTGCTCGGTACTACAGTTGTTCTGCTTCTTATTTTTCTGATAATCTATCACAGAGCTCATGTGAAGAAGTGTTTGAGAGAGGATTTTATAGGGACAAATGAAAGCAAGGAATATAAAAGTGGGACTTCTTCACTGCCTTGTACATCACCTTCCCATAAAAGTATGGACCCATCTTTAACTACACCGAATTCAGGCCAGGGAGCTTTAAATTCGTCAAAGATGGGTGGTACAACTGAGCTTGGAAACTCCTCATCAGTGGTCAGTAAGTGCAATGATCTTGACCTTCCTGCATCAATCAGGAAAGAGGGTGAAATATCTTCTGTTCCTGTTATTTCATCTTCAAATCCATCGCCTCCTAAAAGACTGAATTTATTTGGTAATTTTGGCGCTGTCAAGGTTGGTTCGCCAGACAAACTTTCGGGGGATTTACATATGTTTGATGGATCGTTGTTGTTCACTGCAGAACAGCTCTCCCATGCTTCAACAGAAGTTATTGGAAGGAGTTGCCATGGAACTTTGTATAGAGCTGCACTTGATAGTGGTCATATATTGGTGATCAAAAGGTTGAAAGAGGGGATAGCAAAGGGGAGAAAGGAATTTGCACGAGAAGCTAAGAAGCTAGGTAATGTTAGACATCCAAATCTAGTATCCTTCCAGGGTTATTACTGGGGCCCAACGGAGCATGAGAAGCTGATTATATCAAATTACATTAATGCTCCATGCTTAGGCATCTACTTACAAGGTACATTGCTATAATATTTCACTGTAGAAACTATCCTTGCACTATTACTGCTAACATGATCATATTCTGCATGGTGTTGCACTGTGGTGACTATTGTTGTTGTAGCTCCTCTTCTTGTTAGAAGAGTTCTCAGGGGTTCTGTTTCTCCATCTTGTTTCATGATAATATCTTACAAGGTGATAATTTGTAGTGACTGATTTGGTTTTCACGAAAACTACCTTCTCCTACCCACCCAATAATATTGACGGTATTTGAATTTAAGGGCTATAGATGAACTTTATTTATATTTGCCCAATCAGCCAATACAAAAATTTTACTGAATTTAAACATTTTAAGAGGCCTTGAGACTAGCTCATCCTGTTTCAGTGCTGGCTGACCAGTCCGTTTCACGTGCGTAGACCAAGTAAAGAGGTGTCAATCTGGTCTAGAAGGTCAGGGCTAATGGATTTTACGTTAAATACAATTAAATTGGCTTTAAAGTAGAATATAAGACCTTTAACAAAAATGTAGTGAAGTTACTTGGGAATGTTGGATGGGCGGATTGGTGATACCAATTAATTTTGGAGCTTGGAAATCTTGTGAGATTATTACTCAATACTCATCAAGGAATATTAAAGACGAAGGGGATGGGAAGAGTCATGAACTTTTTTTTTTTTGGCAGAGAAAAATAAAAGTTATCAATGAAGTGTTATTCATTTTTTAGTTATGGTGTGTTGTCAGGTTTTGAGCTGGAAAGTTCGCTACCTTGAATGGTCTAGGGCATTTGTACTTATTGCCTTGCCAATGTGGCCTGTCAAACTATTTGTAACCGTAGTTGTAACTTGTAACTTTAATATCTGTTATAGTAGCCACTTATGTTACTCAGACTTTTTATCTCATATACCATGTCAGATAATACTTTGACATGGACACTTGACACTTCATTTAGGCAAAAACATACGCAGAAGTTTCATGTACTGTCCAAGTCCGACAATTGAGACACATATCATAGTTCAACATTTGCACCCAAGTCTGCAACTGCGCATAATACAGATGCCGTTGTCTCTAATATCGATCTTTCTTGTGAACACTACATAGGCAACTGGCCTTTTGCATTTTGTTGTTGGCTAAAGTTAGAAAGCTATTACCTTCTGTTTGTTATCTTTATGGAGCAATTTTTACCAATAACGCAGCAAACGACATTCATTGCTATAGTGCTTTCGTTCTCTGCATGAAAAGGAGGAAAACCATTCTGTAAGGCCTTTGTGTGCAGCAAAGTATTGTGATCACTTCAAGTTAAGCACAATTTTCAGGGATGCAATTGGGGCAAGTGCTTTCTCAAAAAATTTTGAATTTTTTTCTTTTTGCGTTAGGTGTCACAAGAATCCCTGCTATTTATTTGATTCTAACTGTAATCCTACTCTTTTGGGTCAGGGCCAGCAATGACAAATGTCCTGCTTTGCATGTTTAGCATTGCTTTTCCTCAGCTCAATTCATAATCAATTGATTCTTATTGCAGGACCGGAGCAAAATCAAATCCCGCCATTGTCCTTAGAAACGCGGCTCAAAGCTGCAAAAGATGTTGCCCAGTGTTTGGATTATCTTCATAATGAGAGATTCATGCCTCATGGCAACCTCAAGTCTACAAACATTTTGATACATCCGTCTGAGGAGAATGTTCTGGCGACTGATTATAGTCTCCACCGGATTATGACACATGCTGGAACAACAGATCAAGTTATCAACGTCAGTGCTCTTGGTTACTTGCCGCCTGAATTCATTAACTCGAGCAAACCATGTCCATCTATGAAGAGTGACATCTACACTTTGGGAGTAATTTTATTGGAGCTTCTAACTGGGAGGAGTTCAGCCGAGATTGTTTGTGCAAACCAAGGTGTCGTTGACTTGACAGATTGGGTGAAGATGTTTTGGTAGGAGAAAACCGTGCTAGAGACTGTTTCGACAAGGGTTGCCTAGGCGGTAATTTGACAGTGCATATAGTGCACTGGATATGATGTTAAGAGGTTGCTCTGAGATGCATTCTCCAAGCATCTGAGAGACCTGACATGAAAACAATCTTTGATGGTCTTTCATCCATAAAACTATAGATGATTAGATGGTTAAGCATCTGTTGCCGCCTACCTTCAACTTCTTTTTTTCCCATTTTCCAAATATATGCTAAAATTCTTTCCTGATCGAAAGTCGTCTTCTTTTTCTTCTTCTTCATTGTAATTGATACGTCTAGGCATTAGTGTTGGGTGCACTGAGGAACTCTAGAGAAGGGGTGAATAGAGTGACGCCTACTTTTCGCAATAAAACAGACTTTTGAGACTTAAGAACAGTGGTGAGAACAACGTTTTTCACGTGGAAAACCTCCTAAGCTCAATAGGAGTAAAAACCACGACCCAGTTACTTGGGATTTTGTCACACTACTTCTCTTATTACTAGATCCACAACAGGATACAACATAGTACCCTAACACATCACACACCGTTACTAATGTGTTGTCAATCCTTCCAAGTCACACACTGACCTGAAGGAAAACTCTACGCTCGTTACTAAGCTAGAGTAATTACATATCTCTTTGAGTATAATGACGGTCTTACAACTCGCTTCTTTAATAAGCAAATAAGACTACAATGAAAACCTATTATGCAATGAGTACGCAAAGGAAAGACTCAAACAGATCTGACAGGGAACAGGGTCCAAAGGTTGTTCTCAGTGTAATGTTGGACTGTATTTATATGGACGACTTGGATGTTTTGAATATGATTTGAAAACTCTTTTGCACGTCAAAACTCTCTGAAGGCATGAAGTAAACTGAAGCTATTCTCCACCTTATATAGGGGAGGTGAAAGATCAGTTTCCTTCTAGGTTAAAATCGTTTTCCAAAAGATAATATCTCCAAAAAGATATCCTAGTGTTTGAGATAAAACAAAACACTTTTACTTTACAAAACACTAATGAATCTAGATGAAAATTCGTCCAACATATTTTACAGAAGATTTAGGCTAGCTAATGTAGGTATATTATCAGAATATAAACTCTAAAAGATAATAGAGATATTCCATAAGATAATACTTTCCATAATAAATAAACCTTGGCCATAAAGTAAAAGATAATATCTTTTTTAAAATAAAATCTTTTTCCAGTCTGAATCTATTTTGCAATATCTAAATTCCCAAAATAATTTATATTTCACCAGAAGAATATTTGTGTGAAGATCTAGAAAGATAATACACAAATATTCACAGAAATAATAAATACGATACTATGGAAAACTCGTCCAGATACACAACTAGAAGGAACAGGGTCCAAAGCATTTGTTCCCCTTTGGTTCCTTCAAGCTCTAGTGCTGGTCATAGAGAACAGGGTTCACAAGACTGTTCCCCTGTACTCTTTGAACCTTATGCACCTCAACCTTTGTGTATGTTCGTCCCTTGTCAAGACCACTTTGAATCCAACCTATAACACAATCAATGCTTAGTACATGAAGACTAATAATAGAAACACCAACTAAAGACATAGCCTTCATGTCTTGTAAGGATCCAAGCATCTTCATGAGCAATCATGCATCAAGCGCTTTAACTTCTTGAATCCTTAAGTAAACCTGCCATCATAGTTAGTTCACACAAAGATAAGGACACTATGTTTGTTATCATCAAAACTAGGAGCCCAACAATTAGTTCTTCTCCAGTGAATGGACAATAGATTTTGGTAGTGTTCTTTTCAAGTGAAAGATATTGTAGTGAGTCTAACATAACACATGAGAAGAAAAAAATGTGTTGCTCAAGTGAAGTGAACTTGTCTTGAATTGTGAAGTTGAAAGGAACACACCTTTTCTTGTCCGGAAATAAATATATAGGTCCTGTTCGGTAATTGGCTGGTGACATTAGCGGTTGACTGATGGCTGGTGGCTGGTGGTCAATGGCCGGTATTGTTAGCTGATTTGACCGGCTGGTAACATTGGATGTCTGAAAAGAGACGTTTGGTAATATTAGCTGATAACATTAGCTGGTTATATGTAAAATGACCTATAAAGATACTCATATGATAGAGGAATTTGATGGTATATAAGTAAATAATTGCAAGTCTTGGATTATCTTGTCATTGGATCACATTAATGCCACATGCCAAAAGCTACCATCATTGGCTTTTCAAAAGTAGGCTTGTGGGAACACAAAAGCCAATCTCACAAGCTAACATGTAGCATCGAAATACCAATATTTTCGATGATAAACTGGCCAAACATCCAATTTTGCCAAAAATTACCCCACAAGCCAATATCTAAACACCACCATAAATTAATGTGTTGCAAAGTTCTATAGAAAACAAAAGAACAAATAAAGTAAAAGCCAATATTGCTGTGAACTAAGTCTGGAAGAGGCCCCCTTATCCTTATAAAAAATAAAAAAATGCTCTAGAAACTAGAGCCACCCTAAAAAAACACAGGTCTCCAGAGCCACCTACCAGCCCACCACCCTTTCGTAGTCTCTATTTTCTAATCTACCGTTCGCACAAAATATTACTCAATCTACCGTTGTACTCCGTATATGAGTATATGAGTACAGGTTAAGGGAAGCGCTAGTAGTTTTAAGCTTACTTTTAAGTAGTTTGGTAAGCTAATGTGATGAATTTGACTTCTTACTTTTCCCATATTTTGCGTTTGTTGGTTTTTAAGAACTATATTAGTTTCTTGTTAGTACTACATTGACGGAGTCAGTGTTTGCGCTGATTGTTCAATTACTCTGATATGATTGTTGTTGAACACGAGAGTTCGAACATGATGTCAGAGGGGTGCCTCGGCCGCCATTTACTTACACCCTCTTTTTAATGAGAAAAAAAAAGGGAAGCTCACTAGCCAGCGAGCCTTTTTGTTTTTTTTTTTAAATTGCACGAAAACCACCATCTTTCATGTAATAAGACCCAATCCAAATTATTGGGCAAATTTTTGAATCTACTCGGTGTATCTAGCACAATATATCATATTTGTCAAGTCAAGCTAATCTCAACATCATCAATTATGAGGTATTTGTGGGCACATCAAATATTATATACGTGAGTACATATTTTATGCATTGTTATATTGCTAGAGACGGGTGAAAAAATGCGTCATTGCGCTAGTGACTCACTTGCTCAGCATAAACCTTTAGAAACCCTATCTTCCCAAGTCAAACTCCCACTACCCGGTCACTACTGCCGCCTACCCTCACCACCGACCTCGCCATCACCTTAACTTTCACTCACTCAATCAAGTTCAGGTCATTTTCATTGAATCAAGACGAAAAGCTAGAAAAAAAGCCCTTTAAATCGAAACAAGCCAAGTAAGTACCATCTCTCTCATTTTCTCTTGTTTTTCTAGTGAACTTAACTGCCTGTAGTTAATTATAAGGCCATTGTATTTGTTGGTCCACCATGGCCATAATCTAAATGGCCCCTCCCTTTCCCCACCATGTCAGTCTCTTCACTATACATGTAAGCAAGATCCAATAATGACCTGTTTAATTCTCTGTAGGTACTTTTGTCTTGTTTATTTATTGTATTTGAATACATTTATGCAATTAGCTAGAACTAAAAACAGAATACTCTGCAATATGTTACACTTAACAAACTTCAGCTTCTCCTTTTGATTTTCTTTCACATAACTCCTCTCTATCTTCATCATCTCCACCACAAATTTAGCTTGCTGAAAATAGCCTCATTGTATTTTCGGGTTCTAAGTTGTGGAGAGAAAATAAATTTTACTGTGAGAAATCTTTTTTTTATTATTTCATTGCACATGGGGGTGAGAAGGTGGGAGGGGTAAAATAGTAAAGGGTGCTTAAATACATTACTATATAAGGAAACGTAAAGATTTCCATGGTCCAAACATAAGTGGAAAGCGTAAAGATTTCCGTGGACCGGAGGGAGTAATTACATAAATTCTGGAGTTTTCAGAGTATATGAATGTTGTGAGTTCGATCTTGGCAATTGAAATTGTTTAGGCATTTGTACCTTTGTGGAGGGCAGTCAACAGTAGGAGGATAAGAACTTAGAAGCCTAATTTGATCTTTTTGGTTCTTTGTTTGAGGTAAACACCATGTTTACACCATTACACGAACCTGATAACATTCGGACCAAAGTAATCCGAATGAATCCGAATCGATATCTAGCTATATTCTAAATACATATGACCCACAATGATCCGGTATCCAAATGACGGAAAAAGTATGAACATGATATCTAAGAGTACCCTGGTGTCACTATGATCGAATTAAGTTCTCATAAAAACTAAGCATAACACAACATGGTTGTGGTATGACCAGAAAGGATTTATTAGCTGTAATTTGTTGTACCATAGGCTTGGAGTTTAAATTCGTATCACATTACGCAAAAGTAGCTTCCTCTCCCTATTCCTCCCTTAGCCTACAAAGCGAATCTGCAGAAACTCCAACATGATCAAATGGACAGACCCAAGACACCCAAAATTCCAAAAAGTTGAAACCAAAGATAGAGCACCATATCTGTATCCCAATGAAAAAAGATATGCACAGACGTCTTGTTACTAGCTGAACAAATCATACACATGTCCCTGACCTGGGCTCCTCCTCTGAAGCACATCATTGGTCCTTAACTCTCCCCAAAGCCAAGGTCCCCAAGAAGGCTCTAACCTTCAATGAAACCTTTGCTTTCCTAAGGAAGTTGAGAATAGGAAAGGAAGCATAAAGGCAGGCGCGCTAAGACATGCCAAAAAAGTTTTCGAAGAGACCATGCCTGAAGAATCACCCTTCCATGCTCTAGTATCTTCACTGCCAGAAAAGAGAATGGTATCCAAAATCGGAATCAAAGACATGAGCTCTTCCATTTTGAAAAGTTCCTTAGGTTTGATAAAAAAAATTTTTGGTGACATATGTATGTTTTATATTGTTACATTTTATTGCAAATTTACATGAAACAGAGAGATAGTCCCTCTGTCAAGAAATAGAATTAGTCACCAGTCTAGGATATCGAATGTTTGGTTGCCTATGATGATGCTCCTCTCAAGTTACGCCCTCATTTCCATGGCATGGGTGTTCTTTAGGTACCCCTGTAATTTGAAGTCTACATATGTCTTCATCAAGCTTATACAATTTAAATTTTGATTGCAGAGTTTACGACCCAAGGGATTTCACCGAGCTGCAATCATCATAACTTATAAGTGAGATGGAGATAACTAATGTTTCTGACTTTGAAATAATCGCCAAAGAAAAATTGCCGAAGATGGTTTATGATTTTTACGCCTCAGGTGCTGATGATCAATGGACTCTCAAAGAGAACAAAACTGCTTTTTCCAGGATTTTGTAAGCATAGTTATATTCAATGACACTTAACTTTTTGAGAGTCAATGGCATTTTAAGGGGTAAATAGCATTGTCTTACTTTATACACCAGAAAGTACTTTTAATGGTTATCTTAAGACATATTTCAATTCTCTTGTGATGGTTTTCTTTAGGGAAGCTCTTAGGAAGTTAAAATGGACAGAGTTCTATGGATTTGTTTTTGTGCATCAATCGCTATTTGTTTAGAAATAAAATTGATTGCATAAAGTATGGTAACAAATTGATGCAGTTATCATTTGCCTGGCTGGGTCTACGACATAATGTTTTTGAAAGTTGAATGGTTTCTTTTATTTTGACAATTTTTCTTATTTTATGAAAAATTATATTAGACGTGCAAACATTAATCATGTATATAGAACTATTTTCCCCTTTACTTAAAAATGTCCACTAAGAATGTTAGGGAAGTCAACTCTGAACCTAATTAGCTAGCTAAGTTGCCTAAGTAAGGGCTTGGGTGGAAAAAGGATTTTTGTTAATTTATGGCTGTAGTGATGGGTCTTGTGGCGTCAAAACTATATATATATATATCTTGGTGTAATTGGTCTCCTTATGAGTAACATTTCTTATCTCTGTTGAATATAATGAACAACTAAAATGAAAACGCCGCAAGGTATGTACCAAAATATTTCTAAATGTGAGGATGTCACAGGAACACCAAATAATATGTGAAGGGTAATTTTGTTTTAGCCCAAGGAAACATTGTATAGTTGTCATGTTTTATTTTGGCTGTAGACTACTACTGGTATTAAGTTGTTACACTGAACCTTGTATCCTAGGTTGATTTAGGTTCACAATGACTCCTAACTCCTTTTCCTGACATTGTCGTAGATTACGACCACGAGTTCTCATCGATGTAAGCTCCATAGATACTACAACCACTATCTTCGGTTTAAAGATCTCCATGCCCATCATGGTTGCTCCTTTAGCTATGCAAGGAATGGCTCATCCTGAAGGTATAATTTCATAAAGTTTTGTCCTCATCTTCAATTTAATCTCAAGTTGCTGAAACTGTCTCACTGAGGTGTCCAAGTAAATCATGTCTGTTGCCATAAATCATGAGAATGATTGAAATACCTTACAAACAAAGCCTCATGAATGTAAAATGTTTGGCATGTAGTTTTATAGTTACTGTATTTGTCGCTGCAAGTCAGATAACTCCAGATGTCCATCCGGCTTCAAGTACACTCCTTTCACCCATCTCACCCGAAGAGTTTCTTATGTAGCAGCAACTGCCCATAGAGGGGTGTGTTTTATCTTCATGGTCGTTCTTATAATAGTCTATCTTGAAAGTTTGGTTCTAATGTGGCTTGGGGGCTAGATTCATTTGTTCTTGACACAAAAGGTTGTCCATCTCAATTTATATCATGTAAAGTGATTTCTTATGATATGCTATGATTTTAGATAGTAATGTAGGAGATACAAATGGCATATTTACAGAAAAAAAACGTTGTTTTCTTACAGGAGAGAGTGCGACAGCAAGAGCAGTATCTGCTGCTGACACGGTTATGGTATGGATGCTCTTCTGTTTATGACAAATTAACTAACAGTTCACAATCCTTGTTTTTTTTTCTTTCTTTTCTTTGAGAATTTCGCTTGATGCAGACACTGTCCGCATGGGCAACATCTAGTATAGAGGAAGTTGCTGCTACTGGACCTGGTAATCGGTTTTTACAGATCTATGTGAGTAAATTTAATATTCTTCTCTTTGTTGCTAGTAAAGTTAACCACTTCATCTTGAAAATTGCTTAGTAGTAAGATTTATCAATTGAATTCCAATCATATTTATATCTATAAATGTTTTCTAGAAGGGTAAAGAAAGGCTGTTATGAGGTTCTCTTCTTGAGTCCTGCACCTAACGCATCATCATAAAGGATGTCATCAAACTCATGGGAATATGATCTATCCCAAAAGGTCTCAATCTGATCACTTACTCAAATGCTGCCATCCAAACTGCTGCTCTGTGTCCTGTTTCCTTCCCTGTATACCACATGTCCTATAGGGATTGAAATCCTCTCCATTTCTTCTCTCTCCATTTCCTAAATGGAGGGTTAGATCTCCTTTCTTATTTTGCCTGTTTAAATTTATTTAATTCAAAATTTGGTTAGATGGAGATCTCACCCTCCATTTAGTAAATGGAGGCCTCCATTTCTTTTAGCAAATGGAGAGGATCCCAACTCGTCCTACAGTCCTACTATAACTAGGTTGCATTGTAACGACCAAGTTCTCTCTAATTGTCATGAGTACCCAGGAGAGCTAAATATCAGGGTCTAACAGTGTGAACTCCATTTCAAGTTAACAGCAATCTTTATTTGTGTCAAACCACTACTGCAGTTCTGCCTTCAGTTTGTTGAGGCACCTGCAGTACTACCAGCTAGAGGAGTTAGGGCCTGTTCCTGAAAGGGGTATCCCTTACATATTCATTCACCGAGAAGGTCAATAATATATGTTTTGACCTATATATTTCTAGCCTAGTCCATTTCACAGTCGTACTACTATTCTGATACGCCATGAGTTCTGATATTAATAAGTTTGTTAGCATTGTAGAAACGTTCTCGAGCAATCTAGTTCCCTACAACAGAAACTATTGATTCATGAAACTAAAGACCCTGTCTATTTGGTTTCCGTTATTAATTTAAGCTACATTTTATGCGGCTAAGTAGCCCCAAACTCAACTTTATATTCTCTAATATATTCTTTGTTTTTTGTTTTTTTTTGTGATTGTATGTTTATGTTCTGGTCAGCTGATCAATGGTCACATTTCTCATGGTTTAGGCAACAAGAGACAGGAATATCATGTTAGGTCTTGTTAAAAGAGCTGAAAAAGCTGGTTTTAAAGCTCTAGTTATGACAGTTGATAATGCCAGGCTAGCCCGGAGAGAGGCTGACATCAAGAATAGGTAATTTGTACATCTGACACGCTTATTGGAATTTGTTCAATATTTTGTGTCAGTGATTTCAGTTTGGTTTCGGAAACAGCCTCGCTCCCTGCTAGGCGACTAGTTAGGGGTAAGACTGCGTATATGGGGACCTCCCCAGAACCCACCCTCGGCGGGACATTTACTGGGTGGTTGTTGTTGTTGTTGTAGTAGTGATTTCAATTTGGTGTATGAGCTTTCTAGTAGTCGTCATTAGCATCATATTCTTGGTTTAATCTTTCACACAATGCAGATTTGATCTCGCACCTCACTTGACATTGAAGAATTTTGAGGGATTGAATCTTGGTGAGAATAACAAGGTAATCTGTAATTGACTCAATGACACACATATTCGCTGATCTATGTCGAAGTTGAGGTAATTTATGTTGTTTTCTTACCTATGCCAAATAAAATGAACTCGCAGAAAAATGGATCTCGGTTAGCTGCCTATGTTACTCTGCAACCTGACCCGTCTTTCAGTTGGAAGGTAATAATATGATTTACATTAATATATATCTTATAGACTTTATTAATGAAAATAAAATGTATAGTAAAAGGTTCTTCTTAGCCATGTTTGTAGGATTTAGAGTGGCTTCAGTCAATCACCGAATTGCCAATTTTGTTGAAAGGAGTGCTCACTGCTGAGGATGGTAAGCAAAATTATTTACAAACAAAGCACAAGGCAATGAGAGACAGGGTTTTGGAATACTTTCTGAAAGTTCCTTTATTCTCTCATGCTAATTGGTTTTTTTTGGTTATCTACAGCGAAACTAGCAGTACAAGCTAATGCATCGGGAATCATTGTTTCCAATCATGGAGCTCGACAACTTGATTATGTACCTCCAACAGTCATGGTTTTGGAAGAGGTAGCTACGCTTAGCTAGGAGACATTAATTAAATGATTTGTTCTCACTACCAAACTAGCTTCGACACGTCTTTTTTTTTTGTTGACCTAGGACTATTGAGTATATATTTTTATGTTTACTGGCACAAAAGTCATAAAGAATTGATCTAGAACATAATGGAGTTTTATCTCACTATCAAGAGTATCAAATTTGTTTAATTTCTCTAGAGCCTAGGCATCATTAGTTTGTATCTTATCTTGAATGCTGAGAGTCAAATCTAAAACACTGTATTTTGACTAATATGTATGGCTTATGCAACGTTCGCTTTTAAATAATCATTGTCCACTCATCATAAATTTCAGGTCGTCAAAGCTGTAAAAGGTCAAATTCCCATTTTCTTGGATGGCGGTATACGTCGTGGGACAGATGTTTTCAAATCCTTGGCTCTTGGAGCAGCTGGAGTATTTGTAAGTGATCAACAAGTCTGGTTTCTGCATTAGCATCAACTTATGTGACTTGCAATGGGCTTTGGCTTATCAATAACATTTTGCATGTTTTTTTTTATTTGGAACCGCAGAAAAAATTGTATTAGGCAACTTATTGCCAAAAATTCAACCTAAAGCCTGAGAGCCCTCAATCATAAAGTACAAGCATATACAACAGCTACAAGAGACCTCTTAATTACATCAATGCGTCCACCGTACAGCTTACCTCCTCTCCCTACCTCCTCCTTGCCTAAAATATCAGCCTCACCATTTCGCTCCCTAAACTGCTAAGGATGTCTTCTAGATGATACCTCGTAGTGCCACCACAACCAGCAGGGCGTGGTTTTCCAATGGCGGATCCATCTGAAATGAAAGCCAGCCACCCCTCTCAAAGGTTTCCAACTATGATCAGACCTGTCCAGTTTTGCAGCAGACTGGTATAGTACTATAGTCCCACAATAGTGGTAGGGGCCTGAGACCATTGGTGATATCCATGGGGGCCTACTGAAGTTACGGATGTGATCCACCTCCAGGATGACAGCTTGATAAGTTCATGTAGCTCAGGAGTCACGACAAGAAAAATAATTCGGTTGAAAACAGATCTGATTGCGTGCCAATCAAACACACCACACTGTCCACACCACCGTAAAGAAAATACATGTCCATGCTTTCCCCGCTTGAGATTTCTTGGGTTAAATCTGCCACGGACTTAATTATAATAGCTTGCAAAGAGTGAGGTAAACATCATTGAAAGCCCCACCAAGAGTAAGTCACCTGTACTGCGTAATGGCACTGAATGAACAGGTTCTGAGTAGTCTCGCATACTTCATTACATAAGGGAAATAGCCTGTTGTCTTCATCCATTGGAACTCCTCTCAGGCTAAGATTATGCTTGGTGGCAATTCCAAAAGACTTGTACTGTGCTGGGTGCTTGTGATTTCCAGATGAGAGGAGATTGACCATCTCCCAATGAGAGTGAGTAGCTTGAGTGCATGCCATCACTTCTTTTTAATTTAAGATCAAAAGCATACCATAGCACTTTCTCATTGTAAAGTCCCTATGTATATCAAACATAGGGGGGGCGGGGAGACTGAGCCCTATGCGAATTCGTGAAAGGTAATGGGCGTAGGGTTCAGTCAGCCTGCACCCGAACTGAGACTCTCAGAGTCTGATATAGCTAGCAGGCTAGCTTTGTTTTTCTTTAACTTTTCTGGGTGTGCTTCTTGCTTTTTTGAAATAGCTAATTACAAGAAAATATTTATATATAAATAGGAAAGAAGATTAAAAGAAACTGATTGGTGACATTATTGTACCCCTGTTTGGCTGTTTGTGGATATATGGGCTAAACGGAGTTCTTGGGTTGTTTCTTCTTGACGCCTAACTCCTCTGACCATTAGGACCATGGCTACAAACTTCCTTGGCGTTGTTATTGTTTTTTTTTGTTGGCACGGCAAAACAATATTTATATTTAAGTAGGCAACTAATTGCCATTCAAACAACAACAAAGTAGAAGGCCCTTAGAGCCCACCCTTATACCTCCTAACAAAACAATGTCTTGTGTGGATTTAGTTGTCGTGGACCAAGTAATTTTGAGGGGTGGCTCCAGGTGAAGTAGGGGTTGGCTCCAAGTGAAGTAATTTTGAGGGGTGACTCCAGGTGAAGTATGGGGTAGCTCCAGGTAAAGTACGGGGTGACTCCAGGTAAAGTAGGGGTGCTGCCAAGTATAAATTTGAGGGGTGACTTTAGGTGAAGTAGGGGTGGCTCTAAGTGAAGTAGGGGTTGGCTCCAAGTGCAGTAGGGGGTGACTCCAGGTATTGGTCCACCATGGACTAAGTCCACACAAGTTTTTGTAATCTATACAAAAGAACGAGCAACATGTTTTGTATGGACTTGGTCCACCATGGACCAAGTAAATTTGAGGGGTGACTCCAGATGAAGTAGGGGGTGGCTCCACTATTAGAAGGGTGGTTTTAGGTGAAGTAAGGGGTGACTCCACTATTAGAAGGGTGGCTCCAAGTGAAATATGGGGTGTCTCCACTATTAGAGGGGTGGCGCCAAGTATAAATTTGAGAGGTTGCTCTAGGTGAAGGAGGGGGTGTCTCCACTATTAGAGGGGTGACGCCAAATATAAATTTGAGGGGTGGCTCCAGGTGAAATAGGGGGTGACTCCACTATTAGAAGGGTGGCTCCAGGTGAGTATGGGGTAACTCCACTATTAGATGGGTCTCTCCAAGTGAAGTATTGGTCCACCATGAAATAAGTCCACACGAATTTTTGTAAGCAACTAGTAGAGTAGTAACTATACAGCCGTCAAAGGTGATGGCTTATGTCCTCATCTTAAAACTCCAAACATTATAAGCATTAATTCTTGCAGATCAAGCTGTATACAAAATTACAAACCATTACTTACCAGTTCCCACCAGCGAAATATTTGTTACGTACGAAGGAGAGGTGATAGTTCTTTAAGAGGTGGAGACCACCATTAGCAGAGTTGATTCCATTAAATTACCTTAAATATGATGAGCTTCAACGATGGTGCACGAATTGACATTTCGCTCATGCGTGTGTCAATTAATGGTGCCATAAACTTTGTAATAGACTGGCTAGCACGGAACTGATTGCTTTTTATGTACGTACAAAAACAAATTTTTATTATATGAATTTCTTTTATTATGAGTTTCAATCATAGCAAAAAAGATGGAACGATTTCCTTAAAAAGGGTTATTTTAGAATGTAATATCCAGGTTGGGTTAGAAAGTATTTCCCATGAGGGTGTCCATGTAGGTTTGGGATGTCACGAGCCATGTTTTTTTTTCTCGATTTAGAACTAAAGTCGCCATCAGGCACAATGACTTCCACAATGCAAAGTCGCTAACGGACATCGACTTCCACAAAGGAAAGTTGCTATCGCGAATAGCGACTTTCTTCGGCACTCTTCTCCACCACCCTCTGCAGTTATTTCTCGAATCAGATTAACTTGCTTGCGCGGGTAATGACTTTATGTACCACTTAAGTCGCTGTCGTGTTGACAGCGACTTCACGAAACAAAACACGCTTTCCTCGGTAGCGACTTCACGAAACAAAACAAGCTCTCCTCTGTAGCGACTTGCGTCTGTGGGACGAAAAAAAGTAGCCTCTTTCGAGGAAATCGTTCTAAAAGATTAATAGATGTAGTGTCATCGTACAACTAGTTTTATCGTATAAAAATTCAGCTCTGGCAATTGAAAATTTTATGTGTCGGTCATTTTATGATTACGTTCTTCCTTTGTTATAGATTGGCAGACCAACAGTTTTCTCTTTAGCTGTTGATGGAGAGGCTGGCGTGCGAAAAATGCTTCAAAAGCTTCATGATGAGTTCGAGCTTGCTATGGCTTTGTGCGGATGTCGATCAATCAAGGAGATTATACGTAACCATATTATGAGCACAAACGAATATCTAGTTGCTCCTAGAGAGTGAACTTTCATGACTTCTTTAACATTTGTTGTATCATAGATTGCGAAGCACATTAATGAACATTTCATATTACTCTGCCAGATTCTCCATGTGAAGTTGCAATGTATTAGCAAATGATTAATATTTTCAGATTACTCATTGCAAAGGCAACATTTGTTGTCGTTAATACAATGATATCCCAATATATTTTAGCAATCTATCCTTTGTTTTTAGTCTCCCTAGGCAAGCCAACCATATAAAAGATTTCCACCTTTGAAGGTGCCAGTCCACGCCACACCCCACGTAGAGCTTAAACCGTACGATTCTCTTTCATAGCCATAAGTTCATAGCGAGTAGACTTGACAGAGAATTCGCCACTGGTGCTTGGCTCCTAAATGACTAGATCTTTTATATCAGGGCACAAGTGAACTTGATTCAAAATAGTGAAGAGCTCCTCCTTTCGTTCCTCTTCCCACGCAAGAAAATTGTTTGCACCAACAAATATTCCATTACCATACCCTCTCATCCCAGAAACAACCTAAGGAGGTTACACACACTTCAGGGTTAGTTGCAAGAGCATAGATTAGAGTATTGGGAACTTCTATGTAAGTGGTTGTGTTGTGCCATCGATTAGCAAGCATTTGGTGTAGTCCTTTCATTGCCAACATTTCAGCATGTGTAAGAGAGTGAGTACGGCATTTCTTCTTAAAGTTAAAGAACATTCCAACATCATTTTTCATCTTTAAGCACTGTACCCAAACCAGCCATGCTAGTCTTAAATCATAAGCTGCATCCACAATAAAGACAAAACAAGTAGCTACCGTTCTATACTTCCATTTCAAATGAGTTATTATCTGCTACTCCAAATTCCCAAGAAGCATCAAAGGAGTTTCTCTTAAGCCAAGTGGGGAGGTGAAGGGTATATAGATGTTCAATGATCTTATTGGTTCCTTGATTACCAATGTTCCAAATGGTGCACGCAAAATAAGTAGGCCACGACATGTTGTGCAGTCATGATCATCTGACCCATGATGTTTACCATTTCCTATCCCAACTACATCATGATCATCCGTGATTTTGTCATGCATACCAATTTGATACAAATAAAATTTAAAAAGTTGTGAGAGATATTAAACCACATATTAAGAGATAACTAATCCTTCAAATCAACATTGCTTCAAAAGGTCTTAGAAACATGCAGAGATCCCAAAAATCATGAGTTGCTACACAGGTTAAGATCCTCTACATTTACTAAAAGAAATGGAGGCTTTCATTTACTAATATGTAGGGTCATATCTCTCTCTTTTAGTTTACTGAAACACTGCAACAAAAATGCTAATTGCCCACGCTAAAAAAGTTGATTCTTAACATTTATAAGTGTGGGAAAAAAAGTTTTTCCACGCTTTAAAAAGCATGGAAAAAATCAATATGGAGATTTTCCACGCTTTTGAGTGTCAACTTTTTCTAATCTTTTGGTTGTAGAAAATTTAACTTTCTCCACGCTAATAAGTGTCGAATTTTTCCATTTTACTTTGAAGGTGGAAGATTTCTTTCCTCAATAGTGTTGTAAAAAGGGCGGGAATTTGTAACACCACAAAAACAATAACAAATTTTGGTGGGAGAATCACCGTAGCCAACCATTGTATGTCACATAACAAGCTCTTATTATTCATTCACTAGGGGGAAAAATAGGAAGTACAGTATACAATTTTGCCCCTGCAAAGAACCCTAACAGACAAACAATTATCTCTCAACATAATACAAAAGCCAACCCAAATAACCCCTCACACAAGCTAATGAAATCCTAAATAGACAAAATATTACAATAAATTTTGAATTGTATCAAGCTACAGATCTATTGTGTTGTTAACGAGCCTGAATTCTGCTCCCTTTATATTCCATAAAATGATGCTGAAACAGCTCCCCTTATAGCTTACTGCAATAAGTTTTGATCACACTAAGTCTGGAACCCCTTGAGCTTCCTGTGTGAGCCCTACGGGTTTACAAGTAGTAATGCCAAGCCATTTCAAGATATTAGATCAGATTTCAGTACATAGGATGCAGCAAAAGAGATATCCTGCGGATTTAGGTTCATGACAAATATGACAATTGAAATGGTAGAATTCCCACCTCAAGTTGATCCCCTTGATATATTTATGACACTCTGCATAATTCAAAAACAAAACAAATTCACACTCATGAATTTGTATTCACTTTTTGTAAAACATGATTTTTGCATTGTAGCTTTCAGATAAACATAAGCTGAAAAGCCTTACTTGCATCGGATAACAGGAGTAGGCTTTAAAGCCTTCGGCCAATCTCTAATGGCACTGTTGTGTTTGGAAAACTATGTACTACACAAATCATTCACATTAAATATCAAATGGAATGAACATGGGCTGCTGGCTGTGCTGTAACAGCGGTTGATTGGTTGCTACTGTAACTGCATCTGCTGGCTGGTGCTGTAACCAGAACCTGGTGGCTGCTGCTGTAACCAGCAGCTACTGGCTGTTACTGGCAGCTATAACTAGCGGTTGCTTGCTGTTATAATCAGCAGTTGATGCCTGCTGTAATCAGCAGTTGATGCCTGCTGGAACACCTTTTCCTCAAAATTGCATGACATCTTTTGATCCATGGCCACCGAATTACTGTGATAGATACTAAGTACAGACACTGTACGAAACAAAGGTTATACAGGGTACCACAGTTTTAAGACAGATCAGCCATGATTGACTCATTCATTTACAAGAGAACTCCAAAGTGATCACCAGCTTGAACAACTAAGTGAACAAGACATTGGACAATGACTTTTGTATGTCAATGATTCTATTTCGTTCAGTAGGAAATACAACATTTGGTGCTCCTTGATTTTATACGAGAAAGGTTTTTATCAATTACTGAGGAAAGATTGCCTATATACTGCTTAGGCACAGAAATTTAGTGCTTCCAGTTGTTTAAAACACTAAGCCAGGGGCTAAATTCATGCCAAGGATTGCAAACTCACACTAATAAAATATTTTTCTTTTAAAATACTCCTACTACTACACCAAATATAGAATTGGGTAACCAGCTTTCGTTCAAACAACTAAGTCCTGACAGATAGATATGGACACCAACCCATGGGAAATATATTCATTTTTCCAACATACATGTAGTATTGTATCACAATGCTTCGTTGGCGATAAATACACAATGGAAATAACATGATACTAATCACACGCCAACTTTTAAGTTAATATGATGATGACATGACTAAGACACTAATGAGTTGGGATTTCATTGCCACAAACCACAAATTCAAGCAACAAAACCAACTATTGTTACTTCTTGTCCTTAATTGCGCACTTTAACATAATAAACCATCGGAACAAGTTTCTATCGAAAAAAACTAATGAGGTAATGAATAGAAAGTAACCAATGAAATTCACAACACAGTGTTTCTTAGAATTCTGCAGATTTAAACAATTAGTCCAAATGGTGATATAAAGTCATCAATGCTAGCCCAACAACAACCCACGATGAACAAATAAAAATGAGATATACCTGCACAGAACATGACCTTGTTGCTCATCAATTCTGCACATTACAACAAATGTTTAAGTTAGCAGCACAACATAGAATCAAAGGGCCAAGCACAAATAGCAGCAAAAGAGATATGATACATAGAACCTTCAAATACCCCCCAAAAATGAAAGTTAAATGGGATCTGGAAGCAAACCAGTATAAGGGGATATCAAAAGGCCTGCTTCTTCAGACAATAACCCTCAGCCTCTGCCCACAATATCCCAAAAGATTGCAAACAACTACTAGTACCAAATTCAATGCTACAACCTACTGACATGATTCCTAGGAATTGTTTTTGGTAAATAAATGCTTTTCATCAAACTGTCAAGCGGCAGCAAATACTTTAGTCTATGAACCTAAAATTTATGATCAGAAATGTGATAGAAAGAAAACTAACTTAACTTTATTTCTCAATTCAGGCAGAATCTTTTGTACTTACAATAATGCGGCATCTGAAGCATTGGAATTTCACCGCTCTCTTTTACACACCCCTGTAAACTAAAACAATAAATAAATAAATATATATATATATATATATAACAAATGGTCACAAATCATCAAAATCACTGTAAACTCAAAACATTGTGCCATAGAAACCTCTTAGAACAATACAGCTCATTCCCCTCCTAATTATTGTTTCTTACCCCTATTTCCTTCTCATTTTGGCTCAGCTAAACCTTAGGAGTGTGTCAAAAGGAGTGGAGAACAGTAGCTCTACAACAGCTCTAACATTAGCAAGTAACATTCGAAAATATGGATAGATTCAGGATTAGCCAATAGCATTTAGACAACTCTGGTATGTAACACATGAAAAAATCATGATCTAATTCTCTCATCTTCTTACCTAACTTCAGAAGTTCAAACAAAGGAACCAAAATAAAGAAAATAATAGGACAATGATGCTATCAAGCATCAAGTTCATAGGCACGCAAATATTGAATCCAAAATTAATTTACCTTTCCGAAACAGAATGCAACAAATACATCAACAAGAATGCAGTAGCAGCATCACAAATAACAGCAACAACTCACATATGCAGATATATTAAGAATATATTTATCAAGAACCATGCATAAACTTTTTTACATCAATGTCCACTGGTATAAAACTCACCAGTTTTCAAACAGATGAAAACAACTTCATGCCACTATACTTTTGACCTGCATCACATCAACGATCTTACCACTTTCTAGGTAGGTTATTCATACCCATCATAATCATGTACATTAGTATTAAACGATCAAAACAGACCCTTGAGACATCACGGGTAGGCAACCAAGGCCTTGACAACATGTGCCCTGCAACCAGGAGCACAACAACTAACATATTCCGCATATAGATGCGACAACTACCAAATCATCATTTGAATGTAGCAACCAGAGCGCACTAACAACATCATAAATGACAGAAGTAGCTCACACACACACCAACACGTCAAAACAGTCCCCACATTGGTACACCAACAGCTCACACATACAAGAATCAAGCTTGAATAGGCTGAAACAAGTCTGAACTCGGCAGCAGAATATAACACAGTAACATTGGAAAAATCTTCATCTAATTCCTGAATACTAATCCTAATAATTCCATATTTACTCCACACCTAGTACACTTGATGTTCATTGAATTTTCAGATTTCAAACACATAGAAACTAAGCATAAAAAGGTTAAAACAGATCTGAAACACAGTATGTCAAAATATGTATGTGCTTGCCAAATTGTGCCATACAAACCTCTTAAAACAATACAGCTCAATCCCCTCCTAATTTTTGTTTCTTACCCCTATTTCCTTGTCATTTTGGCTGAGCTAAACCTTATCAGTGTGCCGAAAGGAGTGCAGAGCGACATTACCATGTAACATTCAAAAATATATAACCATAGTTTCAGAATTAGCCTCTTTAGCCTCTATACAAGTCTGGCATGCAATAAGTGATAAAATCATGATCTAATTCTCTCATCCTCTTACCTAATTTCATAAATTAAAATAAAGGAACCAAACTAGTGAAAATAATAGGACAATGATGCTATCAAGTATCAGCAGGTCCATGGGCACGTTACTGAATTCAAGATTAATTTACTATAATCACAAAAACAAAACAAGAATACACAGAACCTAATAGGCCAAACAGCTTCATTAGTAAGACATCAACTAGAATAACCTTTGCTCTACACTTCTACAAAATGTTCAAAAAATAAAACCTAATTAATAAATCAGTGGAGTCAAATACGTGATGAATTTTATAAAATATGCTTTCACGATGGAAATTGAAGCTGGTCGATTAGGGTTCCCATGTTCGACTTCTAAAACTATGGTTGAATGAATGCTATTCAGACCTTAGCAGTATCCAGCGGGATAAATTTGTGTCTCTCTGTATACCTCATTATAACTCTGATTTTATCCTTTTGCCCCTTTTGCTAACAGTAATTTCCACTTCATTTTCATCGCATAGTTCGTGGTATTACAATACAAGTACCAATTAGTACCAATCTATTCAAGCCCCACTATTAGCAGTTTTACCACCGACTTATTTTGGTACCCAAAATTTCGTCGTGATTATCACTCATCATAGTACATATTCTCTCTCTCTCCTATTCTCTGCTACTATTACTCACTCACTCTCCCACACAGCTTTATAAAATATGATAAATCATGACCCAATTTCCTTATGAATCTTCAAGTTTACCCCTTTCTAATTGAACGAATGCTATTGAACATAAGGTAGTGGAAAGTAAATAAACAAGAGAATATGCTTGAATTGAATGTAACATCGAGGGAATTGGTATATACCTTGTCCTTGTGTAATGCGAATTCCAATCAGTTACGTTCTCTCTCTTCTTCACCTATGTAATTCGTGGGTTGTGTGCTGCTCTATCTCTTGTCGCCGTTGTAATTGCTTGCTTGGCTCTCTCTCACTTCCTCGTTGTAATCCTTTCCAGTCCTTGTTCTCAACAGAGCAGTAGTTGAGATTTGGGAGGAAACGATGGGGGGGGGGGGGGTGACGACTGGAAGACGACGTGTGTTTTTCTCCCTTTTATTTTTTTTATATTTTAAGCGCTAAATTGAGTCGTGAAAATTAGGATTAGTGATTAATAAAATCGGGCTCCACACTGAAAAGCGTGCTAAAAATTAGGATTTTCCACACTTATTATAGTGAAAAGCCTTTTGAATTTTGTACACATTTTGAAGCTTCGGCAAACCTCTGTTTTTTCCCCCAATCAAGTTGACGCTTTGTAAAGCGCGGAAAAAAAAGCGTCTACTATTAGCAAATTTGTTGTAGTAAAAGAGAGTCTAACCCTCCATTAAGTAAATGAAATCAAATGAAATGGAGATGATCCCTACTTTGGATCATCTCTATCTACTAAAAGAAATGGAGAGGATCCTGACTCTTGATACACAATCTCTTAAAACATGCAAAGTTTTCCAAAACAGATGAACAAATAGGAGAGTCCAGTAAATTTTCAGTGAAGAGGGTGTTCGTGTATTGTAATCTATCAAACCACACAAATCATAGTGTTGATGTTGGGGGAGTATTATTATTAAGCTTCCAAATCAAGGATAGATCCACATCAATGCTAGAATCGTTGAGGAACTCTTTGTAGGCTTCCTTGAAAGAAACTTTTCAATTGAAAATTGAGGGCCGTCAGGCACATCTTCAGTGGATGAAAGGGAGGGGTAGCCAGAATAGCTTTGATCATATTAAGTGGGAAGCTCATAGAAATTGCATGAAACTTCTAATTGTTATTCACACAGCAGACAATCAATATCTTTTTTTAATTCCAAAAAGGAAATTAACATTGATATTTTCTATCGAAGATTTTGGTATATCTATCGGATAGGCTTCACGTACCAACAATTTTTATAGCCGTGCATCCAATTTTTTTTTCCAACAAATGGGATGGAGAATGCGTGCGAGAAAGAAACTTGAATCACATTCAAAGAGGTTTGCTTTTGCTAAGAGGACAAGAATTGATGTAACAAAAAGGAGCAAGACCAGGCTTAGGTTATATAATGTAGTTGAACCATTTCCAAGAGGCACATTATACTCTCTTTTATGAACTTACATGATTTTAATCACTTTAATAAGATTATCTAAGATAAGGGAATTCTTCCAAAGAAGTTAGACATGTATCATACATGGTTTTGTTACTTAGAATGCCAACACCACCTTTTTATTTGGGATGAAATTAAAGAGGTTTTCATAGTAATGAGATGCATTTTCTTTTTGTTGTCAGTGTCACCCAGAAAAAATCACAATGATTATGTCTAGTTCATCAAAAATGTGCTTAGGAAACTTAGGTTCATCATGGTTATTTTGAGGCAAAACGTGGCATAAGACATGGAGATCTTGTCTCTCGCCTCATGTTTATTCTAATTATGGAATTTTTGTCAAGAATTTTGAAGTTGGCAAGCCTGGATTTAGAGTTCAAGTGGCATTCAATGTGTAAAAGTGTGCAGTTGAACCATCTGTGCTTTTACAGATGATTTAATGGCATTTTGTAAAGCTGAACCAAAATCACTAATTATCCTGATGGAAAGCCTCTCATATTTCTCTTAGGTTACTGGATTGCAAGTAAATAAAGACAAGTCCAACATCTATGTTGCTGGTGTCTCAGAAGCCACAAAAATAAACCTGCAAAACATGTCTGGGTTTAAGGTATGTACTTTCCCAATAAGGTATCTAAGAGTCCCTTTGTCACCTTCAAAATGGTCGAAGTTGGACTGTGACTACATGATTGATAAAATGACTAAGAGGTTAAATGTCCGGGCCTCAAAGCATCTTTCCTATGCTGGACGGGCACAACTTATTAACTACTATGTACTGTTCTCAATTATGTATATTGGTCCAGTATTTTTGTGTTGCCTACAAGGGTTTTAAAAGCTATAGAGCAGAAGTGCAGAAGTGCAGAAGCTTCTTATGGACATCAGCAAAAGAAACCATGGGTAGTAGCTTGAGATTTTATCTGCAAACCGAAAAAAGGTGGAGGTCTAAATTTTAAAAACTGCAGGCGATTCAATATTGCTCTCAATGGGAAGCATATTTGGAATATAGCCACAATAGGATACCGTGTGGGTGCGGTGGGTTAATGGGGTGTATCTGTAAGGGGATTGATTTATGGAGTTAGGTTCCTAAACAAGATAGTAGCTGGTATAGGATGAAAATGAATAAATTCAAGCTGCATTTCCATGTTGCATACAGGGATGATTCAATATGGGAATCTACAGCAAGTGGTGTTTATTCTGCTGGGAGTGGGTATAATTTCTTGCTAGGAACAATACCTAATCAGAGACATGACAATTCGATTAGGGCAGGTTTGAATATGCCACGACAAGTTTCTGTCTATGGCTGGCTCACCTACAGAAGCTACTTACAAAAGATAGAATGCAGCATATGGGCTTCTACAATGGTGATATGTGCTGCTATCTCTATAACAATGGGGATAAAACACACGAGCACTTGTTCTTCTATTGCCCTAGATCCCAGGACCTATTGCAAAAGGTGAAGAATTGGCTGCAATGCTCAACTCACTCCACAACAATCGTAGGTATGCTCAACTGGATAGCTAGACAAAGACAATTTATTTTTTGCAAGATCGTGTATGCATCAACCTTGGCTGCACTGACCTACTAGATTTGGAGAGAAATAAATAATTTGTATTTCTGTGCAAGCTCGTTCTCTAATGAAATAATCTTACAGCAAGTTAGGTTTGCGGTTTGTGCTAGAATTCAGGGAAGTAAAGCCAAGAAACTGTCAAGGACGAGGGATAAAGTCTTTACGTAGAGGGTCATGTATCGAATGGTAGTTTGCTTATGATCTGTTGGTTTCTTATTGAGTTGTAATAAGCATGGTAGTATATGTAAGTCTGGTTTGAGTTCGATTTTGAGGGATATAGATTGAAGGAGAACTCTACCTAGTAGATGACTCTAACATCTACATTGCCTTTAGGTTGTACAACTTCTCTTATTAATTAATACAATGCTATCCTGTTTACCAAAAAAAACAAAAAAAAAGGATTATAGACATTGTATATTGTGAAGGATAATATTCAGGTTGCATCATTGGGACAAGTTCTCCCAACTTTAGATAGATTCTTGGCTTTCCAGTTGGACATTGTGCTTTAAACTTTGTTTTTTTTTATTGATAATTAGAATTCCATTTTATTCAATAGAGAAAAAAGGGAGGTGAAGCTCATATACCACTAAGAGTACACACCATTAGGAGACGACGCTAGATCACACACCGTTAAATCCAAACAAAAAATACCCGATCAAAACCGTACGACTAAAGTCACAAACATCAAACTGAGCCAAACAATAGGACACAATTAAAAGACCATTCTAGATTCCAAAAAGGAATTCAAACCTACAAAGCCATTAAAAAAACAACTAAAGCCATCTTGTGAACACACAGGCCAAACCCACAAACCAACAAGAAAGGGTTAGTTGAACCACCTATAACACCTTCTCAAAGAAATTACCTCCTTGACCGATGTGTGGTACGCTGTTTAGCCCTTTGATGGTCTTTGTAGAATATCTTTGATAGAACACACCTAGATAGACACAAGAAGAGGGGATAGTTGAATTGAGTCTACTACTTTTTGTCGTTTTTCGATTTTGTTGGCTAAGGACCAGAGTTCCTTCTTCTGTTCCTATTAAAATAGAGTTAATGCGGAAACATGTAAAGTAAGTAGCACTGTAGACACAATATTTTTAGCGTGGAAAACCATTCAAGGCTCCATTCAGATGTAAAAACCACGACCTACACTCCTACATGATTTAACAACTACTTATTGTATTATACGAGCTGATGTGTCATACGAGTCTCTCCCATAGACTTCAATACACCCACAACTATACCGGGTTCAACTCAAGCCATCAAAGAGTGACCGCTTACCTCAAACCGTCAAAGAGAACTAAGCTGCCTATAGTCATATGCCACACATGGACACTAGAACTACCTCAGGCCCATGCTTACGCCAAGCCAACACTTGGGAAACACTCCCCAAGGGATTACAACCTTTATGTACTTCTTTTATAAGGAGATGAAATGTTACAAATAAGTCCTAAGTGACATGACTTAGTGACACAAGGAACAAAGTTTGGAACAAGGAACTAGGGTCGTTTTACTTCACTTATGTATGAAGGACACGAGTGAAGGAAAAATGGTTTTTCTTTTGAAAGGTAAACACTTTACTTGTCTTGGCTAACATTCAGTCCACCTCTTATACAGAGGGAGATTACTTAGCCAAGTCATTTTGCAAAACCCAAAGGAATACAAAGGTACAACTTTAAGGAATCATTTTCCAAAGTCAATGAGATACATCAAATCTGATTTGTTTAGTCCTAGAAAACAACCTGGTACATCAAAGAATTAGATTCTCCATGATCCAAAGCATTGGATTGACTTGTGTAAGAGAACATTGCACAAGGCTCCATACAGTAGAAGGTTCCTTTGATTTTTGGCCTTTTTTTCAACTCTAAAACCATGTAGTTTTTGCTTGCTGAAATCTGAAGATAAATATCTTCCAATGAGGCCAAAACACTTTGGACGAAAGTCCAATTTGAAACCAGTTGTAAAAACATTTTCGAATATTTCGAAACTCCTGTTGCGTTGGGAACTGACAAGGGGTCTGGTTCGTCATGTGGTCCATTGTTCCCAGCAGCCTTTAATCTTAATATTGCCCATTACGTTTCAAGCTTTACCAAGTCTATGGCATAAGTGAAAATCACATTACAATAAACAAAATCTGAAAGATACCCAAATATCTTCTTCTTGGTCTTCACTTAATCTTTTCATCACAAAGCAAGCTATCCATCCATGAGCGAGGTTAATTCAAGGTTACATAAGATCACACTTAACAAACTTATTAGTATAATACGGTGCATACTCATAGTTTATTAATCATCAAAACTCAAGACACTCAATAATATTATTTGCACAAACCTTCAAAAACGTGGATCACTCTCTTCTCTATAACAAGTTTTTCCTCCTCTTGTAATTCACATTATTTCTTAAAGAAATATTTATCAAAAGAATTTTCAACAAGCTACAGAGCATCCATCAACCAACTCTCATCAGGGTCAAAATTAAAACTATCTCAATGGATGGTGAAATTATTACCAAGTATAGGCGATCTATTTTTGTGTGATTCCTCCATCATCTCGCTAATATTGATGGCATTGAGTTACTCCTCAAACTCTAAGACATCAGGGGGATTTGTTGGAACCTCACTTAACCTCCCAAACTCATCAAGAAGAGCAACATCAAAAAATGAAACCACGAAAACTCTACATGACTTATTCTTCGTTTTACTCCAAAATGACTCACAGAAGACCCCTTAAACGAGGCCTCAACATCAGAGTGACTCAAATGAAATCCTACAAACCCAACCTCAACTCTAGAAAATTTCCGAATGATTGGAAGCACAACAACTAACATATGAATTTACACTTTCACTCAACTGCAAGGCCAAAGAAGATACAATAGAAGAAAACCCATTATTCTCTGACACAAACATCTCATCAATATCCTATTTAAAGATATAACTACCCGCGCAACATACATCAACGTCATTTTTATATATGGATCACTATCAGAAACTCATCCCCCAAATACTCGTAAGAAAGTGTTGGACACGCATGCGGAACAAAGGTTGAATTATCCAAACAATGTAGAGTAGACCTTGTCTCAATTTTTCACACAATTCTATTGTTGAACACAAGCAAGTTTAAGTCTAAGCACTCATTGTTAATTACACCTTTTGAGGACAACTCCAAGCAAGTCTATGTTTTATTATTATTATTATTAAACATAAAACTATTTGAATTTAAAAAATTAATGAATTTAGAATGTAAAGTGGACTCGGTACTCACGAACTCGGAGGATCCATTCTAATTTTGATAGTGCAATAATCGATGGATTTCAGATCATACTCACCCTTTACTAGTGATATGACATATACTAATCGATGGATATTTGATTATACTCACCCCTAACTAGTTACATACATGAAAAGACCTATGACAATAAATACAAAAAGTGATATCTCTGGAAATAAAAAGGTATTTGTCCCTTTTTTTTAACTTGTTTTCTGCGATTAGCTGAAAAAATAGCGGTAGGTTTTAACTTTTAGAGCTCGTTTACTTGTTTGCAAACAAATGCACTACAATGCAATGCAATTATTTTATAGGGTAAATGTGGGGTGAAAAGTGAAGGAGTGGGAGGAGAGAGATGACAAAAGCGGGGTTAATTGTATCATCCAATGTAATCACAATTGCTTAACTTTTTCCATGTAATAATGATTACTTTGGATGGTGTAAACAATCTCACTTTTCTCATCTCCTTCCTCCTCCTCATTCCTTTTCCGCATCACATCTGCCATACAAAATGATTGCATTGCATTTGATTGCAAGCAAGTAAACGCCACCTAACCAACAAGGGTGGTGGTCTAGTGGTTCCAAGCTTACTCCCAAGTGGTTTGGTAAGGCAATGTCATGGGTTCGAATCCCCATTTTTCCCATGCCTTGTGTCTGCGCGCTGACTTTTAGGAATTATATTTGTCCCCTGTTGGTGCTACGTTGACGTGGACAGTGCTTGCGCTGGTTGTTCAGCTAATCTGATATGTTTGCTAATGAACACGAGAGTCCGAATATAACGTATTAAGGGTGTCTCAATCGTCATTGAATTACACCCTTTTTTGTTTAGCAAAAACAAAAAAAAAAAGAAAAGAAGTAGTAAACACCACCTAAGTATTGGCTCCAGCCTTACCATATAGTAGCTAGTAACTATATAAGCTTTGACGCGGTTAAGGAGAGCAGGCCAACCAAAAAGATATGTTAACTAAATAACTGGGACTGCCAATTGCTATTAGCCGGCTTAGAAACCGTGTAAATCATAGCATTCATATAATACTATTATTGTTTTATTAGCATACCTTTATATGATTATATTTTGTTTGCCAACATTCCTTTTCTGAGTCTTGTACTCCCTCCGTTTCCGAAAAATGATAATATTTACTTTTTGAAGGTAAAAGTTTGTAATATTTACTTTTTGAAGGTCAAATTTTACAAACTTTGACCATTAATTTCAGAAAAAATATAAGAATTTACAATGTAAAAATACTATGGTTGGATTCGTTTTAATTAGTACTTTCGGAAAATCTATTTTTTATATGTTTATGTATTCATATAAACACAAATATTTATGGTCAAAGTAGTGTATTAAAGACTGTGCAAAAGTAAATATTATCATTTTTCTGAAACGAAGGGAGTATTTGTTTTTTTTCCCCTGTTTAACTTTTCCGTGTCCGTGTGTGCTCACTGTCAAGTTGGTTTACATAAGATTATGAGCTGGCAATTGATTTTTTTACTCGTTGTCTAAACACGCAATACTCTTTTCTCCACTATATATATAAGCTGACTGGCTTACTCGTTCTACCTCTTTCCCCCTGTATTCTGTAAGCGTTTCAACACTTCCTCACGTCTTTTATTTGCGTTTTCTCTCTCTTAAAACACATTATTTGAAGCCAATATCAGATTGGATTTTTGAAGTTCAACGCTCAATTTAATTCGGATAATCATCATCTACATTTGCTCAAGGTTAGTCATTTTGTATCTGTCTAATATGCAATTTTTCATCTTGGTGCTCTTTGCTTTTGTTTATGCTTGCATTTTCGCTAAGAATATGGATATTCAATAGTTGTTCATTTGACAATGATATCTAGGAGATATGTGTAGTATTATGTACAAATCTCATTTCTAATCTTTGTTTGTTTCCAAAAAACACCAGACAACAAACCATCTTTTTTCCGTTCTTTCTAGTTGTGATATCTCATTTTTATGGAAGGACAATATCATGTTGTTAGCTTATAACAAATCAGAATTATTCCATTTCCTTTTATGTAATGGTTACATTGATATACATTGGTAAAGTCCGTCAATGAGTCATTATTGTGTACAAAAATCTTGGGTTATTATCGAATTTGAAATTCTAGAGTGATGAATATGTTGGTATGCAGCTATCAAGTTTCCTGTGAGACTAATTCACAGAAAATTGGGTACTATTTAGTATTTAGAAATATAAGGGTAATTTATTATGAATAGTAACCATTATTTATTGACTTAAATGTAACTCTTGTCTCATATAAAGTTACAAATGATGCTCTTATACAAGTTTTTGTGTTAAATCAACTTGTAATCCTCATAAAATGTTTAGGTTGACTTTAAATTTTGACGATAACATAATGTTTTTAGGTTTTCATTTATAAGTACATTGCATTTTGATTTTAACACTAATAATGTCAACACTACACCTTATTCCATGCATGTATTAATAATAATAATTTCGTTGTCTTTAATCACCACAATTTAGGAAATTTGATCCTTTCAATCCATGCTTAAGTTGGAATTTCACCTGCCCTTTTGACTAATTTTTTGCTAATCAACTAAAAAACAAACTTTAGTTGATAAAACGTCATAGTAATACTAGCATTAACCAGGCTGGCACACACAGGAATTAGTCCAGTCCTCAACCGTAGTATGAAACAGCAAGCTTCTACCTACCCCAGAAACTATGAAATGAAATAGTAAAAGGATTTTACAAGTGGAAAATGTCTGTTTCTCATCACAGGCCACAGCTACTAGTGGAAGAAATTTTAAACATAAGGGACCAAGTCTTGATAATAAGCAAACATCATTACAACATTATTCCTAGCTCATGCTTTGAATTAGTTCATAGAATTTGGCAACTTACAATATAGAATTTTCTTCATTGGGTATGCTTTGATTGAATCCCAGCGAAATTAATTGCTTAAAATAAGTCTCTTGGGTTTGACCAATTCACAGAGTTGCCATCACGTTTGTTATTTACTTATTTTGAAGATGGTTGGCACCATGATTTGATCCTATTCATGCATATTGTATTGTATGTAGGCCTCATATATTTGAGTATAAAATAAGGCAATGTCATGGACAGACCATAAAACACTATTATCAGGTCATTAATGCTATATATGGGAATATAGACAAGCTCTACCCTTTTAATAAATGACATTGCAATAATGTTTATCAACTTGATAATAACATCACTCATAATATATGATAGAGGTTTAGCTCATCCAATTGCATGTATGTCTATCATTTTGAATCTGTTTAAACTACGTGTCTAGTAAAATTGGACTTCGGTTATAATAAGTTGGTCATATAGACTGTATGTCAAGTAAACAAAAACCATATGCCTCATCTATAATGGTCATAATAGTGTACAAGATACTAAGATAGAGAATTTTGTTTCTCTAAAAGGAATTTCTTAATTAACTCAGTATATGCAAATATTATGTGAATAGAATCAACAAAGATAACATTATGTGACTCCATATCTGAAAAGATTCTACTATATTTTTGGTATACAGGTTGTAAGTCATTGATTCATTTCAATTGGCACATACAATACAACAACAAGATATGACTGAACGAGTCTACCCAAGGGACTCGCCACCCGTCTCCGGTGAGCATCCTCACTCAAAACCGATCTTCGAATCACCACCGGTGTCTGGCCAACACCACCGGCCCACAATGAGCCAAGACTCTTTCACTTCCTCTAAGATGAGCTACGCTGGCTACGGCTATGGCGCGCCCAACCCAGGGACCTACGTGGTGCAGGTTCCAAAGGACCAGATTTACCGGGTCCCACCGCCCGAGAATGCCCACAAGTACAAGCTGTACACCCAAAGGAAGGCCAGCCGAAGTCGATGTAGGTGCTGCATTTGCTCAATTCTTGTGGGAATACTCATTTTCATTATCCTCCTTGCTATCCTATTCGGCATTTTTTTCCTCATCTACAACCCCAAAACGCCATCGTATTCTATTGAGAATGTACAAATCAAAGGGGTCAACCTATCAGGAGGTGCCACGCGTACCGCGTCCCCCACTATTTCTCCTGTTTTCAATGTGACGGTAAAAACAGGCAACAACAACGATAAAATTGGGATATACTATGAGCAAGGGAGTTCTGTTAAAATTTACCATAATGGGGTAAATCTATGTGACGGCTCTTTACCTGCATTTTACCAGCCGCCAAAAACTGAAACGGTTTTCTCAACGGAGTTAAGTGGAGCTGGAATTGTGTTGTCAACAACAGCACGGGACAAGCTACTAAAGGAGCAAAAGAACGGTAAGGTGCCGTTAGTTATGGACGTTGAGGTGCCCGTTAAGATAAAGTTTGGTGCCATCAAGACATGGACAATTACCGTTAAGGTGTCGTGTGATGTCACGGTAAACGCGTTAACGGAAAGAGCCAAGGTTGTGTCTAAGAATTGTAGGGCCCATGCTAAGCCTTGGTAGGGTATGTGGGACCCATATGATGAAAATTTGGTTGGTGGGGTCCAATCAAATTGGGGATATGAGTGGGATTCCAATTGTCAATGACGTCCATAGAGAGGAAGAGTTCAAACTATGATTGGAACTTTGGCAAGAGACCTTGTGTCTATTTTTTTTGTCCATTTTATTTATTTATTTTTACTTTTCTTTTCTTGGAAACTTTTATTCATATATACTTGGTGTTGATATTTGATCACATATATGTAGTACAGACTTTGGAGAAAGAATTTTCCTTGATCAAGGATCGATAAACAAAGGCCTTGATAGGAAGAAGTACAGTTAAACAAATTTGAGGATATGACTTATGTATGATTTATACAATAATTGATGAATTCTTTTATATGGTTTAGTATGGTTCTTTCCTATTTTTGATACTTCTTCTTTTCTATATATTATTTCCATTGCATTTTTGTTTCGCAAATACTCTCTTGCGGCGGCGTTTTTGTATAGGGCGTGATATGCTTGTATAGTGGCTACCATTTGTTTTGTAACCACCATAATTTTCTAATATGAACCGTTGATTAGCTAACAATACATCTGAACCTTTATTATCTTGACTTCCAAAAAACCACTTTAATAATATTATAACATAAAAACAATTAATTAATAGGGGTTTGTTTGGGAATAAAAATAAGGGATAAAGCTAGGGGGTAAGATTGGCCGGAGAATGCTGCCAGTAAAAGATCTCGATGACTGAGGACTTACTGCAAGTCTCCATTACGGCGGCAACCGGATATTTAATTTGTACCGGTGGTTGGGCAAGAAAAGCATGAGGGTCAACTGTGGAGTACCCGATTGGAAGTTAGTTGCCACTCGGCAAAGATGTCGACAAAAACATCACTTTAAGATAACGATTGGCCGGGGAAAGCTTCATCAATCATTCTGCACTTTGATGGCCCATTTAAGTTATAACATTGTTCTCAGGCTCAAAGCTTGAATGTGGCACACTAATTAAATTAATTTCCCCTCTAAACATGTTTATTTTATTCATTTAGTGTCCAGGGGTTTCAAATAATGTTACTCCCTCCGTCTCAAAAAAATCTAAAACTTTGTTTTTTCACCGTCTTCAAGACACCACTTTGACCATAAATAACTACAATTATATGAATATAAAAGTTATAACAATACGATTTTTTGAAAGTACTTTTAAAAATTAATCTAACAAAAATATTTTTATAATGTGAATCTTGTTATGAAATATATTATATGTGGATGTACAATATACTGTACAGATACTGTAGCTAGATACATACCATATCTTGTACTAGGGTTCTTGCTCTACAAGCAATATCCTAGCCACTCTTGTACTATATATATCCCTCATATGTGAATAATACAGTTACGTCTCTCTCCCATTTATCTCTCTATCTCTCTAATAGTTTCACAACACGTTATGAAAATAAATCAATATATCGCTATTCATTGCCTACTGCATCATCGGCCAAAACTCTCTTTAAATTCTTTTCACTTTGATTGAACATATATTAATTTTAATTGATACAAGAATTGATTTTTGTTTTTATATAGTTTGGACGATGGACAAGATCGAGTACGAGAAAGACGGTTGCTACCGTACGTCTTCTGTTACATACTCCTCCTAAAAGATTTAACTTTTGGAGTCTGGCTTGCAGTAAAACTGGGTATTCGATTATTTATCAAACTCAGACAACTACCGTTGATCTAGACTTGCTCCACTATATCATCGAAGTACCAGATTACCAGTAACCTTTTTGCTATTGGTATGTTTATTTATCATCTTAATTTATAGTAGTATCTATTTCATGACTTGTATTTATTATCAATGGTTCAATCATGATCTCAAGAGTTAAAACCTCCCTACTTCTTCTCTCCTTTCCCTTCCTTTCTCTCTCCTTCCTCACTACTCTCTCTCCTCCCCTCTCCCCCACTTGCACACCTAATGTCACCTCATAATAAGATTAGGGTCCTTCCTAATTATGAGATTAGGTAAGAATTTGTGATTTACTATACCTTATTGCGTCATATGTTTGCCATATTATATAACAATGCAATATTGTAGGCTTACTTTATTATCCTGATGCCTCCAATTGATCTAAGTCAGATGCCAAATTTCTTATGACAGTGGATATTATGGTTTCTTTAAAGAAACCTCGTTATTAACTTTTACTTTAGAGTATGCAGTTTCTTCATGGGGTATTATTGGCTTTTAATTGATTGTTCTAGTTATATAATCGTATGATGCTGAAGAAGGAATTAGGTATGTTTACCGATCAACTTATTTGATGAATTCATTGTTTCCAAGTCATATAGAGGACTGCAATTTACATGTATGCCCCCACGTATTCTCTTTCAGTAGTATCAGATTCATATTTTGCTTAATATCTTTTGAGTGGTAATTCATATTTGATGAATTCATTGATTCCAACAAGTCATTTAATTACTTGTGGTAATATTAAATTAGATCCTAAAACTACTAGTTGTTTGTGGCAAGCAAGCCCTATTCTTTTATGCTTGGGATCGGAACATCTCTGGTTTCCATCAATGACTTTTGCACATATATTTTCATGGTTAATAGGATGTATACATGCATTGACCTTATATATCTCATATATATATATATATGTATTGGTTTTGTGTATCCTTTATCATGTTAAAGAAGTATATTTAGTGGCTTCCATTGATAAAGTTATATACTTGATCATGTATGTTGCTTGGTTTCATATATAGTATGAGGTTGGTTTGCCCATGTATATGATTAGTGTAACTTCCGTAACAAGATCACAGTAAGTTCCATGTCTATATATATGGTATCTCTATGTATGGCTATTTATTGACGATGTGATGTCATACAGATTAATTGGTATCTTTTGTGATCATGGTCATGAATGGATTTGCCTTAGTAACTTTTAATCAGAAGGTCTGTTTTGACATTCAAACTTGTGATTGTATAGTACAGTAAGTGGATTATATGAGCGTATAGTGCATTTTGTTAGAAGTATATGAATGCTTAAAGATATGGCTAACTTCATTCAACCTATTATAAAGGTGAAATCTTGTTATATGGCATTGTATCGATTGACCAATTTTACTACTTTAATAGGTCATTCTTGAATAGTACGAGTTTTTGGTCCATAAAGATATATTCACAAAAGGGGTAGTTTCAATGATACAGAAATTGGATGATGACCCGATCATGACTTGAAATTTGTGGTTATATTGATATTATATTGAACACATGAACTAGCAGTTCATGAACTTTTGGGTCAGAAGTTTCATAAAGAAAATGTGTCAAGTTTCGTAAATATTTACAATGACGAAACAATCCTTTGGCCTGAAGTCCAAAGTTGATTAGAAATATATGTTCATGGAGATTGATATAGATTATTGATAGTGATCCGAATATCACAAAAGGGGTATCTCTGACTATACAAAGGAGAAATTATTTGATGGTACAATTATCATGGCCTGAAGTTCATGATTATAGATTGATATTGCATTCACTTGAGTCAACAATTTATATAACTTGGGGCAAGAAGTCCTTTAAAGTTGCCAATTCATTTTGAATAGTACAATGATGAAACAAGTCTTTGGCCCGAAGTTCAAAGTCAAGTGAAAAAATGCGTATATTGTTTATACTTAAAAGCCGGAAGCTTGTACCCCTATATAATTATTGATAAGATAGTATTTTGATTGTGTTTATTTGAATATTTTTTTTCCTACTACGAATATACGGAAAACGGGGAGATAGAATGTGAATTGTAATCGCATTCAAATATGAGATAAACAATGTCATGTGCTTTTGTAAGAAAGAAAAAGTGTTTATTACATTAATGACCTTGTGATATGACAATGGACTAGTACTTATTTAAAAGAAAATCTATCCAATAGATAAATATGTCCATGGAGTTTTGTATGAACAAGCTAAGTTGAGAACAAGCTCTAGAAGAGTATGAACTGTATCTCCCCTGAAAATGAGATGTCTTGCCATTAGAAAAAAAGACATAAGTTATGTCGTTGTCACATCATACATCTGACCAGAATCACGTGTAAATGAGTACGTCAAAGTTGATTATTATTGAGCAAAAACTAACCAGAAGTTAGTCACGTGAAATATTTTGTTGATGTGACAGTTTAGGCCATCCGGGTATGAAGACACCCGTTCCGAGAACCTGAAGTTTCTCTTGAATGAATATATGATAATGTGCTCATACTCTCTCGTGTTTTATTACTATGATGTTTACAGGCAAGACTGACAACGAAATGGAGTATATATATTTAGTTTCGAACAATAAATTAGTTTGATTCGAAATGAGACAAGAGATATTGATAGCAACTTGTACAAATTAAGATTAAGTGGCCAGAAGATCACTTAAAAGATGAGTTGAATTGGATTATGCAAGTTCATTATAGAGTATGTTTTTAAACGTTTTATCAATATTTGATCTCTTGTATGGAGCAAATTATATGAGCAAAAAGATAACCAACAGCAAATTACATGTACTCCCCGGAATTTTTATTCTCCACCAGAGAACTAATAAAGTGAAACTCGCAGAGAGAAGATGAGAAAATGGTGGATTATCTAAGCTGAATTTCAATATAATGAGATGCCCATTTATAACTGTCCATGAAAGATAGTTTTCCAGCTTAGGGGGAGAATAATAGAGGAAAGCTGAAGAAAACAAAGACATACATTAAGTATGTACGATGTTGATCCCCATCTGAACCAGAAGTTCAGAATATGATATAAATTTGAGGTTCATATACGTATACATATATACCAGCTTTATCACAAACCTCTATATATTCAAGCATGAAACTCTATGATTTGACTGTCGCACAACTATGACCATATGGGAGGCAGACTGAGGCACAGATTGGTTGTAGAGATTCATGTTGTGAGGATTGAGATATCTTGCCAATCATGTTAAAATTGATACACGTGAAGTGTAGTCTGTTGAATTTACTTTCATTCAAATTAATTGGAGATCGGTTCCTAATGAAAGTCTATTATACAAACATGGCAAGATCGTGCAGTTTGATTGATACTCTTTAAGAGTTATGAAACATAAACAAGCTTTATAGCTTATAAATACCCCGGAAGAGGTATGGATATCTGAATCACAAATAGATGGCCTATGTGGAAAAGAAAAAGGTACCCCAAAGAAAATATTTAGATATCATTTACCAGTACTGGTGGATAAATAATTGAAGTTGATTATAAGATTCAACATTTAATATTTTGATACCGGTAAATAATGGAACCGATATGCATATGCAATATACGATGGACATATGAATGGGGATCATATTTATAAAGTCCATCAAAATGTCGACATATCATTGATTGGAAATAGAAACGAGCTCATGGACCTGCAGTCCAATTAAATTATGGATTTGATATCCAAACTGTATAGTTTACATTATCGAGTCATACATTATGTGCATATAGATTATAAGTCATATATCATACATATATCTATATTTTATATCATATTTCAATATTTTTAATATTACTAACTTATTAATTTCATCTCATAATGCATGCACACATTTTCATTAATATGTAGTTGTGTAAGTTACTACATATTTTATAAGGGGGAACCTATAAAAGGAGATGTTTACTCCTATGGTATGTCAATCCCAAAAGGATTGAAGATATAGTCCCTGAAGGACTCTAAATGCCTTGTTGGATATGTATAATGGCATATATCGACCTTTGAATAAGTAAAAAGCTCCCGAAGAGCTTATATTGAAATTATATGAACCTCTGATATTCAAAGTTATAGAAGTTCATGAATTAATAACATACATATGTTTATTTGCATGTGTCTCAAGTAATATCAATGAGAATGACACAAGATATATTGTTAGAAATCATTCACGATTTGGATATAACGTGATGAAAGATACAAAACCTCTTTAAGAGAGTTTTGAATAAATTGATTATTGTCTCAACCAGAAGTTTGAGCTAGATTATCGATCACAAAGTCATTAGAACATCCTCAAAGGTAAAAAGTTGAGGTTAAGATCACATTTGTGATGACCTATTGGTGATATTTAATATGAGATTATTATGGTCTTGAAGTACCATGGTTATGAAATAGGTGATCCTTATGGTCCTGAAGTACCATAGAATATTCTCTCTCAATCCCATATAAAAATTTTGTGATGATATGAGAAATATGAGCAACGATTAATATTTTAGATTGGATACTATTATGTTCCAATATTGACCTCCTGTAGAAGGTTTGTATTTATTTTACTAAAAGACCTCTCGGATAAGGTGTATGTTAAGTGGTTTAGAATTGTGGAAATTGCTCATATATTGTGAAATTGCTATTAAAGGACGAGACTTTTCGCACTTCACGTTTTTCTCCAATTGCATAGGTTTTTCCCATTGAGTTTTCCTAGCAAAGGTTTTGGTGAAGTAGTGGATGTACTCCTTTCCCTTCTTTGAGGTTTTTATCCCATGAGGTTTTACCTAACAAGGTTTTTAATGAGGCAGCATGACAAGGATATTATGGAATTTAGTGAGTTCCATTCTAATGTCTCGCTTTATTTGTTGGATAAACAATTGCTTGGAATGATATTGATATGAATGAAAGGTATGTACTGTGTACACCATATTCAAGGGAAATATAAAGTTTGCTGGAAGCATATTTTCTAAACATGCAGGAATTCATGAAGATTGTGATATGTTACACTGAAGTTTCTTATCCATTACGAAGACATTTTCCACTGAAGATCACAATTCATAAACTTGAAGATCTAGACGGATACTGTCATGAAGGGGAGAAAATACGCACTGCACTCTTTTTCCCTTAGCCATGGTTTTGTCCCACTGGGTTTTCCAGGCAAGGTTTTTAATGAGGCAGCATCTCACGCGTATTGAAGAATAATGTACTCTTTTTTCCTTCACTAGGTTTTATCCCACTGGGTTTTCCTACTAAGGTTTTAACGAGGCATATTCTCTAGTGATGTACATCCAAGGGGTAGTGTTATGAAATATATTATATGTGAATGTACAATATACTGTAGAGATACTGTAGCTAGATACTTACCATATGTTGTACTAGGGTTCTTGCTCTACAAGCAAAACCCTAGCCACTCTTGTACTATATATATCCCTCATATGTGAATAATACAGTTACGTCTCTCTCCCATTTACTCTCTACTCTCTATTACTTTAGTTGTTTTACAACAAATCTTTATACATTTTCATAAATTAATGGTCAAAGTTTGTTAAGTTTGACCTCCAAAAAAGGAAGGCTCAGATTTTTTTGAGACGGAAGGAGTACTATTTATTTATAGCACTACAAACCCTTAAGCTTTTTATAGTTTGCTTAGAACCTTTTTCCTTCAACCATATTCTTCTAAAGTAATTATTTACATAACAATCACTATCAAGTGAAGAGTCATTTTTAGTTAGTCATGACAAATATTCCTGCTACATGTAACCAATATTTGACAACTAACAAGCTAATTTCAGATGTAAATACAAGAAAGAAATTTATAAAAATAATAATACTTCCTCGGTCCCTAAAAATGTTCACATTACTTTTTTCACGGTTTCCAAAACACTATCTTGACCACAAATAATTACATTTATATATGAATATTTAAATTATAAACTTATGATTTCTAGAAAGTATGTATTGTTTGAAATGGATCCAACAAAAGTAATTTTACATTATAAACTTTTATATTTTTTGACATATTTATGGTGAAAGTTTGCAAAGTTTGACATTAAAAGAAATAGTGTAAACATTTTTATGGGACGGAGGAAGCAATAAAATTGCATAAGCAAGTAAAAAGAAATTTTTTGACTTTGCTGCTACTACAATGTGCATGCAAAAAAGTCATTATTATTTTAGCCAACACGAGTTTAGTTCCTCTTATAGAGCTGCCTCTACACCCACTTCATACCCTTTTCTTTTATTTCGAGTATCCAAATTTAGAAATGGTAAATATTTTTTTCGATGTCATGAACAATCATGACCAAGTGCTATAGTACTACTCATAACAAATTATGACCTCATAGGTGTGTGCGTGTGTTTGTTTACCATAATTTTTGTTTATACAAAATTTACAATCTGTATGTTTAAATTTGTAACATATGAAGGAATCATTATTTATGAATATCTTTATAACTCAATTATAACGTAACTAGTAGAACAAATATAATCAATCCAACCCATATAGTCTCGACCATTTTGTATTTTGTAAATGCCTAGCATTTTAAAAAATAAAAAAAAATATATAAAAAAAATCCAATTGTGAAAGTAAGTTACGAAGTTGATGGGAAAAGGTCAACTAGCTCCTTTAACTTTATGGTCGGAAGGAATTTACTAACATTTATTTATAACCAAACATGCACTCAAACACAATAACTATATACAACTAACCTAATTTCACTTTGGTTATAATACTAATTAGAAATGTAATCAATCCAATAATGTACAGTATGTCCTTTAGGGTTGAACTGAACTAAACTGAATTGAAATAGATACTATTAAACTGAAATTAATACATTTATGCTGAACTAAACATCAATGAACTAAAGTGGCCACCTCCAAAATGAACTAAATTGTATTGTGAAATGTGAGAGAACAAATGTTTGTTATTGGACCAAACATCACTAAACGAAACTAAACTAAACAAGTACCACCTAACCAAATTGAATAGCACTCAACTGAACTAAAAATACTAAACTGACCGGATAAGCTTTAAACAACACACTCGTAGTCATCAATTTTTTTCTAAGTTGTGGCCAAATTCATAAAGTGACAATGTTGCGCATAATAAAAGTAATATCATTTTGTAGATGATATTCACTAATGTCCTTTTATATATGTAATATGACATCTCCAACCAGCTAATAGTCAAAACCTCTTAACTAATTTTTCCAAACATGTTTATATATATAAATCCCCTAGTGCAATTTATTAGTCACATTCACTAATACAATCTGTTGGTCAAATTCACTAATTTAATTCAATATTCATTATTAGCTAATTGCCAAACATATGTCCAAACATGTCACATTTAAAATAATAATTATCATGAGGAGAGTTCTATTTTATTTTATTTAACTGTAACTACTTAACCATTTAACGTAACTAATCCAATTGACAACTTCTTTTTTTCTGTTGGTTGTTTGGAAAAACATCAAACAATTGAAATGATAATTTTTATGTTTGAATGTTAGGAGGTGGGAAAAAAAGATTTAGTTAAAATTGTTCGGTTAGGACTATCAACATTTAGGCACAACCAAATATGTAACACTTAAAGTAATTAATACTCTCTCCACTAAGAAGTGGTTGGTGTGACTGGTTAGATACTCCCTTAAGTAAGGTTGAGGGTTCGATTCTTGTGAATGGAAAAACTACTTGTTGGGAGTACTTTACCCTCAAGTGGGCTGACCCGATACGAACAAGCAAAAGGCGCTAGATAAAGCTGTGGTTAAACTAAAAAAAGTAATACTCCCTAACTTCATAATAATACACGTAATTGTTTTTTAACTCTGCATACAAATTAAATTAATTGTGAATTCAAGAAACGCAAAAACTTGTATGGGTCACTGTGTCTCAAAAAATAGACCCTGCATCTACAAAAAGTTGTATGGGGTCCCTAGCCCAAAAATAGGCCCTACGTCTATAAAACGCACCCTTTGAATTAGCCTTACATAAATCTTGTTCTTCAAAAAAAAAAACGGGAGGGTAAAATAAGTAAGCAATACAGAGTCATTATGTCACATTAGATGGAGAAAATAAGTATATTCAAGAAGGAAAAAATAGATCGTAAAGTGGAAAGAAAAGCAAAAAAACAACTTAAGAATCATCATGCACCTCACAAGTCATATGGAAAAACCATATCAAAATGACTTGTATAATGTGAAATAGAGTGAGCAATATATGATAAATAATCTAATATAATTATGTAAATGATTAAATATAACCAATTTAATTGATTGATGTGGTCATGACTGTTTTTTCTACTGATTGTGACCAAATATTTACTATGTGAAATTTTTTTATTTTGAATGTAACCATCTAATTGATGTGGTCATGACTGGTTTTTCTATTGATTTTGACCAAATATCAAAATGTGAATAAAGAATAATTTTGAACATAAGAAGATGGAAAAACATTAATTAGATTATTGCGTAAATCTCCTAATACTTTTTGTCTCTCTCTTATATATCATCTCTTGTCCCATAAATATCAACCATTTGTGCATTTGGCATGCCCACTTTAAGAAAAAAATAAATCTAAAAAACTGATGTTAATTGCAAATATATACAAGAGGGTGCAACAAATCTGAGCAATAATAAGACACTACACGGGACAAAAGATCTTTACCAATTCCCTAAGATATGTGTTACACAGGTCATTTTGTTAATCCATAAATATATTCAAATGCTTATTCTGGATATTTATTTTTTATTGTCAAAATAATTTGTGAGATTTATTAAGATACGATAGTTTATACTACCTTCGTTTCTGAAAAATGATAACATTTACTTTTTGATGGTCAAACTTTATAAACTTTGATCATTAATTTCGTGGGGTGTTTGTTTAGTGGGAATAGGAGGTGTGGATAGGGATTAGAAAATTAGGTTTGTAAAATCCCATGTTTGGTGTCAGGGATAGGGAATAGAGAATGAGTGGGGATGGGGATGAAAAGGCCTCTTATCCCACGTTTTTAATCTCATAGGGGGGCTGGTAATTGGAGGAGGGATAAGGGTTTTAAAAGTCAAATTACTATCATGCCCATTATAAATGACTGCAGATTTTGTCTCCTCTTTTATTTAAGGGTATTTTGGTAAACTAACTTTATTATCCCCAATCTATTTCCTAATCTAATACTTACATAACAAACGGGGTAGTGGGATTAACTATACAAATTCCCTATTCCCTCAACCCAAATCCCATCCCCATCCCCATAGTTTCATAATTCCATTCCCACTTCCCAAACGCCCCGTCAGAAAAAATATAAGGATTTACAATGTAAATATCATTGGATTCGTTTTAATTAGTACTTTCAGAAAATCTATTTTTTTATACTATATGTATTCATATAAACACAAATATTTATGGTCAAAGTAGTGCATTGGAGACCGTGCAAAAGTAAATGTTATCATTTTTCAGAAACAGAGGGAGTAGTACTAATAGTTTGTCCAATTAGTTAGTACATTATTAGAAGGAATTGTTACATGTGAAGGACCATCACAATCGATATGATCAATGGCGAGCTATTCTAATGTCTCTATGGATGCTAGGTTGACATTCTACATCTGAGAAGTAACAACCTAAGAGCAGAAATCTGATAATCTAGCATTCAGTAAATTTTTTGTTTTTGCGTGATGTAGTTAGTACTGCCATTGTCGTTGGTGGCCGGTGGCCAATGTCAGAGTTCGACCGCTAACGCTAAAGCACATGACCCTTTCCCTCACCCACTTCATTTTTGCTCCTCCTAAATCTTCTGGTCCCAATCATCGTAGAGCAGATCTTTAGGAAGGAGATAATGCCTAATCGCCGGCAGCTTTTCCAATGGTCATCCACTCGTTCGTCCTCCCTTGTTACTCCCCAAACAGAACCTTTCAAAATTAATTTTAAAATAGTTTTAGCAATTTAAATGAAATATTTAAACATTTAGTTGGTCAAACAAATCAAAGGGTCAAGATTTTATAGAAGTAAATCAAGAGCTATGATTAAATTTTATGGTGGCTACAAAAATATGGTAGCCACCATACAAATTGTAAATACATGTCATTCTCACGCATTCACGCGCACTCTACTTCTATTTACCTTCTAATCTGCACTGTTTCATTCTCTCCCATCTACCCTCCACTTTCATTTACGATCACCACGACCCACCAAAACCAGCTCCAATCGTCGATCACCACCTCAAGCCATCAACACCACCTCCAACCTTAACCACCACGGCCGACCTCCAACCGTCACCACAAGTCACCTCGTCCTCCGCGACTATCACTTTTTCTCTCCTCATCATCGTTTGATTCATTGGCCGAACACGCGGTGATGTTTTCGCAGCTCATTGATTAACCGTATCATCGACTGTTCGAAATTGATTTTGAATGGTGGGAGGGCAATATCATACAATGATTTAATCATTTTATTTCCTTTCATTTGTTTTTCCTTGATTTTATTTTATCTTGTTTTTCATTTTTCTTTGACTTAGTTTTCCTTTTTTTTTTTTTTTTTTACGCTTCGCTTGTTTTCTTCTTCTTCTTCTTTTTTTTTTTTTTTTTTTTTTTTTTTTTTTGGATCTTACACTCACTTTAGTTTATTTCATTTTATATTGTTTGGTAATTTTTACATCGAACAGGGAAAAAAAAAATAGTTATACAAGGTAATAAAGGCAAAATAAACTAATACGGTAATAAATCATTCAAAATAATTAACACTCCAACAAAATAAACTAACACTACAAGGCAACAAAATGACATTGAATGAAACAAAATAAATTAATACCACAAGACAATAAAGTAACACTATAGAAAAATAAGCTGATACAATTTGACAGTAAAAAACGAAAAATTGACACCACGAGGCAACAAAATGACAAAAAAATAAACTAATGACATTACAACAAAATAAACAGACACCACAAGGTAACAAAGTGATACTACAACGACTAAAACTGACATCACAAGTCAACAATGACTGTAGGAACTGTAAATTAAAAAAAAAATGACACTACACAAGAAAAAAAAAATAACACCTCGGAATAAAAAATGACACGTTAAAAAAAAGGGTAATGATAATATATACTCCTTCCGTTTCCTTTTAAATTTCCTACTTGCTTTTTTGAGGTCAAACTATGTAAACTTTGACCGTTAATATATAAAAATTCATTATGAGTTCTAATTTGAAATTATATGCATTAGATTCCTCTAGAAATGTATTTTCGTAATATCAAATTTTTACAAATTTGACTTGTATAATTTTAGAGATATTAATGGTCAATGTGTCGCATTGAAAACCGTGAAAAAACAAGTAGGAAGTTTAAAAGGAAACGGAGGGAGTAGTTTTGAAGATTATTTGGCCAAAAAAAAAAAGCAAAATATGATAGAGTTAAGTAAGGATAAAGCATTTCATTTGTTTTTAGACGGTGAGTATTTTAGTATTATGTCCCAAAAAAAAAAAAAAAACCTTCAATTCACTTCTAAGTTTTAAGATTATTAATTTCTCATTTTACAATGAATCTAACTTTCGAAAGTAGTTTAAAAATCTTAAATAAACCGAACCAAAAAGAAAAAGAAAAAAACAAACAAGTAAACGCACGGATTCAAACTAATTGATGGTTTATAGTCTATATCAACGAAAATATCAACGAAATCATTTACTGGGCATTTACAGCTTGGCTGGTGGGAGACTTGTGATAATTGATGGTACAATTTTACCTTTATCATCAAATGCTACCAAATTTTTAAAAAAAACAAAAACAAAAACAAAAGTGAAGCGCGCGTGCCCAAACTTGACGCGGATGCGTATGTATCCAAACAAATTGCTTTGCCCTATAGGATAGGGCGGCCTTTTAAAAGACCAATTATTTTTGTTTAGAGACCGAGGCAATTCTTCTTTTGTACCTTTTTCCACTTTTGCCCCTTATTTAGTTGGAATGTTACCTTACTATTAAAACACAGTGCGACTCTTCTATGACTTGCCACGTGGCACATTCAAGATTGACACATGAGATGACACGTCAGCCCCAAATTCGTATGGTAATGACATGTAAGCCGCCACGTAAGCCGTACATACAAGTGTGTCAAGCATTTATTTGACTTAATAAATACAAAACGACATAATTATTATCATATTGTTCAAGTTTTAAAATTACATACCTTTTGTTACGCAACTATCAAATTATAATTCCTAATTCATTGGATGAGGTTCGAAAAATCCTTCAAAATGAGATACGTTTGTCCTATACATATCTTAATATTAAAACACAATGCATCCTTATAGATACTTCAAAATGAGATATGTATTTCCTTAGATAATTGACTATCAAAACTTCTTTAATTAATAAATACAGAACGACATATATCATATTTTTCAAGTTATAAAATTACTTAACTTTTGTTACGCAACTATAAAAATTATAATTTTTATTTCATTGGATCAAGTTCGAAAAATCCTTCAAAATGAGATACGTATGTCCTATACATATCTTACATAATATGAAAACACAGTGCGACCTACATATTCAAAATAAGATACATATTATCTCCTATAGATAATTGAGTGTCAAAACTTCTTTGATTAGAACATTCACTTACTTTATTTTTAAAAAAAGACATAAGAGTCAGACCCTAATCACATAATTATAAGACACCTATTATAGCACCTAAAATAATAGACAACATATTAAAAGTAAAAACTAACCCGAGGCATCGCCCGGTGACCAAAACTAGTTAAGTTGAAAAGGAGGAGAGAAAGAATTGCACACGTAGCTCCTAGTGTACCCAAACGGGTACACCACATAGGGATGCGTGTCTTATGAACTATCGCAGGCTGAGAGGACAGAAAACCCCCGGTGTAAGGTGCAAAAAATGTGACTCGCATGTTTAATGTAAGAATCTTGAACGCATGAATATTAACCACGAAACATAATATAATTCAATTAGCCATTAATACTTGCTCTCATCAATACAATCACCATCGACAATATGCACGTAAATTTCATTAGTTTTACTGTAAATTTACTGATCTACCTTAAATTAGTTTGTACATGAAATTGATATATAATAAATAAATAAAAATAAACTCCCATATTTAAAAGTGTAGATTCATAATTTTGGTAATTTAATTTTAATTTTTTCAATCAAATGTGGTTAAATTAATTATCACTACCCTATAAATTAAATATCATAAACCTACAATTTCATTAAGTAATAGCTACACATTCATTATTCTATAACTATATATATAAATTCGTAATGAGAAAAATATAAATTCATAATGTAATTTCAAGGAACCCACCTAAACCAAAAGGGAAGTATTTTGAACAATAGAAAAAGGGAAGAAAAAAAAAATGTGAAGAGAGAGAAAGAAGTCGAATCTACTCAGTAGAGCTAGCCATGATGGTCATCAAAGATGTCATTGAAGCATCGTGTTCGCATGTCGCAGGACCTCTGTCTTTGTGTTTGCATGTTTACGAATTACGACTATGATTCAATTTCTAGAAACAACATGTCTCGAGGTTGAAAATCTAATTTGCCTAATGATATTTGTCCTATGAGAATACTTATATCGGATTTTCTGTAGTAAAAAAGGTGTTTTGGTAGCAAAAGAAATAAAAAAACCTATAATAGAAACATTTTTGTCTGTACTCATGTTTACAACAAGTTCTCATTTTTTTTACTACAAAAGATCGCCTTTTTTACTACAATATACCCCTACATAAGTACTCTAAAAAGATATGTATCAACCTCAACTAATTTACGCAAGCCATTAAATGGTGGATGTCAACAATATTATGCTCGCCGGAAGAGAGCGAGTGAGTTAGGATAGAGACAAATGTTTAAGATAGGAAGTAGATAAAGAATAGCGGAAGAGGGACCAGAGAGGATGTGAATAGTGGTAAGAAGGTCTCCATTTTCATCTTTTACCATCACATTCATGTACTCTAAAAAGATATGTATCAACCTCAACTAATTTACGCAAGCCATTAAATGGTGGATGTCAACAATATTATGCTCGCCGGAAGAGAGCGAGTGAGTTAGGATAGAGACAAATGTTTAAGATAGGAAGTAGATAAAGAATAGCGGAAGAGGGACCAGAGAGGATGTAAATAGTGATAAGAATGTCTCCATTTTCATCTTTTACCATCACATTCCATGAAGGGAGAGAGAGATATGAGATCCTCTCTTACACTCCCCTTCAATTAACCTCCCCAATACCTCACAGAACATAATGGAAGCGTGCATATTAGGAACCACTATATCCCTGCGACATCAGAATCCAAATGTATTCTCACACTCAGCATAACTCTCGGTTCTCACATGATCCCATAAATGAAACAATAGGAGTATAAATCAATCGTTCATTCATATTTATGGAATCCAATTTACTTAGCTTCACATTGAAAGTCATCTACAAGAAGAGCAATAAAAAGGCTACAGAACTCATATGTACTTGGAGAAAGCTATACAATGCTATTTTTCCACCTATCTTCATCCTACGACACTTGAGCAGTTGAGCTACAAAACCTTCAATTTTATATCGCACACATGAAAGGATACAATAGTTTTCTTTGCTTGGTGGGGAAGAAGGGGACAAAGGGATATTATAACCAGCTTCCTTATTTTCTCATTGAACCTGGAAGACTGCCTTCAAAGATTACCATCTTTATTCTTCACCCTGTACATATACCAATATCAATAATACCGTTATGCCTATAATTTGCACGTATACCTGAACACTGTTGAAATCTTTGATGCCTGAGAAAAACAATCAATAAATTACGGTTGGGACATCTTGTGCTCATAGTTTCTCCTAGCTTCTTCGGTGTTATTCTGGAGCTGTGCATACATCTTCACAGAATGCTCCGCGAAGGTAGTCATCTGACTGAGGAAAATGACTAAGCTGGACCGGAATTGATCTGAACCAGTATTCCACTCCTCATAAGCATCATGAGGCGTCAGCATTTCGAGTGCTGGATCTGTACCGTCGAGGGTCTTTTTCCCTTGGAATTTCTCTTGGCGTGGTAAAAACCGAGATACCTCCGCAGCCAAACCCTTGATCGTATCGACCACTTTATTGGACGGCAAGTCCTTAAGCGAGTCGAGCCAAACGCCACAGGTGATGTATATTGGTGGGCCTGCATTCCTCAACCTCTGGTGAGGGGGAGGGGCCCACCTTCTCTTCTTCGAAGACTTCTCCTGAACGGAGACACATTTGTGGAGCCAGTCATTAATTGCCTGCACGTATGTCTTGAGAGCATTGATCCATTTGGTGAAGCTCAAGGCAAGATTGCTCAGATCATCTTGAAGATGGGCAACAATGGGGCGATGTGATTCTGATTGAACTGAGAATTTTGAATTGCCATTGCTAAATGCAATAGTAATTATATGCACTTGTAACTTATGGCATTCAAACATAACCTCCCACATTCGCCGTAACCTGTAACACGGTCATTAATCAGTAATGCCTAAAAAAAGAGAGGGTAAAACCAAAATTATAGCAAGGATTTCAGAAGCCTTCTGATAAGTCAACCAAAAAGTTAAGCATGCATAAAGTTCTATCATTGAAATTTGACATCATTAAGACATCACTGTCCTAAAAACAAGTATACATCTGAATTGTAGTGCAATATAGGCATCATCTTTTGAGATTGGGTAGGTAGCGAAGTGGCGCAACCCCCCCCCCCCTCCCCCCTTCCTCCTCGCTATCAGAAACATGAAGAGGACATCTTTTGGATTGTCAAAAACAGGAAATCAAAATCACCAGTGATAATGAGCTGCTGAACCAACATTACTCTATCCCAGTAGCTACTGCAGATAAATGCGTAATTCAAAGCTGCTAGCTCCTGAATCTGGTATCCTGGTGTCATTTCTCATAAGCCAAGTCTTTCAATGACTTCAGTTGGCATACCTTGTTCCCTCCCTTATTTCAAACTCTATGTGGAAGCGGGATTCATTTTCTTTTAGATAAGAAAAGGTTTGTAGTAATAGAATTAAAGAATCCGCTCTTAAAGAATACAGTACAAGAGCATCTAGTAGGGATCTATTTTACATAATTAACCCAATTGACCCCCAAAAGCGAATACTCCCTCCGTAGTCCACAATGCAGCTAAGAAAGTTACTTGATCCCATAAAAACTCTGGTGATAGTGATGCACGTGAAACATCCTTGCATTTCTCTTCAAACAATTACACCAAAAAATCACAAGAGTCCATTCCACCAAAAAAATCTTCCTCTTTCCCTTCGCCAAATCCCACAAACTAATTTATTTTTGAAGAAAATCCAGAACAGTAAGAGGACACACAAACGTCTCCCCAGTTACCCCAAACAGCTTGCCCCACAGAACTTGCACTGTCAGATACTGCACAAGATAAATGAAATGTCATCTCACTACGAGCCCCACAAAGAACACAAACATCTGAAGAGATGGCTACCCCTGGCCTCGTTTCTCGGCACATATCATTAGTCTATTCTTCCCATAGCTAAAGTCTAAGGAGACACCCTTATCTTCAGCGGTGTCTTTGCCTTCCACCAAAACTTGGCAATAGGAAACTACGAATACTCTGAAGAAAGCTCGCATGCAACAAAGGAATGTTCTACGCGAGAAAACCCTTGTTGAATTACCCCTCCCCACACAAGAGTCACCTCTATCCGAAAAATATAGCGTCTCCGAAACCCCAAGCAAGGCATCAAACTCCTCCATCTCCCCAGTCATGTATCATCCATCATAGATAAAGGTTCCTGGAATTGTCATGGAAAGACGCTGACACTGAAGCTTCAACCATCACGAAGGCAGGAGTTGAAACAGCCCGGGAATCTCGTGCAAAAAGGTGGCCCACCGCTCCTCATCTCTTCCCAAAAATGAATCTCGTTTCCAGTCCTTAACTTTAACTCCACTAGATGAGCAAAAAAAAAAAAAACAACTTCAACTCCACTAGGCTTTATGTGGAACTCATCAATTGACCAAATAAGTAAAGGCTTTTGTTAAAATCTGCCTGAACAATATCAATAACATAGATTACATGAACATTCGAAGGCCAACAAAGTCACATCACCAGATAAAAAGAGCAAAGTCTAGCAAAGGTAATGAACCAATAACTCATCCTCTTTTCCACCATAGGATATGTTTGTAGAGAAGTTTTTTCCTACCATAGAAGTGGTTCATAGAGAAGTCGTCTTGTTTTTCAAGGGGAAGTTTGGCTGCACCCATTGTCTCTTACACATCACGTTTGTCATTCCAAAGGGATGCTAGGGTTTCCAGAACTGTTGCAGTGCATTTCATGACGCACGGGTGTTTCTAGCCATTACATGGTGTATGTTTTAGTGACAAGATACGTGATACAGAAAACATACTTTCTCCATTCCAAATTCATATACCCACTTCTCCATGGCACGGAGTTTAACGCGAGATGGATTTGGAACAAAAAAAATCCCATGTGCCCCAACGCTAGCAGTGGGTTGGTTGTGGCCCCAGAATTTATTGGGAAGGAATGACGATTAAAAGTAACGGTAAATGGGTCATTTAATACCTAAAACATTACTAAAAATGTGAGTCAGCAGATGAATTGGGAACTAAAAGGAAGTGGGTAGATGAATTTAAGCGGAGGGAGTATTATCTTAAACTATTCCATTTGTGGCAGTTGATAATTTATGCACACATACACATAACCTTTCGCTTGAGAACAGTTCATAAAAATTAGCTGCTTCTCTCCATAAACCAAACCTCCATAGAGAATGGTCTAATACATAAGTATATTTACTAGTATGACCAAACCTACTATAAAGCACGGCATATATTTAATGATCATCCGCAAAATACTATACAAAAAAAAAAAATGGAACTCCAAATATTGATCACTGCGGAAAAAATGATCTGCTCACGGGCAGGTAATGCTAAAAGAAGTCCCAGGTTATCCAAACGCCATAAAAACCCCTCAATAAAGCTCACACCTTCACAAGAAATGAAAACTTTGAATTGTCCACTACCAAGACCTGCATATTAATAGATTTCAGATTGGAAATTCCAAGCTTCTAGGACGAAACCAAATCATGATGCTTTGCTAGAGTTCCTCTAGGCTCTAGGTGGTAACCCTACAGGATGATGTCCCTTTGGACCTTTGGTATCCTATCATTGAGTAGCGTCCCATAGAGATTAGCTGGTAAGAAAATATCCTATTTTCCGAAAAAAGTGATACTAAGCTAAGCTCAACCTTCATCTTGTGGTCAATCACCCTAATACCGTCTCCCTCTTTCTCTCTCTCGCACACAACCAAATTATAGCGGTGGTCACGAAGTGAAGATAAGAAGTGTCGATAAATTATCCGCCTTGAAAACCCCCCACGTAAACCCGCTATTTCTTTTTGGCTTTTGGTCCTTTTGAAAATATAAGTTGATCCCAAAACCCAAAATCACCCACACACAAAGAAGCTGGAAAGTTCGGACTAGAAGGATGAAGATTGAAGTGGCTTAACCTGAATGACCAGAAACTCTAACCAAACAACACAGCTTTATGCATGAAACTTAAAGTAATATAGCTACTAGAGTACCCTCACTATTCACCATACTATGCATAAATAGACCTCTCCTGCCTAATTATCAATGTCTTTTTTTAGCCCTCTGTTAATTTTCTCCTTATCATCTTGTTTTCCAATGTCTCTTATGCTTTGAGTAATATTTGTTGTCTTTATTGCCAATATAAATGTATAGTTAAAGTACATAAAGATGATTATTAAAAGCAATATATACACCTATTATTAAAAATAATCAGCAAACATAAAGAGTAAGAAGGTGCACTCCACTAGATTGGATTTGTTAACCCAAAAGTTCTGGATTGGGGCAGAAAGATTGATACCCACAACCAAAATACAACCGACTCATGTTCTAATAGAACTTGAACTGTACCCAAGTCCTAAGCCATAATTTAGGTTGATAAGAACTGGATCAAAGCAGTATCAGATGGGGCGATAGAATTTGCTTAGTTTTATTACTACTCCAATATCCACCTCTTCATACAGTTACTTAAGTAAATAATAGTTTCTTGAATTCCCTTACATCCCAGTCTTCACTGCCATGATGGTTGCTTTCCAGCATCAGACATGTACACTAGTTTGTTGTTTGATGAGAACTGCGAAGCTTCTTTTGGAACCTATAGGGTGGGGGCAACAGGGGGACACAGCCAAGGCAGAGACAGAGCTTCGTGCCATATCCTGGCTGGCTCTACGAGCTTAACTCGCAGTTGCAGTATCTAAGGCGAACTGGGAGCAGGGGATCCCTGGCTTAAGTAATGCATTAGAAATCACTGGAACCAAGTATTCTTCTAATTTGAATATTAAACGTCCGCCAGAAGATCTAAACGTAAAGGACTTTGAGCTATGAGCAGCATTATGCCACACGAGATGGGAATCATGCTTTAAGAAGATGGTCTCCGAGAACATCTCTTTACTACAAGGATGGTTATGATAACTCCCTCTGGAGCCAAAATTCGTTAACACAAGGATCAAATACGAATATGGCATCTAGAATTTCGATGGGCTACCAACAATATATATTCATGGAAGTCCATATTCCAGTATCTTCTTCATTCCTCCTATTGCACAAAATAGGAACCAGGTGGTATGGATGGGGGAGCGAAGGATTTATTGGTTGGTAACCTTTCTCCATTTTCTAAACTTTATTGGTTTGTCATCCTTGTATGATGCACCCATTAATTGATCGAAATACAGCCTTCTTCCTAACACTTTCACTTTTAAGAGATATCTTGGAGAGCCCTTTTTCCTCCACATACCCTCGGGTTTTTCGGCTGTCAACGCTTCATGAGGCGCCGGTGTCAGACTTCTATTCCAACGCTGGTGGCTCATTGGACTTTCATTTACGCCGAGCTCCCCATGATCATGAAATGGAGGAACTAGTTTCTCTCATGGGTGTTCTAAACACTACTCTTCTCATCTAAAGGGATGATTCCCGGACTTGGGAAGGATACTCCCCCGGTTTCTTCTCTTACAAGTCTTTCCTGCATCGGCTTAGTCTTCCTTCTCAATTTCCTCACTTCCCTCTTGCTACTTACATTTGGAAGTCTAAGTTTCCTCCAAAGATGCGAGCCTTTGTGTGGACTTTGGTGCTAGGCAGCGTGAATACGCATGACATGATGCAACGGTGTTGTAGGCCTTGATGGTGTTTGTCGCCGGATTTGTGTGTAATGTGTCGCTATGATTGTGAGGACGGGTTACTCCTGTTTGTGTTGTGTGACTTTGCTAGGATGTTGTGGGATAGGCTGACTGGGGAGCGAGCATTTTGCGTGACAAGCTACAGTGGGGCAGTTTTTACAGATGCGTTTGTTGCTGGTAGGAGGGAGAGAGAAGGTAAGTTGTGGTGGAGGTGTGCATCTATGGCCATTCTGTGGTGTATCTAGCTGGAGCGAAACTCGAGGATTTTTTCCGCGCCTGGAAAAACAATTTATTATGTTTGGGATCACGCTGTTTATTTGGCATCACTTTGTGCAAAGGCAGCTGGGGCCTTCAAGGGTATCCCCCTTACACTTGTCCAGTTACAGTGGCAGGACTTGTAGATATTATTTTACTTTCCATTTGAGGACTTCTTGTCCTCCACCATTTTGTATTCTTTCTTTGATTCATTAATAAAAAAAAATTCTTATGTAAAGAAAGAGAGATCTTGGAGAGATATACAGCACCTCATTTAATTTGTCAAAAGCAGGAGTGACTTTGGGCAATCTATTGGTGTTTTGTCTTGCAAATCCTTCTATCTAAACTCCACCATCACTATACTTCTCAACCACAAATTCCACTTGAACATCTAATGTTTTGACACAAAGATAAAGATGGCAAGAGCTAAAAGCTAAACAAAGTTTGCCGCATATGAGAGATTGCTTTTTAAATTTTGAATTTGTAAATCAGAATAAAAGGCCAAACAAAGTCAATTTGCTATGTACAAAAAACAAAGGACTTTTAGCACAAAAATTGTAGTTAACTTGTTCTCATTTCACATTGTGACGTAATGATACCTGTCTCTGGCAGGTTATTTGGAACTAGCGGGAAGAAAAATGGACTTATCCCAGCCACAACGTTCGAAAAGCTATTCTGATCTCACTATTCTTAGTATTTAGGTGTAGTTCGTTGGAAAGAACAAGACTGAAAATTCAGGTAGAATTATGACTAAGCCCTAACTTGGAATCTTGTGGTCATCTTAACCTCTATCTTGACAAGAGCATAATGATTTACCCAGAAGATTTCGCACAAAGATTGGAATAGTCTCTTGTATTAACCTTTTGTACTTTCTGCCTGTGGTAGACTATGTAAGTTCTTGTACTCCCTTATCCTTAATAAGGTAGATTTATTTTTGTTTTAAAAAATGATGTCAAGCAGATAAGAATAAATTATTTTCCTGAAGATGTTGCGTTTATATTAGCAAGTTGTCATCCTCTACATATTTGCTTGCAGAACCAAAAACAGATTATACGTACCCTTCAATCAATTCGTCAAGTTGTGGATGCAGCTCTTTGTCGCGCAGTTCTTCAATTCTTCTTGAAATTGCATCAATACGGTGAATTGCAACACGAATCCTCGAGTGTAAGTCCTTTACAACAGCACGAGTCCTGTCAATCCTGTGTTGACTTTCACACCTAGATTCTTGGTCTCTTAGAAGCTTACATTTCATGTCATAGTCCCTTCGAATGATTTGACTAGCCTGGAAAGAAAGTTTCAAATAGTTAGAAGAAACATACAAGCAAGGATTATCTAGAAACCACTGAACCATCACTAAGCCAAGAAGTATATCTCTACAATAACGAGTTAGTTAATTGTCCCCACTAAGGAATAACACCCATTGTGGAAACAGTAACAACCACCACATCATACTGAATGCTAATATTGTCTTACAAATACGTTCCGTTTTCTTCTTCTTTTTTACTTGTTTTTTAGAGGAGGGGGGGAGGAGAAGAAGCTGCTGCAAGTTTCACAATGTTATGATGCATCTGGCTTGAGTATTACTTGCAGTAATACTAGAGAGGAATGTACTTAACCTCTCCCCACCTTCTAAAATGCAATAGGATACAGTAGCCTACCTTCTTTTCTTATGGTTTACAGCTATTTTTTTTTAGGATAACATGGGTGTCCAAGCTTTGCTCGACTAATCCCATGGGCCCTGAAGTTAACGACCAGGAAAACCTCCAATGGCCCTGAGGGGACTCGATCCTGGGACCCCTGGAATACTTCTCAGAGGTCTTACCAGCTGAGCCACCCCCTCAGGGTTTTCTTATGGTCTACGGCAGCAGGGGCCTAAAAGAGCTACTCTGTCTCAGAAGTCCTGAGACATTGAACTGATCCCTTGTCCTCTTAAACGGATCCCTTGTCCTCTTAAACTGGATTTGTGATTTCATTAAGTTATACTTTCTTCTAATCTAAAAGAGAATAAATAATTCAATATCCATTCTTTTTAGATAAAATGGGTATCCAAGCTTTGCTTGACTAATCCCATGGGCCCTGAAGTTAACGACCAGGAAAACCTCGAGTGGCCCTTAGGGGACTCAAACCTGGGTCACTGGAATACTAATTAAATATACAAATTAGAAAGTTCAAATGACAATTACAAGAATAATAACAACAGGCCTATCAACAAAGCCAAGTCACTTATTACCAACCATGATGAATAAAAGAAAAAGAGAAGTGCTCTCAAATGGTAAAAGTTATCCTGGGCCGAAGATATGAGTCGGGTTGAGCATATTCTAATAACTTTAAATTAAAATACTTCCACCCAGTATTTACCAATCCAAACAATTTGACAGACCTACAAGAAATAGCGTAACAGAACCAGAAAAAGCTGAAGCTGATTATTGCAATACATTACATTATAATACATTGTTTTAAATGTTTCATCCCTATTCATTTCCATGGTCAAATGATCATTTGCTAGAAGGGATATTGGTCGCCTCACTAGAAGCCCAATTTATCTGGAGGACCTTTCAGATACAATATTCACCATTTCAGTTAGTTCTTAACTACTGCCCTTTTTCTCTAGTCAGGCCCCATCCTATTTCCAGCTTCAACTCACTATGAACTATTAAAAGCATGCATGCAAGTTTTCGACATTGGCATACTCAGCAAATAAGGAAAGAATTCCTCAACTATATGCGCAAGTAAATAAGTGAGTGTGTGATAGATCATAAATGTATTCTGAAGCATATCAGAAGATGACTGTTACCACCCACAATTCAAGCCTAGGCGCTTGATGAGGGATGATGAAAGGACCACCATATGCCAAGAAAATTTCTTCACAGTATTACTGATGTTCACATAGCTAACCTTAAAGGGCATACGAGCCACACCATATATTGTTGACAAATAATGGGTAGTGGTTCTCATATTTCCTTAGTTTTCTTCTAATCCCCAATGGTGGTCATTTAATAACAGTCATCCTCTAAGGGCAGAGTGTTGGCCTACTAAACATGTAGATGTTCAAAAGATGATGGTGGATGACATGAGGATGCTTCGTGGGATGTGCAATCTTACTAGAAAAGTAATCAGGAATGAATTTGTAGGTGGGAGTTGGCCAACAATGAGGTAACATAGAAGAGACGAGGCTTAGGTGGTTTGGACATGTTAAGAGGAGACATCCAGACGCCCCAATAAGGAGGTGCAAGAAAATACTACTTCAAGACTGTCAGAAGAGTAAGACCGAAGAAGAATTAGGGAGGGGTGATTAGGCATGAATTGACCTTTCAAGTGCTTATAGAGAACTTGGCCTTAAATAGGAAATTCTGTCATTGTAGGATACACGTACAGGATTGTTGACAAAGGGGTATATAGTTTATCCTGTTTAGATTTCCTTTTTAAAACCTTTCCTTTCTATTTTATTTTGTAGTTATCTAATTTTATTTTTTTTTAACTCAGTCATCCAGTCATCCATTGAACTATTCCTTTATCATAAATTCAATCAAGATATTCAATTGTTTTCAAAAGTGCGAAATTTATTTTGTGGATCTATCTGTAACAAACCTCTCTACCGGGCGACTAGCTATGGGTAAGCCTGCGTACATTTTAAACCACCCCAGACCCTGCCCTCAGCTGGATACTCGGCCCGAGTGGGGGTGGGGGTGTCCTGGGTTGGCTGTTGAGTCATATTTCTCGAGGGAGAGCTGGAGATTTTTCAAGCCTAAGGCTTGTGCAATTTACATGGATAAGTCCAAAATTACAGTTCTATTTAGAGATGTGTCATGTCAGATAAAACTGCTTTCCTTGGTTCTCTGCTCATCACAATCATGCAAGGAGTAAATTTATTACTTTTCTTTATATGCAGGATCGACGTCGACTTTATAACTTCTGATCACGTTTTATCAAACCTACGCTAAATTTAAAATAATAATAATAATAATAATAATAATAATAATAATAATAATAATAATAATAATAATAATAATAATAATAATAATAATAATAATAATAATAATAATAATAATAATAATAATAATAATAATAATAATAATAGTAATAATAGTAATAATAATAGTAATAATAATAATAAAAATAGTAATAGTAATAGTAATAGTAATAGTAATAGTAGTAATTGTAATAGTAATAGTAATAGTAATAGTAGTAATTGTAATAGTAGTAATAATAATAGTAATAGTAATAGTAATAATAATAGTAATAATAATAGTAATAATAGTAATAATAATAATAGTAATAATAGTAATAATAATAATAGTAATAGTAATAATAATAATAATAATAATAGTAATAATAATAGTAATAATAATAATAGTAATAGTAATAATAATAATAGTAATAGTAGTAATAATAATAATAATAATAATAATAATAATAATAATAATAGTAATAATAATAATAATGGTAATAGTAATAGTAATAATGGTAATAGTAATAGTAATAATAGTAATAATAATAGTAATAATGGTAATAGTAATAGTAATAATAGTAATAGTAATAGTAATAATAATAGTAATAGTAATAATAATAGTAATAGTAATAATAATGGTAATAATAATAGTAATAGTAGTAATAGTAATAATAATAGTAATAGTAATAATGGTAATAGTAATAGTAATAATAGTAATAGTAATAGTAATAGTAATAATAATAATAGTAATAGTAATAATAATAATAGTAATAGTAATAGTAATAATAATAATAATAATAATAGTAATAATAATAATAATAATAATAATAATAATAATAATAATAATAATAATAATAATAGTAATAATAATAATAATAATAATAATAATAATAATAATAATAATAATAATAATAATAATAATAATAATAATAAAAAAATCCATCTTCCTCTCATCCTTCTTTCAAGAATCCATTAACCCCCTACCAAGTAAAGAAAATAAGAAAAAAACACAAAAGATTTCATAATAAACAAAAGGAAAGGAAGTCAGCTGGGAAATGATATAAGTTCTGCAAAAGAGGTCACACTTTTGAAATAATAAGCATATGTTTTAGTATGTTAACTAAACGCTATTCCTAATAAGACTGCTTTATATTTATTCTTTTCACACAAGACCGTATAGGACAGGTTAACACTTGGAATCTGCTATACGGTACATATTCCTACATGTGAACATCTAAACCAGCACGATATCATGCTTGCTGACCAATGATTATGAAACTGAAAATTGGACATCGACCGGACACACAAACATTCCTTAACTACACGTCTCAAACATCAACTGACACTCTGACAGAGACCGAATCATACATATAGAAGTTAGCTCAACATTCTAGACAAGAATCCTGCAAATCTCCAGGTTGGCAGAATCCAAAATCTATATGAAAAAGTAACTGAAAACTACATTATTTTCAAATGTTTGTCAGATAAAAGATTAACCGACAACTTTATCAAACAGATTGCAGAATCTCTTGCTCAGTCAAAACAAGTTTTAAGTTGAACCCAGACAATTTGAAAACTTCCCCTAGACTTTCTGCAACGATTGAAGCACAACAATAGTCTTAATTTGACAAAGCAGAGTATCATACACATACATAGTATCTTTTCAAATCTGAAGTCGCTGTAAATCATAAAGTCAACGAAATGTTGTAAATAAAACTAAGTTTCTCCTGATTATACTAAATCTTACCAACCATATGCCATACTATATATAACACAAACTCTGTAATCCAGGGAATTCTGTAGCATATGATGGGAGGGACAGCGAAGATCCTTGTTGTTTAATGTTATTAAGTTAAATTCTCAGTTCCATGTCAGCAACTCCAGGAGGGATGTCCTACTTATGCTACTACTGAATTGTCTGTACATAGAGAATGCCGTTATCTCTATCACAGGGTAAAACTGTCATATGAAAAAGAATTTCTTGAATTGAAAGACCAAGACTAGCCCTTGGAAACTAAAGCAAGAGCAAAAGCAAAGGACCTGCTTACAGGAACTAAAGATGAGAAACCAGGAACATAGTAATTTGAAGATATCAATACCTTAACCTCATCATAAAGCTTTCTCTCCCAAGCAAATAGCCTATCTAATGTTGAAGCATGACTGCCAGAAATCATGCCAAAATTCTCAAATAGTTCACTCGTGAGATCCTCCACATCGTCTCTTGTTGAACCAAGGGGATTCCTGGATGATGAGGAACGAGAAGACGTAGTTCGATGCCACGTCAAGTACTTTACTGAGGCTTGAGCAGGCTCTGTGTAAACAAACATAGGATAGTAAATTGATAACCAATATGACTTTGAAATCCAGAACGACACAAAGAGATTGTTAAATCAGGTGATGATAAAATGAAGCTATCTTAAACCCAATTATTTATCAGAGAAATGAAAAACTCTGAATTGTGATAGGCTACAGCACCAATTAAGGAATTCTTAGATTCACAAGCGTCTCTATTAGCTCTCGGATATAAACAAAACTAACTGAGAACCAGAAAGAAAAGCTATAAATATCAAGTCCTTAGTAAAGAAAAGAGCGAAAAAATGAACCCAAAGCTACTAACAAAGCCCCTCATTAAGTACCAATAACTACAGAAACGGCTTATCTTTTAATGATTTGAATTTGGGAGCTTGTTTATATATATATATATATATATATATATATATATATATATATATGCTCTAAAAGAGTAAAGACCTACTGGAATAAGTTCTGCAGCCTCTCCACAGATATGGCCGAATGGCTTCTTGTTTTAAAGAAGATACTACTAACAAAGCCCCTCTTTAGGTGGCACTAACTACAGTCAAACGAGCAGGAAAAAGTACATAATATCTTCTGCAGCCTCTCCACAGATATGGCCAAATGGCTTCTTGTTTTAAAGAAGATACTACTAACAAAGCCCCTCTTTAGGTGGCACTAACTACAGTCAAACGAGCAGGAAAAAGTACATAATATCTTCAATGGGAGCACACACCTCATGGTGTTCGATCAAAAGGTTACCTTGTTGAAGTTGGCTTGAGCCGAAAATACGCATGTAGTAAATAGGCACATAAAAGTAAAATGGGGGGAGGGGAAACAAATCCCGGTAGATGAGTCTTATTAAACAATTACCTTCTTGAACTTGGCTCGGGTCTTCTCCACAAGAGAAACAGGCCTTGAGCAGACTAGATGTTGCTGAAGCACCATCTGCAATTGACAAGAAGATATTTAAGGAAATATAAGAACTTCAACTGGGCTTCACATCTAGACCACATTAAGTTGAAATGCATTTCATTTTACTCACACCCATGATGATTTGTTCCGAAGTCAACTCAAGATCTAACAAGTTCATAAGACAAAATATAGTCATGTGAGTCATGTCAATGACCAACTCCACAATTGTGAGTGTTTTATTTAGAGTTACAAAGACCCTCGACCTGTGAAAAATACAAACTTCACTGTATGCGAAAAATACTCGCTCATATGACAAAATACACAATTCATGTATTTCTTACTCTATATGTCCTAATGTGAAGATCAGAAAGGGTTTTCAAGCATGTTACGAAGCATCATTAGTAAAGTTTTGGGCTATTTAATCAATAGTAAATAGCATAGTGGGTATAGTTCAATATAATGGTTGAAGTTCGCATTCATCAACTAATGAGAAACTAATTTTTTAGATAAAGAAAAGTATAACTAATGAGAAACTAATAATTAGGGACAAACCAAATTAGCAAGGAAAACACTCACTACAGTTTTGAGGACCTTCAGATAATATATCAGATGCCACTATTTCCTATTGTCTCAAATATAACAAACAACAATGCTTATGCAGAGAAGTAGTAAGTCCAAAACTTTAACAGAGCACATAAATTGGCATCGACCTGTAAACACAAGAAGAAAGAGAAACTTTTTTTTATTTTTTTGTATTAAATGAAGCGCAACCTTTTCTTTGTCATATAATAAAAAAGAAACAAGATAGAAGAGAAAAGGATGTTCTCACACTCTTGCCCAGACAATAATGGCCGAAAATGCAACTTGTTAGCTTCCAACATTCTAGGCACTTCTCTTCCTGATTCAGAAGCCTTCACAAACAGATACTCAACATCTCTCATACTTGAAAACAAGTCCTTAGGAGCAATCTTATGCTCAATATTGTCTTCTTTTACTGGTGTAACCTTAGCATCAGTAACCTTGTGCTCAAACTTGCTCTCTTTACCCTGTGTCATCTTAGCAGATACTGTGGCTTCTGAAAGTTTTGTTGTCAATGGAGACAGTTTAGGAGAGAGGACTCTCTCCTCATTCAGTACCTCATTCTCAGATGCAGCACTTCTCGGCATAGGCACAGTGGCAGAAGCATCCATGAGAACATGACTTTCTTCTCGGTTAAGATTCTTAAAAGTTCGAACCAAAGTATCTGAAGACGGGTCATCAAATTCATCCTCAGATTCAGAACCCTCACTTTGATGAGAGGAGGTATTCTCTTCATTTTCCATTTCAGGAATTTCCTCATCTTCTGTAGTGTGTTTATGGTCATCATTGTCCACAAAACCATGGGCCACTTCACTTTGATCATGGGATGAAAAATGATTGTCAATTGGATGGAAAAGCCCAAAATAATCCCATGGTGGTGTTTCCGGTTGGTGAGTTGGAGTTTGTGGAGGTGAAGTTTCAGTCTGTTCATGGGAGCGAGGAGTGGTATTCTGTGGTGTGTTTAATGAAGTGACGGTCCCAGTGACTAGTAGCGGAGGCCTTTCTTCTACCTTTCTAGTGAAGCTGCCTTTAAATTTCATATGATGTACCTGATATCGGCCAGACACTGGAGGAGAAGGAGATGGAGACAGATGTTCATTGGGCTCTGCATGTTGGGATGCTGATGGTGAGGAAAACGAGAAATGCGAAAGTGACTTGTCAGTCAAAGCAAGTGGTTCTGGTGTGGCACTGGTGGAAGTATACAGGGAAGACTCTACTGGCACATCAGGTCCTAAACATTTCCTTAGTGCAGTCCCAGTAACTCTAAGAGAATGGATATACCCAACATGAGCTGCAGCTAGTGCACACCTGCCATCAAGAGCTTGTCGAACAAATTTCTTCCTTTCACGACATAACTGCAGAGCCTTATCATCATCTATCTTAGAGCTTGCCACCCCCATATCCCCAGTCCTCTATCTCAGGCAACCTTCTCATAAACATAAACCAAAATTGAGACTTCGTCCTACAAATTTAGCAATTCACTATCATCGGGATATCGTTGACACATGTTAAGCCAAAAAAGCCAACTGAACTAATCTGCATAAACTTAGAGGTACCACCCAAGTTCTTCAGGTAGTAACCATAATTGGGGAGTACCACCCAAAAAACAACTTGCAAACAAAAGAAAACTAATACGCTTCTTGTTTTGAGGAATTGGGAAGTAAAATCATTAAATTCACTGAAGCAACAAACATAACTAGCACTTCACTGGAGTGTGGGAATAGGCTTAACTGAAATCACTATAAACATCAGTGCAGTATAGAGATGAAGAAACAAGTACATAATTGATGAAATTTTGATATATGAAGCACCAATTCACAAGGATCAAGCACGCAGCAGGTGCTACTTTATCATCATTGCCAACAGAATTTCTAACATTAAACCAGACTTCAAAACTGGTACGGGGTTTGAACTGAAACTAAACAAGAAAAGAGTGTAACTTTGAAATTGAAATTACACCTGACCTAAGGAATGATGAAATCAAGACATCTTTCACAAAAGATAACACAGCATAATCATAACTCCAACTAGGCATCAACTTTCTCTATTATATAAGACAGACAATTAAGATTGAAGGATGTTTGGGATAACTAAAATTTTTAAAGAAAGGTGGAGAAAAGGAGCCTGCAAAGCATGTGGAACATAACCCAAAAAGCCATGGAAATTTAAAACTTAATAGTCTCAAAAGAAGGAAACCCAAAAGGTAGGTTCTTCATGAATATTCACAGCAACACACACCGAGGCAAAATTATAAACATTACATCCGATCTAAACCACACCAAGATGAACTAGCACAAACCAAATCACCCATTTCCTGATTGAATTAACCAATATTAAGAAACACGGACCTTCTAACAACAATCCCACCTCACAAAATTGACATCCCAGCAAACCTAAACAATCCCAATTTCCAGAACCAATCACAAAGCATCAAACTAAAGAGATAACCAACTTGGATAAAAGGGTGTTTTTACCTCAATGAAAATCCGATACCCAGATGAAAAATTCAGTCCAATTCCAATCAAACTCACAACAAAATCAAACTGGCGAGCAAGAACAATTGAGAGAGATTCAGAAAATTCCCAGAAAAGAGAGCTTCTATCTCAATAGAAACCCAGTATCCAGATTAAATTTGAGCCCAATTTCAATGAACTTCACCAAAGACGAAAAGTGACAGCAAGAAGAATATTTAGTTATTTACCAAAGAAGGCAAATGGGTTTTTATTTGTTTAGTACATACATAAGTAAAGGAGTAGTACAAACCATAAATAATATAATAAGCTCACAGTGATGTGACAGTAGTACCTGCTAGTTGAAGCCTAGAGATGATAAAGTTAGCATCCGCTTGGATTTCAGAGAATTCGTTTGATTTGAGAGAGAGAGAGAGAGAGAGAGTTATTTAGAAAGTGTGACAAAGATGAGAGAGAGAGAAAAGCGGTGGTGTTGCAAAGGGAGAAAGAGAATCAGAACATGGCAGTTTCCATGCAAAAAGAAAAGGGAGCACATTTGGAAAGATTGAAGAGTTTGTGTGGGGGCTATGGGCCCCATGTTGCAAATGCTTAGTCATGAGGAGTGATTAGAAAATTGAAAATTTGCATAAATGGAAAAGAGGGGCTGGGAGGAAAGGTGTTGATGCTCAGATCTACACGTTTGGAGTGTGTAAAGTGATAATGCCAGCCCATGTCCAAGGGCTTTCAAGTCCTCCGCCAGAGGCCTAGTTCTTTTTGTAGTTTTCAGGGTGCATTTCATTCTGTTTCAATCCGTTTTGTTTTGCGCCGTTTCGTTCGATATTTTGTACTTTATTTTATCTCACATTTTCTTTCGTTATTCGCGCTGCGCCATTCTGTTCCGTTCCATGCCGTTCCGTTCCGTTTCTCACCATTACAGTATTCCGTTAAAAAAAAAGGGCCTAAGTCAATACAATCTATTGTAATATGTAACTGTGTAGGTGGATGCCCCTGCGTTGCACGGTCCGTGATTAATGTAACGTGATAATTAATCTTATTAAAATTTAAAATATAATAGTCACTTATAAAAAAAAATTAGAAAATAAACATATCTACTTTATATATTTTCATTTTTAATAAAATAATTTTGTGATTAAATAGCTCGCTTAGGCGGAATAACTTTAAAAAACTTGTTTATAATGACACGTTTAATGCTTAGTGAATAAGATCAGAGCGGCTCGTCTCCAGTTTATACAATAACTGGAGATACCCAGTTCAATGAAAATTTGTCATCCACGTGGAACAAGACAAAAGTGACGGTTAAGATTGAAATTTGCTCTCTACATTGAACAAAGGGGGTAAATTGCGCCATTTTTTCTCACTTTTGGGCCCATTTGGGCGGCATATGTATTTTTTTTACTTCAATTTCTCTCTCTCTCCTCTCTTTCCCTCTTAATTTACCATCTCAATAACCTCTCTAATTTACTCACAAATTTATCAATTTCATTCACCCAAGCCATGTTATGCTCGACAAATTCTTGAGATTTCCTTTACCCCCCATTATTTTATCCTGCTTTGGCAAGAGTACACTGCTCCAATCAACATCCAAGTACAACAATACATTGCTCATTCATTTCACACCATGCCATGTTTGTTTGTCTTCAGTTTATCTTTCTACCAAAGTATTCAGTAACCACAATAAACAAGAGCAATCAAAAAAAGAAAAATTTTCAATATCTTTTTATCTGGAAAATTGATCCACTAAAATAATATTGGCTTTGATAAAATATACAATCTGAAAATCTATAAAAACAAACAACTATGGTTGTATACCATTATGTTTATCCTCAACAAATCTTGAGAAATTTGTTGTTGCATCAATGACTGCACAGAGGAGAACATTGTAATGTACAAAAAATATTATAATATATAAATAAAGAATTAAGGCATCCACAATAAATCATGAAGCTGATGAACTTAATTGTGCAACCTGATTTAAAAGATTCAAAGTGAAAAAGTGTTTTTAAGCTGTGAAGGCATAATAAATTCCAAAGAAAATATCTTGTGCATCATCATCAGCTCCTTACTTGAATATAATAAAGCTATCCTTAAAGGTTAAAGTAGTAAAACTAATTCTTCATCTTTTTGTTTGCTGCAAATGACTCAATCACCAATTTCCAACAATAGAAGCAGTAGAGAAAATGATAGGAGGTATACATGAAAATATTTTGAAAAGTGATCTGCATATTGATTAAATGCCAAAATTGGACATGAAGTTTGACTATGAGGAAGTAGCATATGAATTTTATAATGAGTTTGCAAGGAAGACAGGTTTTGGTATTCGCCGAGAATATCGTAATATAAGCAAAAAAGATGGACTTTTGACTTCAAGAAGATTGACATGTCACAAAGAGGGGTGCAAGAGGTCCTGATAAACGAGATTGCTTGACCAAAGATCTAGAGCATAAATAAGAACAGGATGTAAAGCACGTATGTTCATTTACCTCGATAAAAAATTGGAAAGTACAAGGTTTTTTTTATTATGTGGATGAACATAATCATCCCCTTCAACCCCCTTCATATGTTCACATGATTCCCTCTCATCGAAACATATCAAAAACACAAGCATCGCAACTTGATATAGCTGATAAGTCCAGACTGAAAATAAAAGCTTCCAACGAACTTATGGCCAACCAAGTTGGTGGTATAGAGAACCTTGGTCACACTCGTCAAAATGTAAAGATTTATCTTCGCACCAAAAGGAATAAGTCATTGAGGTATGGAGAAGTGGGAGCTTTGCACATGTACTTTTCCAGGAAAGCAAATAAAAGTACTTTATTTTTCTACGATATTCGATGTTGAAGTGTAGATAACAAACCTTTTTTGCGCTGATGATGCATAACTCAACGGCTAAGCTCGTTCTTGGATAATCAGTTTTGAATCTCTCTTAAACTCTCAAAGTAACAAACCCTCACCACAATATAAACTCTAATACAAGTTTAATATTGAAAGAAAGACTCAAAGCACAAGGATATTCACTCTTAAGACAATGAGATTTTTCTTTCAAAAAAAAAAAAAAGTTTAAGACAATGAGATTTGGGGATAAAAAGAGACAACACTCTTTGTGTTCAATTTCATTCAAAAATGGTCTACCGAGTACATGGTCCTCTCTACCTATATATAGGGGAGAGAAGGGTCCTTAAATGACCTAGAAAGCATCTTAAAAGGGTCATTGCTGTCCAAGGCCCAGCAAAGATCCGTTGGTAGGACCACAACGAGTCCCAAGCTGAATATAATTTAAGACATAAGTTGCCAAGATTGAAAATGAAGGCACCGATGCTAGTACATGCAAGTAGTGTTTATACTCCAAAAATATTTGAAGAATTTCAAGTAGATTATGAGGAGTACCAAGGCACTATTGTAAGAGATTGTAAAATAAGACAATCAACACATGAGTATACTATTGCAAATGTTGATCATAATGAGGAGCGAACAGTGGTGGATAATCTTTTGGAACAAACAGTTTCATGTAGTTGTCGTAAATATGAGACACATGGTATCTTGCACAATCATTCTTTGAAAGTTTTGGATTTTATGGATATCAAGTTAATTCCATCACATTGCATACTAAAGCGATGGACAAGAGATGCTAGGTCCGGAAGTCAGAAAGATTGGAATGGACAGCGTATTGAACTAGACAGAAAAGCTCATTTCACACAAAGATATCAAGATCTGTGTACTAGAATGGTGAAACTAACGAATCGGGCTTCTGAAACTCATGAAATGCACACCTTTTTGTCTCGAGTAATGGAAGAATCTAGCAAGATAATTGAAGAGATGTTGGTCAAAAGAGTTGTTGATGAAGGATCAACACATGGGTGTCAGATATCCTATCATTTAGAAATGAGCAAATTAAGCATACTGTTGATAAAATTGACTTTTTTAATGCACGAGGTATCAAGAAGAAAGAATGTCCTCACAAGGGTAAGAAGCGTCTAACATCTTGGGTTGATAAAACTAGAAAGAAGCAAAATGCAACACAAAACAAGAGAAATTCTAAACAAAAAATGGTAATTCAATTACTTAGTCTAAACTTTTCTTTGATATACCTGAGTCTATGTCATATTATACAACTTTTTTACTTCAAGTGCATGTCACTATATTAGGGACCAGAACCTTTTGCAACGAATCAACCAATAGCAACAACGCCAACTACAAATAATAACATGCATGCTGGTGGTCACAGTTTCACTGAATTGCTAACAGTAGGGGAACCTTGTCTAATGTCTTAATTACTATGTCTTTCATGGATTGTTTGATAGTTTGACTTATCTAATGTTACTCAGGAGTCACTGGATGACAATGTACTTTTGTCTTCTATAGAGAACCTAATTGTTACTCAATGCAGCGAAGTAAGTCATAAACTTCAACAAACATATTGGTACAATTCATTTTTCATGCTTATGATTAAATACTTCATTTTTGTGACAGGTTATATAGGGTTAACAGTGGTAGCCACAACTTCAGAATCATTACAAGTATTTTCGGAAGAATCAGCAACCCAAGTCATTTTGCAAGCAACAATCTGAGATTTGCAAATATGTTTTAGTTGTTATGTTGATGAAAACTGAAATATACACCAAAACTGTTTCATTTTGTTATCTATTCTATTTTTTTGGTAAGTTTCAAGTTTAAGATTTGAAAACATTGAACTCCATTCACTCAATATAAGTAAAAGAAAAATAAATACGAAGAATAACTTACCTTACAACAGCTTATCCCACTAGTTCTCAATAGTTTTGAAGAGTTGAACTTAGTGTGCAAAAGCTAAATGTCACTACCAAAGCCTTCTGGACCAGTATGAGCAGGTTTACTTCTTCAACTCACAGGGCCTTGTTTCTTCAAGTCCTTCACTTTCTGGCCCTCCAACTATTCTACCTGTAGGAACCAATTAATAGGGAATTTGACTGCATTTATTTGGCTATTATTAAATGGGTAAGTAGCTTATATGAATACTGAAAATTTACAACATCTGATGATATTGATTGTCACTGACTGAAACCAAATGTAGAGGCTAAACAATACACAATGCATGTTGAACACCGAGTACATGACCACTATAGTCGGATAATACTACCGTTTACGCATTAAGACTTCAACATTGTCATTTTGTACTACACAAATGTCCTAATCAATTGGCTTTGTATATAGTATTAATCAAAAAAATTGTCTATAACTTATTTAACAATAAACAGTTTATTTTTCTTGGGTGTCTTTGCTCTTTCAATAGAGCCCTACTGTACTTCTTTTACCCAGCCAGAATTTCAATAAATTCCATACCAATTGCTATTTTTTTGGCTAGTCAAGAGCCATACCAATTGCTATTTAAGAAAAACATACAGAATATTGAAAGTCACTATAAGTTAGAGAAAGACTAGGGTTCAGATCTATATCATGGAGACAAAAGTAATTCCAATTAAAAAATTTTAGAGTCCTTTGAGTAGCAATTGTGTATAGCAATTTCAATCAAAACATCTGATTACCAAAAAAAGAAAAACATATGCAATAGCAATTATCCAAACTACAATAAAATTAATTACAAAGGCTATAACAATTTTAATAGAACTACCACTTGAACAAAGCAAGAATAAATAAATATATGCTCATGGTCATGGAGGAACATGATTGTTTTTAAAAGCAAAGAGGTAAAGACGTTACCACCGCTTTGAAATCTCTGATTTTGCAAACTAACCAATTCAATTTTTGATCAGAATTTCACGATTAACAGAATACCCAAAAAAAACAAAGAAATAAAGATGTGGGAGTTTTACACATTATTGAACCTGAAGATGGCAATAAGGGGAAGAAGAGGCGAGATCGATCAGATGATGATGTGGGCATGCCTGATTTTTCCCAATTGACTATCTGATTAAAAAGAAGAGAAAGAGGGTTAGATTTTGGGATTTTGCCTCATTATTCCAGTAGCTGGGAATTGATTGAAGAGAGAGAGAAATAATGCTTTTGTTTGTTAAAGAGGATGCTCAAAGAGAATGACCCTTTTAAATTTCAACGTTTCTTTAATCCAAGCCTTTGGTTTGAGGAGACTCCATGTGGACTGGTAACTTTTATTTAATTGGGTATCTCCAGTTATCGTATAAACTGGAGACGAGCCGACATGTGATATCTAAGTGTGTTACCTCTGGATGGCAATGTACTTTTGTTTTCTATAGAGAATCTAATTTGGACATGTCTAATCATAATCATAATCATAATAAGATAAATGACAAATCAGTCTTGTATTAAAGTGTGTTTCACACTCTTGTCAACAGTGTAAGATATTTCAATTTTTAAAGTGTAAAACAAAAGTTATAAACCTCTAAATATTTCGTTTGTAGGAACTAAATTTTGGTTGCGTGTGTTGTGAAAGTCCAACATAGTGAACAATATACTTACTTGCTTGAGATGGTTGAGAGTCTTAAACATAGTAGGTATGTGCGTTACTACATTTTGCTTTTTTCTTTTTGGGAATTCACGAAAATTTATTAATCTCCATATATGTCACTTGCATCATTGGAATTCTAAAATTAATAGAATCTCTCAACAAAAACACTCATTGCAAATATCTCACCACCTATATTAAACAATGATACTAGAGAAACAAAGGAGTGTGCGCAAATCTCGCCACCTACCTTAAGCAATGATGCTAGAGTTTCTCTGCTCCTGCTCAAATACAAGAAGGTGCTTACAATAAGAACGTACAGAAATACACACACTAAGGACACTCATTGCAGATCATTTACGTGTTCCAGTTGCTTAGGATTTTTCTGCACTCTGACAAAGGCTTATTAGAACGAACTGGATGTGCTTAGTTAAGTGTGTGGCAGGCACAATTTTTACCGTGAAGAAATTCTTGTATTCCTCTCAATCCATACAGTATACACAGTGTGTGCAAAGCACATGCATTTTCAAGATTCAGGCAGTAGCCGTTTTACCTCATAGGTGGTAGAGAAATGGAGGAACCTTTCATGGAGCTGCTTCATATAAATAACACCCTCTCTTGAAAATAACAATAGGTCATCAGCAAAATAAAGGTGTGTAATTCCAAACATCTTACACCTGGGAATCAAGGATGGAACTTGAAGAGACTATTGCACTAAAGAGAATGAAGACATCAATGGAGGTACTTCATGACAGGGGTAATTAAGAAAGGGGACATTGGGTCCCCTTATCTTAGTCCTCTCTTACCTGAAAAATATTCCGTGTACTCTTTATAGGATAAAGACTCTCTATCCGATAAAATAGTGTAAAAGACAGTTGAAATACATCTCATAGTCCAATGAATAACAATAGCAGGAAAGCTCAACTCCTTCATAATACTTATAATAAATCCTCACTCAATGTATCAAATGCTTTTTGCAACTACCTTCCTCATGCATCAATGGGACAAGTTCTTTCTAGCATACCCTTCAACAAACTTATGACTCAAAGGATGACCAAGGGCTTTCAGGTCATTTGCCAGTAAGTCAATGCACGGGCTCTGATACATGATTTTATAATTAAACAAACTCGAAATGACTGAAGTCGTAACCTATCTGATGGAAAATCTTTCTTTGATACAGATGAGGCAAATTGTTTTTAGTGTGTATTTCAATATGCTTGAACTTATGAATCATGAGTTATGACTCTGTTTGTGGGAACTAAATTATGGTTGAGTATTGTTTTCTAAAAGCTTAATGGTGAAGAGTACTTGCTTGCTTGAAATGAAGTTGGCGGACTCGGACACAGTAAATATCTACTTTGTTACAATTTACCTTTAGCTGTCAATATATTCTTTTTTGGCAATGTCAAATTTTTGGTGTAATAAATTTGTCCTACGCAATAATTTATTTTTCTAAAACCTTTAAGTATCTAAATAAAGTAAACTTAACATTTGTGATTGAGACGAAATAACATTGTTATCTGTTGAGTCGATTTGATACCGAAAAATCTCGGTCATGAACAAGCTCTTACTAACCAAGTCCAAAGTGAAAGAATTTGAACCTAACATGACCGACTTGTTTGAGAGCTCTAAGTGATAATGATATTTTAGACGATAGGAACGTGTAGAGTATGACTACACTTTCAATAAATGTCTCAAGTAGTTAGAGTAAGGTTCCCAACCATAAAGGTGAAGGATTGATTCTATGTGTCTTTCGTTTCGAGCATCACAAAAATAATAATAATAAAGGATTATATTAAGATTTTGACACACTATTGTCGAGTCAAGGTAGTCTTGTAATGTCACGCCTCGAAATTTTCGTCTTTTAGCGTGTTTTGTTTATCTTTTTGCACAAATTGCATGTTCAAGCATTGCAGAATCACGATCGTACTTGCTCATCTTGCATATGTTAGTGTCCTAGAAATTGTTTTATACCTTCGCATGGGTAGACTCGTTTTGTTTTGGGAAGTGATTACTTCATGTCTCAAGTTTCGGGACGAAACTTCTTTTAAGGAGGGTAGAATGTGATACCCCAATATTTTCTATGATCGATTTATAAATAGTTTCGGAGATTAAATCGTATATTCATTAGAGGATTCTATTTATTCAATTAAAGCCATAATAATATTAATTTATTATTATGGGACTTTCATAATTTATATTTATTTATTTTGAGGAGTTTAATTAAAATATTTTATATATGAATAATAATTATTCATATAGTTTTAATTAGTTTTAATTAGCTTTTTAATTCAGAAAATTATTAAATTAATTCCTAAACCTAGTAGTCTTTGACTTGGGTTGACTAAGGGTCTATATAAGGAAAATGGTAAGTCAGTTGATCAGTTTTGCAAACTGAGCCAAAACCTCAAGCATTCTCTCTCTCCTTTCTTTCGCCGTTTTCTCTCTCTTTCCCTCACGATCACTCTCTCTCTTCTCTCTCCCTCATCGGCGACTCTCTCTCTCTTCCCTGCCACGGTCAGCCACCGGCCACCCCTCACGCCGGTAATCTCTCTCCCTCTCTTTCTCTTTCTTTTTCCCTTTCTCTTTCCTTCTCTTCGCGTCCCCTCCCCCTTCGCGTTTGCTGTCGCGGACGGCTGCGACCGTCGCCAGGCCGCCGCCTGGACGGCGATCGTCGACCGCCAGGGCGCCACTGGCCTGGCCCCCTCGCCACCCCTCTTCTCTCCCTTTCTCTCTCTCGCTCTCACTCTCTTTCTCGTTCTCTCTTTCGCTCTCTTTCTCTCTCCTCTTCGCCGGCGCTCCGGCGACCACCACCACCGGCCATGGTGGCCAGTGGGTGGTGGTGGTGATGATGGGTTGGGTCATGGGCCCCATGCATGGGTACCCGTGACCTAGACCGAGTTTTGAAGTTAGGGTTTCGTTTTTATATTTTTCGTAATTATATAATTGATTTTCAGTAATTTTGATTTAATGTTTTTATTTTTCTGTACTCGTTCGGAACCCGAATTAGGATTTTCAAAAGCCTAGATTGGTTGGAATAAATCAAGGAATTTAATAAAAATATCAGAAGGAGATTTAGTTACTGTTTGTATTTTCATATTTAATAAATACTGATTCGGTAATTGTTTTTAATTAGGACTTAACGAGCAAGCGTGATTATCGTCGATTGGTTGGAGCATAATTAATGTTGGTAGCGTATTAGTGGTAAGCGCTCATGCCTACCTTCTTCCAAAGCCCCATCAAAACTATTTTGATGTGTTATGTGCTAATTGGGAAATTGTTGTGAATTTAATATGCAAAGCATGATTAAATTATATCGTCGTTATTATGAAGTTATTAGGCATGATTTACCGCTGTAAATATGATTTATAATTAGCATGTCGATGTTATCATGGTTTGGGAATTAAATAGTCCATATGATGATTTGGTTTAGCCCTTGAAGGCAAAGTTGTAATAAATTTGGTTTAATGGTTTTAGCTCACTATATAGACAACTCTGATAATAACTGTTTTAGATTTATTAAGTTCCTTAGAAGATCCTTTTGATGCCTAGTCTTTTCTTTCTGCTTAGCATTTACTCCTTAGTGATAAATGTTGCAGTAACGCCCTTGGGTTTGTGACGGTTCAGTGGTGTCGAGTCATGGATAATGACGTCGATAGTTCCCAGGAAATCGTTGTAAATTCGGGGGTGTTATATGTAAGCCACATCAAACTACGCCTTAATCGATCTACCGGAGCCACTCCAAAACAATATCCCAAGAAACAAATATTGAACCAAACGTGAATAGCACTAGAATGTCATTATTCGATGACGAAGAAAACTGAGTGAAATAGAGGGATTCTTATATGAGTAGTGCTAATAAACATTATCTGCAGAAATTAGAGTGTCAAAGCTCATTGTACGTACATCACTTGTTTGTAGATATGAGGAGACCAAATGTAAAATCCCGAAATTTCTACATCATCATAAGAAAATTTAAAAAATTAAATTGCACTTCAACCGAGAATAAGGCAAAATTTTATTTGCAATTTGGACATCGAATCTAATAAGGCAAAAGAATAATAAAAGACGTACATTAAACATATTCACAAATCACAACCATCCTACTATCTCAAAATTGATAATTGCAACACATAATTCTGAAAGATTGGTCAAGGCAAACATTTCCCACTTATCTAGACATAAGCCTTAACTAGAGGAGCCTACAGATTATAATTTTGATAAAAAAGATTAAGTAATCTATTAGGAGATATATACAATTGAAATATCTAAATGGGGTGACCTTACATGTTTCCATTCGCGTCTTGATCATCAACCTATAAGAAACAAATGTCAAACATCAACCATTATTCTTCTCGTTTCAGTTATGCAACAAATCAACCATAGCTCAACTTCTCGTTTTAAATATTTTAAAGGGTCGCTAGTTCTTAGGCAGCTTCAACTCTTTATTCATTTTAACCAACAAGCATAATTCTTGTCATTACGTAAGATGACAACACAGAATATGGAATATTACTCTGCGCTACAAGCAGTAGCTGAATAGGATGGACAAGGTGAAGAGTGCCTAAGTTACTCTAGAAGGGGGGGGGGGGTGAATAGAGTGACTCCAATTTCTCGCATTTTGCAACTTGAGAACAAGGTAGGTAACAACGTTATGGACGCTGTTCCTATACAGCAGACTAAGATAGAATGTAAAGAACAGAATGTAAATAACACAAGGCTTTTTTCACGTGGAAAACCTCCTAGGCTCAATAGGAGTAAAAACCACGACCCAACTACTTGGTTTGTCACACTACTTATCTTATAACCAGAGCCAAAATCAGGATACAGCACAGTACCCTAACACCACCACACACCGTTACTGATGTGTTGCCAATCTCTCAAAATCACTCACTGATCTGAGAGATGCTCTACACTCGTTACTGAGTTAGAGACCTTACAAATAACCAGATTGTTTGTCCTATTACACGCTTCAACACTAAGCAATATAAGACCACAAAAACCTATTATGCAATGACCAATCTAGCAAAGACTCAAACTGACCAGGACAGGGAACAGGGTTTAAGGTTAGTTGTTCTTTGTGAGTACTGGACGTATCTGGTTTGGACGAATGAACGCTTTGCAAAAACTGATTCTAAACTCAATAATGCAGGCAAAGCTTAGCCCTACAACTGAGCCTATCAGGCACCTTATATAGGCAGGCCAAAATGAGCCCAGTCAGTTAGGTTAAATCTCTTCAAAATATCAATGATAAGATTTACCAAAAGATAGGATAGAGTTTAAGTAAAGATCAAAGACCTTTCCTTAACTCAACCTATGAGATAAAATCCGTCCAAATTCATTAACAGAAAAACTTGGCCAGCTAGCAAGTGATTTATCAGAATATAATCTCTAAAAGATAATTAGAAATATTCTAGAAGATAATTCACTTGCTTAACAAAATAGACTTTGTCCATTAAGTAAAATACTTTTTCCAAGATAATATCTTTTCAAAATAAAATACTTTTCTGTTTAAAATACGATTTTGCAATATTCATTTTTCTAAAATAAAATATATTTCTTCAGAAGAATATTTGTGTGAATATCTAAAAAGATAATACACAAAATATTCATAGAAATAATAAATATGAAATTATGCAAACTCGTCCAGATACACAGCTTAGAAGGAACATGGTGCAACAAGTTGTTCCCCTTTGGTTCCTTCACGTTGTAGTGCTGGTCATAGAGAACATAGTTCACAAGAATGCTCCCATGTACTCATAGACGCATGCACTCAGTCCCACAACCTTGTTCCCTTGTCATGATCAATTTAGACTCTTGCTAAGTAGTCAAACATAGTACATAAAGACTAATGACAAATGCACTTAACTACATTACATTGTCTTCATGTCTTGTTAGGATCCAAGCATCTTCATGAGCAATCATGCTTTGACACTTTGTTTGTTATCATCAAAACTAGGAACCCAACAAATTCCCCCTTTTTGATGATGACAAACTAGTGTGCTTATCTGAGCTAGATACCAAATGTATTAACCAAAATAAAACTAACTCAGGCTTACCTTGACTTACCATTGCTGTGAACCAACCAGAAGAACCATGGGTAAGTAGGAACAGGGTTCACATCTTCACAATCAAGAACTGCAGCTTAACATTATCATCCATCACATTGAGACTTTTGTAGAGAGAAATTTGTGCAAACAGTATTGCAACTTTCAAGACTTTTAGAGAATCAGAGTAGGCAGAGGAAACACCATTTCAAACCAGAAACCATTAGAGCAGAAATTAAAAAAAATTGTGTGCTACCCATCCGTAGTGAATAGGTTAACAAGGTATGAGAATTAAACTAGACTAAAACCTAAACATGATCATATCAAACCTAATCATAAGCACACCATTCTTCTCCCTTTCGGCATCATCAAAAAGTGTCATGGACATCAGTTAAACATGGAAATATTGATAAGTTAAGCCAAATTGTAGCAAGTATGTCACAACCATCACCTCCAGGGTTTAAGTGTATGCAAACAAATGCAAGAATTAGTAGCTCAAACTTAAAAATCTATTGATATAGGCCATCCAGAAAATAGTCAAATCATATAAACCAAAAAGAACCCAAATATTATATATATAAGGCACAGTCACAAAAGAAGGTATTGTTATAGTAGAAACAACACCTAGAGAGAAAAGAAAGAAAATAAAAGAAAGACAGGCTTTAAACAACAGGGGGAGGAACAGGGTGTGTAGGAGCAGTGGAGTTAGCAGCATGCTCCTCAGTTTCGACCTCGAACCCTTCTCTCAGCATCTTGACGAGGTCATCATGCCGTCTCTGATGAGCTTTGTTAGCCTTTGTCACAGCATCAGTCAGATCTGCAACCCTCTGAGTCAGGTCAGCTTGCTTGGAGGTCACAGAATTGAGTCTAGCCTCCACTAGTTGCAGTGTAGTGTACATGGCAGCTCTGCTGATGCTGGCTCCCTCCATAGAAACAGCCTGTGGGCCCTGTTCCTCCTTAGACCCAACTTCCTCATCTTCCTCCTTCTCCTCTTGATCCTCACCAAATTTGAAGCCAATTTGCTTCGTATACTGTCTGCCCACTTCATTGACTGTTGTAGGTGAGATGCCCTCAGAGAGAGGTACCCCAAAGTGTCGGAATACCAGGGTGAGAGCATACCCATATGGTAAGGAGTGGGTAATCTTCTTTGCACTGAGCACATAGGCTGTGTGGTGAGTCATGAGGGCAGGGAGATTCACCTTCTCTCTTCGCTCAACCAGATCCATAATGCTCATGTCATAAGTCTACGAAGAACTCCCTAGCTTCTTCCCTAGGGACCATGGTCCTGAACACAAGTGCGAAGTACAGCTTGTGTATAGGAACAAGGTCCACAGCTTTGACCCGTTTGGCCATATCCTCCTCCATATTCCTGGAGTACTTTCTCACAGTGGCTATGTGGTCAAGTCCTTCATATTCAGGCCAGATGCCACCCCTAGCTCACTCAGCAAAACCCTCACACGGAATTCCCAAGATTTTCCCTAGATTAGATGCATTAAATTTAATGGGAACCCCAGACACTTCACTTCTGACCACCCCATTCTTCGTAGTACAGTTTAGGTAAAACTGTTTAAATTCAGCATAGTGAAAAGTGGCTCTAGTGCTCATGAAAGTACCCCACCTCTATGACATAACATTATCAACAAACTGCCTAGCCCCATATTCTTTCATCCAGTCTAAGCACCAGACTTTACCTGGCATGCTGTCCCTAGAGAGGATTTGAGCAATCCTGGCGTCTGTCTCATCCTGGCTCATCTTCTTTTTCTTGTCTGATTTTCCAGCAGAGACAGACGCAGAGGGCATGGAGACTAAGGCCTTCTTCCTCTTTGCAGGACAGGAAGAAGCCTCAGTTGCTTCAGGTGGAGGAGTCTCAGTGGTTATATCCAAGACTCTTTTAGAAACGGTCTTTCTCTTCTTGGATGAAGTTGGTGTAGGACCAGGGTCTGAGATAGGGTCTCTGAGAGTAGGACCCTGTTTCTTGGAAGACCCAACAGTGGTCTTCTTGGATTTCTTAGGATCAGCTGTGGGAACAGGTGGCTCCATAGCAGATCCTTGTTCCCCCTGAGCAGTGGAGCTCTCTGTTACAGGCTTCTCTCCTCCCTCGCTCTCCTTTTTCTCTCCCTCAGGCTCTCCTTTTGATTTCTCAGCTCCCTCTTTCTTTTTCTTACCCTTCTCACCTTTCCCCGAGACATATTTAGCCCAATTGCAGCACTTTTGTCTAGAAGAGCGTCAATTTCAGAAGCTAGCTCAGAGGCGCTAACTCCCTTTGTTGAGCTCTTCTTGGTTTTCTTCTTGGTTGCAGAACCAGAAGCCCCTGATAACCTAGCACCATCCCTACCCAAGGTTTCAGTGGTAGAAGGTGGGGGAGATGATGGTGGTGATGTGGTTGGAATCTCAGCAGGAGCCTTGTTCTTGCGTGCCGACATTTTGACAGGCATTTTTGAGGTTGTGAGAGGAGTAGATGAGGTAATGGGGGTTGAAGAGCGTGATTTCTCAGCTGAGATTTTCTTGGATGCAGCTGATCGAGTTCCTGCCATTTCTATTTAAAGCCTAAATTTAGGGTTTTGAGGAAAAGAAAAGAGGCGAAAATTGAGGGATTGATTCTTGAATTAACAGGAAGAAATTCAAAAATCTGGAGATGAAGAGAGAGAAATCTGAGAGAAATTCAACTCGCCCGTATTATGACGGCCTCTACTAACTCAAGTTTGCTTAACAATTTAAAGACATAATTCCCATGCAAAACCGGATTAACAACCTAGACTTAGACTATTAATTGGTTCATCACAAGAATCACAAAATTTATTTTAACCCTTATTTAGACATGCATTCGATTGACAAGTTGAGCAGCACAACGACTATACAGACAGTATTTAGGAAGCAATAAAAACGTTATTCTAGCATGATATATACATTATGACTACTAGAAAATAAACAATTAGGCAAGCAATTTAATTTGAGCCCTCAGGAATTTGTACCTGAACTGTAGGCTATATTTGACAACAATAATAAAAATAGATCTCAAGTTTGGAAGAAAGAGGGGGAAGCTCAGTGTCAATACTCCTGAGAATAGAGGTTGCCAACTGTAAGCTGTGTGTTTTGAACTAAGGGTGAGGGGTTGTTTATATAGGTGTGGGAAGTAGGGTTGGATGGGTGAAAATTGAGCTGAAAAATGAAACGGGCTTGAAAAATAAGCCGGGCCCGAAGGGAAAGCCAGCGCTGGTAGCAGCGCTGAACAAGGCAGCTAGCGGCCCTGGGACATACTCCAGGGCCGCTGACGATTGTCAGCAGCCAGCTGGATGACGTCATAATGACGTCATCCAGCCTGTCTTTATCTTCCGGGGAATTTTTAGTGATCCGGAAAATAGGAAAAGATTGTTTTGCCCTTGCGTGGTGAAAGACGATTTTACCTCTATACCGCAACTTGGCGACCGGGGGTCGGAATGAGGCATGAGACGTGTCGTTGGAAAGCTCTTGAACGGGACTTTTGGATGGAATGAATATAAAAGAGTGTTTGGAGAAAATCCTGAGACCTTATTTTAAACTATTAAAGCAAAATAGCAGTTCAAGCTTAAAAATTACTCCTTTCATCATCGGGCTTTTGCGGAGAAATCAGAAGACGCTTTTTTGGCGTCTACAGAAGCCCCCACTTTGATCGAGCTTGAGTAAAAGCGAAGATCAAAGTACTCCGAAGGCGACATGCAGGATGCTGATGTGCAACGGTGTGTGAGAGTGTACAGTATGCATGCATATGAAGACAAACCTGTGTTGGAACAATGCTCGCAGTGTGCTAAGATTTCATCTCTGGGAACACAAGAGAAACTAAAAGGTTTATAGTAGCCGGATAGCTAGCCTAAACGTCTGCTGGGGACCTGTATTCAGAGTGAATAAAAAAGTAAGCAAGATTTTGAGGATGATCAACATAGAGTGCTTCGACAAACAGTGACTAAACACCGTTCGGCGGATGTCGAGATTTCGTCCCTTTTCGAGAAACGAAGAAGTCAACAAGACAGCGCGATTAAAAATAACGGCTGCAAAGATGGTTAGTAACATGAGAGTGAATAGTATAAATGCTTTATCGAGCACACATTGACTAAACACCACTCGGCGGATGCCGAGATTCCGTCCCTGCATAAGAAACGAAAAGGTCGACGAGACAGCGCAATCAAAATGACGGCTGCAAAATGGTTAAAACATATGAACAGTTTAAATGCAATAGCTTAAGCAATCATTAATTGAAACATATAAAAAAAATAATGGACAGTATAACCGCAATAGTTTAAGCGATCATTGACTGAAGCATATAAAATAATGGACAATATAACCGCAACAGTTTAAGTGATCATTGACTGAAGCATAAAAATAATGAACAGTAAAACGCAACAGTTTAAGCGATCATTGACTGAAGCATAAAATAATGGACTTTGCAGAGGGATAGTTTAACCGCAATAGCTTAAGCGACCATTGACTAACCCAAAAATTTGTAGTGTTGTAGAGGGATAGTTTAACCGCAATAGCTTAAGCGATCATTGACTAACCCAAAAATTTGTAGTGTTGTAGAGGGATAGTTTAACCGCAATAGCTTAAGCGATCATTGACTGACCCAAAAATTCTAGTGTCGAGTTGCTTAATAAGTGCCGTTTGAAAGTTTCGGGCTTATGAATAAATTGGGCGCTCCGGGTCGTAAGAGTTGTCGCCACGTAGATCCTGCAAAATAAATGGGTTAGTTTTACCTGTAAGTAGTTGGTACCGTAAAATGGGCCAACTGTCGAATCTTGAACTTGTGGGCCCGAGGGCTTGGCTCCCGCGCGTTTGGTACTGAAGTTGCTGTGCGACGAACTGTAATAACGAACATTGGACTGGAAAAGAGGGCCTCAAGTCAGCTTGTGGGGCCCGTGCTGTAGGTCCGCAGGGCCGCTAGTGGCCCAGGCCAGCGCCGCTAGCGGCGCTGGACCTCGGTTTGAGGCCGCTAGAGGCTCTGGCCAGCGCCGCTTGGGCTTGAGCCAAATAAAAAGCGCTTCGGCGCTTTCTCTCTCCTCTTTTCGTGATTTCTTCTTCTTCCCCAACCGAGCCATTGTCGAGAGCCCTTGTTGAAGTTCCACCATTGTTGAGTGCGTCACTTCACTTGAGGTAAGTTGATTCTTTTCCGTTTTCTTCGGTTTTTGTCTTGAACTTGCTTATTTTTCCGTCTAGTTGCTGAATTTTGAATTGCATTGTTGAATGGATGCTTGTAGCTTGCGAATCTGAAACTTTTATTTTCCCACTTGTAGAGAGAGAAAGCTTCATTGTGTTCCCATGGCTCCCGTAGACAAGGGAAAACGTCCTATGTGCGATGAAGAGTATGACCGGAGCCTTTTTCGCACCGGGTTGCCTTCTACCCGAAAGCCTCCAACTTGTCACGCGGATGGGGCTCGACTGTACCAGGATTCGTTCATACGGCTAGACTGGCGCCCGCCTGGTTTTTAGAACTGCAGTATTCTGTTGCCGACTAGACAGAGTCATTTATCTGACCCACAGCTGGTATGTTTTTTGACTCAATCTTTTTTTGTGTTCAGTATATTTGAACTGAAAATTGGAACTATTAGTGCTCTGGCCCACGAACAAATTGGGATTTGTACTGGATTGGTGGTCAGCTGTATATAATTTGTGGTGAAATTTATTTTAGCTGTATTTGTGGTGTATTGGGTACTTGAGAAAATTTTGTTGGCTTGGCCAAGGTGTCGGGGTTATGCTGCAGGCTCATGGGACTACTTCCCATTGGTCTATGCTGTTGGGTACCTTTTCAGAGGGGGCCAGGAGTTTGATATTGGACTCAGGTCTTGCTGATTTCTTGAATGTTATCCCTGCCTGTCACTCGGGGGATTCTAGGATCGTTGCCCGGGGTTTACTGGAGAGGTTTTGGGATTCTACGAACACCTTCCATACACCTGTGGGGGAGATGTTTCCGACCCCTTATCAGTTTGCTGTGCTGACGGGGTTGTCTTTTAGAGGGCATCGTATCAGGTATGACGCGGACTATTGGCGACAGAGTGACACTTCGTCGGATCTTTACGGGCCTGTATATACCCATTTTGACCAGGATCAGATTTCCTTGTCGCGGCTGTGGGAGGCTGCGTCCGCGCAAGGGCTTATAGAAGAGCAGAGGGCTCGTAACTTTCTGGCTTGCTTGCTGGGGTCGACGATCTTTGCTCAGAAGAAGAGCGTGTGTCAAGTCGGTTTCTTGACATGTTTGGAGGATTTGTCCAAGATGCGTGAGTACAACCTTGGTGGAGCCGCTTATGCTTCTTTGGTGAAGTGGTGTCGTCGGGCCTGTAGGCCTAAGGAGTCGAGTCGAGTGGAGGTGTTTTTTTTTTTTTTTTTTTTTTTTTTTTTTGTGTTTATCCCTCTCTTTTTTGCCTGTGCCTTTAGCTAAGGAAGTCACCTTTGCTTGTGTGTTTGTTCGCGTGACAGCTGTGGTTCTTTGAGTATTTTCCAGCCTTCGGTCCTCATCGCCCTGGCATGAGGATGTTTCCTCTAGGTTCACGATGGGTTGGTAGAGACACCCATCCGTTCATTTCCCTGGAGCATTTCCGGGCTACTTTCGAGAGCCAGGCTGTGTCCACGGTACGTTGCTTGCTGATCCGTGCGTTCTTTTTGCTCATTTTGTGTGAATGAACTTTGACTTGGTAATCTGCAGGTGTTGTGGTCGGCCTTTGATGAGGTTCCTGTGGTTCCTCCCCATATTATCCTAGAGTCTTTCAGGGTGTCTTCTCTACGAGTGGTCTTTGAGGGGCCATTCGGCTTTGTATGGTATCTAGGAGACCGCTTGACTCGGTTGGTCTATCCCTCCCTGGGTACTCACCTGATTCCGGAGGATCCTCCTTTGACCATGTTCTACCTGCGCGGCCTGAGTGTGCGGGACCTTGGGGTTGTGATCCGTGGTAGGGCAGCACAGGAGTTTATCGTGCCGGAGGTCGTTGGCTTGGACCAGACAGCCATGTATCTGTCCTATTGCTTGGATCGCCTGATGCCAGACCTTACTTCCAAGGTAAGAAATTTGTCGGTATTATTTTTTTTTTAATTGTTTGCCCAATATACTGACTTTTGTTTCTTGTAGGCGGATCGCCTAGCTCTCCCGGGCCCTAGGAGGTCTCATCCTAGAGTTCCTCGGGGTCAGCCCCCAAGTGTGACTTTGCCGACCAACGAGGTGAGGTATCTAGGAGGGAGCGGCGGGCGTATAGTGGAGGAGCTCCCTCTTGATATTGCTGATGGAGAGGCGGTGGATGGTCTACCGTTGCCCGATGGCTGCACAAGGGTGAGTCATCTCTCTCTTTTTTTTATGCTTGTGTTTGTTTGTTTCGAATTTCTGACTCTGTTTTGTGTCTCTCTCTCTTTTTTTTTTGCAGTTGAACCGGGAGCAGACTTCTCATGTCTTCAAGCTTATACACTTGCTGAAGAAAGGCTATGGTTGAGCAATGGGCAAGGGGAAGAGTTCTCGGTCCAAGACTATTGATGTAAGTAAATTCTTTTCTTCCCATGTTATAGCTAAGTGAAGTGCTTAACCTAACATTTTTGACCGTCTGCAGATGTCTCAGTCTTCATCCTCGGTAGGACCACGCCACTCTTCTGCAGCGAGGGCTTCTTCAGCGAGTAGACCGTCTATTGCTCGTTCTCCTCCGGTGGCGGAGACCAGGCCTCCTATTGATGAGGTGCCCGGACCTTCTGTCCCATATATTCCGGAGATGTTCTCTCCTGTTGATTTCCGACCTTCCTTTGTTGGGCTGCCTGCCCCTACGCCTTCGGCTGGAGATTGGGCGAACGCCCCTGGGTGGGACATGTCATATGCTGGGCCTTCCCATCAGGATGCCGCTACGGATTTTGCTAGTCAGGCCGAAGCGAGCTTGTTTGCTTCGGGGTTTCCGGCAGGTACCCCTATGCGGGCTCCAGCGTATGATGGATGGGACATGAGGCCTGAGCACAGTAGGCCCATATATAGCTCTTCTTTCCCTTATTCGACCGGTCACTACGGTCAAGGGCCATCTGTTGCTGATGAGGCCGGCAGTGATAATTCTAGTTGAACGGTGCTGGGTTGCTTTGTGAACATTGGTCTTCGAACTTTGAACTTCTTGTTTTGAGTGTAACACTTACACACATTGTTTTTTTTTTTTTTTTGATATGCACGAACATGTTATGATGACTCAATTATGCCCATCTGATCTACTTTATGCAATGTGTTATGCAGTAGAACAAAGCTACAAATTTAGGGAAAAAAAAATGCAAGTAAAACGCAAAATTTTACACATATTTTACCCCCTAAAAAAAAGATAATAAATAAATAAAAAAAAAAAGAAATGAAAAAGGTAAATCTAAGAGAGTCTCGGGCTTCGTATTTGCGCGCGGGTGCTAAAAGTGGACTGAAATCGGGTCGTCTGGATCAGAAATGTGGGGGGCTGGGGCCAACATCTGGGTCACCGGCGGCGCTGACCAGTCTGCTGTCAGCTTTTTTTTTTTTTTTTTTTTTTTTTTTTTTTTTTTTGCTTTTTCGGCCCGCGTGCTTGCCTATAAATAGGATATCCGGGGTGCTTGATGTTGTACCACTTTTATATCCCTTTAGCTCTCCCAAATTTCTCCAATTTTCTACCATGGTGAAATACTTTGAAGATCTGTTTGATGCTTGGTGTAAAAATTTGACTGTAGAAGATAAACTTGAACTAGCCCCATTCCATGTTTCTACCCTGCTAAACTTAAAACCAACCAAAATATTGTGGCCCCTTCTTCGTTCTGCTTTGAATTATTGGGATCCTGACTTGCATGTTTTCCGGTTTGGCAATTCTGAATTATGCCCAGTCTAGACGTTCTTCCCCCAGCTGTGCCTTATGTGAGAGATGGTTTTAGGGATCTATACAGGAAATCCTTGGGCTTGTCATCTGCAGAGGCTAAAAACATGGTGCTTGGTGCTGATGTGGACTTGGTTCAAATTTGCGAAAAGTTCGCCGTTACTTCTGAAGGAGGTGCCATATTCAGGCGTTATCGTACACAGGCTTTTGTACTGTGTCTGTTAAACCGTCTGTTGTTTGTTAATGCAGAATCTTCAAACATGGGTAGAGCCTCATTGCTGCGTGTGGGTAATCAAATGGTTGAAGGACATTCTCCTTTACATCTGGTGGTAGGAGAAACCATTATTGGGCTTGACAGGTTGAAAACATCTCCTAACCAAGCTTTCTCGGGCAGCCCCCTGCTGCTTTAAATATGGTTATGCGAGCATTTGAGGTTGATAGAGTCGCCAGATAATCTGATTATCCGTGTTCCTCGGACTTGGTCAAAGAAGACTTATACTGCTGCTAGCTTTCTGGTGAGGAAAAGGCTATATTCTGAAAAGTCCCTAGCTGAATGGGATGCCTTTTTCCAGGCGGGACCTATCATCCGTTGGCATGTGTCCTGGTGGGGTTTGACTTCTTTAGTGGCCTGTGACGACTTGATCCTCCATACTACCATACTAGGCTTGTACAGGACTACTTTCTTCTTTCCTTGTAGGGTCATGAGGCAATATGGCTTGAGGTAACCACTGAATTTGCTGCAGAGTGGGTAAAGTATTGGCGTAGCCGGCATTGCTGGGCTGTACCTCGGGTGATTGCCACAACTCAGGTTTCTGAAACTTATCTGAATTGGTTGTCCTGCAGTGATGGGGTAGCGAGACGAGTCCTTCGTCATGAGGAGTGGGACCAACTAAAGCCTAGGTATGACTCACAAACAGGATGTAAGAAAAGGAAGGAAATGTCTCGTGTGGGAGACTACCCTGTACTGAAGAGAGGCAAGCCCCCAGTTCAAGGAAGCGATCACAGGTCGTCCTCAAGCCAAGGTCTTTCAAAGAAGAACTCTTCAACGATGCCTTCTAAAGGGAAGAAGGATTAAAGTAGTTTTCTAAGAAAGAAAGTCTAGTTTTTGAAAGAAAATAATTATAGGAATTTGTTTAGCTTAAACCCTCATAGTTGCATTATTTTCTTAGGAAGTTTTAATTCTCGCAATGTAAGCTTATTCGTTCAGTTTGAATAAAGATTATGCCTTTAGAATGAATTGAAGGGAATTTGTTGATTGATTTTGGCCGGGCCCCTTTAAAAAGGTTACCTACGTATCCAGTGTGGAATCAGGCCAGCGTAGTTCGTTCTCTTAGTGTTCGTCTTTTTTTTTTTTATTATTATTTTTTTGAATTTTCAATTATTTTATTTTTTTTTTAAAGTTTTTTTTAAGTTTTTGTTTTTTAGACGTAACACTTCTTCAGTTGATCCATGTTAGTGAGCTGGCTGAACTCGATGCCATCAATATCCATGAGTTTGACGGCGCCTCCTGATAAGATGTCCTTGATGATGAATGGTCCGGACCAATTCGGTTCAAACTTGCCTCTAGGGTCGGTTACTGGGGCTCGTAATTCTTTCCAAACCAAGTCTCCTTCCCTTAAATTTCGAGGTCGAACCTTTTTGTTGAATGCTCTTGCCATGTGTTGCTGATACATGTGGGAATGATCTAGGGCCCGTAGTCGTCTCTCATCTGTGAACATGAGCTCCTCATAGCGAGCTTGTAACCATTGGGTTTCGGGAATATCCCCTTCTAAGGCTATACGCATGGATGGTAGGCGGACTTCTATGGGTAGAACTGCTTCCATTCCATAGACTAGGGAATAAGGTGTTGCTCCCGTAGAGGATCTTATGGATGTCCTATACCCCCAAAGGGCAAATGGGATTTTGATGGGCCAATCCTTGTAGTTTTCTATCTTCTTTTCAATGATAGTTTTAAGGTTTTTGTTGGTGGCCTCTACTGCTCCATTGGTTTGGGGACGGTAAGGGGATGATTTGTGAAGCTGGTATTTTATAGCTTTTGAGGAGGGTGGTTGTTTCGGCTTTGAAATGGGATCCGTTGTCGCTTATGATTTCATGCGGAACATCGTACCGACAAATGATGTTGTTTCTTATGAATTTGGATACTTGTTTGGAGGTAAGGATGGCATAAGACTGGGCTTCAACCCACTTGGTAAAATAGTCTATGGCTACTAGGATGTATTCATGTCCTCCTGAGCCTTTTGGGGTGATCTTCCCAATGATGTCTATTCCCCATGCAGAAAATGGCCAAGGAGAAGTAAAGTTGTGAAGCATCGAGGGTGGCATATGCTGCAGGTTGGCATATATTTGACACTTCTTACACTTCTTGACATAGTCGTAACAATCCTTTTCCATAGTAGTCCAGTAGTATCCTAGTCGTAGGACCTTTTTGGAGAGCATTCGACCGTTCATGTGTGGTCCACACACCCCATTGTGTACTTCATCCATGATCTCTGCAGCTTTTTCGGCGTTCACGCATCTGAGGTTTACCCCGTTGTGGGATTTCTTGTACAGAACCCCGCGTCCCCTTGTACTCTATGTATTGTGTCGCTAAGAGACGATGGCCCGTTGAGTTCTTAGTGGGGCATCCTGAGGATATACTCCTTTGGTGATGTAGTTGTAGACGTCTTGGTACCAAGGGTCTTCTTCGATTGGGGCCAAGATCATTTCTGTGTTGAGGTTGTTGCAAAAGGCTGGCTCGCTTCTTCTCCTTGAGGAATGGCATCATTGAGGGAGTTCAGCTACTCAAATTGCTGTAGAAGCATAAACCTGTATTCTTGCTTTGCGAAGTTTACTTACATTACTTAAATTGATTTAGTTAATGATTTGTGCAACTCTGTATTCATTGGATTTGTCAAAAGTTAAACAAAGAGAGAAATGAGCAAGAGGAGTTTTTATTGATTCGCAAAAATAGATAAGCACACATGACTTTAGGGAAGAGGGTCCCTAATACCCGTCAAAAAGGAAACTAGACTTAGAAGGAAAATAGAAGGGGAACACCCCCTGTTTAAGACTCAACCTAAGGATTTAGCTAAGACCCTAACTCGACAGGACTTGAAGACTCAGATTCGATTCCTCTAGCTCTTGCAGGTAACTAATCAGTTCCAGGGTTCTTCCTCTTCTTTTAGAGGCGGCGATATCTCCCCGCTATCTATGATCTTTTGTATGTCGTCCTTCAAAGGGAGGCATTCATCTGTGTAGTGGCCGAAAACCTGGTGATAGCGACAGTAAAGATCGGGGTCTCTGTGCACTTCCTGAAGGTTGTCAGGAGGGATTGTAGCTTGGAGGTCTCCTCTCCATATGAGGGTGTTCATGACAATACCGATGGGAGCATTCAACGGGGTATACTCCTTTCGGTTAAAGCGGTGCCACCCTTTCCTCGCCCATGAGTTGGGCGACCACATGGTTCCTCGATCAATGAAAGTGGTGATTACCCTCTTCAGTTGCTTGCATTGGTTGGTGTGGTGCCCATTAGCCTCACAGTATTTGCACCGAAGATAGGGGTTTTCATCCCTGGGAAGAATGCGAGGGGTGGGTCTCCTTGGATGAGCATATCCATACTTGACCATTTTCTCGAACATTTCATCTTGTTGGAAGCAGGCTTCTCCTTTGGCCAGGATAATGTTACATTCTGTGGGTCGTTCCAACGAAGCGATTTTCTCTTTCATTTGTCGGATTGCATTGTGGTGATGTGCCACATAGATGGACATTCCCTCGATGGTTTCCTTTACTTCACCAAACTCATCGGGTTCCCCTATTTCTTCAGAAGGGTAGGTTTCGAATTCCCCAAAACTGCCAGAGCTGCGTGACTTAGTATCTTCTTCTATGAGGGCTACTTCTTCAGGGGACAACCCCTATAAGTCAATGTCTTCACTATCATGTTCTATCTTCAAGACAGGAGTCTTATCGATGGTCGCTTTGATGGGGTTGGCTTCGATTTCCACAATTTTGCCTTCCAACATCATTTTGACTTTCTGGTGAAAGGTAGAGGCTACAGCGTTTAAAACCGTGAAACCAAGGTCGCCCTAGTAACAAGTTGAACGTAGCTGAGGTATCCATCACATAAAATTGGACCATCTTTTCTATAGCTCCGGAGGTAATGTTCATAGTGATGGTGCCCAGCACCTTTCGACTGGAGTTATCATACGCGCGCAAACCTTGTGCTGAGTGAGCCAGATTGTTGATGTCGATGCCTAGTTTTTCCGCGGTCCTTAATGGGCATACATTCACAGCCGAGCCGTTGTCCACTAAGGTCATGGGTACATACTTGCCCATGGCGAATACAGTTAGGTATAGAGCATTATTGTGTGAAGACCCCTCTAGCGGTAACTCGTTGTCTGAAAACGTGATTGATGGCCTAGTTTTATCCCTACCAAGAAATTGACCAGTTCGTCAGGCCTCATGTCAGGCGATACCGAGACCTTTGACAAAGCTTCCAAAATGGCCTGACGATGTTCGTAGGACGAAGCTAGAAGTTGCCAAATGGAGATGCCGGCCTTGATCTTCTTGAGTTGTCCTGTGATGGGAGATTCTTTCTCTTTTGCGGAGATTTCTTCCACTTCCTCCTCAGCTGGAGGCGAGACCCTGTCATGATAGATGTTTGGTGGCCTATAATGACGACCAGAGCGCGTCAAGTGGGCTACTCCTACGGGTGATATGGTTTGGACCTCCCACACGTCTTCTTCGCCACTGTCCCATATTCCAGCAATTTCGGGTCCTATGGCATCTTCAACACTTATATGCAAAATGGCACCTAAAGGGTTGTTCAAGTTGCTGGGTGCTTGACCTGGTTTTGGTAAGGCTATGGTGCCGTTTTCAATTCTATCTTGGATAGCATGTTTGAGGTCCCAACAGTTGTCAGTGTCGTGCCCTTTTCCTTGATGATATTTGCATTACTCCCCTTCTCTCCAGCTGCGACTCTTGACCGGTGGTTCCGGAGTTGGTCCAATGGGTTGCAGCAGATTATTTTTAATCATTCTTTCAAGAGCATGTGATAGAGTCATTCCAAGAAGAGTGAATTCCCTTGGCGCCCTTCTCTCAGCAAAAGTGTTCACAGCAGCCACCTCGTTAACTTGAGGACCAGAAGAGGTTCCAGCAGTCGTCCTCTTGTCTCTCCCATAAGTGAAAGGCTTAGGGGGGCTTGGTCTTTATTTTTGTTGATATCATCTTCAATAAGAATACCAACGTTATATAGACGTTGATATGAGTCAATGGCCTGATACTACAGGTGGCTTTTATAAGCCGGTTGTAAGTTCTTAATGAAATGCCTGATCTGTTCAGTTTCAGAAGGCCTTTCCACCATTTCAGCTATCTTGGACTTCCATCAACGGAGGAATTTAGTGAATCCCTCATTCCTCTCTTGAGTAGTGATTTCAAACTCCCTATGAGTGATGGGGAGAGTGGCGTTGTCCTTATATCGAGCCAAGAAGATCGTGGTGAAATCAGACCAGGTTGGGTAGGTTTCTAGGTCTAGGGAGTAAAACCATCGTCGAGCATGTGTATCAAGGGTCTGAGGAAATAGATGAGCATAGAGATTTTTGTTGATTCCTCTCAGAGCCATAGCGGTGGTGAAGGATTTCAGGTGATCTTGCGGGTTGTCTACTCCTGTGAAGGTGGGCACTTCAGGCATAGAAAACTTGGCTGACAGCTTGCCCTTGATTTTAGTGTCGAACTTTCCCACATTGTAGTTGGAAACCAAACCACTTTTCTTGAGTACGGAGTTGATCTTGGCTAGCATAGCATCTGACCCTTCCTCCTCATAATTGGAATCAGAAAGGGCTTTTTCTTCTTTCTTTCTTTCCATAGCATCCATTCTGAGATGAACCTTCTCCAGCTCGCTCATGAGGTCATCAAATCTTTCGTCCATGGTTTTAGGCATTGTGAAGTTGGGAGGAGTGATGGGTGTGGAGAAGAAGGTATGTAGTGATGGTGAATTTATTGATGGTGAAGCTGTTTGTGGTGGAGGTAAGCAGGAACTGGGCGGTGTAGACGGTTGTAGACGAACTAACCTTGCCGAAGGCCGGGCCCAACTTTTCTCAAGGTTTCCCTTCTTCTTCGGACCCTCTATCCGGAATAGGAAGCAAGGAGCGCTTAGTAACGAAGAACATGAGACTCTCATCTAATGAAAAAATGACCCACACATAGAAAACACATTGTCCTAAAGGAAAAGGTCCTTAAGCCTAGATGCCCAAATATTTCCCTAATATCCAAGAGAAAATAAAGTCAATGAACGAAAATGAGAAAGATGGAAAAAAGATGATTATCCTAATTTTATTTTCCTAGGCTCAAAGAAAATGAAAAATGGGATAAAAACAAGAAAATTCGGTCTTTTCTTCTTTTTTTTTCTTTTTTTTTTTTTTCTTATTTTCGGCACCTCTTGGTTTTGCCCTTTTTTTTGTTTTGTTTTTCTTTCGATATTTTTTTGATTTTTTGACCGAAGCTGAATTACATAAAAAAAAAAGAAAATATAAGAATAAGAAAAAGGGGAGAGGGAAAATTGAATGACCGACTCCTTTTTTTTTAAAAAAAAAATCCTAGAAATTGTTCATGACTTTTAGAATAAATCATTGGGAAAATGATGAGTGTTCATTGAATCTGAATTCTCGCACCATCTTTGGGCACTAGGAACTAGCTAAAAATAAAAGAAAAAGACTCCTAACACGTAAGTACATGTTGGCACATAATCACGCAGTTCATGCATTCAAGCAAGCATTATAACGACGCAGTTCATAGGCAAACATGTGATCAGACGGGCATTACAACGACACATGCACAACAAGCAAACGGATGCATGAATGTGGGTTAAAGGCTTTTGGCTCCTGTGAGGTCACCATGACAAATTACAATTTTCGTTCAGCGGATGGTCGACACATCGATTGTAATTCTTTTCATCAACAAAGGATTGATGAGTCATGGGTCAGGAAGCGTCGATTTGCACGATAGGACAACTGTATATTCCTTTAGATATACGCGTTGTCTACGAGTTGCGACACAAACTTCCTCGAGGGTCGATAAGGGTCAAAAGGTTGTGCCAAGGCACATGCAAATGATGCAAGAATATATGGAACATGTTATTAAACAATTAAGCAAACTTGACTTTCGAGTCTCACCCTCTTAAATAAGTCCCCAGTGAAGTCGCCACTGTAAGGACCCGAGATTTTACCGTTGCCAAAATCCTTTTGCTTTTCCCCGAAGTGCGTCCTTATAGAAAATTTGTCAGTTGGGGGCTTAGATAAGTTCACGGGACCATCGAGTTAGAAAAGCTTTTGAAAAGACTTGAACTGAATAAAAACCATGAAAGAAGTCACAAATCTGCTATCGGCGTTTTATCGAAGGGACAAACCGAAGGGACAACCCAATAGCGCGAAAAGTGAACTAATCAAGTTTTTAGAAAGACTCCCGCTTATATAAAACATATAAGTACCCCAGAATAAAGGGTTCGGGGGCGAAGGTACGAGGTGGGAAGGTGTTAGGCACCCAACTCGCCCGTATTATGACGGCCTCTACTAACTCAAGTTTGCTTAATAATTTAAAGACATAATTCCCATGCAAAACCGGATTAACAACCTAGACTTAGACTATTAATTGGTTCATCACAAGCATCACAACATTTATTTTAACCCTTATTTAGACATGCATTCGATTGACAATTTGAGCAGCACAACGACTATACAGACAGTATTTAGGAAGCAATAAAAACGTTATTCTAGCATGATATCTATATTATGACTACTAGAAAATAAACAAATAGGCAAGCAATTTAATTTGAGCACTCAGGAATTTGTACCTGAACTGTAGGCTATATTTGACAAGAATAGTAAAAATAGATCTCAAATTTGGAAGAAAGAGGGGGAAGCTCAGTGTCAATACTCCTGAGAATAGAGGTTGCCAACTGTAGGCTGTGTGTTTTGAACTAAGGGTGAGGGGTTGTTTATATAGGCGTGGGAAGTAGGGTTGGACGGGTGAAAATTGAGCTGAAAAATAAAACGGGCTTGTAAAATGAGTCGGGCCCTAAGGGAAAGCAAGCGCCGCTAGCGGCGCTGGACAAGGCAGCTAGCGACCCTGGCTAGCGCCGCTAGCGGCCCTGGGACATACTCCAGGGCCGCCGACAGCTGTCAGCAGCCAGCTGGATGACGTCATGTCTTTATCTTCCGGGGAATTTTTAGTGATCCGGAAAATAGGAAAAGACTGTTTTACCCTTGCGTGGTGAACGACGATTTTACCCCTATACCGCAACTTGGCGACCGGGGTTCGGAATGAGGCATGAGACGTGTCGTTGGAAAGCTCTTGAACGGGGCTTTTGGATGGAATGAAACTAAAGGAGTGTTTGGAGAAAAGCCTGAGACCTTATTTTAAACTATTAAAGCAAAATAGCAATTCAAGCTTAAAAATTACTCCTTTCATCATCGGGCTTTTGCGGAGAAATCTGAAGACGCTTTTTTGGCGTCTACAACATGGTGTTGCTTTTTTTTTTTGGTTGATTTTAGTACAAGTTAAGCTCTTTCATAGGTTTCGTTATTGTTAATGTATCTTTGATTTGATACAAGTGCTTAATGTGGCAGCAATGATTTTGTGCGAATGGGTAAAAAGATGGTCACTTCTAATGGCCATGTATATCTCGTCGGAAGTTGCTAATTTGAGACCTGAATCAGAATGCACATTGAAGCCAATTCATAGATTAGTAGTGCTTTTGATTGAAAGAAATGGTCACTTTTCCCCATGTATTATTGTTTTCTAATTACCTCAGGATATTTTCATTATTGTCAGTCATTATGCAAGTATTATTGATTTTGGCGTTCATGAGTTTATATTGATCGTGGTTCTTATAATGTAGTATTTTGCAACTAGACGTCTCTGTATACACCCAAGAAAGACTAGTTTGGTTTATGTTGATGTTACTAGCTGGCCAAAAATAAGGGTCACTTTATGTTGTGGAAGGGGTCACTTCATAAGATGCAGAGGGTCACTTTATGTTGTGGAAGGGGTCACTTCATAGGATGCAGAGGGTCACTTTTAGCTTATGAATTTGAGGCAAGACTGAAATTGCATATTGAAGTTACTTGATAGCTTGACATTGCCTTCTTTTGATCATGTGTGTCTTATAGGATGCCATTAGAATGTGGTGTGCAACTTAACCGTGTCTAAATTTGGTAACCATCTGGATGCCCTTGAACCTTGGTTATGTCTTGCCCCTCTTTGCCACTATAGCATGCCTCAAAGTACCGGCTTTCGATGCACAAACACAGTCATTTTTTACTTGTGAGATATATCTTGGATGACTGTGTGTAGTCATCCTAATCGGTTCTCATCCCCTGGCACCGCAACGCCTGATGATGATGGTAATGGATTAACATGGACGTAAGTAGAAAAGGACATTGCTCGGAAATCTAGACCAAATTCCTTGAAACCTCAGTCTTTGGATAACCCTTGTTATAAGGATTCCAACGCCTTTGACCTTGCCTCAATCAAGTTCCCGGATCAAGAGATATCGCGTCTCAAAGATTTGGCTCAAAACCACTCAATCCAGGCCCCTTGGGTCAGCCCAAGGGCAATTTCGTAATTTAAAGAGCACAAAAAATCAAAACTATAGTCACGCGCGCGCCGTCAGGCCCGGCGGCCATTTGCAGGCTGATCGGCGGCCAATGCGTGACAGCGGGGGCCATTAGGCCAGCCGCTGGCCCCAGCGGCCAGTCGCTGAGCCCCTGCGGCACCTGCGGGCCCTGGTTGCTCTCCGTGTGGCCGCTAAACCAGCTTTTTAGTTGGGCCGAGTTTTGGCGCCGGGCTTCTTGCCCTATGCCACTAAATTCGTCCCCTAACTCTATAAATACTCCCTTTCACCCTCTTTTGCAGGAGGTCAGTCAATTCACAATTTTGAGAGCATTGAGAGCACATATTTCCCCAAATCAAAGAGAATTCAGAAATCTGAAGATCCAAGCAAGCAATACACCTAGCCTAGCACCCAAGATCGAAGGGCAATCCTAATTCTACTAGTCACGTTCGAATAGAACGTCCAAGTTAACCATCCTGAGGGCCTAACTCTTTATTAAATCTCTTGTTTTATCGTTTATTAATCATGTTTTATTTACCTTTTTATTATGGTTGAATAAACTTGCATGTTTTGGGTTTTGTACATAATTATGCATGCTTAGTTAATATAAAGTTAGCATCTTTTTATTAGTTTATGCAAGTTTGCATCTTTTCGTAGTTTTTTGCATGCATATAGTAGCCTCTTAGGTTTATTTTAGCATAAAGTTATCATCTTTACATCATCAATATTCGTTGAAGTTACTAACGGTTTTATTGATATGCATATACAATACTTGGCGCGTTTAGCAAAGTTGGTAGGTTGGAGCGTTAATTTGATGCTTTATATCTTGTTTATGCTTGTTAATAGTATGCATGTAAATTGGTTATAAATTGTGCAAAGCGATAACATAGGTAATTTGGTTGTTCTTAACCCGCCTAGTTAATTTAGGACCTTGGACAACCGGATTTGCATGGAACCATATAGTGTAAATAAATATTTGACATGGATAAGCTTAGTAAAGGCCATTTATACGGGCGATATAGATGAGACTCGTTTTGTTTGTTTCGTACCTACATCCCCGAACTCAATACTTAGTCCCCATGGGCATGAGTCAATTCCCAATAGGAAATGGGGTGCACTTTTGATGGTTTCCAATTGTTTCCTTTAAAGTTGGTGGCGTCTTCTTATTTGCAAATTGTTCCTCATAATTAATTTGAATCGCATGCAATACATTATTTAAGAACCATTAATTCCAACTAAAAATCAATTCGCGCATTTTAGGGCGCCGGAAAGGCGAGGGTTCTTACAGTGGCGACTCCACTGGGGACTTAATAAGAGGATGTAATTCGAACACTTATCCATGTCAATAATTTATTTTAGCTATTTGGTTCAATTACCGTATGTGTTTATTTTCTTTGCTTTTGCATCCATATCATTCCAACTGCATGCGTTATCATCGCAAGATGTCGAAAGACATCACCACTCCATAAACAGGATTTACCCTTTGGAATATTGTCTATGACATAGGCCAGTGACCCACTCGGTCCGAATTACCTTTGCACATAGTCGTATTCCACCCCATGGCATTTACATGTTTCCATTCGAGATATATAAAACGGTACGTCTAGTCTTACTATGCACCCCATAGATGACAAAACGCATCCGGACATGGGTTACCTTATCCAACCATAGATTGTGTCAACTATTGCATTATGTCCCATAGTCCATATCAAGGTGCTAATTGGCTTACTTGCCATATAATTGTTTCTTTGCTATGTGATTAGTTTTCATAGAATATTAGGACTAGATCCCCCCTTAGGATTCTTTTATTGAGTCCTGGTTAGGGAAGGTTTCCCTTTTGTTTTGTCAGTTTTACAAATAGAGTCTAGGATCTTTTCTTTTCAGGAAGTAGAATCCCTGTATGACTCCAATGATGCTAGTGAGCACGTTAGGAAGACGTTCCTTTCAATATGAATTAGATTGCAATCAAATAATATATTCCCGTCAATGATCTTTCACCAAATAAAAAAAACAGTCCAATTTTATTCCATATGCAAGTCAACAGTATATATTTTCCTTAAATTAGGGAATTTCATCCCATATGCAAGTCAAGAGTATTTGTTATTTTAATAAAGTCGAAAGATCGACTAGAGTATGCTATTTACATAAAATCGCGTCTTTCCCAAAAGATCACCATGTTAAGGATTAGTGCTAGATTCTCTTCCGACATTTGTTTTAAAATAAAACCTTTTATTCTGTGGGGGTTCCCATTTATTTTCTATTTTCTTAAACGGGCCTTTTTATGTCCAGAATTGGTAGAAGTAAAAATCCCGATCCTAGGAAGTGGGAAAGAGACGAGTCCAGCAAGAGGTTAGTCCGCAATTTGTTTTTCGAACCTTCACCACAAGCACAGTTCGTGGGCCCCATTTGGCTCGATTACCTTCGTACACTGCCATTGTCACCTCAAGCCTCACCACCCTATTCACCTAAAATCGCTATGTCTGGAGACGCTGAGAGAACCGCTGACTAAAAGATGGATGACCTTTTAGCCCAAATGGTCGCTATGAATGCTAGATTCACTGATATGGAAGCCCGTGTCGCCAAATTGGACCCCCCTACTAAGGATGATGATGAGCCTAAGCCCGATGAGGAAAAGGCCGAACCCTCCACTAAAGAGGTCCAAGAGCTTCAAGCCAAGCTGAATAGGCTTGATCTGTCCTAGGCAAGAGTCGTGTCTTCAATGACATGATCATCAATTCAGAAGGCTATGCTCCCCACATCAAGGGAAAGTTTCCCACTGAGTTTTCCATGCCTGAAGTTCCCACTTTCAAAGGAACCGACGATCCACAAGATCACATTAGAGCTTTTACTACTGCATTGGGCCTTAGAGGTATTGAACAAGAGCTGTATGTTCACCTCTTTCCCCAAACCTTGGATCCTGCTGTCAGGGCCTGGTTCTTCAAGTTGCCCACCAAAAAGCTGGAAAAATGGGAAGATCTACCCAGATTGTTCCTCCAGAGATATGTTGACAATGTCTTGCCACCCATGACATTGAGAGAGTTGGACATCACCAAGCAAGGTGATAAAGAAGGGTTCACCAATTTTGTGAGAAGATGGAGGACTAAGGTAGCTGAAATGATTGATCGCCCATCTGAAAAGGACCAAATCCGAATGCTATTCCAAAATTTGGCATCTGAATACCGCAAACACATGAAGTTTCAACCCATAACCACCTATGCCCAACTAACTGAAGTAGGCATGGCCATTGAAGATGATCAACTGCAAAGAGGGAAGAACAAGGTCACTTACAATAACAACACAAGTGGATATAAGGATAAGAAATACACCAATACCAACCATGCCTCCACAAGTAGAGGAAATGAAGTGAACGCCATAGCTGATAGGCATCCAAGGAGGTACACTCCCCTCGGAATGACTTATGTCAAGGCTCTAGACAAGTTGATCAAAGGAGACTATCTACACCCGATTGGGCCTACTCCCGATCCACCTGTAGAGAAGAGATCACCATATTGGAACGAATCTGCATTCTGCAAATACTATAGGGGGCGCGAGCACGACACTGAAAAGTGTTACACTCTCAAAGATAAAATCCAAGATTTGTTTGATAATGGAACAATACCATTGCCTAAAGATGCACCACCACCCAGCAACAACAACAATCCCCTCGGGAATTCTTTTGCCATTGACACAGAAGAAGGGTTTTATCTATCTTATCTGATCACACCTATTGGACAGGCCATACCGCCATACCCAAGCCCAAGGCCCACGCCGGAGGTCTGCGGCCTTTGGGATAGCGATGAGGAAATAATGGGTCATATAGTGATCCAGAAGATGTATTGACTCCTCAAGTCCATGACATAGCTAATGGAAAAGCCTGGTATGATATCTCCTATGATGAGAAAGAAGACGATGATAAGGCCCTAAACTATCTCACTAGATCAGGACGCCAATTCAGGCCCGAAAACATCTATATGGATCCATCTCAAATCCAACCCGTAGAGCCTGTGGCCATCCCCAATAGGGATTCGACCCAAAGAGAAATAGCAAAAGAGGACGATGGGACCAACATCCTCAAGCATCTACAAAGAACAAAAGCTGACATATCCATCTGGCAACTGTTGACCACTTCTATCACTCATAGAAGGGTCGTGCTAGAGGCCTTGAATGCAACTACCATTTCTCCAAATGCTACCCCTGAAGAGGTAGTCAACCTCCTGGTCCAAGGAAATTCTTCCACGCCCATCACTTTTTCTAACAAAGACCTTCCACCTGAGGGTATTCACCACAACATATCCCTCTATCTTATTGTAATCTGTTAACAAAGACAAGTCCCTATGGCTTTAGTCGACAATTGCTCCGCTGTAAATGTATGCCCCTTGAGGACTGCTGAACACCTCAAAAGAGACTGCAACAACCTCGCGTATTCCGCACAAGGGCTAAAGGCTTACGATAATTCCAAAAGGAACGTATTGGGTACCTTCTCCATGAATATCAATATTGGGCCCATCGAGAAAATGCTCTAGTTTCATGTAATTGATATTCCATCCACCTTCAACCTACTCTTAGGAAGGCCTTGGTTACACGGGCTAAATGTCGTAGCCTCAACCCTGCATTAAAAAGTAAAGCTATCCTTGGCAGGATCCACCTTAGAAGTCTGCGCGGATACTATGGTAGCCCAGATTGAGAAAGCTCCAGTCCTAAAGATAGAGCATAATGAGAAAGACGAGGAGTTATGGGGCTTTGAGAAGATAGCCTTCATAGAAACAATAGAGCCCACACTTAACGTGAATGCTTTACTCAGAAAGCAAGGCCACTTCCCAGGTACCACTTTGGGCCCACATCCCAAGGTAGCCAAAACTTGCTGGAACACCAAGATCAAAAATGATCTATTTGGGCTAGGCTACAGGCCCACAAGGCAAGAAGTTAAGGCCTATATATCCAAAGTGATGGCTAAGAAAAGAGCCCGTGCGGCCAACAAACCTGTTCCGCACAGCATGGACCCTTACCCTCTTACCCTCAATGGGCAATTTCTTCAAGAAGGCGACCCATATCCTTACTATGGATTCCCTGAACCATACACAATTAATGGGATCTGAATACCAGGCTTTGAGGCATTCCAAGACTGCTTCAACATGAGTGAAGACGTACCCATACCTCCTAATGAGGACCAATCCACTAAAGATTGGGCTAATGACATGGCACCCAACGACTTTGGGCTCTTATTTAACGAAGAACGTCGTCAGTACGACGAGACAACTACCAAACTTCCCCTTATTGTGCTTTTTAATGAAGGTTTCGATCCGTCCAAGCTGATCGCCCCAATCGGGCTTGACCGCACCACATGGAAGCACGAGACGAAGTGGACTCCAGTCAAGGGAGCCAAGTACAAGTTCACAATCCGCAACGGTCCTACAGGAGGGCCCAGTTCTGATTCTGAGTCTGATTCCGAGTCCGAGTCTGATTCTGAGTCGGTTATCCTAGAAGCGTCGGGTAGTCCACCCCAATCTATTCCTGCTATTACTAAGGTCCTTAGTGATGACCTCATTGATGTATTATCCCCTTCTATTAATATTATGAACGTCGATTTTGCTTACTTGGATTTCCTCACTGCTAATAATTCAGAAGATATAAAGGAATTGGCAAAAGAAGTTATTAAAGCACTAATCGAACATGAGCAAAAGACTTCAATAGTAGAAGAAACCTAGACAATAAACATTGCAAGTAATGAAGAGCCTCGCCACGTGCACATCTAATGAACGCGAACAATTCGTAACACTCCTAAAGAATTACACGGATGTTTTTGCCTGGTCCTACAAGGACATGCCAGGCATAGACCGCAAAATTGCCCAGCATACCATTCCACTAAACCCCGACTGCAAACTAGTCAAACAAAAGTTAAGAAGAATGAAGCCAGAGTGGGCTCTTAAGATCAAAGAAGAGGTCCAGAAACAATTAGAGGCAGGCTTCATAAGAGTGGCCAATTACCCGGATTGGGTAGCCAACATTATCCCAGTCCCAAAAAATGACGGATGGGTCTGAATGTGTGTAGACTTTAGGGACTTGAACAAAGCAAGTTCGAAAGACGACTTTCCCTTACCTCACATAGACATCTTAGTAGATAACACCGCCGGATACGCCCTTCTATCGTTTATGGATGGGTACGTAGGATATAACCAGGTCCTAATGGCCAAAGAGGATGAAGAGAAAACCATTTTCATCACACAATGGGGCACTTCTTGCTATACAGTAATGCCGTTTTGGGCTTAAAAATGCAGGGGCTACATACCAAAGAACCGCTACAACCTTACTCCACGACATGATGCATAAGGAGGCTGAAGTATATGTAGACGATATGATCATAAAGTCCAAAGACAGAGAAGGGCATGTACCCTCACTTCAAAAGTTCTTTGACAGGCTTAGGAAGTACAATATGAGGCTTAATCCCAAGAAGTGCACATTCGGAGTCACATCAGGCAAACTTCTAGGATTTGTCATAAGCACCAGAGGAATAGAAATTGATCCATCCAAGATCAAAGCCATAATAGACATGCCAAGTCCAAAGACAGAGAAAGAAATAAAAGGCTTTCTAGGGAGAATCCAGTACATTAGCAGGTTCATCTCCAATTAACCATCACATGCGAGCCCATATTCAAGAAACTCAAAAAAGAGGTAAAGACAGAATGGGACGAGCAATGCCAAAAGGCCTTTGACAAAATTAAGGCATATCTATCTAAACCATCTGTTCTAGTACCGCCCATTCCGAGCATGCCTCTAATCCTCTACCTTACAGTCACAGAAACATCAATGGGGGCCATGCTAGCCCAAGAAGTAGGTAAGGAAGAGAAAGCTATATACTATGTGAGCAAGAAGTTTCTGGAATACGAAACCCGCTATTCACCCTTAGAAAAGACATGTTTAGCTTTGGTAGCAACTACTAAAAAGGTACGACATTACATGCTCCAGCACACGATCCACATAAGATCGAGAGAAAATCCTTTGAAATACATATTCGAAAAGCCCATACTGAACGGCAGGATAGCAAGATGGACAGTCCTCCTCTCAAAATTCGACCTCAAATTTGAGCATCAAAAGGCCATAAAAGGGCATGCTATCTCGGAATACTTAGCCAACCAAGCCATAAAGGAGCCGGATCACAAGGAAGAATATCACTTTCCGGACGAGGGGGTTATGACCTTAGATACTGAAACTTGGCAACTATAATTTGATGGAGCATCCAACCAAAAGGGTTTCGGGGTAGGAGTACTAATAGTATCCCCCAAAGGTGCACACACACCTATTTCAGTCAAACTAGACCATGAGGTTACAAATAATGGCGCCGAATATGGAGCTTGCATAATCGGACTACAGTCCGCCATAAGCCTTGGCATCAAAGCACTCTGAGTCTATGGGGACTCGTCACTCATATTAACCAACTTTCCAAAGTATGGAAGGTTAAAAGTGAATGCCTAGCACTCTACCAGGAATACTTAGATAAGATCATAGTGTATTTCAATCAAATACACTTTACATACCTTCCACGAGAAGATAATCAATTTGCAGACGCCTTGCTAAGCTAGCAAGCATGATCAATATACCTGAAACCATCCGGATGGTGTCCATCTGTGTACAAAGGAGATCCGAGCCTTCATATTGTGACACTTTGGAAGTGTTCTACGACGAAGAAGACGAATGGTACACTGACATAAGAAATCTGCTTGTTTACGAGACCTACCCTCCTGATTCTAGCCCTAGAGCCCAGAAAGCGCTCAGAAGGCTCGCGACCCAATTCTTAGAAGTACAAGGTCAAATATACAAGAAAAGCCCAAACGGAGTCAACCTCCTATGCCTAGGTACCGCGATGGCCCATAAGGTCCTAAGAGATGTACATGCAGGGGTAAGTGGACAACACATGAACGATATGATGCTATCCAGGAAAATAATAAGGGTTGGGTATTATTGGAAAACAATGGAAAAGGACTGTTGTGAATTTGTCAAAAGATGCGTACAATGCCAGACCCATGCAAATCTACAACATCTGCCACCAAGCCCACTATATACCTTCACCTCGCCTTGGCCTTTCTCGGCATGGGGAATCGACATCATCGGTAAAATAACCCCGACAGGAAAAGGAGGTCACGAATATATCCTAGTCACAATCGACTATTTTACTAAATGGGTCGAACCACAATCATACGTAAAGCTCAAAGCAAAGCATGTAGTTAAGTTCATTAAGAATAACATAATAGCTAGATATGGGGTTCCCCAAGAAATCATCAGTGATAATGGATCACACTTCATGAAAGAAGTGATTGAGCTATTGGACCAATTTAAAATCCAGCATCGAAAGTCAACTCCCTACAGGACGCAAACAAACGGCGCAGTAGAGGCAGCTAACAAGAACATCAAGAAAATCATTGAAAGAATGTCAGAAAATTATGATGACTGGCCAGACAAGTTGCCATTCGCACTTTGGGGTTATAGGATATCAGTTCGCGCATCAACGGGAGCAACACCCTACTCCCTGGTTTACGGAATGGAAGCCGTATTACCAATTGAGCTAGAGGTCCCATCTCTAAGGATCGTTCTAGAAAGTCAAATCCCCGAGGTGGATTGGGTTCAAGCCCGCTATGACCAATTAGTCCTGCCAGATGAGAAAAGGTTGCAAGCTTTGCACAACGTAAGACTCTATCCAAAGAGACTAACTAGGCATTTTAACCAAATGCTCAAAATGAGAGACCTTAAGGTTGGAGACTTAGTACTTAAGGAGGTAAGGGCCAATGTAACCGACCCAAGAGGTAAATTTCGACCTAACTGGTTAGGCCCGTTTATCATTACAAAGATCTTGACAGGTTGTGCTGCAAGATTGGCAGATTTAGACAGAATTGAATTTAGTCAATGGATAAACATGGATCAATTAAAGAGGTTCTATGCTTAGGCAAGACACCCAATATATCACTTTCGAGAGGCCCACACAAGGCTAACTAATCCCGTAAAAAAAAAAAAAAAAAAAACGGGATTTGATGTAAAAAAAGAAAACAAACGGATAAGAACTATGAGCGGTCTGATTCCCCTAAAAGGATACGTAGGACAACCCAATTACAATTGGGCCCGGCCCCTTCATCAAATTCGCATTCAAAAGTTGTTAAAAAAAATAAATTGGTGGACATAATAAACACAAGGTTGCAATAATAAAATAAGCATGTCTCCATAAATAATAACAAAGTCCATTACAAGACTTGGCAATTCCTAAATAATAAAAACAAATTAACTAAATCTAAAAAAGAAGGGGCACATCACCCTTATTAAATTTAAAGCAAATAAAACGCAATCCTAAGCTAAGACATGCTCCAAAAGAGTATTTCGTAATATACTACTCCGTAGCTTCGGTAGTAGGGACGACATCCTCCAAGGGTTCATCAACTTTTGGGCCTTCCACTTCACGTTCCTTGGGAGCCTATATCTCTCAAACCACGAGCTCTTCTTCGTTTTCAACCTCCATTAGAGGAGCACTGGAAGAGGCTTCATGATCATTGGCCCGAATTTGGGGCTTCTCTTCTGGCTTAGTAGTAATCTTGGCTAGAGCTTTCTTGGCCTTCGGGTTGAGAACACTTTTCACATGCTTGACTCCCTTTTACTTACCCTTCCCTTTGGGATCATTGGGGTTAGAAAGCCTTAAACTAGCCTTGACCGATTGGGCCTTAAGATCATCTTGTTCAGATTTCCTGCATGCACGACTGCCTTCCATGGTCTTACAATCCATCCAAGCTTCATAAGCTGAAGATATGGCCGTTGGCGCCTTAATGTGAGGAATGCTCCACTTTGGACGATGGTCCCATGCACACTCCCAAGATCTCACCATACTAATAGTCAAAACCCGGGTAGCCGGCGCAAAACTATCCTTCTGTCGGATGATCTGGCGTTTCCCATATTGCCGCATGATACGGCTAGAAAATATGTAAGTCAAATTTTGAAGACCAAGGATTTGATAATATCCCGTCTCCTTGCTGCATCCGATTGCGGATTTTAGGCCCCACCACTTGACAGTCCATCTTAGCAAAGGGCAAGGTTTAAGATATCCACGCCATTCATCAATGGTGGATTCATAGTAAAGCTTTCGGCGGGCAGGAAACTGCTTTGGTTGGTATTTGAGCGCATTAGCCGGCCTCTCAATGAAGCACATGTGCTCCAAAAGCCATATCTACAAAAAAAAAAAAACAAAAGAAACAAATACAAAAATAATAAAGTTAGGTATCCATTAAAGATTCAAACTTTATATCCAAGGCAATTATTCAAGCACTCACTTGAAGGAGAAGAGGGTTTCCTGTCAATCCACCATGCGATGGTTCTTGTTTCTTGCGGTCCAAGCACATTAGGGTTTCACCAAGAACAAGAGACATAGGAGTAAAATCGTTTATAATTTGTTCAACAATTCTAAGCATACAAGTTTTACCATTACTACCTCCACCAACAAAGAGGTATTTATGTAGGAGACATAAGATAAAAGCACGCCTATAATATTTCTCATTATGATCATCCCTTACCTTGGGGAAAAAGATATCAAGCACACCATTGAGGTCTAGCTCACCGGTCCTAGCTACAGAGGAGGCTTGCGTTGGAGATAAGCCAAGATACCTTTTATAGTAGCCTTCAAGGTTGGCCCCGAGCCATGGAGTTGCAGGTGCTTGATCATGAGGGAACCCAATTATGGCGGCAAATTCTTCGGGAAGAGGACACAGTTCGTTATACCCGAATCTAAAGACATGAAGCTTGTCATCCCAAAATTCAACCGCAGCCTCAAGAAGGTTCCAGACAACCTGAACTTGCTTCAGGTGGAAGAAAGCATTCAAGTGAAAGGGCACAAGTCTCATCCTCTCTTCAGGGGTCATGGATTCCAACCACTTATCAAACTTAACCTCAAAAGTTGCCATGGCTGAAATCTAAATTAATTGGGAGTTTCTCTCTCTAAAAGCTCTCTATCACTATTGAATTATGAAGGTGATGTCCCAAAACCGGACTAACCCAAGGCTTATATAGGGCTCGCACGAAAAAGATGAAAATTTGGCAACCCGTCGAAAAATAGGCTTCAGCAGCCCATAGGGCAGCCGCCGAAGGCTCGGCGGCCACGATATGGCAGCCAAGGCCCAGCGGCCCAGCCGCTGAGTTTCGGCGGCCAGCCGCCCAGCCGCTGAGTCTGGCGGCCCCTCTTTTGACCCCCGCTCCTTCGCGTCAGCCGCTGAATGCCTTCCTTTGGCCACCGAGCCCCTTTTTCGAGACAACCCTTTTCTACCCGGTGTTGGACACTTTCCTTAACCGTTTTGGACTCCAATTTGGCTCAGTTTTCTATTTCTTCTATTATTCCTATTTTTCTTTTATTTCCTTAATTATTTATGGGAACCCCACAATTTCCTTATTTCTTTTTTGATGATTATCATCTTTTTTTTTTATTACTCTCTTTTTTCTACTTATTAATTTCATTTCATTTTTGCACCCCTTTTTTTTTCATTTTTTTATGGGGGATAGGGTACACCCAATTTTAACTTTTGGCTGTACCATGTTTTGCTACATGGCTATTACTTGCGCTTTTGCTTGACTACTTGTGCATTTGCATTAGCCTAATTATCTGCAGGGACCAATAAAACGGCAATATATAGTACAAAGCAAAGTCCTAATGTTTGTTCAACATAAATGTTCAAAAATGTATTTCATACAAATACATTATCATAGAAATCATCACCCGCATCAGCATCCATGCAGAGCACCTCAAAGTGATCCTCCGACCTCCGTGGCTCATCACCGAAGATCGACGCCGCCAACTGGCCCGGGTCAAAGGAAGAATGTCGGGCAGGCTCCCGATATGAGCACCCCTCTCCGGCATAACTCGAATCATACCCTCAAGAAGAACGAGGAGGCATGGTAGGCATCATAGGAGTAGGGACAGGGGGCTGATAATAAAGACCGCCATAAGGAGCGTACCCCGCATACCCAGCATAAGAAGGATACATCGGCATGGGCATAGGAGTAGGCTCCACAAACTGAGTCATCCTACTCCCACCAGGACGCTCTGTCCGATGCACAGGCTCTCTCTCTCTCTCCTGGGACTCTCCCTCCGAGGGCTCCTCTGACGAGAAGGGCTGCGCTCAGGAGACCTCACGACCTCATCATCAGACATAACCACCTGTCGTGACCGACGAGGAAGGGGTCGACGGTACTCAACCTGCAACCCACCAAACATATAAGATACATTTCTCAAAGCATACAACTTTGAAGATGCAAAGTCAAAGTTTACCTTATCCAAGTCGGCTCTCGAGCAAGTGCCCTTTGAAAGAGCTCGGGATATCCAAGACTTCATAGCATGCATCATCTTGAAGACCTTCCCGGTCTGCTCACGGTCAAGCTACGCAAAGGAAAAGTCAATACAAGCATGAAGATAATAAAAATCACATGCAACAGGTAAAATGACAAGTTTACCCCTGGATGGCCAACTGGAAGAGGAAGGCCTTGGATGTCCTCATCAAGGTCCTCCGTCATTGGAACTTCTCCCCAACACTCCTTCCCACCATAGTCCCGACCTCGGACCCGCATATCCGGGACATCCACGTCGGTGGCATTAACCCGAGGCTGCTACGAAGCAAAGAAGGTTAGCAACCAACAAAACACGAAAGGCATAAAATGTCCAAAATAAATTTCTTACCTTCAAACCCACAAATGAAGGCATGAGGCGATTACGACGAAACTGCTCGTAGTGCCCCGCAAGGTTCTCTGCAGGCTCCTTCAAATACCGCATAGCATCTGAGCCCACCATGGCCTCCGCAACCTGCTCGCGAGACAAGCACCTCACAAAAAACATGGTCGAGGGAGGATACAAAGGAATCCTAGGTCCCACCACATCACGATAAACCTGACGGAAGATCCGCTCTCCCAAATACCACTCGAAAGAGAATGGACCCGCAATCAGGATCCTTTGGCGGTCTATCTCCCTAGATGCAAGGACGGCGTCCGAAGCCAACCCATGGTATTTCGCCCAAGGGAAGTAGTCAATCTATACAAACATGCAATATAAGATATATCTACACCAAGAAATACAAATGCATGCAATAAAAAGCAAAATTGCGTTACCTTGTGCCAGTCTAGGCGCAAAAGGGCCTCCCTATACTGCTGAAGGGTCTGGAAGGGCGCAGGACCCCTATGACGCCACGCCCTGCAAACCGAGAAATCCGACTGCCAGCCCGTAGGCACCATGTCCAGGAAATGCTCAAAGAACCACGGCTACATCGAAACATGAAATTAAGCACCATACACTTAAATCATGCAAATCACCAAAATAGACGCAAAAGCAAAACGCACCCGCAAGGCCTTCTAGAAACTGCACAAGCTCACGGGAGGAAGAGTCGACTGCTTGTATCCCTCGTTATTCACGCGGCAGGCAAACCGCATACACCTCAAGAGGTTTGTGTAGCCCGGCAACCCCTAGTTGTACTCTCTCACCCTCTCTCAATCCAACAAGATAGAGAGGTAAATAGCATGAATACGCTCTCCCTTGTCACCAAAGATGGTGGTGGCAAGGAGATAGGCGATGAACATCCTCGCCTTCTGCTCCACCGAGGTAGTTCTCTTGTACCTCGCATCAGTCAAAGCAGCGTAGAGCTCGCGGTAGGGACGATAATCGTGACCCCAGGTGCTCCCCCAAGGGCCAAACAACTCCACCATCTCCGTCTTACGTTTCTAAATGTAAACGTCATACACAATGGGCGTACCCACGCAAGGCACCCCAGTAAGCATAGCAAACTCCGATGGAGTGATCATCATCTCCCCATTAGGGAAATGGAACGTGTTGGTAGTATCCCAAAAATGCTCCAAAGACAAGCGGACAATGCATCTCTTGACTCGCTCAACCGACTCCGCCGCTTTCGAAAGGGGCCCAAACCCAGCACCCAAAACTGCACTTTGCACCTCTTTGGGCAAGATCTTAAAAAGCTTTACCGAAGAACCATAATTACCATGGGGCTTCAAGTTCCCATCGGGTTCCTATGATCAATTTGCAACCTCTTAGGTTCACAATTCAAGCAAATGTTCAATCCTAAGCATGTTTCTAAGTTCGTTCAAGCTGCGCAAGATCACATGCGCTACAAACTTGACAATTGCGTACAATCTCTACACAAATTCGACTCAAGGCAAAACATATAAACTAAAATTCAATGCATAAAACTATGAATTCAAAGTTTTAGGCTTACCACAAACATAGATGCACGGGAACTCAAGTGAGTCTCCGGTCGAAAGAGCAACTCCGACCGATCCCAAATAATGTCGGGCATCCTTTCCGACCGTGTATACCTATCATGAGGGAAACCCACATTGGGCTTCCTCTTGAAGGCTTGACATGGGAAGGAAAATCTTTGGTGAAGATGTTAATTTCTTCAACCTCTTCCCGAACCTCGGCCCTTCTACTCCTCTTCTTCGCCGATTTAGGAGCCATGGAGATTTATGAGCAAAGCAAGTATGAGCAAACAAGCAAAGATGGAGAATTGGGATTTTCTCTCTCCAAGTGTTTCAAAAACCCACTCTCAAATTCACCCCAAATTTGAGAGAAATGACAAATAAACTTCAAATTATGCAAAGATTATGGAAACCCAATCAAATACAAGCAAAAAGAAGCAAATTTGAGCAAATTTGAGCAAGAAATAAAGATTGGACAACAATGTTAATTTCTTCAACCTCTTCCCGAACCTCGGCCCTTCTACTCCTCTTCTTCGCCAATTTAGGAGCCATGGAGGTAGAGAGAAAGGGTCTCGAAATTTTAGGGAAAAATGACCCAAAACTCGGCTCCTCACACAAAAATACCCGATTTCGCCTCTGAACCAGCTCAGCGGCACGGTTCAGGGCCCCCCAGGCTCAGCCGCCCAGCCGCTGGCCCCGGCGGTTGAGCCGCCAGGCCGGGCGGCCCCCTCCTATAGCCTTCGCACGGCCATTTGATCCGCTGAGCAGCCTATAAAGGCCGCCCAGCGCTCGGCGGCCCTGCGCATGGCTGCCGAATCAATTTTCTCGTTCGCCCCTCTCGGGGCGGGCCCACGAGTTCAAATTCCGCGCGGGGTTGCATTTCTCTACCATTAGAAGCCTGAGAGATTTGAACATATGATGTGAAATCATTAAAAAAATGGAATTTAACCTTTGATAGTATCACACAAAGGGATCTTGTTTAAGAATCACTCAAGAACAACTCGAGAATCACTCGTAAGGGTTTCAACCTGAATCACTCAGTTTGAGGGGTAAATACTCATGTATTCAATTATTAATCATCAAAGCACGAGTTTACAATAGCAAAGCTCTCCCTTATTTATAGACAAAGAAATCTAATGCTATTCGGAATCCTAATCCTAATCCAAATAGGAAACTAACCACGAAACTGATTACGATTGTAAAACGAACTAACTAACACCTTTCCTAATACCTAATGGACTCCTAATGCTACTAATAATCAGAATACTACTTTTCTAAACATATTCTAACTAATTAAGGAAATAGGCAAACGAAATCAAACTCAAACAGCTAATTACTTGGCGCCCAAGGCTCAAAACGCTGGAACAGTTTCATTGGCGCCCAAGGCATCTTGTTTTCAGCTTCTAGTCATCTTCTTGCCACTCTAATATAGTTACCTCACACTTTACCTCACGTGGCATTATACTCTTGGCAATGAGCAGCTCAAGATCAAGCATTAACGTTTCAAGAATTGGGTTCTTGGACGTTCTTGATTCGTCGTCTTCTTGCTTGTCCTTTAACGTACTTGCTCCTGCATCAACCTCCCCTTCTTTAAAAGAATTTGCCCTCAAACTCGTATCCTCTAAGAAAGGGCTAAGATCACCAACATTGAAGGTTGAGCTCACGTTTCCATACTCACTAGGAAGATCAATCTTGTATGCATTGTCTCCAATCTTCTCTAGGACTTGAAAAGGACCATCTGCTCGAGGCATAAGCTTGTTCTTGCGTCTTGAAGGAAATCTTTCTTTGCGCAGGTGTAGCCAAACTAAGTCACCAGGTTCAAATAGAACTTGCTTTCTTCCGTTGTTAGCTCTAGCTTGGTACCTTGAGTTCATCTTCTCTACTCGCGCACGAACTTGCTCACAGGTCTTCTTGAAAGCTTGTTGTCTTGCCTTGGCATCTACATTGATAACATCATCTCTAGGTAAAGACACAAAATCAATAGGCAAATAAGGATTAATGCCATACACAATCTCAAATGGAGAACGACCCGTGGTAAATCCAGGCGTTCTGTTATATGCAAACTCGGCATGTGCTAGCTTAATATCCCAATCTTTTGTGCTTCTACTCACCAACCCTCTAAGCAAAGTACCAAGGGTCCTGTTTGTAAATTCGGTTTGCCCATCTGTTTGTGGGTGATGTGAAGTGCTAAAGAGTAACTTCGTCCCAACGAGTCTCCAAAGTGTCTTCCAAAAGTAACTCAGAAACGTAGTATCTCGATCCGACACCATGGTCTTGGGAATGCCATGTAGCCTCACTATCTCTTTATAGAACAAGTCAGCAACATGAGAGGCGTCATCGGTCTTGTGACATGGCACAAAGTGCGCCATCTTGGACAATCTATCAACAACAACCATCACAGCATCTTTTCCCCTTTAAGTTCTAGGGAGTGCCATAATGAAATCCATGCTCACACTCTCCCAGGGAATGCTAGGAACCGGTAATGGTGTGTATAACCCTTTGTGGAAAGCACTCTCGGCCCGTTGACATGTAGCGCATCTCGTCACAATAGCGTGTACATCTTTGAGCATCTTAGGCCAATAAAAGTGTTCTTGTAACAGCTCAAGGGTTTTAGTTACTCCAAAATGTCCAGCTAATCCTCCCGAGTGAACCTCTCTAACCAATAGCTCACGTACAGAGGACCTAGGAACACAGAACTTGTTCCTCTTGAATAGAAACCCATATTGTATGAAATAATCACCATGCTCCCCTTCTTTGCAAGCTCTAAATGACTCAGAGAAATCAGTATCCTTGTCATATAGTTCTTGAAGATGTTCAAAGCCTAGGAGCTTCGCTTCAAGTGTCACAAGCAAGTGGTTTCTTCGTGAAAGAGCATCAGCAACAACATTGCTCTTCCCATCTTTGTACTTGGCCGAGAATGTAGAAGATTGTAGAAACTCTACCCACTTGGCATGTCTAGGGTTTAGTTTCTGTTGGCCATGGATAGGCCTTAAATAATGGGCTCAATGCTCCAAAGCTCTCACAATTGCATAGAACTCTCAATCATATGTAGAATAATTCAAACGAGCTCCATTCAATTTCTCACTAAAATAGGCAATAGGACGTTTTTCTTGGATTAAAACAGCGCCTATACCCACCCCACTAGCATCACATTCAACTTCAAACAATCTATCAAAATATGGTAACGCTAGAATAGGTGCTTGACACAATTTCTCTTTGACCTCAACAAAGGCCTTTTGCGCACTTTCACTCCAATTAAACTCTCCTTTTTTCATTAATTCAGTAACAGGAGCAGTAATGGAACTAAAATTGCGTATAAACCTCCGATAAAATGATGCCAAGCCATGAAAACTACGTACCTCATGTATATTGGTTGGAGCTGGCCATGAAGCCATAGCTTCTACCTTGGACGGATCAACATGTACACCATCTTTGGACACAATGTAACCAAGGAATATAACCTTAGGAAGCATGAAATCACACTTCTCTAACTTGCCAAAAAGCTGTTGTTCCTTTAGCTTCTCAAATACGCGCTGTAGATGTACTAGATGTTCCTCCTTGGTCTTGCTGAATATAAGAATATCATCAAGGTAAACCACAATAAATTTACCAAGGAATGCTCTCAATACCGCATTCATCAACCTCATGAATGTGCTAGGAGTGTTGCACAAGCCAAAAGGCATTACTAACCACTCATACAAACCATGTCGTGTCTTGAACGCGGTTTTCCATTCATGTCCCTCCTTGATTCTCACTTGATGGTATCCAGCTCTAAGATCTATCTAGGAAAACAACTGGGAACCATGTAGCTCGTCTAACATATCATCTAATCTTGGCATAGGGAACCTATATTTGATTGTGATATTGTTGACAACTCTACTATCAATGCACATACGCCATGTCCCATCTTTCTTAGGCACATGTAACGCAGGAACAGCGCATGGACTTAGACTTTCTCTCACATAGCCTCTTTGCACAAGCTCTTCAACTTGTCTTTGTAACTCTTTGGCTTCTTCGAGGTTACACCGATATGCTGGCCTATTTGGAAGTGGTGCTCCAGGAACTAGGTCCATTTGGTGTTCTATGCCACGCATATGAGGTAAACCAGGGGGTAACTCCTCGGGGAACACTTCTTTGAACCTCTCTAACAATAGGCGTAACTCAGGATCATAATTGGGATTGCTACACATGTTAGGTTCAAACAACAACACTAGGTAGCTCATAGTTTCACTAGCCACCTCTTTTTCCATCTCTTTCTCTCCTATGACCATTACACGACTCGCCTTTTTACTAGCCTTTGCTTCTTTAACTTGAGTGACAGTCAAGGGTAACAATTTGATTCGTTTCTGGTTATGCTCAACAGTATAGATATTTTTTACACCATCATGACTAAATTTCCTATCAAATTGCCAAGGACGACCTAACAATATATGACAAACACCCATAGGCAGTACATCACACCATAGATCGTCTTTATAACACCCTAAAGTAAACCAAACTCTAGCTTGTGTAGTCACTTTTAACCCTTCCCCATCATTCAACCATTGCACAGTATAGGGTTTAGGATGACTTTTAGTAGGAAAATCAAGCTTGTCAACCATCTCTTTAGAGGCAACATTAGTACAACTCCCAGAGTCAATAATCAAATTGCAAACTTTACCTCTAACCTTGCAGCGAGAATGGAATATTTTCTCCCTTTGGTCGGACTCATCATCGGCCACAGTCGTATGTGGCAACTTCGTAAGGATTAGGGTCTCTCCAACCTCGGGTATACCATAATCTTCAATGAATGACTCTCCATTATCTTCATCACTATCCTCGGTTATGGGCATAACAAACGAGGGTTCCATCTCTTCTAGCTCAGCGATGGTGAGCGCTTTCTTCGAGCCGCACTCATTGGCATAGTGTCCATATCCTTGACACTTGAAACAACGCAGTTGGTTCTTGTCCTTAGTAGCCACGGCTTTGCCTTTGTCTTGAGTTACGGGCTTGCTAGGGATACTTGCGCTCTTGGAGAATGTTGTATTCTCTCTCGCGTTGTATTGGTTCCGAAAATTTGTATAGCCTTTAATCAGATCTCGAGCAACCGATTTTTGCTCCTTCTCTTGCTTCTCAATCTTGAGAGCGATTTTGCACACGTCCTCAAAGGTTACGTAAGGAACAAGCTCTACCTTGCGCCTTAGAGTTGGGTTTAGACCTTTGATGAACCGTGCAATCTTTAACTCCTCCTTCTCCTCAAGATCATACGTCATGTGCATATGTTCAAACTTCTGGAGGTAGTCTTGTACACTTGAGGTTTCTTGGCTTAAGGACGTAAGTTTCAAGAAGTGTTCTTGCTCAAATTGTTTAGGCAAAAATCGTTTCTTTAAATATTTCTTGAGTTTGTCCCACGAGTCAATCTTTGCTTTCCCGTCCTTCTGGCGTCGAGCCTTTAGGTTTTCATACCATAAAGAAGCATGCTTGGTGAGTTTAAGCGTGGCCAACTTGCATCTTTGCCGCTCATCATACTCCTTGTATTCAAAGACTCTCTCCATAGTTCTAAGCCAATCAAGAAAGGCCTCTGGATCGTAGGAACCGTCATATTTAGGGAGTTCGACTTTCAAGTTCCTATCCTCATCATAGGGGCGTCGTGGTTTAGGGGCGTCATTGGTTCTAGTCCCACTTGTGTCTTCAAACTCCTCATCGAAGTTGGGGTCACGGTTGTGGTTTCTCCAATGAATTCCGCGCATCCTTGTCTCCATGTTTTCCCTATCTTCTTGGTTTCTTCTTTCCATAGCAGCCATCCGCTCTTCCATCCGCTCTTCTTGAGTTTTGAAAGATGCCCTGAGATCCTCCATGGTTGTTAACAACTTTGCTAGTTCGTTGGGCTCACCAATAGCTTCGGTTGTTGGTTTCTTGTTGGTTTCTTGGCTGTCTTCTTGAACAAAGGGCGGATCTTGCAAGAATCTTTCTCGAAAGCTCACTATGGTGTCGTGTTTATACTCAGGACCGTGTTGTTTAAACTTAAGAAAGCTCAAACCTTTAGCTCTGATACCAAGTTGATGTAAAATCATTAACAAAACAGAATTTAACCTTTGATAGCATCACACAAAGGGATCTTGTTCAAGAATCACTCAAGAACAACTCACGAATCACTCGTAAGGGTTTCAACCTGAATCACTCAGTTTGAGGGGTAAATACTCATGTATTCAATTATTTATCATCAAAGCACGAGTTTACAATAGCAAAGCTCTCCCCTATTTATAGACAAAGAAATCTAATGCTTTTCGGAATCCTAATCCTAATCCAAATAGGAAACTAACTACGAAACTGATTACAATTGTAAAACGAACTAACTAACACCTTTCCTAATACCTAATGGACTTCTAATGCTACTAATAATCAGAATACTACTTTCCTAAACATATTCTAACTAATTAAGGAAATAGGCAAACGAAATCAAACTCAAACAGCTAATTACTTGGCGCCCAAGGCTCAAAACGCTGGAACAGTTTCCTTGGCGCCCAAGGCTTCTTCTTTTCAACTTCTAGTCATCTTCTTGCCACTCTAACATAGTTACCTCACACTTTTCCTCACGTGGCATTATACTCTTGGCAGTGAGCAGCTCAAGATCAATCATTAACGTTTCAAGAACTGGGTTCTTGGACGTTCTTGATTCGTCGTCTTCTTGCTTGTCCTTTAACGTACTTGCTCCTGCATCAACATATCACCCGAAATGACTCTTTTTGCCCCCACAGCTTGGTTTCCTAGCCTAGGGACACGGTATTATCTATTTTTGCAGGCGCGAGCCTTATATCTAATCTATTACAGGCACAAGCACTTTATTTTATTTTGCACGAACAATTTTCCTAAACACAGAAGCAGAGCAACGCAACGCTCTTTGACGTTGAGGCTATTGAAATTAGCGTCACATTGGCACCCACTGAAGTAGAGCAACGCAACGCTCTTTGACGTTGAAGCTATTAAAATTAGCGTCACGTCGACAACAATTAAAGCAGAGCAACGCAACGCTCTTTGACGTTGAGGCTTCTAAAATTAGCGTCACGTCGACAACAATTAAAGCAGAGCAACACAATGCTCTTTGACGTTGAGGCTATTACAATTAGCGTCACGTTGGCACCCGCAAAGCAGAGGAACGCAATGCTCTTTGACGACGAAGCTATTAAAATTAGCATCGCGTCAGCCCTCGCAAAGCAGGTAACCCTGACCATAAGCAGTCAGGAGTCTATATTTCCTTTCTTTCTAACATAAAGCATTTTCGAAAAAAAACACACTGCAGGCATTTTTAGCAAATACTTTGGCCTTCGCTTTTACAAGTTCGGCCAAAGTGGGGGCTTCTGTAGACACCCTAATCGGTTCTCATCCCCTGGCACCGCAACGCCCGATGATGATGGTAATGGACTAACATGGACGTAAGTAGAAAAGGACATTGCTCGGAAATCTAGACCAAATTTCTTGAAACGTCAGTCTTTGGATAACCCTTGTTATAAGAATTCCAACGCCTTTGACCTTGCCTCAATTAGGTTCCCGGATCAACAGATATCGCGTCTCGAAAATTTGGGTCAAAATTGCTCAATCCCGGCCCCTTGGGTCAGCCCAATGGCAATTTCATAATTTACAGAGCACAAAAAGTCAAAAACCCTAGTCACGCGCGCACCGTCAGGCCCGGCGGCCTTCGCAGGCTGCTCGGCGGCCAGCGCGTGACAGCAGAGGCCATTAGGCCAGCCGCTGAGCCTCAGCGGCCCTGGCTGCCTTCCGTGTGGCCACAGAACCAGCTTTTTGGCTGGGCCGAGTTTTGGCACCGGGCTTCTTGCCCTAAGCTCCTAAATTCGTCCCCTAACTCTATAAATACTCCCTTTCACCCTTTTTTGCAGGAGGTCAGTCAATTCACAATTTTGAGAGCATTGAGAGCACATATTTCCCCAAATCAAAGAGAATTCAGAAATCTGAAGATCCAAGCAAGCAATACACCTAGCCTAGCACCCAAGATCGAAGGGCAATCCTAATTCTACTAGTCCCGTTCGAATAGAACGTCCAGGTTAACCATCCTGAGGGACTAACTCTTTATTAAATCTCTTGTTTTATCGTTTATTAATCATGTTTTATTTAGCTTTTGATTATGGTTGAATAAAGTTGCAAATTTTGGGTTTTGTACATAATTATGCATGCTTAGTGAATATAAAGTTAGCATCTTTTTATTAGTTTATGCAAGTTTGCATCTTCTCGTAGTTTTTTGCATGCATATAGTAGCCTCTTAGGTTTTTTTTAAGCAGAAAGTTATCATCTTTACATCATTAATATTCGTTTGAAGTTACCAACGGTTTTATTGATGTGCATATACAATACTTGGCGCGTTTAGCAAAGTTGGTAGGTTGGAGCGTTAATTTGATGCTTTATATCTTGTTTATGCTTGTTAATAGTATGCATGTAAATTGGTTATAAATTGTGCAAAGCGATAACATAGGTAATTTGGTTGTTCTTAACCCGCCTAGTTAATTTAGGACCTTGGACGACCGGATTTGCATGGAACCATATAGTGTAAATAAATATTTGACATGGATAAGCTTAGTAGAGGCCGTTTATACGGGCGATATAGATGAGACTCCTTTTGTTTATTTCGTACCCACATCCCCGAACTCAATACTTAGTCCCCATGGGCATGAGTCAATTCCCAATAGGAATTGGGCTGCACTTTTGATGGTTTCCAATTGTTTCCTTAAAAATTGGTGGCGGCTTCTTATTTGCAAATTGTTCCTCATAATTAATTTGAATCGCATGCAATACATTATTTGAGAACCATTAACTCCAACTAAAAATCGATTCGCGCGTTTTAGGGCGCCGGAAAGGCGAGAGTTCTTACACTGTGACACAGTTTAGGGTCACCGGTATGAGAATATAGGGTCACTTATACGAGTATCCAGGGTCACTTTTTCTAATACTCTCAATTTTTATTATGAGATTTTCCTGATGATTTTTCACTCTTTTTTGGTACTATAGGATATATGTGTTTTAACCTCTGACCATCCGTACATGTATTCTGTATGATGGGTTTGAAACATTGTACTCATAACTTTTATATAAGCTTACTATTGTTAGAAGCATTGAAATATAGCCTATTAGTTCAATTGGTAGAGTACCTTGCAATTGCGCAAGAGGATGTAGGTTCGAATCCTGCATAGGCTATAAGCTTATATATTTGCGTGTCTCTTATTTTTTGGGTCACTTTTTTGATTAGCTATGGTACTTATGATATGTTTTTACAGGCCGGTCTGTGTTTTTTGATGGGTCACTTTTAGTTGTGCAAGAGGTCACTTTTGATTGTATAGGGGGTCACTTTTAGTTATGAATAAGCAAATGAGAATGTCCATCATAAAACACTTCGCATTGCCAGAAATAAAAACAGTCAACGAAACACTACAAACCAAGAACGGGCACTTTCTTATGTTTTAGGAGCTGCTTTCTTTGAAGAGCATCTTTTGCCTCAGAGGGTGTGGCGAGACAAAAGTACATTGCCCCCATTCTTGCATCTAATTTCAAGGTTCTTCTAAACATTTGTACTATGGTTACTCAAGAATGTATCATCGTTTGTCTCTTCATTAAAACCTAGATTATCTGAAAGGTTTCGGTTTCAGCAGAGGTGCTTTGATCCTTTATTTCAAAATCATAAAGTTCTAAATCAAGCTTATTTACCAAATTAGATTTCTGAAGCTCCTTATCCTTAAGACTCACATCAAAATTGACCATCTGGTGACCATTAATGCTCATGACCTCACTATCAGAATTCGGACAAAATTCAGCAAGTTCTTTCCCCAATATAACATTTCCAGATTTAATTTCATATCTTCTGAATTCACCCACTTAAACCCCATTTCAGAATTTTTGATGTGACCATCATAATCACAACCAACATCATTCCCATCATCATACTTATGAAGTACAGCAACATCAACATCCTTAAGATCAGTGAATCAAACATTACCAACAAAACTATAGTGAAACATTGTGAAGATCACTTTGTAGCCAACTGAGCGTCACTCTTTAGCTTAACATATTGACTTCTCTCTCTGGTTTTTAAACTTAAAAGCCTATGTAGGATTCGAACCTACACACGTGCCATATGAATGCACCATGCTCTACCATTTGAGCTAATAGGCTTTAAAAAATTAATCACGACAATCAAATGTTATAGCTTTGGTTACTTTGTGTTTTTGAATGGGTCACTTTTAGTTGTACAAGGAGTCAATTTTAGTTATCGGAAACTAAATAAAGTGTGCATCATAGACCATTTTGCACTATCTGAAATAAACACAATCAATGAAACACCACACAAGACATATGGTGACACCAGCTAGTGTATGCACAACAGAGCTAACTTGTTACCTAATTTGGTTTTCTTTATAGTGACCCTATGCAGATATAATAGTGACCTTCTGTATAAGCATTAGTGACCCTCCATGTAAGCAATAGTGACCCCATGTATATTCAACATTATTGTACCACACACATAATAGCTGCTTCGAACTAAACATAACAACTCATATTGTGAGAACAAGAAACAACAATTCACAAGAAACCCAAAAGGGAATGGGTCACATTAAAAGAAAGGGAGGGGTCACTTATCAAACAATGTAAGGTCACTTACTATAGCGTAAAACAATGTCAATATATATCAATGACACTAAAAATCAAGGATAAACCGCGAAAAAAGGATTAAGGGGTCACTTTAAAGACGGAGATGGGTCACTTGTAACACTTTGTAGGGTCACTTAATGCATACACTAACTGAATTATTAGTCCTTGAGTAATAAGGGGTGATGGTCTATGTAGCATATGGAAGTATAACATCTAAATTAGTAAAAAGGTTGATGGAACTCATAATGATATGTAGAGCTTATTCCATCAAAATTCACTTAAGTTACTGATTTATACAATCACTCATGTATTACACAATTATGAACCAATAAGATGGGAAAACCTGGCCTAGAATGCAAAATCATATGAAAGGAGCTAGCAGAAAATGCAATAGGAATTAAGGGTCACTTTTAATGGATTTAGGGTCATTTTTAGTACTATGGTAGGTCACTTGTAATGTTCAAGCAAACGTTCATTCTCTCTTCCATTTTTCCTATCTTATAAACAAGATATGAGCCAAAAGAATCAAAATTTGCATCTCACTTTACAAAATATCATAACCAAAATCAATATTACCAACTAAACATCAATAAGCTCCAGAGAGACAATACAGCTATACAAGACAATGTATTGTCTAAAGAAGGATGAGAATATTTTGACTTAGACTCTTTAGTTTGAGCAATCAACGACTCAAAATCAAACAAAAATCTAAGAAACTATAGAAATCAAATATAAAACACGAAAAAATGCTAGAAATTGTGTATAGACATATATTAAACCCTACAAATCGAATATAAACCACAAACAAAGGCTAGAAAATGAATATACACAAAAATTAAACCCTAGAAATCGGACATAAACAATGAACAAACCATAGAAAACAAAGAGAGTAGAAAAACTGATCAACAAATACCTAGATAATCGAAATTGGAGAGTTTAATCTCTATCCTTGAGATATGAATCTCAATCGAACATCTTCACCCAACGAAATTCGAACAATCTCAGTTGGTCTTCAAATAAACATACAAATCGTCAACTATACTGGCTTGGTGGTGCTACGCGAGGACCATCACAACTCGTCTTTAATGGTGGTGGACCGAAGTGAACAAGAGAGAAGGGAAAGGAAAGGAGAGGAGAGAGAAAGGAGTACACATGGTGAACAACCATCAATTTGGGTGAAGAAGAGGAAAGAGAAAATTGGGCATGAGGTATACGGGGTAAGGCAAGGTGAGCGAGAGAATCATGTAAGTTGAATTTAAAAACCTGTGTGATTTTCTGACCGTAGGATCAGATTAATCTGACGATGTAGATTACTTCTCACCATCTCACCGTAGGTGGCCTTCTCACCTGAACTCTATATATATATATATATATATATATATATATATATATATATATATATATAATGCATGATTTAATTATTCTCAATTATAATCAGACTATGATTTAAGTTATTTTAAGCATGTACGCTGTTGGGATTTGTTTATGATGTTTAATCATGAATATCGGATTTATATGACGTTGAATAACTCATATGCTAACTATTAAAGTAATTCATGAATTGTGAATTGAGTTTCTTCTATGCATCGTCTAAAAGCGCCTTCAAATTTCTCTACAAAAGCCCAATGATGAAAGGAATAATTTATAAACTTGAATGCTATTATTGCTTTAATAGGTAAGATAAGCTCTCAGGTTTTTTTTTCCTCGATCACTCCTTTATTCCGGTCCCATTCAAAAGCCCCGTTCAAGAGCTTTCCAACGACACCTCTCATGCCTTTTTCCGACTCCCGGTCGCCAAGTTGTGAACCGGGGGTAGAACTGTCTTTTACCGCCCAAGGGTAAAACGGTCTTTTCATATTTTTCGGAATAGAAAATTCATCTGCTAAATTAAAATAGACTGGATGTCGTTCATTATGACGACATCCAACTGGCTAATCACTAGACCTGGCAATACTGACCCGGACCCGATAACCCAACCAGTGACCCGATTCAACCCGAATAGCAAGACCCGAAATTGAACCAAAAATCCGAAACAACCCGATCCGAACCAAACCGACCCGAAATTAGCAGACCTGATATGACCCGTACCCGAATCTGATCCAAACCAAAACTGACCCAATCCGAATAACCCAAAGAGACCGGAACAGAACACAACCCGAATTTTATAACCCAAACCAACCCGAACCGAAAATGATAATATATTATTTTTATTTATTTAGTTCAATTAATTAATTAATTTATTTATTTATTTGTTAGTGTTTTAAAAATAGTAAAATTGATATATATTAAAACATTGTGATTACACTCACCTATTAAAATAACTATTTATTTAATCAATTTAAATATTTGTAGCCCTATAATAGTAATGCAATCAGGAAAATTTGTACAAAAATCGAACTTGAAAAAAAATTGTGACTGAAATCTGTCCGACCCATATCTGACCCGAATAGACCCGAACCCAAATATACCCAGACCGAATCGACCCGAACCCGAACCGGGTGCAATGCTTGACAACCCAGTTCAGCCCGAACCGATATGGCCCGAACCGGATTGACCCGACCCGATCCGCAACCGACCCGAAAACAACATGAACCGAATCAACCCGAGCCCAAATATACCCGAACCGACCCAAACCCAAACCGAAACAAGAGATAAGCCAAACCCGACCGAACCGAAACGACCCGACCTGAACCCGACCCGAATGACCCGTTTGCCAGGTCTACTCATCAAAGCCGTCAACGACCCCGGATTAAAGTCCAGAGCCGCTAGCGGCCCTGGTAGGGTCGCTAGAGGCGCTGGCTCAGCTTCCAGGTCCGATGATTTTTTTAGCCCAACTCCAAAAATTCGGCTCTTTTCACCCGTCCAGCCCTACTTCTCACGCCTATAAATACGATCCTCCTCCCTCAGTTCAAATCACACAGTCTATAGTTCACAACCTCTATTCTCAGGAGTATTAACACTAAGCTTCCCCCTCTTTCTTCCAAAGTTATTCTTGAGATCTTGTCGTTACTATTTTTGTCAAACATAGCCTACAGTTCAGGTACTAACACGTGAGGGCTCAAATGAAATTAATTGCTTGACTGTTTATTTTTTAGTAGTCATAATGTAGATATCATGCTTGTACACGTTTTTATTGCTTTCTAAATATTGTCTGTATAGTCGTTGTGCTGTCCAATTTGTCAAAACGAATGAATTTCTAAATAAGGGTCATTAATAAATGTTGTGATACTTGTGATGAACCAATTAATAGTCTAAATCTAGGTTGTTAATGCAGTTTATGTGGGAACCATGTCTTTAAATTATTACGGAAACTTGAGTTAGTAGAGGCCGTCATAATACAGGTGAGTTGGGTGCCTAATACCTTCCCACCTCGTACCTGCGCCCCCGAACCCTTTATTCTTGGGTACTCATATGTTCTATATGAGCGGTGGTCGTTCACAAAACATGATCAGTTCACTTATCTCGCTATTGGGTTGTCCCTTCGGTTTGTCCATTCGATAAAACGCCGATAGCAATTTGTGACCTCCTTCATGGTTTTTATTCAATTCAAGTCTTTACTAATCTTTTCTAACTCGATGGTCCCTTGAACTTATCTAAAGCCCCCAGCTTACAAATTTTCTATAAGGACGTACTCCGTGAAAACAGATGGATGGAAAATCCCGGGTCCTTACTGTGGCGACTTCACTGGGGATTTATTTAAGAGGGTGAGACTCGAAAGTCAAGTTTGCTTAATTATTTAATAACATGTTCCATATTTTGCATCATTTGCATGTGCCTTGGCACAACCTTTTGATCCTTATCGACCTCGAGGAAGTTTGTGTCGCAACTCGTAGACAACCCGTATATCTAAAGAAATATACAGTTGTCCTATCGTGCAAATCGACGCTTCCTCAGCCATGACTCTTCGACTCTTGTTGGTGAAAAAGAATTACAAATGATGTGTCGACCATTCGCCAAACGAAAATTGTAATTTATCGTGGTAACCTCACATGAGCCAAAAGCCTCTAGCCCACATTCGTGCATTCGCTTGCTTGTTGTGCATGTGGCGTTGTATTGCCCGTCTGATCGCATGTTTGCCTGTAACTATGTCGTTGTAATGCTTGCCTGAATGCATGAGTATCGTGACTATGTGCCAACATGTACTTACGTGCTAGGAGTCTTTTCTTTTCTTTTTACCTAGTTCCTAACGCCCGAAGATGGTGCAAGAATTCAATTCAATGAAAACCCGTCATTTCCCAATGATATATTCTATAAAAGTCATGAATAATTTTCTAGGATTTTTTTTTCTTTAGCAAAAAAAGAGTTAGTACGTTCCAATTTCCCTCTCCCTTTTTCTATTTCTTTATTTTCTATTTCTTTTGATGTAATCCAGATTCGGTAAAAAAAAAAGAAAGCAAAAACAAAAAAAACGGCAAAAAAAGAAAAATGGCACCGAAAAACAAAATCGCGAAAAAAAGAATTTTTTTTTAAAGACCGAAATTCTTTTGGTATTATTTATTTTTATCCCATTTTCCTTTTTTTTAAGTCTAGAAAAAAAAAATAGGATAGTCCGTCTTTTTCTATTTTTATTATTTTCGTTCATTGACTTTATTTTCCTTTGATATTAGGGCATTTAGCCTTAAGGATCTTTTTTTTTAGGACAATTTGTTTTCTATATGTGGGTCAACATCTTTCTTAGGTGAGAGTCTCATGGTTTTTTCTTGTTACTAAGTGCTCCGTGCTTCTTATTCAGGATAGGGGGTCTGAGGAAGAAAGGAAACCTTGAGAAAAGCTGGACTCGGCCTTTGGCAAGGCTAGTTCGTCTGCAACCATTTACACCGCCAGGTTCTCGTTTACCTCCACCACAAACAACCTCACCATCAATAAATTCGCCATCGCTACATACCTTTTTCTCCACACCTATCACCCCTCCCAACTTCACAATGCCTAAGACCACTGACAAAAGACTGGATGAGCTCATGAGTGAGCTAGAAAGGGTACGACTCAAGGTTGAAGATATAGAAAGGAAAAGAGAGGATGAAGCAAGGATCCCTTCTGATTCCGACTCTGAGGAAGAAGGACCAAATGCCATGCTGGCTAAGATCAACTCTGTGCTAAAGAGTAGCGGCTTAATTTCCAACTATAGTGCCAATGTAGGAAAATTTGACACTAAATTCAAAGGCAAACTTCCGGCCAAATTCTCTATGCCCGAAGTACCCACCTTCACTGGAGTCGACAGTCCGCAGGATCACCTTAAATCCTTCACTACTGCTATGGCTCTAAGGGGAATCAACAAGAAACTCTATGCCCATATGTTTCCCCAAACCTTTGATACAAATTCTCGACGATGGTTCTATACCCTGGATTTGGAAACTTACCCAACCTGGTCCGATTTTACCACCGTTTTCCTTGCTCGATACAAGGATAATGCTATGCTCCCCATCACTTTGAGAGAGCTTGAAATCACCACTCAAGAGAAGAACGAGGGATTCACCAAATTCCTCCGTCGATGGAAGTCTAAGATAGCTGAAATAGTGGAAAGACCCTCTGAAGCCGAACAAATTAGGCATTTCATTAAGAACTGCAACCGGCCTATAAAAACCATCTTCAATATCAGGTCCTTGACTCATACCAGCGACTTTATGACGTTGGCATTTTTCATTGAAGGTGATCTCAACAAAAACAAAGACCATGTCACCCCTAAGTCCTTCACTAATGTGAGAGACAAGAGGACAACTGCTGGAGCCTCTTCTGGCGCTCAGGTTAACGAGGTAGCTGCTGTAAATACCTTTCCTGAAAGAAAGCCACCAAGAGAATTCACCCATCTCGGTATGACCTTGTCACATGCTCTTGAAAGAATGATAAAAAATAATCTACGGTAACCTATCGGACCTACTCCAGAACCATCTATTAAGGGCCGCAACTGGAAAGAGGGCGAATACTGCAAGTACCATCAATGAAAAGGGCATGACACCGACAACTCTTGGGCTCTTAAACATGCAATCCAAGATAGTATTAGGAATGACACCATACCCTTACCTAAACCTAGTCAAGCACCCATCAACTCCAACAACCCTTTAGGCGCAATCCTGCATATTAATGTTGAAGATGCCTTGGGACTCATGATTGCTGGGATATGGGACAGTGACGAAGAAGACGTATGGGAAGTCCAAACCATTAATACTGCATATTAATGTTGAAGATGCCTTGGCACTTTATTTTATTTTGCAGGCACAATTTTCCTAAACACAGAAGTAGAGCAACGCAACGCTCTTTGACGTTGAGGCTATTGAAATTAGCGTCACGTTGGCACCAACTGAAGTAGAGCAACGCAACGCTCTGGATGTTGAGGCTAATAAAATTAGCGTCACGTCGACAACAATTAAAGTAGAGCAACGCAACGCTCTTTGATGTTGAGGCTATTAAAATTAGCGTCACGTCGACAACAATTAAAGCAGAGCAACACAACGCTCTTTGACGTTGAGGCTATTACAATTAGCGTCACGTTGGAACCCGCAAAGTAGAGGAACGCAACGCTTTTTGACGATGAAGCTATTAAAATTAGCATCGTGTAAGCCCTCGCAAAGCAGGTAACCCTGACCACAAGCGGTCAGGAGTCTATCTTTCCTTTCTTTCTAACATAAAGCATTTTCGAAAAAAAACACACTGTCACATGCTCTTGAAAAAGAAAGCCACCAAGAGAATTCACTCATCTCGGTATGACCTTGTCACATGCTCTTGAAAGAATGATAAAAAATAATCTGCTGTAACCTATCGGACCTACTCCAGAACCATCTATTAAGGGTCGCAACTGGAAAGAGGGCGAATACTACAAGTACCATCAATGAAAAGGGAATGATACCGACAACTGTTGGGCTCTTAAACATGCAATCCAAGATAGTATTGGGAATGACACCATACCCTTACCAAAACCTAGTCAAGCATCCATCAACTCCAACAACCCTTTAGGCGCAATCCTGCATATTAATGTTAAAGATGCCTTGGGACTCGAGATTGCTGGGATATGGGACAGTGACGAAGAAGACGTATGGGAAGTCCAAACCAGATCCCCCATACGTGTGGCCCATTTGACACGTTCCGGTCATCATTATAGGCCACCAAACATCTATAGTGATAGGGCCCAGCCTCCAGCTGAAGAAGAAGTTGAAGAAATTCCTGCAAAGGATAAAGAGTCTCCCATCACAAGACAGCTCAAAAGAATCAAGGTCGATATCTCCATTTGGCAACTCTTAGCCTCATCCGACGAACATCGACATGCCATTTTGGAAGCTTTGTCAAAAGTTTCAGTATCACAGGATATGAGGCCTGACGAGCTGGTCAGTTTCTTAGTAGGGGATAAGCCTCAACCAACCATTACTTTCTCCGACAGTGAGCTACCTCCCGAAGGATCCTCACACAACAATGCTTTATACTTGATTGTATTCGCTACGGGCAAGTATGTGCCTATGAGTCTATGACCCTAGTGGACAATGAATCTGTCGTGAATGTATGCATGTTAAGAACCGCAGCAAAATTGGGCATTGATATCAAGAATTTGGCTCACTCAGCACAAGGCTTAGGTGCTTATGACAACTCCAACCGAAAGGTCCTTGGCACCATAACTATGAATGTCACCTCTGGAGTTATAGAGAAAATGGTCCAGTTTTATGTCGTGGATATTCCGGCCACTTTCAACTTGCTATTGGGACAACCTTTGCTTCATGGTCTAAATGATATAGCCTCTACCCTCCACCAGAAAGACAAGATGATGTTAGAAGGAGAAATCATGGAAATCGAAGCCAACCCAATCAAAGCAACCATTGACAAGGCTCCTGTCTTGAAGATAGAACATGATAATGAGGATATTGACCTTTCGAGATTTTCTCCCGAAGAGGTAGCCATCATAGAAGAAGACACCAAATCTTACAACTCAACTGGTTTTGGAGAATTCGATACCTATCCTCCTGAAGAAATAGAAGAGCCCGGTGAGTTTGAAGAAATAAAAGAAACCATCGAGGGGATGTCTATCTACGTGGCACACTCCCACAACGCAATTCAGCAAATGAAGGAGAAAATCTTCTCGTTGGAAAAACCCCGAATTACCAAACTGGTCCTAAAAATGAACTCCATTGGACAATTTAGTCCTTTTAAAAAAGCATGTGACAAGTTAGTCCTTTAAAACTTAATTTTGTGCAGATTCCCCCTCTAAACCGGGTTTAGGGAGAATCTTGTCATTAATTAAGTTTTTTAATCTTTTTTCGATATTTTTTTCCTATTAATCAATTTTCTTCCCTTTTATTTATTTTCTCTCCTTTTTCAATTTCCTTATTAATTCATTTTCCCTCTCTTCCACTCACTTTCTCTCTCTTCCTCCTTCTCTCAGCTCCCCTATAAAACCATTAACACCACCACCATCACACCGCCACCACCTTATACAACTCTTATGCGATCAAAAAAGAGTAGAAGGAATCGTAACAATGGCCTTTACGTGGTGCCGTGGTAGCCTACGGACCATCTACACTCTGCCACTAGAACCATCTATACCAATTTCGAATGATTTAGTAACACAGCCACAGCACCCATAATACATAATCCTTTGTTTTTCTGAATTTCTCTCTCCTTACCCCATTTCATGGTGATTAATTGTTAGTTCTCTTGGTACATACCCATATTTGGGGCATCAGTTATGAACCAGATCTCCATTTTGTGAAGAAAGACTTTATCTTTCCTGATTTCCATTTATTCAATTACACACCCAACAAAAGAGTAAAAGAAATCCTAATCAAGTTTAAAATACTTTCTCCTTCCCCATCCTAAATTCCTCCCCTCACTTCTCCTCCTCGTAAAGTCTCCACCAATTTCACACAAATATTAACAATTTATTGTTTTTGTTTTTTAAGGGTATTGAAATGGTTTGATTGTGATTCAATATTTTTTGCTTTGTGTTGTTCAATTATTTTTTTGCTTTGTGTTAATGTTCTTAATTAGGGGAGGTGGTGGCGGTGTGATGATGGTGGTGTTGATGGTTTTACAGGGGAGCTGAAAGAAGGAGAAAGAGAGAGAAAGTGAGTGGAGGAGACAGGAGAGAGAAAAGGAATTAATAAGGAAAATGAAAAATGAGAGAAAAGAAATAAAAAGGAAGAAAATTGATTAATAAGAAGAAAAGAAAAACGAAAAAAGATTAAAAATTTAATTAACGGCAAGATTCTCCCTAAACCCGGTTTAGAGGGGGAATCTGCACAAACTTAAATATTAAAAGACTAACTTGTCACATGCTTTTTTAAAAGGGCTAAATTGTCCAAGGGTGTTCATTTTTAGGACCAATTCGTAATTCGGGGGTTGGAAAAACCCACAGAATGCAACATTATTCTGGCTAAAGGGGAAGCTTGTTTCCAGCAGGATGAAATGTTTAGCAAGATAGTCAAGTACGGATATGCTCACCCGAGAAGGCCAACCCCTCAAATACTTCCCGGACGGAAATCCCTATCTTCGGTGCATATATTGTGAAGCCAATGGGCATCATACAAACCAATGCAAACGCCTAAAAAGGGTAATCCCACCTTCATTAATCAAGGAACCATGTGGTCACCTAGTGCCTGTAGACGCAAAAAAAAGCGCCTTCAGATTCCTCCGCAAAAGCCCGATGATGAAATGAGTAATTTATAAATTTGAACTGCTGTTTTTGCTTTAATAGTTAAGATAAGGTCTCAGGTTTTTCCTCCAAACACTCCTTCATTCCATTTCATTCAAAAGCCCCGTTCAAGAGCTTTCCAACGACACGTCTCATGCCTCTTTCCGACTCCCGGTCGCCAAGTTGCGATTTAGGAATAAAACCGTCTTTTACCGTTCAGGGGTAAAATTGTCTTTTCGCATTTTTCGAAATATTTAAATTCCTCCAGAAAATAAAAATGGGCTGGATGTCGTCATTACAACGAGGCAACCACCCGTCAGCGGCCCTGGGAAAAGTCCCAGGACCGCTAGCGGCGCTGACCCCGCTTCGGGCCCGACTCATGTTTCAAGCCTGTCTCGTTTTTCAGCTCAATTTCTACCGTCAAACCCTACTACCTACGCCTATATAAACAACCCTTCACCCTCAATTCAAAACAGACAGCCTACAGTTGGCAACCTCTATTCTCAGTTGTGTACTCCCGAGCTTCTCCCACTTTCTTCTAAAACTGGAGATCTATTTTTACTATACTTGTCAAATATAGGTACAAATTTCTGAGGGCTCAATAAACTAATTGTCTAATTGTTTATTTTCTAGTAGTCATAATGTAGATATCATGATAGAATAACGTTTTTTGCTTCCTAAATATTGTCTGTATAGTCGTTGTGCTGCTCAACTTGTCAATCGAATGTCTAAATAAGGGTTAAAATAAATGTTGTCATGCTTGTGATGAACCAATTAGTAGTCTAAATCTAGGTTGTTAATCCGGTTTTGCATGGAAATTATGTCTTTAAATTGTTAAGCAAACTTGAGTTAGGCGAGTTGGGTGCCTAACACCTTCCCACCTCGTACCTTCGCCCCCGAACCTATTATTTTTGGGTACTCATATGTTCTATATGAGCGGCCGTCTTTCTAAAACCATGATTAGTTCACTTATCGCGCTATTGGGTGGTCCCTTCGGTTTGTCCCTTCGATAAAACGCCGATATCAGATTTGTGACCTCTTTCATGGTTTTTATTCAATTCAAGTCTTTTCAAAAGCTTTTCTAACTTGATGGTCCCTTGAACTTATCTAAGCCCCCAACTGACAAATTTTCTATAAGGACGCACTCTGTGGAAACAAGATTGGAAAATCCCGGGTCCTTACAGTGGAGACTTCATTGGGGATTTATTTAAGAGGGTGAGACTCGAAAGTCAAGTTTGCTTAATTTTTTAATAAGATGTTCCATATTTTTGCATCATTTGCATGTGCCTTGGCACAACCTTTTGACCCTTATCGACCCTCGAGGAAGTTAGTGTCGCAACTCGTAGACAACCCTTATATCTAAAGGAATATACAGTTGTCCTATCGTGCAAATCGACGCTTCCTCACCCATGACTCATCAATCCTTGTTGATGAAAAGAATTACAATTGATGTGTCGACCATCCGCCGAACGGAAATTGTAATTTGTCGTGGTAACCTTACAGGAGCCAAAAGCCTCTAACCCACATTTGTCAATCCGCTTGCTTGTTGTGCATGTATCGTTGTAATGCCTGTCTGATCACATGTTTGCCCGTAAATTGCGTTGTTATAATGCTTGCTTGAATGCATGATTATCGTGACTACGTGCCAATATGTACCTACGTGCTAGGAGTCATTTCTTTTTATTTTTAGCTAATTCTTAATGTCCAAAGATGGTGCGAGAGTTCAAATTCAATGAACACTCATCATTTTTCCAATGATATATTCTAAAAAGTCATGAACAATTTTCTAGGATCTTCTTAGAACACAAAAAAAAAAAGAGTTAGTGTTTCAATTTTTTTCCTTTTCCTATTTCTTTTTTTTTTTCGATGTAATTCAGATTCGGTCAAAAAAAAAAAGAAAAAAAACATTCGGCAAAAACAAAATAAAAAAAACCGCCGAAAACAAAAAATCGAAAAAATAAAAAATAAAAAAAAGAGACCAAAATTCTTTTTATTTTATTTTATCCCATTTCTCATTTTCTTTGAGTCTAGAAAAAAAAAAATTAAGATAGTCCATCTTTTCCTATTTTATTTTCTCTTATTTTCGTTCATTGACTTTATTTTCTTTAATATTAGGAAGTAATTGGGCATTTAGGCTTAAGGGCTTTTCTCTTTTAGGATAATGTGTTTTCTATATGTGGGTAAATTTTTTCATTAGGTGAGAGTCTCGTGGTCTTTTGATTTTAAAAGGTCTTCTACTCGTTCAGATCTTGACAGGGTCCATCAAGCGTTCCTCAACTGAAGATACACAGAATGAATCTCTCCTCATGCCAGGGTCGGAAAGTGGCCAGAATGCTAAGAAGGTCAAAACCCATTTTGTGACGACTACACATCCAGTCCGCGAAACGTTGAGAGAATTGATGCTGGATACTCAGGATGAATCCCTTGATCTAGGAGAACAACGGGACCGATCATTCCGAGAGGCCAAAATCCACGTGGGCCTTGATCCAGATGAAACACCGCGCCTCATTGAGTACAGAAGCGCAGGCAAGCCAATCCAAGCCATTGTTGAGTCACAAGACGATATTGAGCACCTAACTCAGTGTATAGTTGTTTATCACTCAGATATTAAAAAGCTACAGAAAATGGTCGCTGAGTTGGAGCAAAGGATTAAGGTTCTAGAAGATGGCAAAGCGGTTCTAGATCAAGGACAACCCCGTTGGCCTCAAGAACGCATCTTTCAACAAATGAGGGCATCTGGCTACATACATCCAGTAGGACCAACATATGAGCTCATCCCAGAAAACGGAAATCCGAGTGTTTATTGCGAATATTGTCGAGCCTGCGGACATCACACCAATGACTGCAGGGATCTGAGAGGCCAAATCCAAACCTTCATTGATGAAGGAACAATGTATTGGTTATCAAAGGAAAGACCAAGCATCCCCATCCAGGAGTTCACGCCTCTAGCGTTGCCAATTCATGACGTCATGACCGCTCTACATCGCCGCGGAGATCTGCAATTCCTAGAAGGAGTTTGGGTAGAAGAAGAAGATCATTACCTCTATTACGAATACCACAGATGTTTTGGCCATCTCACTGAACAATGCTATCGTTTGAAGTACGACATTCGATCTGTGATTAACTCCGAAACCGTCTCCCCTCCAAAATCCCACATATTTAAGATCACAATACGGAGGTATGAACCGCAGCTCGAAGTTAACGTGCTCGAAATGGATCAAGCACCTTTCATACCCCACTCAAATCCTCATGTTATTGGTTTCCTTAAAAAGCAAGGGTACATACATGGTATGGGTCTAGGAAGAAATGGACAAGGGCCCACCACTTTCAAATGCGAGGCCAAAAACAACTCCTTCGGACTTGGCTGTGAACCTACTGACAAAGAAATCCACGACCAGGCTCTGAAACAAAGGAAGCAGCTTAGGGAAAACAAGTCATCTCACCCTATAGCCCACACTCTAAATGGCCAGTTCATCACAGAAGGAGACTTGTGCCCATATTACGGCTTCCTAGAGCCGAACTATGACGAAGAAGCTAAGGTCACACATTCGGGTTTTGAAATCTTTCGAGACTACAATCAGTTGGACGAGGAGGCACACCACCCCTTAGAACCAGCAAGTCAAGATTGGACCGAAGCACCAGGGAACTAGCTGATAGGCCTTCTAATCGGCCAAGAAGCTAGAATGTTTGAAACTCCCGAGATGGATGAAGAGGTAATGACTCTCAATGATCGCAACTTCAACCCTTGCGTACCTAATATATACTACTGAAGATGTCACAATGGGATGGCGCAAAGAAGTAAGCTGGAGTGACCCGAAGGGACGAAAGGTCACGATATCTACTGGGGAAGGGCCAATGATAAAAGAATCTGATTCTGAGTCTATGTCAGAGTCAGTGTCTAGCTTAGGTCCTAGGTATGAGTCAGGATCGGTGAGTATCCCCTCTACTTTTTCTAAGTCTAGTGTCAATGTGAAGGGAAATTCAGATCCCTTTCTTGCTATTTTTAACTCTAATATTAATAAAATGAAAAATCCTTCTGCTTATTTGTTACCTTGTTTAGCTGTTGATAAACCCAATGATGAAAATGAGTTGCCTAAAGAGCTGCTAAATGCAGTAAACAATCATGAGCAAAAGACCTCTATTATGTAGGAAACAAAGTTAATTAATTTAAGCAATGGAAGCGAACCTCGGGAAGTAAGAATTGGATTATCCCTAACTGCACAGGCACGTGAGCCATTTGTTGAACTTTTAAAGCAATACACAGATGTCTTTGCTTAGTCTTATAAGGATATGGCGGGAATTGAAAGAAGCATAGCCGAACATAAAATCCCTTTGTACCCTGATGCTAAACCAGTTAAGCAGAAACTACGGCGTCTCCGACTAGAATGGGCATTGAAGATAAAGGAAGAGGTACAGAAGCAGCTTGCCGCCGGGTTTATTGTGGTATCAGATTATCCTGAATTGATCGCCAATGTGGTTCCAGTGCCAAAGAAAGATGGTCGAGTCAGAATGTGTTTCGATTTCAGAGATCTCAACATAGCTAGCCCAAAAGACGATTTTCCTTTACCCCACATTGATCTTTTGGTAGACAACACAACTGAGTACGCCCTGTTGTCATTCATGGACGGCTACGCAGGGTATAATCAGGTTCAGATGGCTGAAGAAGATATGAGCAAAACAACGTTCATAACTCCATGGCGAACTTATTGCTACAGAGTCATGCCTTTTGGATTGAAAAATGCAAGTGCAGCCTACCAAAGGACGGCCACAACTCTACTGCATGATATGATGCACAAAGAAGCCGAGGTCTATGTGGATGATAAGATTGTGAAATCAAGGCACCGAGACGGGCATATTCAGGCGCTTCACCAGTTCTTTGAAAGATTACGCATATACAACTTCCAATTGAATCCTCAAAAGTGTGCATTCGGAGTCACGTTAGGCAAGCTGTTGGGTTATGTAGTTAGTCAAAAGGGAATCGAAATTGATCCATCCAAGATCAAAGCACTAGTGGAAATGCCGCCGCTCAAGAATGAAACGGAAATTAGGGGGTTCCTCGGTCGACTTTAGTACATAAGTCGGTTTATTTCAAAGTTCACTGGAACATGTGAACCCATATTCAAGAAGTTGAAGAAGGGGGTCAAAATTGAGTGGGATGATCAGTGCCAAGAAGCATTCGACAAGATCAAAGATTATCTAGCGAACCCACCTATTCTAGCTCCTCCCAAGCAAGGTCTACCATTAATCCTTTGACAGTAACCGACACTACCATAGGGGCTATGCTAGCCCAGACCATAGAAGATCAAGAACGAGCCATATATTTCAAAAGCAAGAAATTCATTGACTATGAAACCAGATATTCAAGCCTTGGAAAGACCTGCTTAGCTCTAGTTTGGGCCACCAAGAAACTCAGACATTACATGCTCAATCACCCTGTACTAGTAAGGTTGAGGATGAATCCCCTCAAGTACATCTTGGAGAAGCCAGTCTTAAGTGGAAGAATCGCAAGGTGGACCGTGTTGTTGTCTGAATTTGATCTTAAGTTTGATCCTACAAAGACCATCAAAGGACACGTAGTTTCAGAATACTTTTGGCCGAGAACCCCACTTACACAGCCAAGGAATACGAGCAATATGACTTTCCTGACGAATATGTGGCCTTAATTGAGGAAAATTGCTGGAAAATGTATTTTGAAGGGGCATCCAACCAGTAATCATCAATCAAGTTTCCAGAAAGTGGAAAGTCCACAGCGAGAGCCTGACACTCTACCAGTAATTTTTGGACAAAGTGCTTGATAACTTCGAAGAGGTAGCCTTCACATACCTCCCACGAGAGGATAATCAATTCGCAGATGCTCTATCCAAATTAGCATCCTTGATTATCATACCTGATCCGGTTAGCATGATGCCCATTTGTATACAAAAAAGGAACGAGCCAGCCTTTTGCCTCGACACAGAGATGACTTTGGCTCCGATCGAGGAAGACCCTTGGTACCAAGACGTCTTCAACTACATCACCAAAGGAATATACCCTCAAGACGCACCAAGAGCTCAACGGGTCATCCGTCTCTTAGCGGCGCAATACATAGAATACAAGGGGGTTCTATACACAAAATCTCACAACGGGGTTAACCTCAGATGTGTGAACTCCGAAGAAGCCGTAGAGATTATGAACGAGATACATAGTGGGGTGTGCGGACCACACATGAATGGTCGAATGCTCTCCATGAAGGTTTTACGACTAGGGTACTACTAGACTACTATGGAAAGGGATTGCTACGACTATGTCAAGAAGTGCAAGAAGTGTCAGATATATGCCAACCTGCAGCATATGCCACCCTCGATGCTCCACAACTTAACATCCCCTTGGCCGTTTTCCACTTGGGGAATAGATATCATTGGTAAGATCACCCCAAAGATCTCGGGAAGACATGAATACATCCTAGTAGCCGTAGACTATTTTACCAAATTGGCCGAAGACCAATCCTATGCCGTCCTTACCTCTAAACAAGTGTCCAATTTCATAAGGAACAACATCATTTGCCGATATGGCGTTCCGCATGAAATCATCAGTGACCATGGATCCCACTTCAAAGCCGAAACAGCCACCCTCCTAAAAAGCTTCAAAATCCAGCACCACAAATCATCCCCTTACCGTCCCCAAACCAATGACGCAGTGGAGGCCGCCAATAAAAACCTCAAGACTGTCATTGAAAAGATGATAGAAAACTACAAAGATTGGCCCATAAAACGTCCATTTGCCCTTTGGGGGTATAGGACGTCCATAAGATCCTCTCCGGGAGCAACACCTTATTCCCTAGTCTATGGAATGGAAGCAGTTCTACCCATAGAAGTCCAACTACCCTCCATGCGCATAGCCTTAGAGGGTGAAATCCCTGAAACCCAATAGTTACAAGCTCGCTACGAAGAGCTCATATTCATGGATGAAAGACGCCTACAGGCCCTAGACCATTCCCACATGTACCAACAACGCATGGCAAGAGCATTCAACAAAAAGGTTCGACCTCAGAATTTAAAGGAAGGACTTAGTTTGGAAAGAATTACGAGCCCCAGTTACAGACCCCAGGGGAAAATTTTGACCAAATTGGTCCGGCCCATTCATCATTAAAGACATTCTATGAGGAGGCGCAGTTACGCTCATGGATATTGATGGTATCGAGTTCAGTCAGCTCACCAATATGGACCAACTAAAGAAGTGCTACGTCTAAAAAAAAAAAAAAAATCCGAAAATTAATATTAAAAAAAGACGTACACACCTTGAACGAACTACGCTGGCCTGATTCCACATTGGTTACGTAGGTAACCCTTCTAAGGGGCCCGGCCAAAATCAAAATCAAAATCAATTCCATTCAACTCAGTCAAAAGGGATAATCTTTATTCAAACTGAACAAATAAGCTAACATTGCAAGAATTAAAACTTCCTAAGGTTAAAAAACAAAATGCAAATATGAGGGTTTAAGCTAAACAAATTCTTATTATTATTTTTTTCAAAACTAGACTTGCTTTCCTAGAAAACTACTTTAATCCTTCTTCCCTTTAGAAGGCTTTGTTGAAGAGTTCTTCTTTGAAGGACCCTGGCTTGAGGACGACCTGTGATCGCTTCCTTGAGTTGGGGGCTTGCCTTTTTTCAGTACATGATAGCCTCACATTTGAGGCCCTTTCTTTCTTTTCTTTCTTCCTGTTTTTGAGTCATATCAAGGCTTTAGTTGGTCCCACTCCTCATGACGAAGGGCTCGTCTCACTTCTCCATCACTGCAAGAAAGCCAGTTTAGGTAGGTCTCAAAAACATGGGTTGGGACAATCACCCGAGGTACAGTCCAGCGGTCCCGGCTACCCCAATACTTTCCCCACTCTACAGCAAACTCAGTGGTCAAAGCTACGACACTTGGTCTCGTATAGTCTCCTGACGAGGAATAACCTGCTTCATGCCATATTGCCTCATGACCAAAGAGGGAAAGAAGAAAGTGGTCCTGTACAAACCCAGTATGGTAGTATGGAAGATCAAATTATCACAGGCCACTAAGGAGTCAAGTTTCACCAAGGCACATGCCAACGGATGACAGGTCCCGCATGGAAAAAGGCATCCCACTCAGCAAGGGACTTTTCAGATTATAGCTTTTTCCTAACCAAGAAGCTAGCAGCGGTATAGGTTTTCTTTGACCAAGTCCGAGGAACACGAGCTATCAAACTATCTGGCGACTCTATTAACCTCAAATGCTCACATAACCAAATTCGAAGCAGTAGGGGGCTGCCAGAAAAAGCTTCGTGAGGAGAGATTTTTAATCTGTCAAGCCCAGTAATGGTTTCCCCTATAACTAGATGCAAGGGAGAATGTCCTTCAACCATTTGATTAACCACTCGCAGCAACGAGGCTCTACCCAAGTTAGGAGATTCTGCATTAACAAACAGTAGGCGGTTTAATAGGCAAAGTACAAAAGCCTGTCGATGACACCGCCTAAGTATTGCATCCTTTTCAGAAGAAATAGCGAACTTTTCGACAAGTTGAACCAAGTCCACATCGACACGAAGCACCATGTTTTTGGCTTCTGCAGATGACAAACCCAAGGATTTCCTGTATTGATCCATAAAACCATCTCTCAAGTAAGGCACATCTGGGGGAAGAACATCAGGCATATTAGCTATCGCAGCAAATTCCTCAACCAAAGGGCATAGTTCAGAGTTACCGAAACGAAAAACATGCAGGTCACGTTCCCAATAATTCAAGGCAGATCGAAGAAGGGGCCACAATATTTTGGTTGGTTTTAAAGTCAGCAAGGTAGAAACATGAAACGGGGCTAATTCAAGTTTATCTTCTACGGTCATATTTTTACACTAGGTATCGAACAAATTTTCAAAGGATTTCAGCATGGTAGAAGTTTGGGAAAATTTGGGAGAGCTAAGGTCTAAAAAAAAAGTGATACAACATCAAGCATCCCGTAAAATCCTATTTATAGGAAGAAACGCGGGCCAAAGAAGTCAGAAATCCACAAAAAAGCCCAAACCAGAGCCGTCAGCAGCACTGGTTAGCGCCGCTTGCGGCCCAAACTCTGGCCCGATCTGAATTTTTCTCTCGCTCCAGCTCGCTTCGTTGTTCCGGTCTGCCCAATTTAAGCCCAATTTTAATACCCGCGCGGAATTACAAAGCCCGAGACTCTTTTAGATTTATCTTTTTCAAATTTTCTTTTTTTTTTTTATTTTTCCAACTTTTATAGGGGGTATAACATGTGTAATTTTTGCTTTTTTCTTGCAATTTTTACCTTTCTATTTATTTTATTCCCTAAATAATGGCTTTTCCCTACTGCATAACACTTTGCATACTAAGAGATCAGACGGGCATAATCGAGTCATCATATCATACATATCATAAAAATGCATAAAAACAGGAGTTCGAAATCTCAAGATCAATGTCTACAAGGAGGTCCAACACTGCTCAACTAAAATTGTTGCTGTTAGCCTCATCATCAATGGACGGCCCCTGTTCATAGTTCCCCATCGAGTAATGGAGAAAAGAGCTATAAATGGGCCATAGTTCCCAGTCGACTGGCGAAATCCATAGCCACACCCTGATGCGAAGGCCCAGCATATGACACATCCCATCCACGGGCGTTTGCCCAACCTCCAATCGAGGGCGTAACAATAGGCGGCCTACCAAAAGAAGGTTGGAAATCCGCGGGAGAGAACATCTCAGGAACATACGGAACAGAAGGTCCGAACACCTCATCAACAGGAGGCCTGGGCACCACTACGGAAGGAGAGCGAGCAACAGACGGTCGGCTCGCCGAAGAAGCCCTCGCAGCAGAAGAGTGTCGAGGTCCCACCGAAGACGAAGACTGGGACATCTGCAGATAATCAAGGTTAAGATGTTAAGTTAAGCACTTCACTTAGCTAAACAAAAGATAAAAGTCTACTTACATCAAGGGTCTTGGACCGAGAACTCTTTCCCTTGCCCATCACTCGACCATAGCCTTTCTTCAGCAAGTGAACGAGCTTGAAGATCTGAGAGGTCTATTCCCGGTTCAACTACAAAAAGAGAGAGCCACAAAATAGAGTTAGCACCCAAAAGCAAACACAATCATAAGAAGGGATAAAGATAGAGCTTACCCTGTAGTCGCCAAAAAAGCGCCTTCAGATTTCTCCGCGAAAGCCCGATGCTGAAAGGAGTAATTTATAAACTTGAACTGCTATTTGTGCATTGATAGGTAAAATAAGGTCTCAGGTTTTTCCTCGATCACTCCTTTATTACCACTTTATTTAAAATCCCCTTTAAAGAGCTTTCCATTGCTTCCTTCTGTGTCCAAATACGCTTCCGCACCTAAGAGTTATGGTCAAACGAAGTTAAGGGTCCAAACAGATGTAGCCAAATACTATGGACTGTGTTTCCAGCCCTATTTGGGAGTTCATTTGGTTGATTTAATTTTGGAGCCTTACATTTCTGGAATCCTTAATCAAATAGCTTTTCAATGATATATCATGAGCCCATGCAACATTTCCACCCAAGGAGTTACAAGCCCAACATTGATAGGTACTCCAAAACTGATATCTCCTTACTCTTTCGGGTATATCTCGAGATAAAGAAAATATTTGGAGCCCTCAGTTCATCCTGAATCATCAAATTTGGAGCCCAAACGAGTGAGATATGGCCCTGAAAATATCCAGCTGGCAAGCTGACAGCCGTCAACAGCCCTGAGATAAAACCCAGGGCCGCTAGCGGCGCTGACCGAATTTCCAGGGCAGCTAGCGGCGCTGACCCTGCTTCGGGCCCGGCTCATTTTTCAAGCCCGTCTCGTTTTTCAGCTCAATTTCTGCCGTCAAACCTTACTTCCCACGCCTATATAAACCATTCACCCTCAGTTCAAAACACACTGTCTACACTTGACAACATCTAATTAACAATGAGCTTCTCCCTCTTTCTTTCAAACTTGAGATCTATTTTTACTATTCTTGTCAAATATAGTCTACAGTCCAGGTACAAATTCCTGAGGGCTCAAATTAAATTGATTGCTTAACTGTTTATTTTCCAGTAGTCATAATGTACATATCATGTTAGAATAACGTTTTATTGCTTCCTAAATATCGCCTATATAGTCGTTGTGCTGCCCAATTTGTCAAATCGAATGCATGTCTAAATAAGGGTTAAAAATAAATATTGTGATGCTTGTGATGAACCAATTAATAGTCTAAGTCTAGGTTGTTAATCCGATTTGTGTGGGAATCATGTCTTTAAATTATGAAGCCTTCATAAAACGGGCGAGTTGGGTGCCTAACACCTTCCCACCTCGTACCTTCGCTCCCGAACCTACTATTCTTGGGTACCCATATGTTCTGTATGAGCGGGAGTCTTTCTAAAAACATGATCAGTTCACTTATCGCGCTATTGGGTTGTCCCTTCGGATTGTCCCTTCGATAAAACGCCGATAGTAGATTTGTGACCTCTTTCATGGATTTTATTTAATTCAAGTCTTTACAAAAGCTTTTCTAACTTGATGGTCCCTTGAACTTATCTAAAGCCCCCTGCTTACAAATTTTCTATAAGGACGCACACCGTGGCTGTAGAAATCCCGGGTCCTTACAGTGGCGACTTCACTGGGGATTTATTTAAGAGGGTGAGACTCGAAAGTCAAGTTTGCCTATTTGTTTAATAACCTGTTCCATATTTTTGCATCATTTGCATGTGCTTTGGCACTATCTTTTGACCCTTATCGACCCTCGAGGAAGTTTGTGTCGCGACTCGTACACAACCCGTATATCTAAAGGAATATACAATTGTCCTATCGTGCAAATCGACGCTTCCTCACCCATGACTCATAAATTCTTGATGATGAAAAGAATTACAATCGATGTGTCGATCATCCGCCGAACGGAAATTGTAATTTGTTGTGGTAACCTCACAGGAGCCAAAAGCCTCTAGCCCACATGTGTCGTAGTAATGCCCGTCTGATCACATGTTTGCCTGTAACTGCGTTGTTATAATGCTAGGCTGAATGCGTGAATACCGTGATTATGTGCCAACATGTACTTAGGTGCTAGGAGTTATTTCTTTTATTTTTAGCTAGTTCCTAATGCCCAAAAATAGTGCGAGAATTCAATTCAATGAGCACTCGTTTCCCCGATGATATATTTTCATATAGCATCGAAGTTATGAACAGCTTTTCTAGGACCTTTTATCAAAAAAAAAAAAAAAAAGAGTTAGTCTTTCTAATTCCCCTCTCCCACTTTTTTCTTTTTCTTTATTTTTTGTTGGATGTAATTCAGATTCCGAAAAAAAAAAAAAAAACCAAAAAGTGGCTTTAAAAAAAAATGTGCCGAAAAAAAAATCGGAAAATCAAAAAAAAAAAAGCAATTTTCCATTTTTCTTTATTTTTCTTTGTCCCATTTTCCATTTTTTTTGAGTCTAGAAAAATAAATAAATAAATAGGATGGTCAGTCTTTTTCTATCTTTTTTATAGTTCATCAACCTCATTTTTCCTTTGCTACGAGGGGAAACAATCGGGCATTTAGGCTTAGGTTGTCATTTTCCATTTCTTTGCATTGCATTGCATTACATTATACGTATTAGACGCTCCATGTTAGGCTTCATAACTAGTCGTCATGTTTGCATTGTCGTCATTTTGCATATGCATTTGTACAAAAATTCGAGTCTTGCATTCATAAATGTCTCCATTTGTTCATTACGTCTCATGCACTAGAAATCTAGACAAGTTATTCATTAAGTGCTCTAGGGTCATTCTAGGAAGCATCCATACATTGTCATACATGTCAAGGTCAGTCCACCATGCATCTTGCATATTGTCGTCGTAACTCCGTCATTGCATTGTCGTCATCATGCATTCAAGTTCATATAGACGTCCATAGGCAAATTCACCTTAGGGGTTATCAAGGGTCTTCTAAAAAACATGAGTTTTTGTTTTCAAGTCCTTTCTTTGGCGACTTTCTAAGTTGAGACTTGTGTTCAGGATTATGGTGAGAAAGGTTGGGCTCGATCGTCCAGCAGATTGGTTCGTGTACAAGCTACCTCCAAGACACCACCACATTCCAAAAGGCCATCACCCCATAATCCATCACCAACAGAAAGCCCGCCACCATTCAATACATCCCTTACCTCAACGATCACACCCCCAAACATCACCATGGTTAAAACCACCGATGAGAGGCTTGATGATCTCATGAGCGAGTTAGAAATGGTGCGACTCAAGGTTGAAGATTTGGTAGAAAAGAAAGACGATGAAGCAAGAATCCTCTCCAACTCCGACTTTGAGGAAGAAGGACCAAATGCCAAGCTGACTAAGATTAATTCTGTGCTCAGAAACAGCGGCCTGTTTGCCAACTACCATGCTAATGTTGGTAAAGTCAATCCCAGAGTTAAGGGAGAGCTGACCACCAAATTCTCCATGCCCGAGGTTTCGACATTCACCGGCACTGATAATCCACAAGACCACCTCAAAGCCTTCACTACTGCCATGGGTTTAAGAGGAGTTGACAAAAATATCTACATTCACTTGTTCCCACAGATTCTTGATGCCCCGACTCGTCGTGGGTTCTACACCTTGAATTTGGAGAACTACCGCACTTGATCAGATTTCACTACAATCTTCTTTGCACGCTACAAGGAAAACGTTACTCTACCTATGACCCTTCGAGAGTTAGAGATCACCAAACAAGAAGAAGATGAGGGATTCACTGCCTTCTTTAGGCGTTGGAAGCTAAAGATAGCCGAACCGGTTGAGCGACCTTCGCAAACGGATCAAATCCGCCAACTCATCAAGAACCTGCAACCTGCTTACAAGGAACACCTCAGGTATCAAGCGATTGACTCCTACAACCGGCTCTATGTTGTGGGTATCCTAACTGAAGATGACCTTCTTAAGAATTCCACTTATGTTGTGAACAACACGAGTATCTACAGTCGGGTTATCCTCCATATCCCTATCAAACAACCCGGGCTCGAGAAGTGGAAAAGAGTGGAAGTCTCCTAGCGTGCAAGTCTAGTCGAGTCTGGTCAAGTTTAATGATGTCTAGTTTGTCTTATTAATTCATCCATAGAGTCTAGCTTACTTCTCGTGTAATGCTTTTCTTCGATTCAATAAAGATTGCATTTTGATTCCCATCATTGTCTTCGTTCAATCCTATGACGAACTTAAGTTGCCTATGACGGAAGAAAAAAAATTCAAAAAAAAAAAAAAAATTCAAAAGAAAGCCTTCATTGTGCAAAACATTAAGCAAAAACTCCCTAATGATCATCCCCATAGAGGACATACAGTGTAACCGTCTGTGCCGAGGACAGGAGGCATTCATTTGGCACCTCACATCAATATCCTTTACTACCCAATACACCATTACCACTTGCAACCCTTTGAGCCTTAAACACATAGTCTTTCATTTCTTAACCACATTATCCTTACCCGGGGAATGGGTGTGTGCTACATGGGAATAGAAGCAACCTTCTAGGCAAGGTGGGCCGACTTACAAAAAGCCACCGAGAGAAATACCAAAAAAAATGAGAGAACTCGAAAGTTCAAGAGCAAAAACAAAAACAAAAAACCAAAAGAGAAAAAAATTCAAGAGCGATCAAAGATCCAAAAGAGTGCAAACACTTCAAGCACAACCAAACAGTGACATTACCTCAACATAGGTCCCGTAGCCACCTCGCCTAGATCAAAAACTTCTATACCATCTAGCATACTTTGGGGAGGGGATTTACATTGGGTTTATTTGAGCCTTTAGCCTTTCTTTGACACCTCAACCCAACCTGACATTACAACCCAAAAGCCCTCCAAGAGGTACGACCATTCAATTGTATAGTCCTAAACTACGTTGGCCTGATTCCATAAACTGCATACGTAGAAAACCTCAAGGAGGTCCGGCCACGACAACCACTTTGTCACATGATCATAAGGAGTTTTCTCATTCCACCATTCTCATCTAAGGCTGAAAAAAAAAAAAGAGCCTGGTAGGTTGAAAACCCGAAAGGGCGGCCTAGGCAAAAGTTAGGGGAACAAAAAAAAATATAAAACCAATTCAACATCTTAAGGCAACTTAAATTTCCGAGGATTTAGAACATTGTTTCTCATTTAAAAACTCTTTGGTCAGTCATCCAGAGTCATACTCATCACCTTTCTTGTAGGCTTTTACATAGACTTCCCAACTGGGAGCTTTTTGCAGAATGAGTCGGTTCTTTGTCCGCTACGTTCCAATTGGCCATTTCGTCCCCCTACCTTAAGTTAGAATATTTTGTACCGCCACATCAACACCCATAGCTCCTCGAGTAGGTCATAACCATCAAGAACCATAGATCAAACTGGGGGCTGATTCTTCCTTGACTGCACCTAGTTTTATCCACGTGTCTCATACTCTTTCAAGATCACCACAGGAATGAAATTCTTGATCACAAAAACTTTTCCCATATCAAGACCCTATTTAGACCCTATAGGGGAGTTGTGCATGTTAGGCTAGGCCGCATGGAGCTGTGAGTCAATAGAGTCTGCATACATTATATTTGCATAAGTACTAGAGTCGCCTTCAAAGGCATGCATGTGTACATAATTTCTTAGTGTCTTGAGTCCTTGCGTGTTTACATGTCAATTCCCCTTTCCCCGTGCATATTACTATGTCATGTCTTGTGCATCTTGTCATGGCCAGTCCGGCATGTCTATTGCATCTTTTCCCTATGTGCATATTTCCACTACAGGTTTGAGTCTACCCACTCTCCTACGAAACCAACAAGCCCGGAACTCATGTTCAAGCCCAGAAGCGACCTTCCGACTACAACCAAGATGGAAATAACCTCGCAACAACATCCTGCACACGCGGGCCCCATTTGCTGTCCCACGACCCTTTTTCAGTCAAAAGTTCGTTATTCCAGTTCGTTCGCGGCAAATATCAGTACCAAGCGCGCGGGAGCAAACACTCTGAACCACAAATTCAAATTCGACAGTTGGCCCATTTTACGGTACCAACTATTTTCAGGTAAAACTAACCCGATTATTTTTGCAGGTCCCAGATACTGATGTCCGGATCTACACTGCGACAACTCTTACCGCCCAGAGTGCCAAAATTATTTTTACAGCCCGGAACTTTTATCAGCCTTACCAAATAGCTCAAATATTACAAACTGTGGGTCAGTCAATGATCGCTTAAGCTATTGCGGTTAAACTGTCCTCCTGCGAGATCACAAATTTTTGGGGTTAGTTAATGGTCGCTTAAGCTATTGCGGTTAAACTGGCCCTCTGCGAGGTCACAAATTTTTGGGGTCAGTCAATGATCGCTTAAGCTATTGCGGTTAAACTGCCCTTCTACGAGGTTACTTATTTTGTGTCAGTCAATGATTTCTTACACTGTTGCAGTTATACTGTCCATTATTTGTTTTTTATATGTTTCAGTCAATGATTGCTTAAGCTATTGCATTTAAACTGTTCATAGTTTTAACCATTTTACAGCCGTCATTTTGATCGCGCTGTCTCGTCGACCTTTTCGTTTCTTTTGCAGGGACGGAATCTCGGCATCCTCCGAGTGGTGTTTAGTCACTGTTTGCTCGATAAAGAATTTATACTGTTCACTCTCACCAGTGTTACTTCCCTTTTACAGCTGTTATTTTTAATCGCGCTGTCTCGTTGACCTTTTCGTTTCTCGTACAGGGACGGAATCTCGACATCCGCCGAGCGGTGTTTAGCCACTGCTTGTCGAGGTGCTCCGCGTTGATCATTTTCAAAGTATTACTAAATTTTTCATTCCCTCTGAGTACAGGTCCCCAGCAGACGTTTAGACCATCTACGAGCGGTGTTCTATCCTGCTACCATAACCTTTATTTTCTCTTGTGTTCACAAAGATAAAATCTTAGCACGCTACGAGCATGTCCCAACTCAGGTTTGTCTTCATATGCATACATACTGTACACTCCCACACACCGTGTGCACATCAGCATGCTGTATGTCGCCTTCGGGATACTTTGATCTTTGCTTTTACTCAACCTCGATCAAAGTGGGGGCTTCTGTAGACGCCAAAAAAGCGCCTTCAGATTTCTCCGCAAAAGCTCGATGATGAAAGGAGTAATGTATAAACTTCAACAGCTATTTATGCATTGATAGGTAAAATAAGGTCTCAGATTTTTCCTCGATCACTCCTTCATTTACACTTCATTTAAAAGCCCCTTTCAAGATCTTTTCGTTGCTTCCTTCCGTGTCCAAATAAGATTCCGCACCTAAGAGTTATGGTCAAACAAAGTTAAGGGTTCAAACAGATGTAGCTGAATACTATGGACTGTGTTTCCAGCCCTATTTGGGAGTTCATTTGGTTGAACTAATTTGTGAGCCTTATATTTCTGGATTCCTTAATAAAATAGATTTTCAATGATATATCATGAGCCCACACCACATTTTCAACCAAGGAGTTATAAGGCAAACATTGATGCGTACTCCAAAACTGACATCTCCTTGCTCTTTTGGGTATATCTCGAGATCCACAAAATATTTGGGCCTGAAACCAGAGTCATTTGAAACTAAAACCAATTAGCTTTCCAACCCATCTTGAATCATCCAATGTGGAGCCCAAACGAGTGAGATATGGCCCGGATAAAATCCAGCTGGCATGCTGACAACTGTCAGCGGCCCTGAGATAAAACCTAGGGCCGCGTAGCGGTAACCGAATTTCCAGGGCAGCTAGCGACGCTGACCCTGCTTCGGGCCCGGCTCATTTCTCAAGCCCGTCTCGTTTTTCAGCTCTATTTTTGCCGTCAAACTGTAAGGACCCGGGATTTTCACCAATCTTTTTGTTTCCCCGGAGTGCGTCCTTATAGAAAATTTGTCAGTTGGGGGCTCAGATAAGTTCAAGGGACCATCGAGTTAGAAAAGCTTTTGAAAAGACTTGAATTGTATAAAAACCATGAAAGTTGTCACAAATCTGCTATCGGCGTTTTATCAAAGGGACAAACCGAAGGGACAACCCAATAGCGCGATAAGTGGACTAATCATGTTTTAGAAAAACTCCCGCTTATATAAAACATAAAAGTACCCAAGAATAAAGGGTCCGGTGGAGAAGGTACGAGGTGGGAAGGTGTTAGGCACCCAACTCGCCCGTTTATGACGGCCTCTACTAACTCAAGTTTGCTTAATAATTTAATGACATAATTCCCATGCAACACCAGATTAACAACCTAGACTTAGATTATTAATTGATTCATCACAAGCATCACAACATTTATTAATGACCCTTATTTAGACATGCATTTGATTGACAATTGAGCAGCACAACGACTATACAGACAATATTTAGGAAGCAATAAAAACGTGACCTAGCATGATATCTACATTATGACTACTTGAAAATAAACAAATAAGCAAGAAATTTAATTTGCGCCCTCAGGAATTTGTACCTGAATTGTAGGCTATATTTGACAAGCATAGTAAAAATAGATCTCAATTTTTAGAATAAAGAGGGGGAAGCTAAAGAGTACTCAACTGAGAATAAAGGTTGCCAACTATAGGCTGTGTGTTTTGAACTGAGGGTAAAGGGTTGTTTATATAGGTGTGGCAAGTAGGGTTGAACGGGTGAAAATTGAGCTGAAAATCGGATTTGGGCCGAAAAAAGAGTCGGGCCGAAGCAAGGTTAGCGCCGCTAGCGGCTCTGCGAATTTGGTCAGCGCAGCTAGCGGCCCAGGCTAGGGTGGCTGCTGTGAGTTGGATTTCGTCCGGGCCGTATCTCACTTGTTAGGGATCCAAATTGGATGATTCAAGGTGTATTGGAAATCTTATTAGGTATAGTTGCATATGGATTTTGTTTCAGGTCGACATATTTTGTGGATCTCGCGATATACCTGAAAGAGTAAGGAGAGGTCAGTTTTGGAGTATGTATCAATGTTGGGCTCATAACTCCTTGGTTCGGAATGTGGTGTGGGCTCATGATATGTCATTGGAAAGCTATTTGAATAAGGAATAGAAACATATAAGGCTTACAAATTAAATCAACCAAATGAATTCCCAAATGGGGTTGGAAACACGGTCCACGGTATTCGGCTACATCTGTTTTGATCCTAAACTTTGTTTGGCCATAACTCTTAGGTTTGGAATCGTATTTGGACACGGAAGGAAGCAATGAAAATCACTTGAAAGGGGCTTTTAAATGAAGTGAAAATAAAAGAGTGTTTGGAGGAAAAACCTGAGACCTTATCTTAAATATTAAAGCAAAAATAGCAATTCAAGCTTAAAATTTACTCCTTTTATCATCGGGCTCTTGCGGAGAAATCTGAAGACGCTTTTTTGGCGTCTACAGAAGCCCCGACTTTGATCGAACTTGAGTAAAAGCGAAGATCAAAGTATTCCGAAGGCGACATGCAGGATGCTGATGTGCAAACGGTGTGTGAGAGTGTACAGTATGCATGCATATGAAGACAAACCTGAGTTGGAACACGCTCGTAGTGTGCTAAGATTTCATCCCTGTGAACACAAGAGAAAACAAAGGTTATAGTCGCAGGATAGAACACCGTCCATAGATGGTCTAAACGTCTGCTGGGGACCTGTATTCAGAGTGAATGAAAAAGTTAGTAATACTTTGAGAATGATCAACATAGAGTGCTTCGACAAACAGTGACTAAACACCACTCGGCGGACGTCGAGATTTCGCCCCTCTTTGAGAAACAAAAAAGTCAACGAGACAGCGTGATTAAAAATAAAGGCTGTAAATATGGTTAGTAACATGAGAGTGAATTGTATAAATGCTTCATCGAGCAAACAGTGACTAAACACCACTCGGCGGATGCCGAGATTCCGTCCCTGTATAAGAAACGAAAAGGTCGACGAGACAGCGCGATCAAAATGACGGCTGTAAAATGGTTGAAACATATGAACAATTTAAATGCAATATGTTAAGCAATCATTGACTGAAACATATAAAGAAAAAACAATGGACAGTATAACCGCTTTAGTTTAAGCAATCATTGACTGAAGCATATAAAGGAAATTATGGACAGTATAACCACTTTAGTTTAACCAATCATTGACTGAAGCATGTAAAGAAAAACAATGGACAGTATAACCGCTTTAGTTTAAGCAATCATTGACTGAAGCATATAAAAAAATAATGGACAGTATAACCGCTTTAGTTTAAGCGATCATTGACTGACCCCAAAAATTTATTGTGTCGTGTTGCTTAGCAAATGCCGACAAAATTTCGGGTTTAAAAATAACTTGGGCGCTCCAGGTTGAGAGCCGTCGCAATGTAGATCCGGGTTTCAGTTTTTGAGACCTACAAAAATAAATAACTTGGGCGCTCCGGGTTGAGAGTCGTCGCCGTGTAGATCCGGGTTTCAGTTTTTGGGACCTACAAAAATAAATAACTTGGGCGCTACGGGATGAGAGCCGTCGCCTTGTAGATCCGGGTTTCAGTTTTTGGGACCTACAAAAATAAATACCTTGGGCGCTCCGGGTTGAGAGTCGTCGCCGTGTAGATCCGGGTTTCAGTTTTTAGGACCTACAAAAATAAATACCTTGGGCGCTCCGGGTTGAGAGTCGTCGCCGTGTAGATCCGGGTTTCAGTTTTTGGGACCTACAAAAATAAATGGGTTAGTTTTACCTGAAAATAGTTGGTACCGTAAAATGGGCCAACTGTCGGATTTTGAATTTGTGGGACAGGGGGCTTCGCTCCCGCGTGCTTGGCACTGATATTGCCGCAAATGAATTGTAGTAACGAACTTTGGACTGGAAAAGGGGTCGTTGGACAGCAAAGGGGCCCGCGCGCTTGGCTGTTGTTGGAGGGTTATCTTCATTGTTGGTTGTAGTCGGAAGGTCGTTTCTGGGTATGATCATGAGTTCCGGGCTTGCTGGTTTCGATGGAGAGCGGGTAGACTCAAACCTGCAGTAAAAATATGCATATATGGAAAAAATGCAATAGACATGCCCGACTGACCATGACAAGATGCACAACACATGACATAGTAATATGCATTGGGCACAGGGGGATTGACATTTAAACAAGCAGGGACTCAAGACACTGAGAAATTATGTACACATGCATGCCTTTGAAGGCGATTCTAGTACTTATGCAAATATGATGTATACAGACTCTATTGACTCATAGCTTCATGCAACCTAGCCTAACATGCACGACTCTCCTATAGGGTCTGAAGAGGGTCTTCGTATGGGAAAAATTTTTTGATCAAGAATTTCATTCATGTGGTGATCTTAACAGAGTAAGAGACAAGTGGACAAGACTAGGTGCAGTCAAGGGAGGATCAGCCCCCAGTTTGATGTGTGGTTCTTGATGGTTATGACCTACTCGAGGAGTTATGGGTGTTGATGCAGCGGTACAAAATATCCTAACTTAAGGTATGGGGATGAAATGGACAACGTAGCGGACAAGGAACCTACGCATTCTGAAAAAGCCCCCAGTTGGGAAGTCTATGTGCAAGCCTACGAGAAAGGTGATGAGTATGACCTCTAGACGACAGACCAAAGAGTGCTTACATGAGAAACAATGTTCTAAATCCTCGGAAATTTAAGTTGCCTCAAGATGTTGAATTTGTTTTATATTTTTGTTTTTGGTTGCCCTAACTTTTGCCTAGGCCGCCCTTTCGGGTTTTCAACCTACCGGGCTCATTTTTTTAGCCTTAGATGAGAATGGTGGAATTTTTGGAAAACTCCTTATGATCATGTGACAAAGTGGTTGTCGTGGACGCACCTTCTTGAGGTTTCCTAAGTATCCATTTTATGGAATCAGGCCAACGTAGTTCAAGACCGTACAATTGAATGGTCGTACCTCTTGGAGGGCTTTAGGATTGTAATGTCTGGCTGGGTTAAGGTGTCCAAGGAAGGATAAAGGCTCAAATAAACCCAATATAAATTCCCTCCCCAAAGTATGCTAGATGGTATAGAAGTTTTTGATCTAGGCGAGGTGGTTAAGGGACCTATGTTTAGGTAAGGCAACTATTTGGTTGTGCTTGAAGTGTTTGCACTCTTTTGGATCTTTGATCGCTCTCGAATGTTTTTTCTCTTTTGGTTTTGTTTTGTTTTTGCTCTTGAACTTTAGAGTTCTCTCTTCTTCTTTTTTTGCATTTCTCTCGGTGGCCCTTTTTTTTTGTAGGTCGATCCACCTTACCTAGAAGGTTGCTTCTATTCCCATGTCGCACACACCCATTCCCAGGGTAAGGATGATGTGGTTAAGAAATGAAGGCTATATGTTTAAGGCTCAAAGGGTTGCAAGTGGTAATGATGTATAGGGTAGTAAAGGATATTGATGTGAGGTGCCAAATGAATGCCTCCTATCCTTGGCACGGACGGTTCAACTGTATGTCCTCTATGGGGATGATCAATAAGGAGTTTTTGTTTTAATGTTTTCCACAATGAAGGCTTTCTTTTGAATGTTGTTTTTTTTTGATTTTTTTTTATTCCGTCATAGGCAACTTAAGTTCGTCATAGGATTGAACAAAGAACAATGATGGGAATCAAAATGCAATCTTTATTGAATCGAAGAAAAGCATTACACGAGAAGTAAGCTAGACTCTACGGACGAATTGAAAAGACAACTAGACATCATTAAACTTGACTGGACTCAACTACACTTGCACACTAGGAAACTTCGACTCTCTTCAACTTCTCGAGCATAAGCTGTTCACATGGACACGAAGGACAACCCCCTGTAGATACTCGCGTTCTTCACGACTTAAGTGGAATTCTTAAGAAGGTCATCTTCAATTAGGATGCCCACAACATAGAGCCGGTTGTAGGAGTCAATTATTTGATACTTGAGGGGTTCCTTGTAAGCAGGTTGCAAGTTCTTGATGAGTTGGCGGATTTGACCAGCTTGCGAAGGTCGCTCAACTAGTTCGGCTATCTTTAGCTTCCAACGCCTAAGGAAGGCAGTGAATCCCTCATCTTCTTCTTGTTTGGTGATCTCTAACTCTCGAAGGGTCATTGGTAGAGCAACATTTTCCTTGTAGCGTGCAAGAAACACTGTAGTGAAATCTGACCAAGTGTGGTAGTCTTCCAAATTCAAGGTGTAGAACCAACGACGAGTTGGGGCATCAAGAGTCTGTGGGAACAAGTGAATGTAGATATTTTTGTCAACTCCTCTTAACCCCATGGCAGTAGTGAAGGATTTGAGGTGGTCCTGTGGATTATCAGTGCCAGTGAATGTCGGAACCTCGGGCATGGAGAACTTGGTTGGACGCTTGCCCTTCACTTTGGGATTGACTTTACCAACATTAGCATGGTAGTTGGCAAACCGGCCGCTGTTTTCGAGCACAGAAATAATCTTGGCCAGCTTGGCATTTTGTCCTTCTCCCTCAGAGTTGGAATCGGAAGCGATCCTTGACTCTTCTTCTCTTTTCCTCTCTATATCTTCAACCTTGGGTCACAGCCTTTCCAACTCACTCATGAGCTCATCAAGCCTCTCTTCAGTGGTTTTGACCATGGTTAAGTTCGGGGTGTGATATGTGGGTAAGGGATGTATTGAGTGGTGGCGAGCTTTGTGGTGGTGATGGATTATGGGGTGATGGCCTTTTGGAATGTGGTGGTGTCTTGGAAGTAGCTTGTACACGAACCAATCTGCGGGACGATCGAGCCCAACCTTTGTCCCCGTAATTCTTCCTCGAGCCCCCAATCCTGAACACAAGTCTCAACTTAGAAAGACGCCAAAGAAAGGACTTGAAAACAAAGACTCGTTATTTTTAGAAGAACCTCGATAGCTCCTAAGGTGAATGTGCCTATGGACGCCTATATATGAACTCGAATGCATGATGACGACAATGCAACAATATTCAAGATGCAAGGTGGACTGACCTTGACATGTATGACAATGAATTGATGCTTCCTAGAATGACCCTAGAGCACTTAATGAATGACTTTGTCTAAACTTCTAGTGTATGAGACGTAGTGAAGAAATGGAGACATAGATGAATGCATGACTTGAACTTTTGTACAAATGCAGATGCAAAATGACAACAATGCAAGCATGACGACTAATTATGAATCCTAGCATGGACCGTCTAATACGTACGATGTAATACAACGCAATGCAAAGAAATGGAAAAGAAGAAAATAAAAACCTAACCCTAAATGCCCAATTATTTCACCTCATATCAAAGGAAAAAGGAAGTCGATGAACGAAAATGAGAAAAATAGAAAAAGACGGACCATCCTATTTTTTTTTTTTTACTCAAAGAAAATGGAAAATGGGATAAACTTAAAAAAATTGAAATTTTGGCATTATTTTTTTTGATTTTTTTTTGGCAGTTTTTTTTTTTTAACGCCACCTTTTGTTTTTTTCTTTTGTCGAATCTGAATTACATCAAAACCAAAAAGAAAAAAAGAAAAATAAAAAAAGTGGGAGAGGGGAACTGGAATTTTTTTTTTTTTAAAATGTCCTTAAAAATTGTCCATGACTTCGACGCTATATGAAAATATATCGGGGAAACGAGTGCTCATTGAATTGAATTCTCGCACTATTTTTGGGCATTTGGAACTAGTTAAAAATTGAAAGAAATGACTCCTAGCACGTGAGTACATGTTGGCACGTAGTCGCGATAATCATGTATTCATGCAAGCATAATAACAACGCAGTTTACAGGGAAACATGTGATCAGACGGGCATTACAACGACACATGCACAACAAGCAAGCGGATGCACAAATGTGGGTTAGAGGCTTTTTGCTCCTGTGAGGTTACCACGACAAATTACAATTTCCGTTCAGCGGATGGTCGACACATTGATTGTAATTCTTTTCATCAACAAAAGATTGATGAGTCATGGGTGAGGAAGCGTCGATTTGCACGATAGGACAACTGTATATTCCTTTAGATATACGGGTTGTCTACGAGTTGCGACACAAACTTCCTCGAGGGTCGATAAGGTTTAAAAGGTTGTGCCAAGGCACATGCAAATGATGCAAAATAACATGGAACATGTTATTTAAACAATTAAGTAAACTTGACTTTCGAGTCTCACCCTCTTAAATAAGTCCCCAGCAGAGTCGCCACTGTACGGACCCGGGATTTTCACCAATCCTTTTGTTTCCTCGGTGTGCGTCCTTATAGAAAATTTATCAGTTGGGGGCTTAGATAAGTCAAGGGACCATCGAGTTAGAAAAGCTTTTGAAAAGACTTGAATTGAATAAAAACCATGAAAGAGGTCACAAATCTGCTATCGGCGTTTTATCAAAGGGACAAACCGAAGGGACAAACCTAAGGGACAACCCAATAGCGCGATAAGTGAACTAATCATGTTTTTAGAAAGACTCTCGCTTATATAAAACATATAAGTACCCAAGAATAAAGGGTTCGGGGGCGAAGGTACGAGGTGGGAAGGTGTTAGGCACCCTACTCGCCCGTTTATGACGGCCTCTACTAACTCAAGTTTGCTTAATAATTTAAAGACATAATTCCCATGCAACACCAGATTAACAACCTAGACTTAGACTATTAATTGATTCATCACAAGCAACACAATATTTATTATTGTTCCTTATTTAGACATGCATTTGATTGACAAGTTCAGCAGCACAACGACTACAGAGACAATATTTAGGAAGCAATAAAAACGTGACCTAGCATGGTATCTACATTATGACTACTGGAAAATAAACAAATAAGCAAGCAATTTAATTTGATCCCTCAGGAATTTGTACCTGAACTGTAGGCTATATTTGACAAGAATAGTAAAAATAGATCTCAAGTTTTAAAAGAAAGAGGGGGAAGCTCAGGAGTACTCAACTAAAAATAGAGGTTGCCAACTGTAGGCTGTGTGTTTTGAACTGAGGGTGAAGGGTTGTCTATATAGGCATGGAAAGTGGGGTTGAACGGGTGAAAATTGAGCTGAAAATCGGATTTGGGCCAAAAAAAGAGTCGGGCCGAAGCAAGGTCAGCGCCGCTAGCGGCCCTGGGAATTTGGTCAGCGCCGCTAGCGGCCCAGGCTAGGATGGCCGCTGTGACCTGGATTTTGTCCGGGCCGTTTCTCACTCGTTTGAGCTCCAAATTAGATGATTCAAGGTGCTATGGAAATAGTATGGGGTCTAGTTTCAAATAGATTTGGTTTCAGGTCCAAATATTTTGTGGATCTCGAGATATAACCGAAAGAGTAAGACGAGGTAAGTTTTGGAGTATGCATCAATTTTTGGCTCATAACTCCTTGGTTCGGAATGTGGTGTGGACTCATGATATATCATTGGAAAGTTATTTGAATAAGGAATCCAAACATATAAGGCTCACAAATTAATTTAACCAAATGGACTCCCAAAGGGGGCTGGAAACACGGTTCACGGTATTCGGCTACATATGTTTGGATCCTAAACTTTTTGGCCATAACTCTTAGGTGTGGAATCGTATTTGGACACGGAAGGAAGCAATGGAAAGCTCTTGAAGGGCTTTTAAATGAAGTGGAAATGAAAGAGTATTTGGAGGAAAAACCTGAGACCTTATCTTAACTATTAAAGCAAAAATAGCAGTTCAAGCTTAAAAATTACTCCTTTCATCATGGTGCTTTTGCGGAGAAATCTGAAGACGCTTTTTTGGTGTCTACACAAACCCTACTTCCCTCGCCTATATAAACCCTTTACCCTCAGTTCAAAACACACAGTCTACAGTTGACAACCTTTATTCTCAGGAGTATTAACACTTAGCTTCTCCCTCTTTCGTTCAAATTTGAGATCTATTTTTACTATTCTTGTCAAATATAACCTACAGTTCAGGTACAAATTATTGAGGGCTCAAATTAAATTGATTGCTTAACTGTTTATTTTCCAGTAGTCATAATGTAGATATCATGCTAGAATAACGTTTTATTGCTTCCTAAATATCGCCCGTATAGTCGTTGTGCTGCCAAAATCGAATGCATGTCTAAATAAGGGTTAAAAATAAATGTTTTGATGCTTGTGATGAACCAATTAATAGTCTAAGTCTAGGTTGTTAATCCGTTTTGTGTGGGAATCATGTCTTTATATTATTAAGCAAACTTGAGTTAGTAGAGGCCGTCATAAAACTGGCGAGTTGGGTGCCTAGCACCTTCCCACCTCGTACCTTCGCCTCCGGACCTATTATTCTAGGGTACTCATATGTTCTATATGAGCGGGAGTCTTTCTAAATACATGATCAGTTCACTTATCGCACTATTGGGTTGTCATTCGGTTTGTCCATTCGATAAAACGCCGATAGCAGATTTGTGACGTCTTTCGTGGTTTTTATTCAATTCAAGTCTTTACAAAAGCTTTTCTAACTCGATGGTCCCTTGAACTTATCTAAAGCCCCAGCTTACAAGTTTTCTATAAGGACGTATTCCGTGGCCGTAGAAATCTTGGGTCCTTACATAACCCCGTGCAACCGTCAGGCAAAGGCAAGCCCTCCATAGTCTCTCCGTCAGCCATATGAAGAGGAAACACCTCTACTATGCGTCCCCCACTCTCTCCAATGTACCTCACCTTGTTGGTCGGCAAGGTCACGCTTAGAGGCTGACCCCGAGGAGCTCTAGAATGAGACCTCCTAGGACCCTGAGGAGCTACACGATCCGCCTGCAAGATAAAAGAAGTTAGTACACCACACATACAATTAAAAAGATGCAGATAAATTTCTTACCTCAGAAGTAAGGTTCGGCATCAAACGGTCTAAGCAGTAGGCTAGGTACATGGCCGTGCGGTCCAAGCCAGCAAACTCCGGCATAAGAAACTCCGTGGCCGCCATACCACGGATCACAACTCCCAAGTCCCGCAAACTCAGACCACGCAGATAGAACATGGCACAGGAGGATCCTCTAGAACCAAGTGACTACCCAGTGAGGGATAGACCAACCGAGTCAAGCGGTCCCCCAAGTACCATACGAAGGTGAATGGCCCCTCAAAGACCACCCGCAGAGAAGATACTCTAAAGGACTCCAGTGTAATATGAGGTGGAACCCCAGGAACATCATCAAAAGCAGACCATAATACCTGCAGGTCACCAGTTCAAAGTTCAATCACACCAAATGAACCAAAAAAAATGCACAAGTCAACAACAACGTACCATAGATGTGGTATGGCTCTCGAAGGTGGCCCGAAAATTCTCCAGAGAGGTAAACGGGTGGGTATCCCTACCAACCCACCCTGAACCTAATGGATCATCCTCAAACCAGGACGGTGAGGACCAAAAGCTGGAAAGTACTCGAAGAACCACAACTGCAATACAACCGAACAAAAAGAATGATTTCCACGATCAAAGGCATATGCAAAAAAAAAAGAAGTGAAGTGTAAGAGCCTACCTCAAGTATCCTCCATGGGCCCATGATAGATGTCCTCTCAGTCGTCTCATTAGGGCTACAAGCACGACGACACCACTTCACCAAAGAAGCATAAGCAGCGGCACCAATGTTGTAGTCATGGACCTTGGTCAAATCCTCTAAGCATGTTAAGAAACCGACGTGGCACACGCTCTTCTTCTGAGCAAAGATCGTCGACCCCAGCAAGCAGGCAAGGAAAATACGAGCCCTATGCTCCTCGGTAAGCCCCTGCACCGCCAAGGCTTCCCACAAATGCACCAAGGAAACCCGATCCTTTATCAAAGTGGATAGATACGGGCCCGTAAAGCTCTAGAAAAGTATCACTCTGGCGCCAGTAGTTCGCGTCCTACTGAATACGACGCCTTCTAAAGGATAGCTCTGTCAGAACAGCAAACTGATAAGTGTTGGGGAACATCTCTCGTACAGGTGTATGGAAAGTGTTCGTGGAATCCCAAAACCTCTCCAGTAATCCCCTGGCAATAATCTAGAATCCCCTGAGACACAAGCATTGATGACAATCAGAAACACGTCAAGACCCGAGCCCGATACCAAATTCCTAGCCCCCGCCGAAAAGGTCTCCAACATCATAGCCCAATGGGAGGTAGTCCCATGAGCCTGCAACAAAACTCCGACACCCTAGCCAACAAACAAATTTTCCTCAAGACCCCATATACTACAAATACAGCTAAAATAATTCTGCACAAATTATATACAGTTGACCACCAATCCAGTACAAGTCCCAATTTGTGCGTGTGCCGAAGCATTAACAGTTCCAATTTACAGTTCAAATATACTGAACAGAAAAAAAAGGAGCCTCAGAAAACATACCAGCTCTAAGTTAGACAGATGACTCCGTCTATCCGGCAACAGAACACTGCGGTTCAAAACTCCAAGCGGGCGCCAGTCCAACCGCATAAAAGAGTCCTGGTAAAGTCGAGCTCCATACGCGTGACGGGTCGGAGGTCCTCTAGTAGAAGGTAACCCGGTGCGGAAAAGGCTTCGGTCATACTGCTCATCAATCATGGGACGTTTTTCTTTGTCTACGGGAGCCATGGGAACACAACGAAGTTTTCTCTCTCTACAAGTGGGAAAAAAAAAGTTTCAGATTCGCAAGACACAAACACCCATTCAACAATGCAACCCAAAATTCAGCAACTAGGCGGAAAAATAAGCAAGTTCAAGACAAAAACCGAAGAAAACGGTCAAGAATCGACTCACCTCAAGCAAAGTGGAGCACTCAACAATGGGGAAGCTTCGTGTAGTATCCCGAAAATCTAAACTCAATTATTAAACTAAAATAGTAATTAATTAACATAAAATTTTTCGCTTAGTTTATTAGGTATGATTAACGTGTCTAATACATGCACTTACGTAAATATTTTATAAACTAAATATTAATATTGTTTTAAACTAAAACTTATTTGATTAATTAACTAAACTATTTGATTTACTTGTTTTATTTGTGTTTACGGTTTGATTAGGCATGATTAGGCTTTTGTTTATATTGATGACCGAATTAGAAAATGTTAAGTTAGGATTAGCAAATTTCCATTTTCCCTAATCGAATTACTATTCACCTATGACACCTAAGCTACTTACTTGTCAACATTTCATGTTCTTACTTTTCACTTGTCATCTTTCCAATTTGACATCATGTTTTGTATGCTTAGTAAGCACTAACTTAGAAACAAGCCATATTACTATGTTTCCTAAGGTAACTAGGCTAAGAAACTAACTAAGTAAATTATATAAGGGGAAGGGGGAAGTTACGGTTAAGGGGAGAAAGAAGAGAAAGAAGAGAAAAGCAAGAGAAAGGCATTAGCCTTTGTAAAACCAAAACAAAAAGAAGAAGAAGAAGAAACCAGTAAAATGAAAAGCAAGATTACACTTTCTTTTTTCCAATATTAGTACAACAAACACAAGCAATCCAAAAGTCTTCCAAAAGCTTACAAAGAGCACCTTTACTCATCTTTTTCTCTTCCCAAAATCGAACACAATCACCAACAAATACTCTCTAAATATTCTCATATTTTCTCTTATCATATTTTCAATCCAATTTCACTTGAACTCTTCTAAGTAAAGAAAGAGCAAAATGAAGTAAAGAGAAGAAGGGAAAAACCGTAAGAAAGAGAAGGGAAAATAGAAGAAGATTTGGTAAGAACACCTAAAATAATTCATGCATTAAATCATTCATATTATTTCCTTTTGTTTCTAATAATCAAATTCCTTCTTATTCTAAACTCTAACTATTCCATTATTTATTTTCTTGACCATTGTTATCATCACCTAAGCTACACCATCACCCGAACGTGAAGCTCCCGGACTTTCAAGAACCTCCAAGAGATATCATCAAGGTTTAATTCGTTGTACCATTATTATTTATCTAAAAGCTTAAGTCATTATTATCACTTAAAGATCATAACTAAATAATAAAACCCTAGCAACTATAACTATGACTATAATCGACAATATAAAGAAAAAGGTTTAAGAATCTAAGATCTAGTTAATCTTGACTCAAAAACTTGAAAACTATTGTTGCATGTCCATATATCACCTTACGTAAACTTGATCTTGAATCATTATAGCCAAAACCATTTATTCATTATTTTTCTCTAATTTCCTTAATTTCGAGCCTAGCCTTTTCGAAAGTTAAAATGGTAAAATGAAAGTGGAATTAACAACCAAAATGATAATCAAGATTTAGGAACTAAAAGAATAATTTTTGGTAATAAAAAGGCCCAAGGTCGAAAAGAAATAAAAGAAGAAGAAATAAAAAGAGTGATTATTAATCTTTGAAATTGTTTGTTTAATTAAATTAGGGGACTTGTGCTAGTAGTGTGTGATCAATGAAGCTAGGAGAGGAAGTGTGTATTTTTGAAGCTTGTGAAAGGTATACTCATGTCCATTAAAACCCCCATATTTCAATTTAAATGAACTAAAGAAGATAATCATGGATTTCTTATAGTTATATGGTACATGTACTTGTATATATACATATGATTATGATTATGATTGAGAAGTTGTGAAGAGAAGTTTCATGTGACTATTTTGTGATATGGCCGAATGGTTATTGAGTTACATGTTAACATTGGTGGTTTATTATATAAGGATTAAAAGCCTACTACTTAAGTTTGATAATTACAAGTATATATATATATATATATATATATATATATATATATATATATATATATATATATATATATATATATATATATATGACCAAATGGTTTGTGAGTTTGATGTTAAGTTTGTGAGTGATTGTTTATAAAGTATTATAATTATGAATATGTGATTGAGGTATAACAGAATGAGTTTGAGAATGGTTAATTATATTTACTTGATTGATTGCATGTGAAATCGTGACTATGTTTGAGTATGTTTATGGATCAATTAAGCTTATGACCTAATTGATGTTGAGTGATAATAAGCCTATGGATTTATATACATACATATTCGAAGTGTTGCACACAACTTAGAGAATTATTGTGAAAAAGGAAGAAGTTTGGAAAGTTTATGATTAATATTAATATGATTCTGTTATTAAGATATGTGACCGACTTAGACATCACAAGCATGTCCACTAACTTACTTGTAGTGTGCTCCCAAACTTGGTACCCTTGGGAAATTGAAGAGCATGCCAGTGTGCACACTTTTTTAAAATATTGTAGGATTAAACCCATTATTGATTAAGCTGTAGGGATTAACTAATCCTGAGTTTCTTGCTTATCATGGTTTAATCTGAGTTTGTTGGGTATAAACCGGAGATGATATGATTATGGCCAAAAAGGCCAAGTGAATGAATTATCATTTGTAGGGTCATCATTGAACCCGAGTGTAGGACTCCTAGAGTCTGAGTTGTGCTATACTCTTCCTCACTACCTAACATAGGAGTCTAAATTTGCATGTTAATAATTTGAGTTACTTTATAGTTCAATAGACGTCAAAGCTCATTTTCTGAGTGATTATGAGTTTGTGTATGATTTTGGGTTACTTAATGCTCTTTGCATGTGAATATTGTACGTATGCATGGCTTTGTACGTAAAGGAAGATATTAACTATGATATTAAGAACAAACAATCTCTTTAAAATACTATTATGAGTATTATTATTAATATCTTGATTGATTGTTGTTATTGCTAAATGTATTTTAAGTATAAAGAAAATGTATTTTACAAAATGGGGTGAGTATTGCTTAGCTTTCGCTAATTTTCTTTTGTTTTTGTGTCATCTCTTCTTGCGTGGATTATTATATATTTTTAACAGATTTTGGGCAAGGGAGATAGTGAAGATGGAAGGAACCCTTTTGTGCATGCTTACTGCATGTCTTTGTTGTTGTTTGACCCCGTGGATTCCGCAAACAGAGGAGAACCCCGTATAACTTAGTAATATAACTAAGGATGTAGTCTTTGAACAATATAACTATGTAATTCCACTTTTATAATATAATATAAATTCGTTTGTTGTTGTACTCTATATCGATCTTCGCCTTGTGCTTGTGTTGTTATAAGTACGGCAATAATGTTTTGGGTTGGATTTAGGGCCCATAAGCATGATTAATTAGTGTTATCCAATCCGCGGCGTTACGGTATGGTATCAGAGCATATAAAATATTTAAAAGAAGATTAGGAAAGCTATAAACCGTGACTTGACCGAGAGAGATGGGTAGACAGTAGGATGGGAATTGTTTTCATTTCTTTGTGTTTGACATGCGTGTGCTTATATGTAATTGTTTGATCTTAATTGACTCATTATCTGTTATCTGCTATCTTATGTGATAGATACAGCAATTTGACCCTTATATGCTCGTGAACCCTCTGAATATCCCTAACCCGCCACCTCATCCTGCGACTTAACGCAAGCATCCTGAAGAAACCATAGCTGAGTATGTGCAACGTTTTCATCTTGCTTGTAGAGTCTTTGCTCCTTTTACTAATGAAGCCACTGATTTTCCTGGTTGGCAAGTGTATAATCTCTTAAGGACTTTTCCTTCAGTTGAACCCTGGTTTAGTGTGAAGTTCAACTATATCAGTATTATGACTGATGGTATTCACTATATTGGGATCACTATATGTGTGGGGATGATTGTTATTTGACCTTAGGTTATATGTCAGGTGTTTTGCAACAAGCTTATTCTGAGTGGATGTGTTGTGAGAATAGTGTACTCTTGATTCCCGAGACCATTGTCCAGTATAGGAGGGGACGTATGCTTCGTTATCACCATTGGCCTCGTAACACCCAACTTTCTGTCATTGCTCGACCATCTGCAACTCCACCACCACCACCTCAGCAGACCGTGTACCGATCTCCAGCAGCTGTACCTGCAGCCACTTCTCCGGAGCAGCCAGTGCCACTTAACGTGATACCGCCAAGGGGACTTGCAAATGGATTCTGGTACAATATGATAGGGGAAGTTCTTCATGTGGAAGTTAGTGTGCAAGTGATCATGCATGAGTGAAGCTATGTGGTATTTAGTTGCTTATGAACTTGTTTTTATGTGGTAGTTTGAATAATTTGCTATTTGGTGTTGTAATATTGAGCCTATGACCGAGACTTTAGCTAATAGGTCATATGGTATGTTGTGATGTTAGCCTTAACTTGTTTTTTTTGTAGGCTAATCGGATGTATTTGGCTACTTGAACTTGTTTTCTTTACTTATCAATGTTTGTGATGCATGATTTAGGTAGTAATTGTTGTGTAAGTAGATAAAAAGACACTAGAAATCATGTTTAGGAGGAACTTACATGACCTAAAAATTATATGCCTTGCTTAACTATTGTTATTCCTATAGTTGAAAATGTCTGGAAGGGAAGAACCTACTTGTAGACACCCAAATGTGTCCCCCCTGGCGTAACGCCCGATGATGATAACCTATAATCATGTTAAAGAAACGAATGCCATTGCTCGAAGTAATTATGCTCATTTGAAACCCTTTATCTATCCTCACTCAGGATATAATTAATTTACTTATCCACAAATATCCCTTTCCATAAGCTTTCCAACGCCATCTCATTTGTCCCAATCGGACACCGGAGTCAAAAGTTATGATTTAATGAAGTTATGGGCTAAAAACGATGTTCTCATACCCGCATATCACGGTTCAAGACTGATTTTTATCCATTCACGGAATAATTGGATTATTAGCCCATTAGGCTTGTATGCCCCTTTGAATTAGCTTTCCAATGAGGTATTATGGGCCAAAATCGCATTAGAAACGAAAAAGATATGATCCGATAATTGTTTAATGCGCTGAAACAGACACTTCTCTAGTGTTTGGGTCATAACTCATAGGATACGTATGCTACTGAAGCCCACAATATGTCAAAAGAAAGCCCTTTGAACAAGGAATCCAAAGCACCAAGAATAAGGCCAATCGGAGCTCAAACGAGTGGTCCATCAGCCTATGCGTGGGAGCGGTGGCCTTCTGGCCAACCGCCGAGCTTCAGCGGCCAGCCGCTGAGCTTCTGCGGTCCAGCCACTGAGCCCCAGCGGCAGCCGCTGGCCCCAGCTGCCTTCCGTGTGGCCGCTGAGCACCGTTTTTGGCCCGGGAACCTTAATTTGACCTCCTTTCGGCCCAATCCCTATAAATATCCCTCTAAACTCTTTTTTTCGGGACCAACACTCATTATTACGGGATTTCTCCTAAGAGAACCCTAATCTCTCTCTCTCCTCTCTTCCATACAACCCTAATCACATCAATTCAAACCTTCATCAGGCCTCATTCAAGAGCAACTTCATACACAAGAGCAAGGCAAATACAAGAGCCTAGTGCAACAAAAGGTTAACTTGAGGGCAATTTTCTCAATCTTTCAAAACTCTTTTTCAAATCATGTTTTACTTTGATTATGATTATGGTTGATTTGTATATCATATTTTGATTGTTATAGTTTTGTTATTAATTATATTCATGTCTAGATTATTAATTTGCATGTTTTAATTAGTTTAATGCATGGTTAGTATAAATATTGCATCTTTGCATGATTAGCATAATAAATTAGCATGTTAGCATATAATTAGGGGTTTTTCATATACTTAGCCCTAGATTGCATATTAGTATATTTTTATTATTTTCTTTTATATTTATTATTTTACTTCCATTGAAGTTGCTAACAATCTCATTGATGTGCATATGCAAATACCTAAAGTAATTCTTTATCTTATTATTGGTTTGGTTTGTGCTTGTTAATTAATACATGCAATTGGATAATACGTGCAAAGTGATCACTTTAGGTATTTGGTTTGTTCAAGCCACCTAGTTAATTTAGGATCTTGGACGACCGGATTTGTTTGAAACCTTGCAATTTAAATTATGAATCAACATGGATGAGATTAGTAGAGGCCGTTAATTCGGGCAGTTTAGATAGGATTCGTTTTATCTTTTTTGTACCCACACCCCCGAACTCAATCTTTGGCCCCCTTTGGGTATGAGTCAATTCCCAATAGGAATTGGGTGCACTTTTGTTGGTTTCCAATTGTTTCCTTAAAAATTGGTGGCGACTTCACTATTTGTTTATTATTTCCCCATAGCACAATTAATCATGTTGCATATGACGTATTATTTAAGAACCATTAATTCCAACTAAATATTTCAATTAGCGCCGAAAGGCGAGGATTCTTACAGTGGCGACTTCACTGGGGATTTAATAAGAGGGTGTAATTCGAAAGCTTATTCATGTTGATTATTAATTCATATTTCTTGGTTCATGGCCTTATATGTGTTCATTATTGCTTTGCATTCATATCATACATTTGCATGCGTTATCTTCGCAAGATGTCAAAAGACATCACCACACCATAAATAGGAATTACCCTTTGGAGCATTGTCTATGACTTAGGCCGGGGACCCACTCGATCGGAATTACCTTTGCACATAGTCGTGTTCCGCCCCATGGCATTTACATGTTTCCATTCGAGATATGTAAAACGGTACGTTTAGTTTTACTATGCATCCCATAGATGACGAAACGCATCCGGTCGTGGGTTATCATATCCAACAATAGATTGTGTCAACCATTGCATATAGTCCCATGGTCCATTCAAGGTGCTTAATTGATTGCTTGCCTTTTTATGACTGATTGTTTCCTTGTTATGTGATTTGCTGCCATAGATTGCTAGATTAGATCCCCTTAGGATCTTAGTGGTCTAGAGTATAGGAAGTTTCCTATTTGTGTGTGTGACTAACTTTGTAAACTAACTTAAGATCGAGTCTAGAATATTTTCTTTTTAGGAAGTAGGATCCATGAATATACCCGACGATGCTAGTAACCATATTAGGGAGACTTATTTTCCACGAAAATCAATTTCGACTGGTAATATATTTCGATCAATGATCTTTGCCAACAAAATAAAAAAAGAGTCTTATTTCTTTCCTTAAGCAAGTCAATAGTATATTTTCCTTTTTCTTGAGTCCGAAATATATTTTCCATATCTAGGTCAAGAGTCTTATGGCAAGTCAAGAGTAGCGTCTTTATACTTTCCATAGCAAGTCAAGAGTATCTTTCCCCTTTCCCAAAAATTTTTTAAACAAAAAGTCTTGTTCCCGTAGTAAGTCAAGAGCAATCTTTTTCTTCCCATATTTTGTTTAGGGTCTAGGTTCATCTTTTTTCCCTTTACTTATTTTGCAAGTCAAGAGTAATATTCTTTCTTTCTTGAGTCAAGATTATTTTTGCTGTTTTCCTTTTTAATAAAAAGTCGAGCATCGCAAAATTTCCAAAATAAATTCATTCTCCGTGAGAAGTTATCATGTCGAGAGATTATTCTAGATTCTCTTCCCATCTTTTTTCTAACTAAAAAATAAATAAAAAAATTGCACTGCATTTCATTTTTAGAAGTTCCATGCTAGGACATATAGAATCATTTTAGATTGCATTGCATCGCATATCATTTTGCATCATCTTAGAACATTGCATACACCCCACTTGCCATAGGTGGGTAGCTTCATCTTCCATCTCATGTTAGATATTTTGTATACATATAGGACATCGCATTTCGCATTGCATTTCATTCTAGGACATTCTAGATTCTCCTATATCATTTGCATGTAAATCATTTTAGGCATGTCTAGGACACTATAGAGTCTTGCATCACAATTTTTCACCTCATATAGTTGCATTCATCGAGTCGTAGGCCACAAGGCATCTAGAAAGAGTCATCATTGCATGTTCATCTCAAGCTTGCATATAGAGTTCTCATCTTTGGACTTCGAGGGTTAATATGAGAGTTTGTATTCCCCTAAAAAGCCTTTTTCGAAATTTCGTCTTTAGTATCCCTTACTAAGTTGAGAATTGCATTCAGGATCGAAAAGCCCAAGTTTACTCAACCTAAGCCCAATATGACTGGAGGAGGTGAGAAAACGCAAGCCCAAATGATAGAGGAACCATTGGCCCAAATGACTTCCATGAATGCTAGGTTCATTGAATTAGAGGCTAAGATCGCTAAGCTTGATCCTCACACTAAGGATCCCGAAGAGCCCATTCCGAACGATGGAAAGCCCAAACCTCCCACTAAGGAGGTCCAACAACTTCAAGTTAAACTAAATAGGCTTGAGCCCGTCTTGTGTAAGAATCGCATCTTTAATGACATGATAGTCAATGCTGAAGGCTATGCTCCCCACATTAAGAGAAAATTGCCCACAAAGTTCTCCATGCCCGAAGTTCCCATCTTCAAAGGAGCTGACGATCCACAAGATCACATTAGAGCTTTCACTACTGCATTGGGCCTTAGAGGGATTGAACACAATCTGTATGTCCAGCTCTTTCCCCAAACCTTGGACCCCGCTGTAAGGGCCTGGTTTTTCAAGTTGCCATCCCAAATGATCCAAAAGTGGGAAGACTTATCCTCTTTGTTTCTAGAGAGATACACTGACAATGTCTTGCCTCCCATGACTTTAAGAGAGTCAAAGATAACCAAGCAAGGTGATGAAGAAGGATTCGCCAACTTCGTGAGGAGATGGAGGACCAAGGTCGCTGAAATGATTGATCGCCCATCTGAAAGGGATCAAATAAGAATGCTTGTCAACAACTTGGCACCCAAGTATCGCGAGCACATGAAATTCCAACCAATCACTACTTATGCCCAACTGGTTGAAGTTGGCATGGCCATTGAAGATGAGTACCTCACTCAATTAAGCAACAAGCAAGACAAGCATGGCTCTAATAATAGTTGCTTATCCGCCCAAGAAAATGAAGTCAATGTCATTGTAAGTAGGTATAAAAGATTATACACACCTCTTAGCATGACACAAGATGAAGCATTTGACAAACTTCTCAAAGAAGGATATATTTCGGCAATTGGTCCCACACCGAACCTAGAGCCCAATAAGAGAAGCAAGAGCTGGAATTCTAATGCCTACTGCAAGTATCATCAAGAAAAGGGTCATATGGCTGAAGAATGCATGCACTTGAAGCGCGAGATCCAAGATTTGATCGACGATGGGACCATCCCTGCACCATGAACCCAAGTGTTTGAATTGGACGCCTAGCCCAGTCGCGAAGCCCAAGCTCAAATATCATAAAATCATTGTCTAGTAGGAGAATTCCCTCCCCTTTTATTTCAATGTCGAGTCCAACTCTTGTCTTAGGATTTTCCTTAAAGCATTGTCTTGCTTTCTTTTGATTGAATAAAATAAGCCTGCATTTCTTTCTTCATTCATGGAATCTCCTAATTGCAAACCCAACGATGAATCTGAGTTGCCAAACTAGATCAATGCATAGACCTTAACTATTGAGAAGACGACAAAAAAAATTACAAAAAAGATTACAAAAAAAAGAAAAAAGAATACAAAGCAAATTAAAGGGACACACATTCTATAAGTCATACCGAGGATATGAGGCATTCATCTGGCACCCTTCATTATTATCCTTTCACCTACAATGCAAATTACCACTTGGAACCCATTTGAGCCATCAAACACAAGCCAAATTCTTTCTTGAACCACATTATCCTAACCTGGGGCATGAAACGTGTGCAATAATTTCTAAGTGTCACCAAAATCTCAAGAGAGGCGAGACAAACTCCAAAAAGAGTTCAAAAAAAAAAAAGAAAAGAAAAAAAAGAATGAGAAGCAAAGAATGAAAATTCAAAACAAAAAAGGAAGTTCCAAATGCATAAAGAGAGCACCAAATATCAAGAGAGTTTCCTCACCTTGAAACATCAAGTGACACCCAGCACACTAGGGGCTTTTATGGGTTTTCGAGCCTTATTATTCATTCTTTGACAACCCGCACCTTGGCCTAACATTACAACCCAAAAGACCTCTTAGAGGTATGAATCTTAAAAAGATGTGTGTGCACCTGCAAAAAAATTAAAAAAAGAGTCCGCTAGGTTGAAAACCCGAAAGGGCGGCATAGGCAAAAGTTAGGGAATAATCATCTAAAAGCCCGCTAAGTTTATTCATTCCATGGCTTACGCAAAATTGGCAAGCCCGCTGGGTCGATCATCCAAGACAATGATCCAGGCAAAAATTAGGGCACTAAAAAGCAAGGGTCCTGAAACTACGTTTTGGCCTGATTCCTCCGTGGATACGTAGCTAACCTCTTTGCATTGAGGCCCGGCCGTACTCTAATCTTTCTTAATTACAAGACCCATTTGCATTTACACATGGGATTCATTAAAGGTCCTAACTTAATAATATCACTTCATTAATGGCAACTCAAAATTCTAAGGGTTTCAAATTTCCGTGATTGTACCCTTTTAGAGCCTAAGATTTGGATTCGAATTTTCTCCGCTGCATCGTTCCCTATCTCACGCAATTTCCCCATTTTATACTTTTTTTGCATCAAGCCCAATTTCTTTCATAATCCAACATCTCCACCCTGGGATTCTCCACTTTACATCGATTCTCTACTCATGGTTTGTGGCTTCCGTAGCCATCTTCTCTTGGTTCAACAACTTCAACTAAGCATCCATCACTCATGGAATCTTCATGGATCTCATGTGATCACTTTATGCATACTGGGGGCTTCGATTCCTCCTATTGTTAGCGAAAGAAGTTTGAATACTCAAAATCTCACCCGCATGAGCTTGTTGTTCTACGGTTCAACCAGTAAACTGAGGGCTTTGCCCTTGCCTCAGAGGAACCAATCATGCATAGATTTCATAGCTTAAGAGGGACACTTTTGAATCCGTCCCATCGCATTTAGCAGGTCCGTCCTTTTGGGTCTGTCCCGTTGCATTGAGTAAGGTCTGTCCTTTGGGGTCCGTCCCGTTGCATTTAGCAAGGTCCGTCCTTTTGGGTCCGTCCCGTTGCATTGAGTAAGGTCCGTCCTTTTGGGTCTGTCCCGTCACATTAAGCAAGGTCCGTCTCGTAGCATCCCCATACTCTTTATGTCTTCCTATTTGAGTGTACTAACATGCAGGTTAGCAAAGCAAAACAAGGCACGAGAGCGGCGCAAAGCTCTCCGACGATGGGCTATTACAATTAGCACCACGTTAGCAAAGAAAAACAAGGCACGAGAGCGATGCAAAGCTCTCCGACGATGAGCTATTACAATTAGCGCCACGTCTGCAAAGCAAGGCACAGGAGTGAAGCAAAGCTCTTTGATGTCTGGACTATCGCAAATAGCATAGCGTCTGCATTCGCAAAGCAGGTAACCCTGACCACACGCGGTCAGGATTTACTTTTATCGCATCTTTTTCTAACATAAATGTTTTCAAAGCATTGCAAGAATTTTTGGAACCAATCATGTCCTTTGAGTTTGCCTTTCGTTAGTAACCAGGCATTTTTCTAACATAAATGTTACTGTAAGAACCCTCGCCATTCGGCGCCTAATTGAAATAATAAAATAATATGTGTTAGGTTCTTAAATAAAAGACATTGATTGATTAAGGGATTATTGAACAAATGAAGTCGCCACCAATTTTTAAGGAAACAATTGGAAACCATCGAAGTGCACCCAATTCCTATTGGGAATTATGACTCATATAACCCAAAGGCCAAAGATTGAGTTCGGGGGTGTGGGTACGAAAAAGACAAAACGAATCTCATCTAAATCGCCCGTAATAACGGCCTCTACTAATCCTATCCATGTTGATTCTTAATACACATAACAAGGTTCCAAACAATCCGGTCGTCCAAGATCCTACATTAACTAGGTGGGTTGAACAAACCAAATTATTAAAGTTATCGCTTTGCACATGATTACCCAATTGCATGATTTGATTTATAGAACACAACCAAAATAATAGAAATATGTTTCCCAACCTTACCGTGCTAGCTTAACACGCCGATTGTTAATTTGCATGAACAAACATGTTAGTAACTTCAATGGAAGTAAAATAAAAGATATGAACTTTAACTTACATGTTAGTATGATAATTGAATTGGCTAATCATGGAAAACATGCTAAGATATGATTTTTACAATGAACATGATAAAAGTATAAGAAAACTAGAAATTAAACTAAAAAGTATGATAATCATGAAAACAATAATTAAAATTGATCTACATAGGATGAACTAAATAAAACAGTTCAAACATGCAAAGAATATTAACCATGATCATAATCTGAATAAAACATGATTTGAAAATAGATTTAGGAGTTGAAATGATGAGCCCTCAGGTTGAACCTTGATTGTACTAGAATTGAATGTCAATTGCTCTTGATATTGGACTTGATCTTGAGATGAGACTTGTTCTTGATTAGGGTTTGATTGATGTGAGAAGGGTTGAATGGAAGAGAGGAGAGAGAGAGAGATTAGGGTTTTCTTGAGTTGAATCCCGCAATAATGAGTTGTGCCCCGAAAAACGGAGTTTAGAGGGGTATTTATAGGGAATGGGCCGAAAAGGAGGTCAAATAAGGATTCCCGGGCCAAAAACGGTGCCCAGCGGCCCCACGGAAAGCCGCTCGGGGCTCGGCGGCCTCGATAATGCAACATAGGCTCAGCGGCTGGCCGCTGGGGCCGGCTGCCCGCTTCACGGCCTCCGCTCCCACCTGGATCTTGGTTCATTGGATTCCTTGTTCGAAGGGATTTCTTTTGACATATTGTGGGCTCATATAGGTCAAGTATCCTATGAGTTATGGCCCAAACACTAGAGAGGTGTCTGTTTTAGCGCATTAATCAATCATCGGATCATATATCTCCTTCGTTTCTAATTGGATTTTGGCCCAGAATATATCATTGGAAACCTAATTCAAAGGGGAATACAAGTCTAGTGTGATAATACTCCCTTGAATGGCTAAAAATTAGTCTTGAACCGTGATATGGGGGTATGAGAACATTGTTTTAAGCCCATAACTTCATTAAATCATAACTTTTCACTCCGGTGTCCGTTTGGGACAAATGAGATGGCGTTGGAAAGCCTATTGAAAGGGCTATTTGATGGTATGGAAATGTGAAGGGTCCGGAATAAATATGTATAATGGAACCCAAATAAGCACAACTATTTCGAGTATTGACATTCAATTCATTGTGTTCATTATTGGTTATCATCATTGGGCATTTGAAAAGGGGGAACCGATTTTGGTGTTTAAAGAAGCCCCCACTTTGGCCGAGCATAAGTAGAGTGAAGGGCAAAGTATGCACATTTTGAAAACATGCAATGCAAGCACATATTGGAACCGTCGGTGAAGACGTCGATATTGGTGTCGATAGCTGTCGGGATTGCCAAGTTGACTTGAATTGAAGACGACGGTCAGGGTCAACGGATTGACTTGAAATTGAATATGGCAGTCAGGATCGCCAGATTGACTTGAAATTGATGTTGGCTATCAGATTTGCCAAATTGACTTGAAATGAATGGCTACGGCTGTCAGGATCGCCAATTTGACTTGATCGAATTGAACACGACTGTCAGAAACGCCAGATTGACATTGAAATTGAATGCGACAGTCAGGATCGCCATATTGACTTGAATGATTTGAATATTGAGTTGAATATTAAAGATGGCTGTCGGGGTCGGCAAATTGACTTGAGGGGTTGACTTGAGTTAAGTATTCCTGTAAATAAAAATGCAATGACACACACATACATGGCAATGCAAACACATATTCGACCAACAGACACATATAGGAGATTGACTTGAACTTGAAGTGGAACTCAAAGGCTCCCAACATAGAAAGCAGATTGAGAAACTGAAAAGATTTTGAAAATCGATTTTAGAAAAGACTTAGGGGTCCAAGGTAAAAACAATTTCCTTGATTGAATTAAATAGGATGGTCTCGCTGGAGCCTTCACCTTGGATGGGTGACTCTTCTTGAATGATCTACCATATCAGGATTTGGAGGAACACTTGCTGGATTGATGTCAAGCCTTGAGCGCGGAGTTTGATTATTCGAGTATTGAAACACTTTGCACGAGCCAGCGAGTATAGACGTGATGGATGATTGAAGGAAAGGTATGGATCGAAAAAGATAAAACAATTTGAATTATGGATTAGAATTGGAAGGGTTGATAAAGGAAGCACATTGATCGTGGAGGTCATGGATAGAAAGACATGGGTTCAATAAACGAGTCCAAGTTCTAGGCTCTAATGAATGATCCACGGAACACTTGAGGTGATTCTTAGAAAACCAAGTTGATTAGAGATTGTATAAATGGGATTTTTTGATGATTGAATTTAGAATATAGCCGAGCCTCGAGAGAAGCTGCCTACGTATCCTTGCGGAATCCGGCCTGACGTAGCTCATGGATTTTTATTTTTTATTATGCCCTTAGTTTTTGCCTGAATCATTGTCTTGGATGATCGATCCAGTGGGCTTGCCCTAAATTTTGCCAAGGCCATTGAATGAATGGGCCCAGCGGGCTATTTATTTGACTTTAATTCCCTAACTTTTGCCTAGACCGCCCTTTCGGGTTTTCAACCTAGCGGGCTGCACATGTCTCGAGTGTCAAATCTCTAAGAGGACTTTTGGGTTGTAATACAAGGTTGGGTTTGGGTTACCAAAGAAAGGGTTATTAAGGCTCAAAGTCCCATCAAACCCCCCAGTGTGCATATTGGTCCCCTTACGTTTCGAGAAGTAGATTGAACTTGAATTTTATTTCTTTTTTTTTTTACTTTGATTTTGATTTTTTTTTTTGCTTTTGCACTTTGAACACTTTTCTATTTTTTTTTTTATTTCTCTATATTCTTTTTTCAAATCTTCTGACTCTTGGAATTCCACATCTCTCATGGATGGTGGCAAAAAGGATTGCCCACTATCAAACCCTCCAGGTTATGGATTATGTGGGTATAAATGAATGCCTATGTGTTTGAGACCCAACTTGGTTGCAAGTGGATTTTAAATGTGGCTTGAAAAGGATTGATAAATGGTGACAAATGAATGCCTCTTGTCCTCGACTTGACTTCTAGAGACATGCTTTTATTCTTTTTTTTTTGTCCTTTGATTTGAATTGGTCATATTTTCTCTTAGCATTAATGAATTATTTCAACTTGGATTCATCATTGAATTTGAGTGTTCCATGGATAGAAGATATAACACAATAGAGAAAAGTAATTGACTTTATTGAATCGAAAGGAAGAAACACAAGGCTAAGACTTGATAACTCCTAAAGTAGACTTGAACTCGAATTGGAAAGAAAGAACTGGGAGGGACTCTTCGACTCATGCTAATCTTATTGAACTCGAAAACAAAACAAAATCCTTAGAGAAGACTAGTCTTGAAGGCGCTTGACATCTTGATGCTTCTCTTGACGCTCTTGGCTTGAACTTAAAAAATGGGCATGTAGAGTGGAGACCTCTAGGCTTAGTGGTTATGGCCTAATGGATTACTGTTGTTATTGGGTTTCTTCATATCAGGGGCTGGGATGGTCCCATTATCTATGAGATCTTGGATCTTATGCTTTAGAAACCAACAGTCATCAGTGTTATGACCTCGACCTTGATGGAATTTGCAAAAGCTTCGGAATCCCACGATTTGCTTCGATTCTGTGGACATGGGTCTGGAGTTGGACCTGTAGGGTAAAGATGCCCAATTTGTTGGAGTTTCTCGAATGCTTTGCATAATCTCATGCCCAATGGGGTGAAGATCCTTCGTGGTTTGTTGACATTGTCTTCATTTGAAGAGTTAACCTTTGAAACCATTACCCTTTTGTCTTTGGAGTAGTTGGAGTAGTTGCTCTTACTCTTTGTGGATTGAAGATGTTCCTCAATTTGGATCCCAAGCTTGTAGAGTCTATCAAAGATCTTAATGGGTTGGAACATTAGAAGTTCTTGGTATTTGAGTTGAAGGTTGCGGACCACAATCCTTACTTGGTCCTCTTCGGAGGGGCGATTGATGAGTTGGGCCACCTTCTCCCTCCATCGAGTCAAGAAAGGAATAAAGTCTTCCTTTTCACTTTGCTTGGTCACTTCCTACTCCCTTAGAGTCATGGGGAGTATATTATTGTAGGAGTATTGCATCACAAATTCTTCTTTAATAGAAGTCCAAGATTTGTCCTTGAGTGGGCCTAAGGTTTTGAACCAAGAAATAATAATTAACAATCAACATGGACAAGCTTTTGAATTACACCCTCTTATTATATCCCCAGTGAAGTCGCAACTGCAAGAACCCTCGCCTTTCGGTGCCTAATTGAAATAACAAAATAATATGTGTTAGGTTCTTAAATAAAAGAGATTGATTGATTAAGGGATTATTGAACAAATGAAGTCGCCACCAATTTTTAAGGAAACAATTGGAAACCATCGAAGTGCAGCCAATTCTTATTGGGAATTATGACTCATATAACCCAAAGGCCAAAGATTGAGTTCGGGGGTGTGGGTACGAAAAAGACAAAACGAATCTCATCTAAATCGCCCGTGATAACGGCCTCTACTAATCCTATCCATGTTGATTCTTAATTCACATAACAAGGTTCCAAAAAATCCAGTCGTCCAAGATCCTAAATTAACTAGGTAGGTTGAAAAAACCAAATTATAAAAGTTATCGCTTTGCACATGATTACCCAATTACATGATTTGATTTATAGAACGCAACCAAAATAATCAAAATATGTTCCCCAACTTTACCGTGCTAGCTTAACACGCCAATTTCCAATTTGCATGAACAAACTTGTTAGTAACTTCAATGGAAGTAAAATAAAAGATATAAACTTTACCTTACATGTTAGTATGATAATTGAATTGACTAATCATGGAAAACATGCAAAGATATGATTTTTACAATGAACATGATAAAAGTATAAGAAAACTAGAAATTAAACTAAAAAGTATCAAAATCATGTAAGGATAATAATTAAACTAACCTATGCATGATAATCATAAAAACAATAATTAAAATTGATAAACATAGGATGAACTAAATAAAACTGTTAAAACATGCAAAGAATATTAACCATGATCATAATCTAAATAAAACATGATTTGAAAATAGATTTAAGAGTTGAAATGATGAGCCCTCAGGTTGAACCTTGATTGTACTAGAATTGAATGTCAATTGCTCTTGATATTAGACTTTATCATGGGATGAGACTTGTTCTTGATTAGGGTTTTATTGATGTCACAAGGGTTGAATGGATGAGAGGAGAGAGAGAGAGAGAGATTAGGGTTTTCTTGAGTTGAATCCCGTAATAATGAGTTGTGCCCCGAAAAACGGAGTTTAGAGGGGTATATATAGGGAATGGGCCGAAAAGGAGGTCAAATTAGGGTTCCCGGGCCACAAACGGTGCCCAAAGGCCCCTCGGAGAGCCGCTCGGGGCTCGGCGGCCTCGAGAGTGCAGCTTAGGCTCAGCGGCTGGCCGCTAGGACCGGCGGCCCGCTTCACGGCCTCTGCTCCCACGAAAAAGCCGCTGGAGCGCTCGTTTGACCTCTAATTGGCATAATTATTAGTTAGATGGATTCCTTGTTCCAAGGGCTTTCTTTTGACATATTGTGGGCTCATATTGGTCGAGTATCCTATGAGTTATGGCCCAAACACTGGAGAGGTGTCTGTTTTAGCGCATTTATCAATCATCGGATCATTTCTCCTTCGTTTCTAATTGGATTTTGGCCCATAATATATCATTGGAAAGCTAATTCAAAGGGTAATACAAGCCTAGCGGGCTAATACTCCCTTGAATGGCTAAAAATCAGTCTTGAACCGTGATATGCGGGTATGAGAACATCGTTTTTAGCCCATTACTTCATTAAATCATAACTTTTTACTCCGGTGTCCGTTTGGGACAAATGAGATGGCGTTGGAAATCTTATTGAAAGGACAATTTGATGGTATGGAAATGTGAAGGGTCCAAAATAAATATAGATAATGAGACACAAATAACCACAATTATTTCGAGTATTGACATTCAATTCAATGCAATGCAAGCACATATTGGAACCGTCGATGAAGACGTCGATGTTGGTGTCAAAAGCTGTCAAGATTGCCAAGTTGACTTGAATTGAAGACGACGATCAGGGTCACCGGATTGACTTGAAATTGAATATGGTAGTCTGGATCGCCAGATTGACTTGAAATTGATGTTGGCTATCAGATTTTCCAGATTGACTTGAAATTGAATGTTGGCTGTCAGATTTGCCAAATTTACTTGAAATCGATGGATACGGCTATCAGGATCGCCAAATGGACTCGAAATTGATGTTTGCTATCGGAATCACCAAATAGATTTGAATAATTGACTTGAATATTGAAAATGGCTGTCGGGGTCGCCAAATTGACTAGAGGGGTTGACTTGAGTCCAGTATTCCTGGAAATGCAAATGCAAAGACACACACAAACATAGCAATGCAAACACATATTCATTGCAATGCAAACACATATCCAACCATTAGACACACATAGGAGATTGACTTGAACTTGAAATCGGAACTATAAGCTCCAACCTAGAAAGCAGATTGAAAAATAGAAAATATTTTGAAAATCGATTTTAGAAAAGACTTAGGGGTCCAAAGTAAAAACAATTTCCTTGATCGAAAATAATAGGAAAGTCTCCATGGAGCCTTCACCTTGAATGGGTGGTACTTCTTGAATGATCTACCATATCAGGATTTGGAGGAACACTTGTTGGATTGATGTCGAGCCTTGAGCGTAGAGTTTGATTATTCGAGTATTGAAAGAACTTTGCACGAGCCAGAGAGTATAGACATGATGGGTAATTGAAGAAAATGTATGGATCGAAAAAGATAAAACCAATTTGAATTGTGGACTAGAATTGGAAGGGTTGATAAGGGAAGCACATTGATCGTGGAGGTGATGGATAGAAAGAAATGGGTTCAAATCGAGTCCAAGTTCTAGGCTCTAACTAATGATCCACAAAACCTTGACGTGATTCTTAGAAAACCAAGTTGATTTTACAGAATGTATAAAGGGAATTTTTGATGATTTTGAATTTAGAATATGACCGAGCCTCGAGAGAAGCTGCCTACGTATCCTTGCGGAATCAGGCCAGACGTAGTTCGTGGATTTTTATTTTTTATTATGCCCTTAGTTTTTGCCTGAATCATTATCTTGGATGATCGATCCAGCGGGCTTGCCCTAAATTTTGCCTAGGCCATTGAATGAATGGGCCCAGCGGGCTTTTATTTGACTTTAATGCCCTAACTTTTGCCTAGGCCGCCCTTACGGGTTCTCAACCTAGCGGGCTGCACATGTTTTGAGTGTCAAATCTCTAAGAGGACTTTCGGGTTGTAATGCAAGGCTTGGGTTTGGGTTACCAAAGAAAGGGTTATTAAGGTTCGTAGTCCTATCAAAACCCCCCAGTGTGCATATTATCACCTTATGTTTCAAGAAGTGGATTGAACTTGAACATCATATCTTTTCTTTTTGACTTTGATTTTCTCTTTTGCTTTTGCACTTGGAACATTTTTCTTTTTTTTATTTCTCTCTATTTTTTTTCAAATCTTCTGAACTCTTGGAATTTCACATCTCTCATGGATGGTGACCTTGTTTCTTGCACACTATCAAACCCCCTAGGTTATGGATTATGTGGGTATGAAATGAATGGCTATGTGTTTGATGCCCAACTTGGTTGCAAGTGGATTTTGAATGTGGATTGAAAAGGATTGATAAAGGGTGAAAAATGAATGCCTGTTGTCCTCGACTTGACTTATGGACACATGCTCTTATTCTTATTCTTGTCCTTTGACTTGAATTGATCATCTTTCCCTTAGCATTAATGAATTATTGCAACTTGGATTCATCATTGAATTTGAGTGTTCCATGGATAGAAGATATAACACAATAGAGAAAAGTAATTGACTTTATTGAATCGAAAGGAAGAAACACAAGGCTAAGACTTGATAACTCCTAAAGTAGACTTGAACTCGAATTGGGAAAGAAAGAATTGGGAGGGACTCTCCAACTAATGCTAATCTTATTGAACTCGAAAACAAAACGAAATCCTAAGAGAATACTAGTCTTGAAGGCGCTTGACATCTTGAATCTTCTCTTGACGCTCTTGGCTTGAACTTCAAAAATGGGCCTGTAGAGTGGAGACCTCTAGGCTTAGTGGCTATGGCCTAATGGATTACTATTGTTATTGGGTTTCTTCATATCAGGGGCTGGAAGGGTCTCATTATCTATGAGATCTTGGATCTTATGCTTTAGAAACCAACAGTCATCAGTGTTATGACCTCGACCTCGATGGAATTTGCAAAAAGCTTCGGAATCCCACGATTTTCTTTGATTCTGTGGAGATGGGTCTGGAGTTGGACCTGTAGGGTGAAGATGCTCAATTTGTTGGAGTTTCTCGAATGCTTTGCTTAACCTCATGCCCAATGGGGTGAAGATCCTTCGTGGTTTGTTGGCATTGTCTTCATTTAAAGAGTTAACCTGGGGGCCTTTGAAACCATTACCCCTTTTTTCTTTGGAATAGTTGGCGTAGTTGCTCTTACTCTTTGTGGATTGAAGATGTTCCTCAATTTGGATCCCAACCTTGTAGAGTCTATCAAAGGTCTCAATGGGTTGGAACATTAGAAGTTCCTGGTATTTGAATTGAAGGTTGCGGACCACAATCCTTACTTGGTCCTCTTCGGAGGGGCGATTGATGAGTTGGGCCGCCTTCTCCCTCCATCGAGTCAAGAAAGGAATAAAGTCTTCCTTTTCACTTTGCTTGGTCACTTCCAACTCCCTTAGAGTCATGGGGAGTTCATTATTGTAGCAGTATTGCATCACAAATTCTTCTGTGACAGAAGTCCAAGATTTGGCCTTGAGTGGGCCTAAGGTTTTGAACCATTTAGAAGTTGGGCCTTTGAGTGTCATTGGGAAGATCTTTGGATAAAGAGTTGAATCAATCCTTTTGATCGCCATACATGTGGTAAAACTCCTTAAGTGACCATGTGGGTCTTCCACTCCCTTGAATTTGGGGATATCAAGTAATGTGACCTGTTTGGGCAGTTTGGAGTGGAGGTCGGCCTCGTGCTCATCTTCTTCGTCCATATAGTAGGTGCTATATGTAGAATTCTTGCGCATGAGTTGCTTGAGCTTTTCAAGCCTTTTATCGAGCTCAGAGGGAAGAGGGGTGTCATCCTTTTCTTCGTCATCAGTGTGAGGTTTAGACTTAACCTCATCCCTAAGTTTCTTGATTTCGATATCTTGGTCTTGGAGACGAGTATCCATCTATTTCAATTGTTCGAGAATGGCTTTGAGATCATCATCTCCTGACATGGTAGATATTGGGCTTGAACTTGAAGTATAATCTTCAGGTGGACTTTGAGGTGGTGATGAAAACAGTTTCCTAACGAGCCTACCGTTGGTACTCGAACTCTCCCACTTTGGGCTTGACTTTCCTATCCTGGATCAAGGGATGAATCAGAAAAGAGAAACGGAAAAAGAAATTGAAAAGAAAAAGAAAAATATTTATTGACAATTCTAGTCCCTTAATTTTTATTATTTTTATTTTTATTTTTTGTTCATTATTTTCGAATTTCCCTTCTTTTTTTGTTTTACGGGACATGGAAAATTGGACGAGAAGAAATAAAGATGGAGATTTTTGGAAAAAACAAGAAAAGGTGAAATTTTTGAAAACGGGGAAGAGATTTCGAAAATGGAAAGAAAAGAATTTGATAAAGAGGTTTCAGAAATAAACAAGATCTCCTTCCTAAATGAGGACCCCTAGGATATGAGAGTTTTGAAATAAGGGGAAGAACACGATATGAAAAGTTCCAACTAGCATATAGCACATACATCACGTCCAACCAAGCAAGAAAGGTGGGAAATTGACTCTAGAATAATCACTCAACATAGTAACTTCTCTAGGAGAATTAACTCGAACATCGTCTATGGCAAGTAATGTGCTTTAATTATTGATCCTCTATTTTTGACTTGATTAAGAAAAGAAAGACTCTTCACTCAAAAAGGAAAATATATATATTATTGACTTGATTATGAAAATGAGACTCTTTTATGAATAAGAGTTGGGGAAGGGGAAAGACTCTTGACTTGTTATGGAAAAAAGAATATTACACTTTATTTTTTAGAAGGATCTTTAAACGAACCACGTTACTTACTAGGATTCTATTTTCTTGGAAAGCAAATTTCCCTAATATGTTAGTAGCATCATAGGAATCATATATGAATTCTATTTCATAAAAAGAAAATATTCTAGACTCGATCTTAGAAAGATATCTACAAAATAAGGTATACAAAATAACGTAAAAAGATTGCGCTCAAAAAAATTGGCAATCAATCATGCAAGAGTGTACATGTGAATGAATGCAATATTGGGTGAATCTATGGCTTTGGTAAGGGACTCCATGACCGGATGCGTTTCGTCATCTATGGGATGCATAGTAAAACTAGACGTACCGTTTGACATATCTCGAATAGAAACATGTAAATGTCATGGGGTGGAACACGACTATGTGCAAAGGCAATTCGGACCTAGTGGGTCACTGGCCTAAGTCATAGACAATGCACTAAAGGGTAATTCCTGTTTATGGTGTGATGATGTCTTTCGACATCTTGCGAAGATAACGCATGCAAATGGATGACATGAATACAAAGCAATAATAACCACATAATGATCTTGAACCAAGAAATAATAATTAACAATCAACATGGACAAGCTTTCGAATTACACCCTCTTATTAAACCCCCAGTGAAGTCGCCACTGTAAGAACCCTCGCCTTTCGGTGCTAATTGAAATATTTAGTTGGAATTAATGGAAAGTATAAAGACGCTACTCTTGACTTGCCATAAGAATCTTGACTTAGATACGGAAAATATATTCCGGACTCAAGAAAAAGGAAAATATACTATTAACTTGCTTAAGGAAAGAAATAAGACTTTTTTTTTTTTTTTTTTGCCAAAGATCATTGATCCAAAATATATTACCTGCACGAAATTGATTTTCGTGGAAAATAAGTCTCCCTAATATGGTTACTAGCATCATCGGGTATATTCATGGATCCTACTTCCTAAAAAGAAAATATTCTAGACTCGATCTTAAGTTAGTTTACAAAGTTAGTCACATACACAAATAGGAAACTTCCTATACTCTAGACCACTAAGATCCTAAGGGGATCTAATCTAGCAATCTATAGCAACAAATCACATAACAAGGAAACAATCAATCACAAAAAGGCAAGCAATCAATTAAGCACCTTGAATGGACCATGGGACTAAATGCAATGGTTGACACAATCTATGTTGGATATGGTAACCCACGACTGGATGCGTTTCGTCATCTATGGGATGCATAGTAAAACTAAACGTACCATTTTACATATCTCGAATGGAAACATGTAAATGCCATGGCGCGGAACACAACTATGTGCAAAGGTAATTCGGACCGAGTGGGTCACCGGCCTAAGTCATAGACAATGCTCCAAAGGTTAATTCTTATTTATGGTGTGGTGATGTCTTTCGACATCTCGCGAAGATAACGCATACAAATGGATGATATGAATGCAAAGCAATAATGAACACATAAAAGGCCATGAACCAAGAAATATGAATTAATAATCAACATGAATAAGCTTTCGAATTACACCCTCTTAATAAATCCCCAGTGAAGTCGCCACTGTAAGAACCCTCGCCTTTCGGTGCTAAGTGAAATATTTAGTTGGAATAATTGGTTCATAAATAATACGTCATATGCAACATGATTAATTGTGCTATGGAGAAATAATAAACAAATAGTGAAGTCGCCACCAATTTTTAAGGAAACAATTCGAAACCAACAAAAGTGCACCCAATTCCTATTGGGAATTGACTCATACCCAAAGGGGGCCAAAGATTGAGTTCGGGGTTGTGGGTACGAAAAAGATAAAACGAATCCTATCTAAACCGCTCGAATTAACGGCCTCTACTAATCTCATCCATGTTGATTCATAATTCAAATTGCAAGGTTCCAAACAAATCCGGTCGTCCAAGATCCTAAATTAACTAGGTGGATTGAACAAACCAAATTACCTAAAGTGCTCACTTTGCACATATTATCCAATCGCATGTATTAATTAACGCGCCAAATTGCATATGCACATCAATGAGATTGTTAGCAACTTCAATGGAAGTAAAATAATAGATATAAACGAAAATAATAAAAATATACTAATATGCAATCTAGGGCTAAGTATATGCAAAACCCCTAATTATATGCTAATATGCTAATTTATTATGCTAATCATGCAAAAATGCAATATTTATATTAACCATGCATTAAACTAATTAAAACATGCAAATTAATAATCTAGACATGAATATAATTAGTAACAAAACTAAAACAATCAAAATATGATATAAAAATCAACCATAATCATAATCAAAGTAAAACATGATTTTAAAAAGAGTTTTGGAAAGATTGAGAAAATTGCCCTCAGGTTACCCTTTTGTTGCACTAGAATTGAATGTCAATTGCTTTTGTATTTGCCTTGCTCTTGTGTATGAAGTTGCTCTTGAATGAGGCTTGATGAAGGATTGAATTGATGTGATTAGGGTTGTATGGAAGAGAGGAGAGAGAGAGAGATTGGGGTTCTCTTGGGAGAAATCCCGTAATAATGAGTGTTGGTCCCGAAAAACGGAGTTTAGAGGGGTATTTATAGGGATTGGGCCGAAAATGAGGTCCAATTAGGGTTCCCTGGCCAAGAACGGTGCCCAGCGGCTGCCGCTGGGGCTCAGCAGCTGGGCCGCAGAAGCTCAACTGAAGCTCAACGGCTGGCCGCTGGGCCCAGCGGCTGGCCAGAAGGCCCCCGCTCCCACGAAAAGGCCGCTGGAGCGCTCGTTTGAGCTCCGATTGGCTTGATTCTTGGTGCATTGGATTCCCTGTTCAAGGGGCTTTCTTTTGACATATAGTATCCTATGAGGTATGGCCCAAACACTACAAAAGTGTCCGTTTCAGCGCATTAAACAATTATCGGATCATATCTTTTTCATTTCTAATGGGATTTTGGCCCATAATACCTCACTGGAAAGCTAATTCAAAGGGGAATACAAGTCTAGTGGGATAATAATCCAATTATTCCGTGAATGGATAAAAATCAGTCTTGAATCGTGATATGCGGGTATGAAAACATCGTTTTTAGCCCATAACTTCATTAAATCATAACTTTTGACTCCGGTGTCCGATTGGGACAAATGAGATGGCGTTGAAAAGTTTATGGAAAGGGTCATTTGTGGATATGAAAATTAATGATATCCTGAGTGAGGATGGATAAAACGGTTTAAAGGAGCACAAATACTTCGAGGAATGACATTCGTTTCTTTAACATGGTTATAGGTTATCATCATTGGGCGCTACGCCAGGGGGGACACATTTGAGTGTCTACAGAAGCCCCCACTTTGGCTGAGCTTTGGAAAAGCAATGGTCAAAGTACTTGCCAAAAAAGCCTGCAATGCTTTGAAAACATTTATGTTAGAAAAAGATACGATAAAAGTAAATCCTGACCGCCTGTGGTCAGGTTACCTGCTTTGCGAATGTAGACGCTGTGCTATTTGCAATAGTCCATACGTCGAGGAGCTTTGCTTCACTCCCGTGCCTTTGCTTTGCTGACGTGGTGCTATTTGTGATAGCCCATTGTCGGAGAGCTTTACGTCGCTCCCGTGCCTTGTTTTGCTTTTCTGACGTGGTGCTAATTGTAATAGCCCATCGTTGAAGAGCTTTGCGTCACTCTCGTACCTTGTTTTGCTTTGCTGAAATAATGCTTGTGCTTTGCTTTCGAAGACATAGATAGTATAGGGATGCTATGGGACGGACCCTAAGGGCGTACCTTTCTCAATGCAATGGGACGGACCCAAAAGGACGGACCTTGCTCAATGCGACGGGACGGACCTGGCTCAATGCAACGAGCTGGACCTAAAAGGACGGACCTTGCTCAATGCAATGGGACGGACCCAAAACGACAGACCTTACTCAATGCGATGGGACGGACCCAAATGGAAGGACCTTCCTCAATGCGATGGAATGGACCTTGCTAAATGCAACGGGACGGACGCAAAAGGATGGACCTTGCTCAATGCAACGGGACGGACCCAAAAGGACGGACTTTGCTTAATACAACGGGACGGACCCAAAAGGACGGACCTTACTCAATGCGACGGGATGGACCCAAATGGAAGGACCTTGCTCAATGCAACGGGACGGGCCCAAAAGGACAGACCTTACTCAATGCGACGGGACAGACCCAAAAGGACAGACCTTACTCAATGCAACGGGACGGATCCAAAAGGAATGTTAGAGAACATACTCTAGATGAAGACACTCAGACTTACGCGCAATCAATGTTATGTGCGTGTGTGCTATGCATGTGCCTCGGAGGCAAAAATTGCTTAGTGTGTGCAACTGAGTGACATGCCACTCAAATTGTGCAAATGCAATGCTAACTAGGCCTATAGCTCCATGCAACCTAGTAATGAATAATGATGCATGCGACTCAATTGTTATGACATATATGCAATGCTTAGAAGACATGACTTCAAGGGTAAACGATAGATTTTCTTTTATTTGCAAAAGAATTTTTTTTTCAAAAGTGTCCCTCTTAAGCTATGAAATGTATGCGTGATTGGTTCCTCTGAGGCAAGGGCAAAGCACCCTCATGGACTGAAATAGCACCCTAATGATGACCAAGGACAAGATGAACGTCTAGAATCACTAGAGATCCTATGCCAATACTTTGGCAATGCAATTAAGCAACAAATGGAAGATAAGGAGAAAGAGAAAGCCAAGGCCGAAGCTGAGGCTAAAGACCCACAAGCTGTTATGTTTAAGAACTTAGTTGCCCATACACCACCTACTTTTGAGGGAGGATCTGACCCATTAGCTTTAGAAAACAGGATTAGGAATATGGAGAATCTATTTGAGGGTATAGGTTGTCCTGAAAGTCTGAAAGTAAAAAGTGGTCAGTATTATCTTAGAGGATAAGCAGATGATTATTGGTGGCAAGTATCTAAGGAAGGTTACTTGGAGGATAAAGAATTTAATTGGGAGAAATTTGTGATAAGGATTAGAGAGAGATTTTACCCTAGAGCTTTGAGAAGGAGGAAACAACAAAAATTTTGAGGATTTGACCCAAGGAAATATGAGTGTGACCGCATATGCTGCAAAATTTCATGAGTTGTCTCGATTTGCAGAGAATTTGGTTAAGGATGAAAAGGAAAGAGTTGAAAGATTTGAGGATGGACTTATTTGGCATATCCAAGAGTTAGTAGTAGGATCGTCTAGTACTTTTCAGGAGGCTTATGATAAGGCTATTAACATTGAGAGAATTCATGATAGGAGAGCTGCGATAATTGGGAAACGTCGTTACATAGAGGAAAAGAGTGAAGGATCTAATGGAAGTAATTGGAGAAAGAAATTTAGGAATAATTCATCAGCTAAGAGTAGTAGTTCTTCCCGCCCTAGTAGTCAAGGAGACAGTAGGAGAAATGGAGGATCACAGTTCTTTTCTAGAAATGGAAATGGGAATAGTGTTTGTCGTAGATGCGGAAGATTTCATTCTAGTCGTCCGTGCCCTGCTAATCAAGGAACTTGTTTTATATGTCGTCAGCCCGGGCATAGAGCGAACATGTGTCCTAATAGGAGGCGATTTTCCTCTGGGAATGATTTTACTCGTAGTGGCAATTTGTCAGCTAACCCCAACCGTGGCAACAATGATACCAAGACATGAGGAAACCTGAACCCAGCACCGCGTGTTACCTTTGCAGAACCTATCGTTAGTCAGGCAGTCAGTAACAACAAGGGAAGGATACATACTATGAGTCAGCGTGACGTAGACGCAAACCCGAATGTTGTGACTGGTACTTTTCTTCTTTCATCTTACCCTGTTTATGTGTTATTTGATACTGGTGCAACTCATTCATTCATAGCTACATCATTCATGACTAAACACGGGTTAACACCAAATTACTCATGTGAAATGGATATTACCACATCTAATGGTATTATTGTATCTTGTCGAAACATAATAAATGATTGCTATTATGATAGTAGAATCATCATTACCAGGGGATTTGATTCAGTTTGATTTGTCAGATTTTGATGCTATCTTAGGAATGGATTGGGAGAATTGAGTGTCATTCGCAGAAAGTTTCGCTTAGGATCCCTCGAGGAAATAGAGTTTCATATCAAGGAGTGATAACTGAACCTATTGTTAAGATTGTCTCTGCAATGAACATTAAGTCACAAATTAGGAAAGGTTAACCGGTTTATCTGTGTTATGTGAGTGATGAGAAACCGACTTCAAATGAATTAGGTAGAATTCCAGTTGTCTCTGAATTTCCAGATGTATTTCCTGATGAGATTCCCGGTATGCCGCCTAAGAGAACCATAGATTTCACTATCGATTATCTTATTCCTGGAACCGCACCTATATCTAAAGGACCTTATACGATGGCCCCAACAGAAATGAAGGAATTGAAGAAGCAGTTAGAGGAATTATTGGAGAAAGGGTATATTCAACCTAGTATTTCTCCTTGGGGAGCTCCAGTCTTATTTGTGAAGAAGAAAGATGGTAGTTTAAAGTTGTGTATTGATTATCGAGAGTTGAACAAAGTTACTATAATATTAAGAATAAATACCCGTTGCCTAGAATAGATGATTTGTTTGACCAGGTGAAAGGGGCAGGAGTATATTCTAAGATTGTTTTGAGATCAAGATATCACCAGTTAAGGATTAAGGAGGAAGATATACCCAAAATCGCGTTTAGGACTTGTTATTGGCATTATGAGTTTACTGTTATGCCTTTTGGGTTAACTAATGCTCCAGCCGCGTTTATGGATCTTATGCATCATGTTTTTCAGCCTTACCTTGATCAGTTTGTTGTAGTTTTCATAGATGATATTTTGGTGTATTCTCGGAACAAGGATGATCATGTTAAGCATTTGAGAGTTGTATTACAGACCCTTAGAGATCACCAGTTGTATGCTAACCTTTCTAAGTGTGAATTTTGGTTGGAAGAAGTAGCATTTTTGGGACATGTTATCACTAAGGATGGAATTTCTGTAGACCCTAGTAGGATTAAGGCCGTTAAGGAGTGGATTACACCTACTAAAGTGGGTGAAGTCCGCAGATTTTTGTGATTAACCGAGTATTATAGGAGATTTGTAGAGAGTTTTTCTATGTTAGCTCAACCTTTAACTAATTTGCTTAGGAAAAACTACGAAATTTTTTTGGAGTGAGAAGTGTGAACTAACTTTTCAGGAGTTAAAGAAGAGATTAACAACTGCACCTGTTTTAGCCTTACCAACGGAAGGAGAGGAATATGAAGTTTATAGTGATGCGTCTAAGAATGTATTAGGTTGTGTGTTGATGCAGAATGGGAGAGTGATTGCTTATGCTTGACGGCAGTTGAAACCATATGAAGTTAATTATCCTACCCATGATTTAGAGTTAGCCGCAGTTGTGTTTGCCCTTAATATTTGGAAACATTATCTGTATGGAGTTAAGTGTAGAGTTTTCACCGATCATAAGAGTCTTAAGTACATTTTTACCCAAAGGGAGTTGAATTTGAGGCAGAGAAGATGGTTAGAATTGATTAAGGATTATGATTTGGAGATTAAGTATCACAAAGGGAAAGCAAATGTAGTAGGAGATGCGCTTAGTAGGATGACTAAACATTCCGTAGGAGTACCTGAGAAATTAAGAGAGGAAATGGAGAAATTGAATTTGGAGATTGTAAAATCAGGTGTACCAACTGGAGTTATTAGTAGTCTTACTGTTCCACCCACTTTATTTGATGAGATTCGTGAATTACAAGTTAATGATCGGCCAATTCAGAAGATTAGAGAAGCTTTGAGGTTAGGAAAAACCGAAGGATTTGAGGAACATGAGGATGGAAGTTTAAGATTTAAAGGACGTTGGTGTGTGCCTAATAATGATGAGTTAAGAAGGAGAATTTTGGAGGAAGCCCATAATACACCTTATTCAGTTGACCCTGGATGAAATAAGTTGTATAAGGATTTGAAGAAGTATTTCTGGTGGAAAGGAATGAAATCTAAAGTAGCTCAATTTGTAGCCAGATATCTTACTTGTCAGAAAGTTAAAAGTGATTTTCAGAGACCTGGAGGATCATTACAGCCTTTAGAGATTTCAATTTGGAAATGGGAGTCAATTTCTATGGATTTTGTTACTGGATTACCAACTACTGCTAAAGGAATGAATGCTATTTAGTAATAATAGATAGGTTATCCAAGGTAGCGAGATTTATAGCCATTAAGGATACTTGGAGTATGAATCAGTTGGCAGAAGCTTATGTTAAGGATATTGTGAGATTGCATGGAGTACCACAGGACATTATTTCTGATAGAGATTCGAGGTCTTTATCACATTTTTGGAGAAATTGCAAGATGCATTTGTGACTAAGTTGAAGTTTAGTACTGCATTTCACCTAGCTACAGATGGTCAGACTGAGAGAACCATTCGTACTCTTGAGGATATGTTAAGGTCTTGTACTTTAGAGTTTAAAGGAACTTGGGAGAAACAATTACCGTTAATTGAGTTTTCTTATAACAACAGTTATCATGCTAGTATTGACCAAGCACCTTATGAGGCATTGTATGGAAAGAAATGTAGGAGTCCATTGTGCTGGAATGATATTAGTGAGACTTTGATATTAGGACCAGAGATGATTCAGAAGACTACGGATCATATTTGGTTGATTAGAGATAAGTTGAAAGCCGCTCAAGACCGGCAGAAGAGTTATAGTGACAAGAGAAGGAGACCGCTTGAATTTCGGATTGGAGATAAGGTTATGTTAAAGATTTCACCGATGAAAGGGATTAAGAGATTTGGAAGGAAAGGAAAACTAAGTCCTAAGTATATTGGACCTTATGAGATTTTTGATCGAGTAGGAGAAGTTGCTTATCGATTAGCTTTACCGCCTGAACTTTCTAAGATTCACGACGTATTTCATGTATCCCAACTTCGAAAGTATCTTCCAGATAAAACTCACGTGATCAGACCCGAACCAATCAGTTTAGATGAGGATCTAACTTTTGAAGAGAAGCCAGTAGCTATTCTAGACCGTAAGGATAGGGTACTTCGGAATAAAGTTACACCGTTAGTGGAAAGTACTTTGGCGTAGTCAGACCGTAGAAGAAGCTACATGGGAATCTGAAGCTGATATGCAGACCCAATACCCCTACCTTTTCGAACATGGTTAGTCGTTGTTATAAATTTCGGGACGAAAATTTCTTTAAGTTGGGTAGATTGTAGTATCCCGAAAATCTAAACTCAATTATTCAACTAAAATAGTAATTAATTAGCATAAACTTTTTTGCTTAGTTTATTAAGTATGATTAACGTGTCTAATACATGCACTTACGTAAATATTTTATAAACTAAATATTAATCTTGTTTAAAACTAAAACCTATTTGATTAATTAACTAAACTATTTGATTTACTTGTTTAATTTGTGTTTACGGTTTGATTAGGCATGATTAGGGTTTTGTTTGTATTGATGACCGAATTAGAAAATGTTAAGCTAGGATTAGCAAATTTTCATTTTTCCTAATCGAATTACTATTCACCTATGACACCTAAGCTACTTACTTGTCAACATTTCATGTTCTTACTTTCCACTTGTCATCTTTCCAATTTGACACCATGTTTTGTATGCTTAGTAAGCACTAACTTAGAAACAAGCCATGTTACTATGTTTCCTAAGGTAACTAGGCTAAGAAACTAACTAAGTAAATTATATAAGGGGAAGGGGGAAGTTACGGTTAAGGGGAGAAAGAAGAGAAAGAAGAGAAAAGCAAGAGAAAGGCATTAGCCTTTGTAAAACCAAAACAAAAAGAAGAAGAAGAAGAAACCAATAAAATGAAAAGCAAGATTACACTTTATTCTTTCCAATATTAGTACAACAAACACAAGCAATCCAAAAGCCTTCCAAACGCTTACAAAGAGCACCTTTGCTCATATTTTTCTCTTCCCAAAACCGAACACAATCACCAACAAATACTCTCTAAATATTCTCATATTTTCTCTTATCATCTTTTCAATCCAATTTCACTTTAACTCTTCTAGGTAAACAAAGAGAAAAATGAAGTAAAGAGAAGAAGGGGAAAACCGTAAGAAAGAGAAGGGAAATAGAAGAAGATTTGGTAAGAACACCTAAACTAATTCATGCATTAAATCATTCATATTATTTCCTTTTGTTTCTAATAATCAAATTCCTTCTTATTCTAAACTCTAACTATTCCATTATTTATTTTGTTCACCATTGTTATCATCACCTAAGCTCCACCATCACCCGAACGTGAAGCTCCCGGACCTTCAAGAACCTCCAAGAGATATCATCAAGGTTTAATTCTTTGTACCATTATTAATTATCTAAAAGCTTAAGTCATTATTATCATCTAAAGATCAAAACTAAATAATAAAACCCTGGCAAGTATAACTATGACTATAATCAACAATATGAAGAAAAAGGTTTAAGAATCTAAGATCTAGTTAATCTTGACTCAAAAACTCGAAAACTATTGTTGCATGTCCATATATCACCTTACGTAAACTTCATCTTGAATCATTATAGCCAAAACCATTTATTCATTATTTTTCTCTAATTTCCTTAATTTCGAGCCTAGCCTTTTCGAAAGTTAAAATGGTAAAATGAAAGAGGAATTAACAACCAAAATGATATTCAAGATTTAGGAACTAAAAGAATAATATTTGGTAATAAAAAGTCCCAAGGTCGAAAAGAAATAAAAGGAGAAGAAATAAAAGCGTGATTATTAATCTTTGAAATTGTTTGTTTAATTAAATTAGGGGACTTGTGCTAGTAGTGTGTGATCAAGGAAGCTAGGAGAGAAAGTGTGTATTTTTGAAGCTTGTGAAAGGTATAGTCGTGTCCATTAAAACCCCCTTATTTCGATTTAAACGAACTAAAGAAGATAATCATGGATTTCTTATAATTATATGCTACATGTACTTATATATATACATATGATTATGATTATGATTGAGAAGTTGTGAAGAGAAGTTGCATGTGACTATTTTGTGATATGGTCGAATGGTTATTGAGTTACATGTTAATAGTGGTTGATTATTATATAAAGATTAAAAGCCTACTACTTAAGTTTGATAATTACAAGTATATATATATATATTTAGATTTACTGTGCTCCCAAACTTGGTACCCTTGGGAAATTGAAGAGCATGCCAGTGTGCACACTTTAATAAAATATTGTAGGATTAAACCCATTATTGATTAAGCTGTAGGGATTAATTAATTCTGAGTTTCTTGCTTATCATGGTTTACTCTAAGTTTGTAGGGTATAACCCCGAGTTGATATGATTATTGCCAAAAAGGCCAAATGAATAAATATGATTTGTAGGGTCATCATTGAACCCGAGTGTAGGACTCCTAGAGTGTGAGTTGTCCTATGCTCTTCCTCAATACCTAACATAGGAGTCTAAATTTTCATGTTAATAATTTGAGTTACTTTATAATTTAATAGACCTCAAAGGACATTTTCTGAGTGATTATGAGTTTGTGTATGATTTTGGGTTGCGTAATGCTCTTTGCATGTGAAAATTGTACGTATGCATGGCTTTGTACGTAAAGGAAGATATTAACTATGATATTAAGAACAAACAATCTCTTTAAAATACTATTATGAGTATTATTATTATTATCTTGATTGATGGTTGTTATTGCTAAATGTATTTTAAGTATAAACAAAATGTATTTTACAAAATGGGGTGAGTATTGCTTAGGTTTCGCTAATTTTCTTTTGTTTTTGTGTCATCTCTTCTTGCGTGGATTATTATATCTTTTTAACAGATTTTGGGCAAGGGAGATAGTGAAGACGGAAGGAACCCTTTTGCGCATGCTTACTGCATGTCTTTGTTGTTGTTTGACCCCGTGGATTCCGCAACGGATCGGAGGAGAACCTCGTATAACATAGTAATATAACTAAGGATGTAGTCTTTGAACAATATAACTATGTAATTCCGCTGTTATAATATAATATAAATTCAGTTTGTTGTTGTACTTGTAGACGGCAAAAAAAGCGTCTTCAGATTTCCCAGCAAAAGCCCGATGATGAAAGGAGTAATTTTTAAGCTTGAACTGCTATTTTGCTTTAATAGTTTAAAATAGGGTCTCAGGTTTTCCTCCAAACACTCTTTTATTTCATTCCGTTCAAAAGCCCCGTTCATGAGCTTTCCAACGACACATCTCATATCTCATTCCGATCCCCGGTCGCCAAGTTGCGATGTAGGGGTAAAATCGTCTTTCACCACTCATGGGCAAAACAATCTTTTCCTATTTTTCAGGCCATTAGAAAATCCCCGGAAGATAAAGACAGGCTGGATGACGTCATTATGACGTCATCCAATGACGTCATCCAGCTGGCTGCTGACAGCCGTTAGCGGCGTTGGAGGATGTCCCAGGGCCGCTAGCGGCCTTGTCTAGCGCCGCTAGCGGCGCTGCCTTCTCCTTCGGGCCCGGCTCATTTTTCAAGCCCAATCCGATTTTCAGCTCAAATTCGACCGTACAACCCTACTTTTCCACGCCTATATAAACAACCCTCCACCGTCAGTTCAAAACACACAGCCTATAGTTGGCAACCTCTATTCTCAGTTGAGTATTCCTGAGCTTCCCCCTCTTTCTTCTAAAAAGCTTGAGATCTATTTTTACTATTCTTGTCAAATATAGCCTACAGTTCAAGTACAAATTCCTGAGGGCTCAAATTAAATTGTTTGCTTATCTGTTTATTTTCTAAGTAGTCATAATGTAGATATCATGCTAGGTCACGTTTTTATTGCTTCCTAAATACTGTCTATATAGTCGTTGTGCTGCTCAACTTGTCAATCGAATGCATGTCTAAATAAGGGTTATAAATAAATGCTGTGATGCTTGTGATGAACCAATTAATAGTCTAAGTCTAGGTTGTTAATACGGTTTTGCATGGGAATTATGTCTTTAAATTATTAAGCAAACTTGAGTTAGTAGAGGTCGTCATAATACGGGTGAGTTGGGTGCCTAACACCTTCCCACCTCGTACCTTCGCCCCCGAACCTATTATTCTTGGGTACTTATCTGTTCTATATAAGAGGGAGTCTTTCTAAAAATATGATCAGTTCACTTTTCGCGCTATTGGGTTGTCCCTTCGGTTTTGTCCCTTCGGTTTGTCCCTTCGATAAAACGCAAATAGCAGATTCGTGACCTCTTTCATGATTTTTATTCAATTCAAGTCTTTTCAAAAGCTTTTCGGACTCGATGGTCCCTTGAACTTATCTAAGCCCCCAACTGACAAATTTTCTATAAGGACGCACTCCGGGGAGAAACAAAAGGATTGGTAATGAAAATCCCGGGTCCTTACAGTGGCGACTTCACTAGGGACTTATTTAAGAGGGTGAGACTCGAAAGTCAAGTTTGCTTAATTGTTTAATAACATGTTTCATATTTTGCATCATTTGCATGTGCTTTGGCACAACCTTTTGACCCTTATCGACCCTCGAGGAAGTTTGTGTCGCAACTCATAGACAATACGTATATCTAAAGGAATATACAGTTGTCCTATCGTGCAAATCGACGCTTCCTCACCCATGACTCATCAATCCTTTGTTGATGAAAAGAATTACAATCGATGTGTCGACCATCCGCCGAACGGAAGTTGTAATTTGTCATGGTAACCTCACAGGAGCCAAAAGCCTTTAACCCACTTTTTTGCATCTGCTTGCTTGTTGTGCATTTGTCGTTGTAATGCCTGTCTGATCACATGTTTGTCTGTAAACTGCGTCGTTATAATGCTTGCTTGAATGCATGAATTACGTTATTATGTGCCAAACATGTACTTACGTGCTAGGAGTCTTTTCTTTTATTTTAGCTAGTTCCTAGTGCCCAAAGATGGTGCGAGAATTAAAATTCAATGAACACTCATCATTTTCCCAATGATTTGTTCTGAAAGTCATGAACAACTTCTAGAGAGTCAGTTTGTCAATTTTCCCTCTTCCTTTTCTCATTTGTATTTTTCTTTTGATGTAATTCAGATTCGGTCCAAAAAAAAAAATCAAAATAAAAAAAAAATAAAAATAAACAAAAAAACGGCGTAACAGAAAAACAAATGCCGAAAAATCAGAAACAAATATAAAAAAAAAGGATCGAAATTTCCCTTTTATTTTATTTATCACATTTTTCATTTTCTTTGAGTCTAGGAAAATAAAATTAGGATGATCATCTTTTTCTATTTTTCTTATTTTCGTTCATTGACTTTATTTTCCTTGAATATTAGGGAAATATTTGGGCATTTAGGCTTAAGGACTTTGCTTTTAGGACAATGTGTATGTGTGGGTCAATTTTTCATTTAGATGAGAATCTCATGTCTTCGTTACTAAGTGCTCCTTGCTTCCTATTCAGGATAGGGGGTCCAAAGAAGAAAGGAAATCTTGAGAAAAGTTGGGCTCGGCCTTCGGCGAGGTTGGTTCGTCTACAACCGTCTACGCCACCCGGTTCCCGTTTACCTACACCACAAACAACTTCACCATCAATAAATTCACCCTCACTACATGCCTTCTTCTCCACACCAATCACCCCTCCCAACTTCCCAATGCCAAAGACCATGGATGAAAGATTTGATGACCTCATGAGTGAATTGGAAAAGGTTCAACTCAAAATGGCGGATATGGAAAGAAAGAGAAAAGAAGAAGCACGGGTCCCTTCTGATTCCGATTCTGAGGAAGAAGGGTCAGATGCTATGCTAGCTAAGATCACCTCCGTACTCAAGAAGAGCGGCTTTGTTTCCAACTATAGTGCCAATGTAGGAAAGTTTGACACCAAGATCAAGGGTAAGCTTCCAGCCAAATTCTCTATGCCCGAAGTACCCACTTTCACGGGAGTGGACAACCCACAGGATCACTTGAAATCCTTCAGTACTGCTATGGCTCTGAGAGGAATCAACAAAAAGCTCTATGCCCATCTGTTCCCCAAGACCCTCCATACACATGCTCGACGTTGGTTCTATTCCCTAGATTTAGAGAGCTACCCAACCTGGTCTGATTTTACCATGGTCTTCTTGGCTCGATATAAGGACAACGCTACTCTCCCCATTACTTTGAGGGAGCTCGAAATCACCACCCAAGAGAGGAATGAGGGATTCACTAAATTCCTCCGTCGATGGAAGTCCAAGATAGCTGAGATGGTAGAACGGCCCTCTGAGACTGAACAGATTAGGCATTTCATTAAGAATTTACAACCAGCTTATAAGAGCCATCTTCAGTACCAGGACATTGATTCATATCAACGTCTATATGACGTTGGTATCCTTATTGAAGACGACATCAACAAAAATAAAGACCAAGTCACCCCTAAGCCTTTCACTTATGGGAGAGACAAGAGGGCGACTGCCGGAACCTCTTTTGGTGCTCAAGTTAACGAGGTAGCTGTTGTGAACACCTTTGCTGAGAGAAGGACGCCAAAGGAATTCACCCTCTTGGAATGACTCTATCACATGCCCTTGAAAGAATGATCAAAAATAATCTGCTGCAACCTATCGGACCAACTCCGGAACCACCTGTCAAGAATCGCAACTGGAAAGAACGGGAATACTGCAAATATCATCAAGGAAAAGGGCACGACACTGACAACTGTTGGGCCCTCAAACATGCTATCCAAGATAGAATTGAGAACGACACCATACCCTTACCAAAACCAGGTCAAGCACCCAGCAACTCAAACAACCCTTTGGGTGCCATTTTACATATAAGTGTCGAAGATGCCTTCGGACTTCAAAATGCTGGAATATGGGACAGTGACGAAAAAGACGTGAGGGAGATCCAAACCAGATCACCCGTAGGAGTGGCCCATTTGACGCGCTCTGGTCGTCATTATAGGCCGCCAAACATCTATAATGACAAGATCCCGCCTCCAGCGGAGGAGGACGTGGAAGAAATCCTCGCAAAGGAGAAAGAATCTCCCATCACAGGACAACTCAAGAAGATCAAGGCTGACATCTCCATTTGGCAACTTCTAGCTTCATCCTATGAACATCGTCAGGACATTTTGGAAGCTTTGTCAAAGGTCTCGGTATCGCCTGATATGAGGCCTGACGAACTGGTCAATTTATTCGTAGGGGACAAACCTAGGCCATCCATCACTTTTTCGGACAACGAGTTACCACCAGAAGGGTCTTCACACAATAATGCTCTATACTTAACTGTATTCGCCATGGGCAAATATGTACCCATGACCCTAGTGGACAACGGCTCGGCCGTAAATGTATGCCCATTAAGGACCGCAGCAAAACTGGCATCGACATCAACAATCTCAGCGCAAGGCTTGCGTGCGTATGACAACTCCAGTCGAAAGGTGCTAGGCACCATAACTATGAACATCACCTCTGGGGCTATAGAAAAAATGGTTCAGTTTTATGTGATGGATATCCCACCTACTTTCAACTTGTTGTTGGGACGACCTTGGCTTCATGGTTTAAACACTGTAACATCTACCCTACACCAGAAAGTCAAAATGATGTTAGAAGGCGAAATTGTGGAAATCGAAGCCAACCCCGTCAAGGAAACCATTGATAAGACTCCTGTCTTGAAGATAGAGCATGATAGTGAAGATGTTGACTTATGGGGGTTCTCCCCTGAAGAAGTAGCTCTCATAGAAGAAGATACTAAATTGCGCAACTCAGACAGTTCCAGGGAATTCGAGACCTACCCTTCTGAAGAAATAGGACAACCCGATGAGTTTGAAGAAGTAAAGGAAACCATCGAGGGAATGTCCATCTATGTGGCACATCACCACAATGCAATCCGGCAAATGAAAGAGAAGATCGCTTCGTTGGAACGACCCACAGAATGTAACATTATTCTGACCAAAGGAGAATCTTGCTTCCAACAAGATGAAATGTTCAGCAAAATGGTCAAGTATGGATATGCTCATCCAAGGAGGCCTACCCCTCACTATTCTTCCCAGGGATGAAAACCCCTATCTTCGATGCAAATACTGTGAAGCTAATGGGCACCACACCAACCAATGCAAGCGTCTAAAGAGGGTAATCACCACTTTCATTGATCGAGGGACCATGTGGTCACCCAGCTCGTGGGCCAGGTTAGGGTGGCACCGCTTTAACCAAAAAGAGTATACCCAACTAAATGCTCCCATTGGTAATGTCATGAACACTCTCATATGGAGAGGAGACCTCAAAGCTACAATCCCTCCTGACGACCTTCAGGAAGTGCATAGAGACCCCGACCTCTACTGTCGCTATCACCAGGTTTTCAGCCACTACACAGATGAATGCGTTCGTCTGAAGGATGACATAAAAAAGATCATAGATAGAGGGGAGGTACCACCGCCTCCAAAGGAAGAAGGAGAGCCCTGGAACTGATTAGTTACCTACAAGAGCTAGAGGAATCGAATCTGAGTCTTCAAATCCTGTCGAGTTAGGGTCTTAGCTAAATCTTTAGGTTGAGTCTTGAACAGGGGGTGTTCCCCTTCTATTTTCCTACCAAGTCTAATTTATTTTTGACGGGTATTAGAGACCCTCTTCTCTAAAGTCGTGTGTGCTTATCTATTCTTGCAAATCAATAAAAACTCCTCTTGCTCATTTCTCTCTTTGTTTAACTATTTGCAAATCCAATGAATACAAAGTTGCACAAATCATTAACTAATCAATTTGAGTAATGTAAGTGAACTTCGCAAAGCAAGAACACAAGTTTCCACTTTTACAGGAATTATAGCAGCTGAACTCCCTCAGCGGTGCCACTCCTCAAGAAGAAGAAGCGAGCCAGCCTTTTGCAACAACCTCGACACAGAAATGATCCTGGCTCCAATCGAGGAAAACCCTTGGCACCCAGACGTCTACAACTACATCACCAAGGGAGTGTACCCTCAGGATGCCCCACTAAGAGCTCAACGGGCCATTCGTCTCTTAGCGGCGCAATACATAGAATACAAGGGGATTCTGTACAAAAAATCACACAACGGGGTAAACCTCAGATGTGTGAGCGCCGAGGAAGCTGCAGAGATCATGGACGAAGTACACAATGGGGTATGTGGACCACACATGAATGGTCGAATGCTCTCCAAAAAGGTCCTATGATTGGGGTATTACTGGTCTACTATGGAAAAGGATTGTTACAACTATGTCAAGAAATGTAAGAAGTGTCAAATATATGCCAACCTACAGGATATGCCACCCTCGATGCTTCACAGCTTCACCTCTCCTTGGCCATTTTCTGCATGGGGAATAGACATCATTGGAAAGATCACCCCAAAAGGTTCAGGAGGACATGAATACATCATAGTGGCCATAAGACTACTTTACCAAGTGGGTTGAAGCCCAGTCCTATGTCATCCTTACCTCCGAACAAGTGTTCAAATTCATAAGAAACAACATCATTTGCCGATACGGTGTTCCACATGAAATCATAGGTGATCACGGATCCCATTTCAAAGCCGAAACGGCCACCCTCCTTAAAAGCTACAAAATCCAGCACCACAAATCATCCCCTTACCGTCCCCAAACCAATGGCGCAGTAGAGTCCGCCAACAAAAACCTCAAGACTATCATCGTAAAGATGATAGAGAACTACAAAGATTGACCCATCAAACTCCCATTTGCCCTTTGGGGGTATAGAACATCCATAAGATCCTCTACGGGAGCGACGCCTTACTCCTTAGTTTATGGAATGGAAGCAGTTTTACCCATAGAAGTCCAACTACCATCCATGCGCATAGCCTTAGAAGGAGATATCCCCGAAACCCAATGGTTACAAGCTCGCTATGAAGAGCTTATGTTCACGGATGAGAGGCGACTACGGGCCCTTGACCATTCCCACATGTATCAACAACACATAGCGAGAGCATTCAACAAAAAGGTTCGACCTTGAAACTTAAAAGAAGGGGACTTGATTTGAAAAGAACTACGAGCCCCAATAACCGACCCTAGAGGCAAGTGTTGACCGAACTGGTCCGGACCATTCATCATCAAAAACATCTTATCAGGAGGCGTCGTCAGACTTATGGATATTGATGGCATCGAGTTCAGCCAGCTCACTAACATGGATCAATTAAAGAAGTGTTACGTTTAAAAAAAAAAAAAAAAAAAGGGACGAACACTAATTAAACGAACTACGCTGGCTTGATTCCACACTGGATACGTAGGTAACCCTTTCAAAAGGGGCCCGGCCAAAATCAATCAACAAATTCTATTCAACTCATTCAAAAAGTATAATCTTTATTCGAACTAAACGAGTAAGCTTACATTGCAAGAATTAAAACTTCCTAAGAAAATAATGCAACTATGAGGGTTTAAGCTAAACAAATTCCTATAATTATTTTCTTTTGAAAACTAGACTTGCTTTCTTAGAAAATTACTTTAATCCTTCTTCCCTGTAGAAGGCATCGTTGAAGAGTTCTTCTTTGAAGGACCCTGGTTTTGGATGACCTGTGATCGCTTCGTTGAGCTGGGGGCTTGCCTCTCTTCAGTACATGGTAGTCTCCTGTACGAGACATTTCCTTCCTTTTCTTGCCTCCTGTTTGTGAGTCATACCTAGGCTTTAGTTGGTCCCACTCCTCATGACGAAAGACTCATCTCGCTTCCCCATCACTGCAGGACAGCCAGTTCAAATAGGTTTCAGAAACTTGGGTTGAGGCAATCATCCGAGGTACAACCCAGCGATGCCGGCTACGCCAATACTTTCCCCACTCCGCAGCAAATTCAGTGGTTAAAGCTATAACCTTGGGTCTCGTAGTCTCCTGACAAGGAATCACCTGCTTCAAACCATATTGCCTCATGACCCTACAAAGAAAGAAGAAAGTAGTCCTATACAAACCTAGAATGGTAGTATGGAGGATCAAGTCATCACAAGCCACTAAAGAAGTCAAACTCCGCCAGGACACATGCCAACGGATGATAGGTCTCGCCTTGAAAAAGGCATCCCATTCAGCCAGGGATTTTTCGGAATATAGTCTTTTCCTCACCATAAAGCTAGCAGCAGTATAAGTCTTCTTTGACCAAGTCCGAGGAACACGGATAATCAGATTATCCGGCGACTCTATCAACCTCAAATACTCGCATAACCAGATTTGAAGTAGCAGGGGGCTGCCCGAAAACGCTTGATTAGGAGATGTTTTCAACCTGTCGAGCCCAATAATGGTTTCTCCTATCACCAAATGTAAAGGAGAATGGCCTTCAACCATTTGATTAACTACTCGCAGCAACGAGGCTCTACCCATGTTGGAAGATTCTGCATTAACAAATAACAGACGGTTTAATAGGCACAGTACAAAAGCCTGTCGACGAAAACGTCTGAATATTGCACCTTTTTCAGAAGAAATAGCGAATTTTTTGCGAATTTGAACCAAGTCCACATCAGCACCAAGCACCATGTTTGTAGCTTTTGCAGATGACAAGCCCAAGGATTTTCTATATAGATCCCTAAAACCATCCCTCACATAAGGCACAAATGGAGGAAGAACATAAGGAATATTAGTGATCGCAGCAAATTCCTCAACCAAAGGGCATAATTCAGAATTACCAAACCTGAAAACATACAGATTAGGATCCCAATAATTCAAAGCAGAACGAAGAAGGGGCCACAATATTTTGGTTGGTTTTAAGTTTAGCAGGGTAGAAACATGGAACGGGGCTAGTTCGAGTTTATCTTCTACGGTCAGATGTTTACACCAGGCATCGAATAGATCTTCAAAGGATTTCACCATGGCAGAAAATTGGAGAAGTTTGGGAGAGCCAAAGGAATATAAAAAATGGTACAACATCAATCACCCCGAATATCCTATTTATAGGCAAGAACGCGGGCCGAAAAAGCAAAAAAGTCCAAAAAAAAAAAAAGCTGTCAGCGGACTGGTCACCGCCGCTAGCGGCCTAGATCCTGACCCAGTCCGATTTTTATTCCTGCTCCGGTCCGTATTTCTGGTTTAGACGACCCGATTTCAGCCTAGTTTATTTTGACACCCGCGCGGAATCACAAAGCCCGAGATTCTCTTAGATTTACCTTTTTCATTTCTTTTTTTTATTTATTTTCTTTTTTTTAGGGGGTATTAGGTGTAAAATTTTGGATTTTACTTGCATTCTTTTTTTGTTTTGTTTACTTTTTCCTAAATTTATAGCTTTGTTCTACTGCACAACACATTGCATAAAGTAGATCAGACGGGCATAATTGAGTCAGCATAACATGTTCATGCACATCAAAAAAAAAAATGTGTGTAAGTGTTACACCCAAAACAGGAGTTCAAAGTTCAAAGACCAGTGTTCACAAAGTGGCCCAACATCGTTCAACTGGAATCATCACTGGGGGCCTCATCATCAACAGACGGCCCTTGACCGTAGTTTCCGGTCGAGTAAGGGAAAGAAGAGCTATATATAGGCCTACTGTTCTCGGGCCTCATGTCCCGTCCGTCATACGCGGGAACCCGCATAGGGGTACCTGCTGGAAACCCCGAAGAAAATAAGCTCGCTATGGCCTGACTAGCGAAATCCATAGCGGCATCCTGATGAAAAGGCCCAGCATATGACATATCCCACCCAAGGGTGTTCGCCCAATCTCCAGCCGAGGGCGTAATGGCAGGCAGCCTATCAAAAGAGGGCCGGAAATCAACAGGAGGGAACATCTCGGGAATATACGGGACAGAAGGTCCGTGCGCCTCATCAACAGGACGCCTGGTCACCACCACAGGGGGAGAGCGAGCAATGGATGGTCTACTCGCTGAAGAAGCTCTCGCCGCAGAAGAGTGGCGTGGTCCTACAGAAGATGAGGACTGACATCTGCAGATGATCGAAAATGTTAAGTTAAGCACTTCACTTAGCTAAAACAAAGGAAAAGAGAATCTACTTACATCAATAGTCTTGAACCGAGAACTCTTCCCCTTGCCCATCGCCCGACCATAGCCTTTCTTCAACAGGTGAATAAGCTTGAAGACGTGAGAAGTCTGCTCCCGGTTCAACTACGAAAGAGAGAGAGAGCCACCAAATAGAGTTCGAAACTCAAAACAAACACAAGTACAAGAGAAAAAAAAAGAGAGATGACTCACCCCTGTGCAACCATCGGGCAAAGGTTGGCCCTCCACTGCCTCTCCATCAGCGATATCGAGAGGGAGCTCCTCCACTATGCGCCCCCCGCGCTCTCCTAGATACCTCACCTCATTGGTTGGCAAGGTCACACTTGGGGGCTGACCCCGAGAAGCTCTAGATCGAGACCTCCTTGGGCCTGGAAGAGCTAGGCGATCCGTCTACAGGACACAAAAAGTCAGTATATCGGGTAAACAATTTAACAATACAGACAAATTTCTTAGCTCAGAAGTAAGGTCCGGCATCAGGCGATCCAAGCAATAGGCCAGATACATGGTCGTCTGGTCCAAGCCTACGACCTCCGGCACGATAAACTCCTGCGCTGCCCTACCACGGATCACAACCCCCAGGTCCCGCACACTCAGGCCGCGCAAGTAAAACGTGGTCAAAGGAGGATCCTCCGGAACCAGGTGAGTACCCAAGGAGGGATAGACCAACCGAGTCAAGCGATCCCCCAAATACCATACAAAGCTGAATGGCCCCTCAAAGACCACTCGTAGAGAAGATACCCTGAAAGACTCTAGGGTAATATGGGGAGGAGCCCCAGGAATCTCATCAAGTCAAAGCTCATTCATACAAAATGAATAAAAAGAACGTACAGATCAACAAGCAACGTACCGTGGACACATCATGGCTCTCAAAGGTAGCCCGGAAATACTCTAGGGAGGTGAACGGATGGGTTTTCCTACCAACCCATCGAGAACCTAAAGGAAACATCCTCAAGCCAGGACGATGAGGGCCGAAGGCTGGAAAATACTCAAAGAACCACAACTGCCACACAAGCAAGCACACAAACAAAGATGATTACCCAAGTCGAGGACATAGGCAAAAAGAGGAAGAATGAACAGGGTGTCTACCTCTAGTATCCTCCATGGGCCCGCGATAGATGTCCTCTCGCTCGTCTCCTTAGGCCTACAGGCCCGACAGCACCACTTCAACAAAGAAGCATAAGCAGCTCCCCCAAGGTTGTACTCATGCACCTTGGACAAATCCTCCAAACATGTCAAGAAACCGACTTGACACACACTCTTCTTCTGAGCAAAGATTGTCGACCCCAGCAAGCAAGCCAGGAAATTACGAACCCTCTGCTCTTCGGTGAGCCCCTACGCAGATGCGGCCTCCCATAGCCGCGACAAGGAAACCCGATCCTGGTCAAAATGGGTATATACGGGCCCGTAAAGATCCGACAAAGTGTCGCTTTGTCGCCAATAATCCGCGTCATACTGGATACGACACCCTCTAAAAGACAACCCCGTCAGCACAGAAAACTGATAAGGGGTAGGAAACATCTCTCCCACAAGTGTATGGAAGGTGTTCGTAGAATCCCAAAACCTCTCCAGTAAACCCCGAGCGACAATCCTAGAATCCCCCGAGTGACAAGCAGGAATAACAGTAAAAAAATCAGCAAGACCTGAGTCCTGTACCAAATTCCTAGCCCTCTCCGAAAAGGTACCCAACAGCATAGACAAATGGGAAGTAGTCCCATGAGCCTGCAGCATAACCCCAACACCCTGGCCAAGCCAACAAATTTTCTCAGGAACCCAATACACCACAAATACAGCTAAAATAAAGTCACAAATTATACACAGCTGACCACCAATCCAGTATAAGTCCCAATTTGTTCGTGTGCAGAAGCACTAACAGTTCCAATTTTCAGTTCAAATATACTGAACACAAAAAAAGTTAAGTCAGAAAACGTACCAACTCTGGGTCGGATAAGTGACTCTATCTAGTCGGCAAAAGAACACTGCGGTTCCAAACGCCAGGCAGGCGCCAATCCAACCGCATGAACGAATCCTGGTACAGTCGAGCTCCATCTGCATGGCAGGTCGGAGGCTTTCGGGTAGAAAGCAACCCGGTGCGGAAAAGGCTCTGGTCATACTCCTCATCACGCATAGGACAATTCCCTTTGTCTACGGGAGCCATGAAAACAATAATGGAGTTTTCTCTCTCTACAAGTGGGAAAATAAAAGTTTCAGATTCGCAAGCTACAGGCACCCGTTCAACAATGCAACTCAAAATTCAGCAACTAGGCGGTAAAATAAGCAAGTTCAAAAAAAAAACCGAAGAAAACGGACAAGAACCGACTTACCTCAAGTGAAGTGAAGCACTCAACAATGGAGGAGCTTCAACCCAAAGCTCTCGACGAAGGCTCGGTGAGGAAGAAGCAAAAAACGCAAAAAGAGGAGAGAGAAAGCGCTTTTATTTGGCTCAAGCCCAGAGCCGCTAGCGGCTTCAAACCGAAGCCCAACGCCGCTAGCAACGCTGACCTGGGCCGCTAGCGACCCTGCAGACCTGCAGCACGGGCCCCCACAAATCTGACCCAGGGCACCTTTTCCAGTCCAAAGTTCGTTATTACAGTTCGTCTCGCGGCAATATCAGTATCAAACGCGCGGGAGCAAAGCCCTCGGGCCCACAAATTCAAATTCGACAATTGGCCCATTTTACGGTACCAACATTTTACAGGTAAAATTGACCCGTTTATTTTTGCAGGTCCTAGAAACAGAAACATGGATCTACATGGCGACTCTCGACCCGAGCGCCCAAGTTATTTATTTTTGCAGGTCCTAGAAACAGAAACATGGATCTACATGGCGATTCTCGACCCGAGCGCCCAAGTTATTTATTTTTGCAGGTCCTAGAAACATAAACATGGATCTACACGGCGACTCTCGACCAGAGAGCCAAAGTTATTTATTTTTGCAGGTCCCAGAAACACACACGTGGATCTACAAAGTGCCGACTCTCGACCCAAGCGCCTAAAATATTTTAAATGCTTCAGTCAATGATCGCTTAAAGCGGTTATACTGTCCATTATTTTATATGCTTCAGTCAATGATCGCTTAAAGCGGTTATAATGTGCATATGTTTTTTTTATGTTTCAGTAAATGATTGCTTAGCCTATTGCAGTTAAACTGTTCATATGTTGTAACCATTTTACAGCCGTCATTTTGATCGCGCTATCTCGTCGACCTTTTCGTCTATTATGCAGGGACGGAATCTCGGCATCCGCCGAGTGGTGCTTAGTCAATGTTTGCTCGATAAAGCATTTATACTATTCACTCTCATGTTACTAACCCTTTTTGCAGCCGTTATTTTAATCGCGCTGTCTCATTGACTTTTCCGTTTCTCGCGCTGTCTCGAACACTGCGAGCGTGTTCCAACACAGGTTTGTCTTCTAAATCATCCATACTGTACACTCTCACACACCGTTTGCACATCAGCATCATGCATGTCGCCTTCAGAGTACTTTGATCTTCGCTTTCACTCAAGCTCGATCAAAGTGGGTGCTTCTGTAGACGCCAAAAAAACGTCTTCAGATTTCTCCGCAAAAGCCCGATGATGAAAGGAGTAATTTTTAAGCTTGAACTGCTATTTTGCTTTAATAGTTTGAAATAGGGTCTCAGGTTTTCCTCCAAATACTCTTTTATTTCATTCCGTTCAAAAGCCCTGTTCAAGAGCTTTCCAATGACACGTCTCATGTCTCATTCCGATCCCCGGTTGCCAAGTTGCAATGTAGGGGTAAAATTGTCTTTCACCACTCAAGGGCAAAACAGTCTTTTCTATTTTTCAGATCATTAAAAAATCCCCGGAAGATAAAGACAGGTTGGATGACGTCATTATGACGTCAACCAGCTGGCTGCTGACAGCCGTCAGCGGCCCTGGAGGATGTCCCAAGGGCGCTAGCGGCACTGCCTTCTCCTTCGGGCCCGGCTCATTTTTCAAGCCCAATCCGGTTATCAGCTGAAATTCGACCGTGCAACCCTACTTTTCCACGCCTATATAAACAACCCTCCACCCTCAGTTCAAAATACACAGCCTACAGTTGCCAACCTCTATTCTGAGTTGAGTATTCCTGAGCTTCCCCCTCTTTCTTCTAAAAAGCTTGAGATCTATTTTTACTATTCTTGTCAAATATAGCCTACAGTTTAGGTACAAATTCCCGGGGGCTCAAATTAAATTGTTTGCTTATCTGTTTATTTTCTAAGTAGTCATAATATAGATATCATGCTAGGTCATGTTTTTATTGCTTCCTAAATACTATAGTCGTTGTGCTGCTCAACTTGTCAATCGAATGCATGTCTAAATAAGGGTTAAAATAAATGTTGTGATGCTTGTGATGAACCAATTAATAGTCTAAGTCTAGGTTGTTAATCCGATTTTGCATGGGAATTATGTCTTTAAATTATTAAGCAAACTTGAGTTAGTAGAGGTCGTCCTAATACGGGCGAGTTGGGTGCCTAATACCTTCCAACCTCGTACCTTCGCCCCCTAACCTATTATTCTTGGGTACTTATATGTTCTATATAAGTGGGAGTCTTTCTAAAAACATGATTAGTTCACTTTTCACGCTATTGGGTTGTCCCTTCGGTTTTGTCCGTTCGGTTTGTCCCTTCGATAAAACGCCAATAGCAGATTCGGGACTTCATTCATGGTTTTTATTCAATTCAAGTCTTTTCAAAACCTTTTCTAAGTCGATGGTCCCTTGAACTTATCTAAGCCCCCAACTGACAAATTTTCTATAAGGATGCACTCCGGGGAGAAACAAAAGGATTGGTAATGAAAATCCCGGACCCTTACAGTACTCTTTATCGATCTTCGCCTTGTTCTTGTCTTGTTACAAGTACGACAGTAATGTCTTGGATTGGATTTAGGGCCCATAAGCATGATTAATTAGTGTTATCCAATCAGGGGCGTTACACTTTGACAATGGCTCGACGAAGAAGAAGAATGGCACGCAAAAAAGAAAAAAAATCGCTGAAGCCATTTTATTCGGCTCAAGCCCAGAGTCGCTAGCGGCGTTGGCCAGCGCCGCTAGCGGCCTCACTCCAAGGCCAAGCGCCGCTAGCGGCGCTAGCCTGGGCCGGGAGCGGCCCTACAGTCCTGCACACACGGGCCCCACTGCTGACCCACGATCCCTTTTTCCATTCCGAAGTTCGTTACTTCAGTTCATTTTACGGCAAATATCAGCACCAAGCGTGCGGGAGCGAAGCACTCTGGCGCACAAGTTCAAATCCGACAGTTGTCCTATTTCACGGTACCAACTATTTTCAGGTAAAACTAACCCGTTTATTTTTGCAAGTCCTAGATACTGAAACTCGGATCTCCACTGCGACGACTCTTACCGCTCGGAGCGCCAAATAATTTTTTTTTTAAGCCTGGAAATTTTGTCGGCACTTATAAACAGCTCAATACTATAAATTTTGGGTTAGTCACCGATCGCTTAAGCTATTGCGGTTAAACTACCCTTCTGCGAAACTGCAAATTTAGGGTTTATCAATGGTCGCTTAAGCTATTGCGGTTAAACTGTCCCTCTGCGAGGTTACAAAATTTTGGGGTTAGTCAATGATCACTTAAGCTATTGGGGTTAAACTATCCTTTTGCGAGGTTACTTATTTTGTGTCAGTCAATGATTGCTTAAACTATTGCGATTATACTGTCCATTATTTTTTATATGTTTCAGTCAATGATTGCTTAAGCTATTGCATTTAAACAGTTCATATGTCCTAACCACTCTACTGCCGATTATTTTTAATCGTGTTATCCTGTTGACTTTTTCGTTTCTCGTACAGGGACGGAATCTCGACATCCGCCGAGCGGTGTTTAGTCATTGTTTGTCAAAGTAGTCCATGTTGATCATTCTCAAAGTATTACTAACTTTTTCATTCACTCTGAATACAAGTCCCCAGCAGACGTTTAGACCATCTACGAGTTGTGTTCTATCCTGCTACTATAATATTTGTTTTCTCTTGTGTACACAAGGATGAAATCTTAGCACCCCACGAGCATGTCCCACCTCAGGTTTGTTTTCATATGCATGCATACTATACACTCTCACATACCATGTGCACATCAGCATCCTGCATGTCGCCTTCAGAATACTTTGATCTTCGCTTTTACTCAAGCTCAATCAGAGTGGGCTTCTGTAGACGCCAAAAAAGCGCCTTCAGATTTCTCCGCAACAGCCCGATGTTGAAAGGAGTAATTTATAAGCTTGAACTGCTGTTTTTTCTTTAATAGTTAAGATAGGTCTCAGGTTTTTCCTCGAAACACTCCTTCATTTCATTTTATTCAAAATCCCCATTCAAGAGCTTTTCAACGACACGTCTCATGCCTCTTTCCGACTCCCGGTCGCCAAGTTGCGATTTAGGGGTAAAACCGTATTTTACTGTTCAGGGGTAAAACGGTCTTTTTGCATTTTTCGGAATATTTGAATTCCTCCGAAAAATAAAAATGGGCTGGATGTCGTCATTATGACGACATCCGGCTAGCTGCTGATAGCCGTCAGCGGCCTTGGGAAAAGTCCTAGAGCCGCTAGCGGCGCTGACCAATTTCCCAGCGCTGCTAGCGGCGCTGACCCCGCTTCGGGCCCGGCACATTTTTCAAGTCCGTCTCGTTTTTCAGCTCAATTCCTGCCGTCAAACCCTAATTCCTACGCCTATATAAACAAGCCTTCACCCTCAGTTCAAAACAGACAGCCTACAGTTGGGAACCTCTATTTTCGGTTGAGTACTCCCCAGCTTTTCCCTCTTTCTTCTAAAACTTGTGATCTACTTTTACTATTCTTGTCAAATATAGCCTACAGTTCAGGTACAAGTTCCTGAGGGCTCAAATTAAATTAATTGTCTGATTGTTTATTTTCTAGTAGTCATAATGTAGATATCATGCTAGAATCACGTTTTTTGCTTCCTATATATTGTCTGTATAGTCGCTGTGCTGCTCAACTTGTTAATCGAATGCATGTATAAATAAGGATTAAAATAAATGTTGAGATGCTTGTGATGAACCAATTAATAGCCTAAGTCTAAGTTGTTCATCCGGTTTTGCATGGGAATTATGTCTTTAAATTATTAAGCAAACTTGAGTTCGTAGAGGCCGTCATAAAACGGGCGAGTTGGGTGCCTAACACCTTCCCACCTCGTACCTTCGCCCTTGTAGACGCCAAAAAAGCATTTTCAGATTTCTCCGCAAAAGCCCGATGATGAAAGGAGTAATTTTTAAGCTTGAACTGTTATTTTTGCTTTAATAGTTAAGATAAGGTCTCAGGTTTTTCTTCCAAACACTCTTTCATTTTATTTCATTCAAGAGCCCCGTTCAAGAGCTTTCCAACGACGCGTCTCATGCCTCATTCCGACCCCCGATCGCCAAGTTACGATTCAGAGGCAAAACCGTCTTTTACCGTTCAAGGGTAAAACATTCTTTTAACGTTTTTCGGTATATTTAAATCCCTCCGGAAAATATAAACAGGCTGGATGATGTCATTATGACGTCATCCAGCTGGCTGCTGAGAGCCGTCAGCGGCCCTGGGAAAAGTCCCAGTGCCGCTTGCGGCACATACCAATTTCCCAATGTCGCTGGCGGCTCTGACTTCTCTTCGGGCCCGGCTCATTTTTCAAGCCCGTCTCATTTTTCAGCTTAAACCGTACAACCCTACTTCGCTCGCCTATATAAACAACCCTTCACCCTCAGTTCAAAACACACAGCCTATAGTTGGCAACCTCTATTCTCAGGAGTATTAACACTGAGCTTCCCCCTCCTACTTCTAAAATTTGAGATCTTGTCTTTTACTATTTTTGTTAAATATAGCCTACAGTTGAGGTACAAATTCCCAGGGCTCAAATGAATTACTTGTTTAACTTTTTATTTTCTAAGTAGTCATAATGTAGATATCATGCTACGTCACGTTTTTTTTGCTTCCTAAATACTGTCTGTATAGTCGTTATGCGGCTCAACTTGTAAATCAAAAGCATGTCGAAAGAAGGGTTAAAAAATAAATGTTGTGATGCTTGTGATGAACCAATTAATAGCTAGAATCACGTTTTTTGCTTCCTAAATATTGTCTGTATAGTCGCTGTGCGGCTCAACTTGTTAATCGAATGCATGTATAAATAAGGATTAAAATAAATGTTGTGATGCTTGTGATGAACCAATTAATAGCCTAAGTCTAGGTTGTTCATCCGGTTTTGCATGGGAATTATGTCTTTAAATTATTAAGCAAACTTGAGTTAGTAGAGGCCGTCATAAAACAGGCGAGTTGGGTGCCTAACACCTTCCCACCTCCTACCTTCGCCCCCGAACCTATTATTCTTCGGTACTTATATGTTTTATATAAGCGATAGTCTTTCTACAAACATGATTAGTTCACTTATCACACTATTGAGTTGTCCCTTCGATAAAACATCGATAGCAGATTTGTGATCTCTTTCATGGTTTTTATTCAATTCAAATCTTTTCAAAAGCTTTTCTAACTCGATGGTCCCTTGAACTTATCTAAGCCCCCAACTGACAAATTTTCTATAAGGACACACTCCGTGGAACCGTAGGAAATCCCGGGTCCTTACAGTGATGACTTCACTGGGGATTTATTTAAGAGGGTGAGACTCAAAAGTCAAGTTTGCTTAATTGTTTAATAACATGTTCCATATATTTTGCATCATTTGCAACTGGAAAGAAGGGGAATACTGCAAGTACCATCAAGGAAAAGGCATGACATTGACAATTGTTGGGCTCTTAAACATGCTATCCAAGATTGAATCGAGAAAGGTACCATACCTTTACCAAAACCTGGTCAAGCACCGAGCGACTCGAATAACCCTTTGGGAGCCATTCTGCATATAAGTGTTGAAGATGCCTTGGGACTCGAAATTGCTGGGATATGAGACAGTGATGAAGAAGACGTGTGGGAGATCCAAACCAGATCGCCCATAGGAGTGGCCCACTTGACATGTTACGGTCGTCATTATAGGCCACCAAACATTTATAACGATAGGACCCAACGTCCAGCTGAAGAAGAGGTGGAGGAAGTCCCCCCAAAAGAGAAAGAATCTCCCATCACAGGACAACTCAAGAGAATCAAGGCCGACATCTCTATTTTGCAACTTCTAGCCTCGTCCTATGAACATCGCCAGGCCATTTTGGAAGCCTTGTCAAAGGTTTCGGTATCATCGGATATGAGGCTGTAAGAACCCTCGCCCTTCCGACGCCTTTTCGCGAATTGATTTTAGTTGGAATTAATGGTTCTTAAATAATATGTCACATGCGATTCAAATTAAATATAAGGAACAACAATTTGCAAATAAGAAGCCGCCAACAATTTTTAAGGAAACAATTTGAAACCATCAAAAAGTGCACCCAATTCCCATTGGGAATTGACTCATCCCCATGGGGACTAAATATTGAGTTCGGGGATGTAGGTACGAAATAAATAAAACGAATCTCATCTAAATCGCCCGTATTAACGGCCTCTACTAAGCATATCCATGTCAAATATTTATTTATAATATATAGTTCCATACAAATTCGGTCGTCCAAGATCCTAAATTAACTAGGCGGGTTAAGAACAACCAAATTACCTATGTTATCACTTTGCACAATTTATATCCAATTTACATGCATACTATTAACAAGCATTAACAAGATATAAAGCATTAAATTAACGCTCCGACCTACCAACTTTGCTAAACGCGCCAAGTATTGTATATGCACATCAATAAAACCGTTAGTATCTTCAAAAGAATAATAATGATGTAAAGACAATAACTTTATGCTAAAATAAACCTAGGAGGCTACTATATGCATGCAAAAACTACAAAAAGATGCAAACTTGCATAAACTACTAAAAATATGCTAACTTTATATTAACTAAACATGCATAATTATGTACAGAACCCAAAGCATGAAAATTTATTCAACTATAATCAAAAGCTAAATAGAGCATGATTAATAAATAGTAAATAAGAGATTTAATAAAGAATTAGGCCCTCAGGATGGCTAACCTGAACGTTCTATTCGAACGGGACTAGTAGAATTGGGATTGCTCTTTGATCTTGGGTACTAGGCTAGGTGTATTGCTTGCTTGGATCTTCAGATTTCTGAATTCTCTTTGATTTGGGGAAATATGTGCACTCAATGCTCTCAAAATTGTGAACTGACTAACCTCCTGCAAAAGAGGGTGAAAAAGAGTATTTATAGAGTTTGGGGACGAATTTAGGGGCTTAGGGTAAGAAGCCTGGCGTCAAAACTCGGCCCAGCCAAAAAGACCGCTCAGCGGCCCCACGGAGGGCAGCTGGGGACAGCTGTCATGCGTTGGCCGGCGAGCAGGCTACGATTTTTTGACTTTTTGTGCTAAGTAAATTACGAAATTGCCCTTGGGCTGATCTAGGGGGCCAGGATTGAGCGGTTTTGACCCAAATCTTCGAGACGCGGTATCTCTTGATTCGGGAACCTGATTGAGGCAAGGTCAAAGGCGTTGGAATCCTTATAACAAAGGTTTTCCAAAGGGTGAGGTTTCAAGGAATTTGGTCTAGATCTCCGAGCAATGTCCTTTTCTACTTACGTCCATGTTAATCCATTACCATCATGATCGGGCGTCGCGGTGTCAGGGGATGAGAACCGATTAGGGTGTCTACAGAAGCCCCCACTTTGGCCGAGCTTGTAAAAGCGAAAATCAAACTATTTGCTAAAAATGCCTGCAGTGTTTTTTTTTTATTTTTAATCGCTTTATGTTAGAAAGAAGGAAAAGATAAACTCCTGACCGCCTGTGGTCAGGGTTACCTGCTTTGCGGGGGCTGACGCGATGCTAATTTTAATAGCTTTGTCATCAAAGAGCGTTGCTTTGCGAGTGCCAACGTGACGCTAATTTTAGTAGCTCAACGTCAAAGAGCTTTGCGTTGCTATGCTTTAGTTGTTGTCGACGTGACGCTAATTTTAATAGCTTCATCGTCAAAGAGCGTTGGGTTGCTCTGCTTTAGTTGTTGTCGACGTGACGCTAATTTTAATAGCTTCATCGTCAAAGAGCGTTGCGTTGCTCTGCTTTAGTTGCTTCCTGTGTGTTTTTGGAAAATTGCGCCTGGAAAATAAAATAAAGTGCCTGTGCCTGAAAAGATTAGATATAAGGCTTGCGCTTGCAAAAATAGATAATACCAGGCCCCTAGGATAGGAATCCAAGTTATGGGGGCAAAAGAGTCATTTTGGGCGATATGTTCAAATCTCCCGGGCTTCCAACGATCGAGAAATGCAATCCCGCGCGGAATTTGAACTCGCGGGCCCGCTCAGCGAAAGATCTGATTCGGCTTGCGCTACAAACGAAAGATCTGATTCGGCAGCCAAGCGTAGGGCCGCCGAGCGCTGGGCCTTTACGGGCCCGCTCAGCGGCTCGGAACGCTGTGCGGAGGCTAAGAGAGGGGCCGCCCGGGCCGGTTCAGAGGCGAAAACAGGGCTTTTTGTGTGAGGGAGCCGAATTTTGGGTCATTCTTCCCCAAAATTTCGAGACTCTCTCTGTCTACCTCCATTGTTGCCCAATCTTCATTTCTTGCTCAAATTTGCTTCTTTTTGCTTGCATTTTCTTGGGTTTGCATAATGTGAAGTTTATTTGTGATTTCTCACAAATTAGGGGTGAATTTGAGAGTAGGTTTTGAAACCCTTGGAGAGAGAAAATCCCAATTCTCCATTTTTGCTTGTTTGCTCATAATTCTCCATGGCTCCTAAATTGGTGAAGAAGAGGAGTAGAAGGGCCAAGATTCGGGAAGAGATTGAAGAAATTGACCTCTTCACCAAAGCTTTTCCCTCCCATGTCAAGCCTTCCAAGAGGAAGCCTAATGTGGCTTTTCCTCAAGATAGGTTTGCACGGTCGGATAGGATGCCTGACATCATTTGGGATCGGTCGGAGTTGCTCTTCGACCGGAGACTCACTTGACTTCCCGTGCTTCCAAGTTTGTGGTAAGCCTAAAACCTTGAATTTATAGTTTTATGCATTGAATTTTAGTTTATATGCTTTGCCTTGAGTAGAATTTGTGTAGAGATTGTATGCAATTGTCAAGTTTGTAGCGCATATGATCTTGCGCGGCTTGAAAGAACTTAGAAACATGCTTAGGATTGAACATTTGGTTTAAATGTGAACCTAAGAGGTTGCAAATTGATCATAGGAACCCGATGAGAATTTGAAGCCCCATGGTAACTATGGTTCTTCGGTGAAGCTTTTTAAGATCTTGCCCAAAGAGGTGCAAAGTGCAGTTTTGGGTGGGGGGTTTAGACCCCTTTTGAAAGCGGCAGACTCGGTTGAGCGAGTCAAGAGGTGCATTGTCCGGTCTTCTTTGGAGCGTTTTTGGGATACTACCAACACATTCCACTTTCCTTATGGGGAGATCAAGACTACTCCTTCGGAGTTTGCTATGCTGACTGGGGTGCCCTGCGTGGGTACGCCCATTGTGTATGACATTTCCATTTGGAAACGTAAGACTGAGATGGTGGAGTTGTTCGACCCTTTGGGGAATACCTGGGGTCACCACTATCGTCCCTATAGCGAGCTCTACGCTGCTTTGACTGATGCGAGATACAAGAGAACTACCTCGGTGGAGCAGAAGGCGAGGATATTCATCGCCTATCTCCTTGCCACCACCATCTTTGGTGACAAGGGAGAGTGTATTCATGCTATTTATCTCACTAGCTTGTTGGATTGGGAGAGGGTGAGAGAGTACAAATGGGGGTTGCCGGGCTACGCCAACCTCTTGAGGTGCATGCGGTTTGCTTGCCGCGTGAATGATGAGGGATACAAGCAGTCGACTCTTCCTCCCGTGAGCTTGTGCGGTTTTCGGAAGGCCTTGCAGGTGCGTTTTGTTGTACCTATTTTGTGATTTGCATGATTTAAGTGTATGGTTCTTAATTTCATGTTTCGATGTAGCCTTGGTTCTTTGAGTATTTCCCGGACATGGCGCCTACGGGCTGGGAGTCGGATTTCCCAGTTTGCAGGGCATGGCGTCATAGGGGTCATGTGCCCTTCCAGACTCCTCAGCAGTACAGGGAGGCCCTCTTGCTCCTAGACTGGCACAAGGTAATGCAATTTTGCTTTTTGTTGCATGGATTGTACTTCTTGGTGTGGAAATATCTTATGTTGCATGTTTGTGTAGATTGACTGCTTCCCTTGGGCCAAGTACCATGGGTTGGCTTCGGATGCTGTCCTGGCATCTAAGGCGATAGACTGCCAAAGGATCCTGATATGGGGTCCCTTCTCTTTCGTGTGGTATTTGGGAGAGCGGATCTTCCGTCAGGTTTATCCTAATATGGTGGGACCGAGGATTCCATTGGATCCTCCCTCGACCATGTTCATGGTGAGGTGCTTGTCTCGCGAGTAGGTTGCGGATGCATGGTGGGCTCGGATGCTATGCGGTATTTGAAGGAGCCTGTGGAGTTCCTTGCGGGGCATACGAGCAGTTCCATCGTGATCGCCTCATGCCTTCATTTGTGGGCTTGAAGGTAAGGACTTTGTATTTGTTATTCCATGCCTTTCTTGTTTTGTTGGATGCTAACCTTCTTTGCTTCATAGGAGCCTCGGGTTGATGCCATCGACGTGGATGTCCCGGATATGCCGGTCCACTGTCGGGATTATGGCGGGAAGGAGTGTTGGGGAGAGGTCCCGATGACGGAGGACCTTGATGAGGACATCTAGGGCCTTCCTCTTCCAGTTGGGCATCCAGGGGTAAATTCGTAATTTTACCTGTTGCATGTTATTTTTACTGCTTACATGCTTGTATTGACTTTTCTTTGCGCAGCTTGACCGTGAGCAGACCGGGAAGGTCTTCAAGATGATGCATGCCATGAATTCCTGGATATCTCGAGCTCTTTCGAAGGGCACTTGCTCGAGAGCTGACTTGGATAAGGTGAGCTTGACTTTGCATCTTCAAAGTTGTGTGCTTTGAGAAATGTATCTTATATGTTTGGTGGGTTGCAGGTTGTGTACCGTCGGCCCCTTCCTCGTCGGTCACGACAGGTGGTTATGTCTGATGATGAGGTCGTGAGCTCTCCTGAGCGCAGCCCTTCTCGCGAGAGGAGCCCTCGGAGGAAGAGTCCTAGGAGAGAGAGAGAGCCTGTGCATCGGACGGAGCGTCCTGGTGGGAGTAGGATGACTCAGTTTGTGGAGCCTACTCCTATGCCTATGCCGATGTATCCTTCTTATCCTGGGTACGTCGGGTATACCCCTTATGGCGGTCTTTACTACCAGCCCCCTGTCCCTGCTCCTATAATGCCTACCATACCTCCTCCTTCTTCGTGGGGGTATGATTCGAGTTATGCTGGAGAGGGGTGTTCGTATTGGGAGCATGCCCGTCACTCTTCCTTTGACCCTGGCCAGTTGGCGGCGTCAATCTTTGGTGATGAGCCACGGAGGTCGGAGGATCACTTTGAGGTGCTCAGCACGGATGCTGATGCGAGTGATGATTTTTATGATAATGTATTTGTATGAAATACATTCTTGAACATTTGTGTTGAACAAACATTCGGACTTTACTTTGTAATATATTGCTGCTTTATTGGTCCCTGCATATAATCAGGCTAATGTAAATGCACCAGTAGTTATGTAAAAAAGCGCAAGTAATAGCCATGTAGCAAAAAATGGTACAACCAAAAAGTTAAAATTAGGTGTACCCTATCCCCCCTAAAAAAAATGAAAAAAAGGAAAGGGGTGCAATAATGAAATGAAATTAATAAATAGAGAGGGAGTAATAAAAAAACATAAAAGATGATAATCATCCAAAAAGAAAAAATAAGGAAATTGTTGGGTTCCCATAAATAATTAAGGAAATAAGAGAAAAATAGTAATAATAGAAGAAATAGGAAACTGAGCCAAATTGGAGTCCAAAACGGTTAAGGAAAGTGTCCAAAACCGGGTAGAAGAGGGTTGTCTCGAAAAAAGGGATCGGCGGCCGAAGGAAGTGCTCAGCGGCTGACGCGAAGGAGCGGGGGTCAAAAGAGGGGGTCGACAGGCTCAGCGGCTGGGCCACGGAGGTTGAACGGCTGGCCGCTGAAGCTCAGCGGCTGGGCCGCTGGGCCTTGGCTGCCATACCGTGGCCGCCGAGCCTTCGGCGGCTGTCCTATGGGCCGCTGAAGCCTTTTTTTTGACGGGTTGCCATATTTTCGTCTTTTTTTCGTGTGAGCCGTATATAAGCCTTGGCTTAGTCCGATTTTGGGACATCACCTTCATAATTCCCTAGCAATAGAGAGCTTTTAAGAGAGAGAAACCTCCAATTAATTTAGATTTCAGCCATGACAAGTTTTCAGGTTATGTTCGATAAGTGGTTGCAATCTATGACCCCTGAAGAGAGGATGAGACTTGTACCTTTTCACTTGAATGCTCTCTTCCACCTGAAGCAAATTCAAGTTGTTTGGAACCTTCTCGAGGTTGCGGTTGAAATTTGGGATGACAAACTCCATGTTTTTAGATTCGGGTATAATGAATTGTGTCCTCTTCCCGAAGAATTTGCCGCCATACTTGGATTCCCTCATGATCAAGCTCCTGCAACTCCATGGCTCGGGGCCAACCTTGAAGGCTGCTATAAAAGGTATCTTGGTTTATCCCCAACACAAGCCTCTTATGTGGCTAGGACCGGTGAGCTAGACCTCAATGGTGTGATTGATATCTTTTTCCTCAGGTTAAGGGATGATCATAATGAGACATATTATAGGCGTGCTTTTATCTTATGTCTCTTACATAGGTACCTCTTTGTTGGTGGAGGTAATAATGGTAAAACTTGTATGGTTAGAAGTGTTGAACAAATTCAAAACGATTTTACCCCTATGTCTCTTGTTCTTGGTGAAACCCTAATGTGCTTGGACCGCAAGAAACAAGAACCATTGCATGGTGGATGGACGGGAAGCCCTCTTCTCCTTCAAGTGAGTGCTTGAATAATTGCTTTAGATATTTTATAAAGTTTGAATCTTTAATGGATACCTAAGGCCTCGTTCGTGGTGGTTGTGAGTTTTTAGTTTTTGGTTTTTAAAAGAAAAATTCGAAACAAAACGTGTTCGGTAAAAATGGAGGTTAGGTTGAGTTTTCTGCCATATTCGAAACTGAGATCCATGTTCTAAAAACCAAAAAAAAATGGTTTCCTTTACTTTAATCTGAGTTTTGAAGAAGAAGATATACTGCCCGGAGGCGACGAGGCTCACCCCAGAATTACGTTGGCACCACTGTCACGTGGGTATGTCCATGAGGATACAGAGGTGGGAGGAGTCGAGAGTGAACTGAAAAGGAGAAAAAGCTGCTGAGAAATTGGGAGGAAGGGAGGAGAGAGAAGGGGACCCACATGAAAGGAGAGAGAAGGGGGGCTAATGAAGAGATAAATGTGGCGTGCAAAGTTGTGACTATGAATGTGAAATATTTTATTATTATTGTTGATTAAGCAACCAAAAATCTAGAAACAAAAACTGGTTTTAGTTTGCAAAATATTTGAAACTTAGAATAGAAAACGATGCCGAACAGGGCCTAACCTTATTATTTTTTGTGTTTGTGTTTTTGTAGATATGGCTTTTGGACCATATGTGCGTCATTGAGAGGCCGGCTAATGCGCTCAAATACCAACCAAAGCAATTTCCTGCCCGCCGAAGGCTTTATTATGAATCCACCATTGATGAATGGCGTGGATATCTTAAAGCTTGTCGTTTGCTAAGATGGACTGTCAAGTGGTGGGGCCTAAAATCAGCATTTGGATGTAGCAAGGAGACGGGATATTATCAAATCCTTGGTCTTCAAAATATGACTTACATATTTCCTAGTCGTATCATGCGGCAATATGGGAAACGCCAGATCATCCCACAGAAGGATAGTGTTGCGCCTGCTACCCGGGTTTTGACTATGAGTATGGTGAGATCTTGGAAGTGTGCATGGGATCATCTCCCTAAGTGGACCATTCCTCTTATCAAGGCCTCAACGGCCATATCTTCAGCTTATGAAGCTTGGATGGATTGTAAGACTACGGGAGGCCGTCGGCCATGCAGGAAATCCGAACAAGACGATCTTAAGGCCCAATCGGTCAATGCTAGCTTAAGGCTTTCTAACCCCAATGATCCCAAAGGGAAGGGTAAGCAAAAGGGAGTCAAGCATGTGAAAAGCGTTCTCAATTCGAAAGACAAGAAAGCTTTAGCCAAGATCACTACTAAGCCGGAGGAGAAGTCCCAAATTCGGGCCAAAGATCACGAAGCCTCTTCAAGTATTCCTCTAATGGAGGTTGAAAAAGAAGAAGAGCCCGTGGTTCGAGAGAGATGGGCTCCAAAGGAACGTGAAGTGGAAGGCCCAAAGGTTGATGAACCCAAGGAGGATGTCGTCCCTACTATCGAAGCTACGGAGTAGTCTACCTATGAAGTACTCTTTTGGAGCATGTCTTAGCTTAGGATTGCCTTTTATTTGCTTTAGATTCAATAAGGGTGTTGTGCCCCTTTTTTAAGATTTAGTTAATTTATTTTTATTATTTAGGAACTGCAAAGTCTTGTAATGGACTTTATTATTATTTATGGAGACATGCTTATTTTAATATTGCAACCATGTGTTTATTATGTGCACAATTTTTAACAACTTTTGAATGGGAATTTGATGAAGGGGCCGGGTCCAATTGTAATTGGGTTGTCCTACGTATCCTTTTAGGGGAATCAGGCCACTCGGGGAATGTAGCACTTTCAGGAGGCCCACACAAGTGCTACATTGGGTGTCTTGCCTAAGCATAGAACCTTTTTAATTGATTCATGTTTATCCATTGACTAAATTCAATTCCGTCAAAATCTGCCAATCTTGCAGCGCCACCTGTTAAGATCTTTGTGATGATAAACGGGCCTGACCAGTTGAGTCGAAATTTGCCTCTTGGATCAGTGACATTGGCCCTTACCTCCTTAAGTACTAAGTCTCCAACCCTAAGGTCCCTCATTTTGAGCCTTTGGTTAAAGTGCCTAGTTACTCTCTTTTGATAGACTCTTACATTGTGCAAAGCTTGCAACCTTTTCTCATCTAGTAAGACTAATTGGTCATAGCGGGCTTCGACCCAATCTACCTCTGGAATTTAACTTTCTAAAACGATCCTTAGGGATGGGACCTCTAACTCAATTGGTAATACGGCTTCCATTCCATAAACCAGGGAGTATGGTGTTGCTCCCTTTGATGCGCGAACTGATGTCCTGTAACCCCAAAGTGCGAATGACAACTTGTCTGGCCAGTCGTGATAATTTTCTGACATTCTTTCAATGATTTTCTTGATGTTCTTGTTAGCTGCCTCTACTGCGCCGTTTGTTTGCGGCCTGTAGGGAGACGACTTTCGATGTTGGATTTTAGACTGGGCTAACAACTCAATCACTTCTTTCATGAAGTGTGATCCATTATCACTGATGATTTCTTTGGGGACCCCATATTTGGCTATTATGTTATTCTTAATGAACTTAACCACATGCTGTGCTTTGAGCTTTGCGTATGATTGCGCTTCGACCCATTTAGTAAAATAGTCGATTGCGACTAGGATATATTCGTGGCCTCCTTTTTCTGTTGGGGTTATCTTACCAATGATGTCGATTCCCCAAGCCAAGAAAGGCCAAGGCGAGGCGAAGGTATATAATGGGCTTCATGGTAGATGTTGTAGATTTGCATGGGTCTGGCATTGTATGCATCTTTTGACAAACTCACAACAGTCCTTTTCCATTGTTGTCGAATAATACCCAAGACTTATTATTTTCCTGGATAGCATCATACCGTTCATGTGCGGTCCACATACTCCTGCATGTACCTTTCTTAAGACCTTATGGGCCATTTCAGTACCTAGGCATAGGAGATTGACTCCATTTGGGCTTTTTTTGTATATTTGACCTTGTACTTTAAAGAATTGGGCCGCGAGCCTTTTGAGTGGTTTCTGGGCTCTAGGGCTGGAATCAGGAGGGTAGAGCTGGTAAATAAGCAGATTCCTTGTGTCAGTGTACCATTCGTCTTCTTCATCGTAGAGCTCGGATCTCCTTTGTACACAGATGGGCATCATCCGGATGGTTTCAGGTATATTGATCATGTTTGCTAATTTAGCCAAGGCGTCTGCAAATTGATTATCTTCTCGTGGAAGGTATGTAAAGTGTATTTGGTTGAAATACACTATGATCTTATCTAAGTATTCCTGGTAGAGTGCCAGGGATTCACTTTTAACCTTCCATACTTTGGAAATTGGTTAATTATGAGTGACGAGTCCCCAAAGACTCGGAGTGTTTTGATGCCAAGGCTTATGGCGTATTGCAGTCCTATTATATAAGCTTCATACTTGGCGCCATTATTTGTAACCTCATGGTCCATTTTGACTGAAATAGGTGTATGTGCACCTTCGGAGGACACTATTAGTACTCCTACCCCGAAACCCTTTTGGTTGGATGCTCCATCGAAGTATAGTTGCCATGTTTCGGTATCTAAGGTCATAACCCCTTCGTCCGGAAAGTGATATTCATCCTTGTGATCTAGTTCATTTATGGCTTGGTCGGCTAGATATTCCGAGATAGCATGCCCTTTTATGGCCTTTAGGTGTTCGAATTTAAGGTCAAATTCCGAGAGAAGAACAGTCCACCTCGCTATCCTGCCGTTCAGTATGGGCTTTTCGAATATGTATTTCAAAGGATTGTCTCTCGATCTTATGTGGATCGTGTGCTGGAGCATGTAATGTCGTAGCTTTTTAGTAGTTGCTACCAAAGATAAGCATGCCTTTTCTAAGGATGAATAGCGGGTTTCGTATTCCAGAAATTTCTTGCTCACATAGTATATAGCTTTCTCTTCCTTATCTACTTCTTGGGCTAGCATGGTCCCCATTGACGTTTCTGTGACTGTAAGGTAGAGGATTAGAGGCATGCCTGGAATGGCCGGTACTAGAACAGGTGGTTCGGATAGATAGGCCTTAATTTTGTTAAAGGCCTTTTGGCATTGCTCGTCCCATTCTGTCTTTACCTCTTTTTTGAGTTTCTTGAATAAAGGTTCGCATGTGATAGTTAATTTGGAAATGAACCTGCTAATGTACTGGATTCTCCCTAAAAAGCCTTATATTTCTTTCTCTGTCTTTGGAGGTGGCATGTCTATTATGGCTTTGATCTTGGATGGATCAATTTCTATTCCGCTGGTGCTTATGGAAAATCCTAGAAGTTTGCCGGATGTGACTCCGAATGCGCACTTTTTGGGATTAAGCCTCATATTGTACTTCCTAAGCCTGTCAAAGAACTGTTGAAGTGAGGGTACATGCCCTACTCTGTCTTTGGACTTTATGATCATATCATCTACATACACTTCAGCCTCCTTATGCATCATGTCGTGGAATAAGGTTGTAGCGGTTCTTTGGTATGTGGCTCCCGCATTCTTAAGCCCGAATGACAATTACTCTATAGCAATAAGTGCCCCAGAGTGTGATGGAAGTGGTTTTCTCTTCGTCTATGTGAGGTAAGGGAAAGTCGCCTTTCGGACTTGCTTTGTTCATGTCCCTAAAATTTACACACATTCGGACCCGTCCGTCCTTTTATGGGACTGGGACGATGTTGGCTACCCAATCGGGGTAATTGGCCACTCTTATGAAGCCTGCCTCTAGTTTCTTCTGGACCTCTTCTTTGATCTTGAGAGCCCACTCTGACTTCATTCTTCTTAACTTTTGTTTTACTGGTTTGCAGTCGGGGTTTAGTGGGATGGTATGCTGAGCAATTTTGTGGTCTATGCCTGGCATGTCTTCGTAGGACCAGGCGAAAGCATCCGTATAATTCTTTAGGAGTGTTACGAATTGTTCGCGTTCATTAGATGTTAAAAACAAGCCTATTTGCACGTGGTGAGGCTCATCATTAGTTGCAATATTTATTGTCTCTGTTTCTTCGACTATTGAAGTCTTTTGCTTATGTTTGATTAGTGCTTTAATAACTTCTTTTGGCAATACCGTTGTATCTTCTGAATTATTAGAAGTGAGGCAATCCGAGTAAGCAAAATCGACGTTCATAAACCTAGGAGGCTACTATATGCATGCAAAAACTACAAAAAGATGCAAACTTGCATAAATTAATAAAAAGATGCTAACTTTATATTAACTAAACATGCATAATTATGTACAAATCCCGAAGCATGCAAATTTATTCAACCATAATCAAAAGCTAAATAGAACACGATTAATGAACAGTAAATAAGAGATCTAATAAAAAATTAGGCCCTCAAGATGGTTAACCTGGACATTCTATTCGAACGGGACTAGTAGAATTGGGATTGCTCTTCGATCTTGGGTGCTAGGTTAGGTGTATTGCTTGCTTGGATCTTCAGATTTCTGAATTCTCTTTGATTTGGGGAAATATGTGCTCTCAATGCTCTCAAAATTGTGAGCTGACTGACCTCCTGCAAAAGAGGGTGAAAAGGAGTATTTATAGAGTTTGGGGACGAATTTAGGGGCTTAGGGAAAGAAGCCCGGCGCCAAAACTCGGCCCAGCCAAAAAGACCGCTCAGCGGCCCCATGGAGGGCAGCTGGGGCCAGCGGCTGCCGCTGGGGCTCCGCGGCTGGCCTAATGGCCCCCGCTGTAATGCTTTGGCCGCCGAGCAGGCTACGATTGCCGCCGGGCCTAACGGCGCGCCGGTGACTAGGGTTTTTTGACCTGTGGGGATTCTCCCCTGAAGAAGTAGCGCTCATAGAGGAAGACACCAAATCTCACAGCTCAGACAGTTCTAGGGGATTCGAGACCTATCCTTCTGAAGAAATAGGAGAACCGGGTGAGTTTGAGGAAGTAAAGGAAACCATCAAAGGAATGTCCATCTACGTGGCACACCACCACCATGCAATCCGGGGAATGAAATAGAAACTTGCCTCATGGAATGACCCACCGAATGCAACGTTATTCTGGCCAAAGGAGAAGCTTGCTTCCAGCAAGATGAAATGTTTAGCAAGATGGTCAAGTATGGATATGCCCACCCAAGGAGGCCTACCCCTCGCATTCTGCCCAGGGACGGAAACCCCTATATTCGGTGCAAGTACTGTGAAGCTAATGGAAACATCACTAACCAATGCTAGGGTCTGAAGAGTGTAATCACCACTTTCATTGATCGGGGGACCATGTGGTCGCCTAGCTCGTGGGCTATAAAGGGGTGGCACCGCTTTAAACAAAAGGAGTATACCTAGCTGAATGTCCCCATTGGTAATGTCATGAATACCCTCATATGGAGAGGAGACCTTAAATCTACAATCCCTGCTGATGATCTTCAGGAAGTACATAGAGTCCAAGATTCCTACTGTCGCTATCACCAGATTTTCGGCCACTACACAGATAATTGCAGTCGCCTGAAGGATGACATACAAAAGATCATAGATAGTGGGGAAGTACCACCGCCTTTGAAGGAAGAAGAAGAGCCCTGGAACTGATTGGTTACCCACGGGAGGTAGAGGAGTCGAGTCTGAGTCCCCAAGTTGTGATGAGTTAGGATCCTACCTAAATCTTTAGGTTGAGTCTTGAATAGGGGGGTGTTCCCCTTATTTTCCTTCTAAGTCTAGTTTCTTTTTGACGGGTATTAGAGACCCTCTTCTCTAACGTCATGTGTGTTTATCCGTTTTTGCAAATCAATAAAAGTCCTCTTGCTCATTTCTTTCTTTGTTTAGCTATTGAAAAATCCAATGAATACAAAGTTGCACAAATCATTAACTAATCAATTTAAGCAATGTAAGTAAACTTCGCAAAGCGAGAATGCAGATTTTCACTTTTTTCAGGAATTCGAGTGGTTGAACTCCCTCAATGATGCCGCTCCAAAGACAGAAGCCAGCCTTTTGCAACCACCTTGACACAGAAATAACTTTGGCACCGATCGAACAAGATCCTTGGTACCAAGACGTCTTCAACTACATCACCAAAGGAATATATCCTCACGATGCACCACTAAGAGCTCAACGGGCCATGCGTCTCTTAGTGGCGCAATATATAGATTACAAGGGGGTTCTATACAAGAAATCCCACGACGGGGTTAACCTCAGATGTGTGAACTCCGAAGAAGCCACAGATATTATAGACGAGGTACACAATGGGGTGTGTGGACCACACATGAATGGCGCGAATGCTCTCCAGGAAGGTTCTACAACTGGGATACTACTGGACTACTATGGAAAAGGATTGTTACGACTATGTCAAGAAATGTAAGAAGTGTCAAATATATGCCAACCTGCAGCATAGGCCACCCTTGATGCTCAACAACTTCACCTCTCCTTGGCCATTTTCAGCATGGGGAATAGACATCATTAGAAAGATCGCCCCAAGGGGCTTAGGAGGACATGAATACATCCTAGTAGCCATAGATTATTTTACCAAGTGGGTTGAAGCCCATTCCTATGTCGTTCTTACCTCCAAACAGGTGACCAAATTCATAAGGAACAACATCATTTGCCGATATGGTGTTCCACATGAAATCATAAGTGACCATGGATCCCACTTCAAAGCCGAAACAATCACCCTTCTCAAAAGCTACAAAATCCAGCACCACAAATCATCCCCTTACCGTCCCCAAACCAATGGCGCAGTAGAGGCTGCCAACAAAAACCTCAATACCATCATTGAAAAGATGATAGAAAACGACAAAGATTGGGCCATAAAACTCCCATTTGCCCTTTAGGGATATAGGACATCCATAAGATCCTCTACGGGAGCAACGCCTTATTCCTTGGTCTATGGTGGAAGCGGTTCTATACATAGAAATCCAACTCCCCTCCATGCGCATAGCCTTAGAAGGTGAAATTCCTGAAACCTAATGGTTACAAGCCCGCTACGAGGAGCTCATGTTCACGGATGAAAGACGCCTACGGGCCTTAGACCATTCTCACATGTATCAACAACGCATGGCAAGAGCATTTAACAAAAAGGTTCGACCGTGGAATTTAAAGGAAGGGCACTTAGTTTGGAAAGAATTACGAGCCCCAGTTACTGACCCTAGAGGGAAATTTCGACCAAACTGGTCCGGACCATTTATCATCAAAGACATCCTATCAGGAGGCGTCGTTAGACTCATGGACATTGATGGCATCAAGTTCAGCCAGCTTACCAACATGGACCAACTAAAGAAGTGCTACGTCTAAAAAAAACAAAAAAAGGAGACGTGCACAACTTGAACGAACTATGCTGGCCTGATTCCACACTGAATACGAAGGTAACCCTTTTAAAGGGGCCCGGCCAAAATCAATCCAAAAATTTCTATCAACTCATTCAAAAAAAAAGGGGATAATCTTTATTCAAACTAAACGAATAAACTTACACTGCAAGAATTTAAAACTTTTTAAGGAAATAATGCAACTATGAGGTTTTAAGCTAAACAAATTCCTATTATTATTTTTCCTTTCAAAACTAGACTTGGTTTCCTAGAAAAGTACTTTAATCCTTCTTCCCTTTAGAAGGCATCGTTGAAGAGTTCTTCTTTGAAAGACCCTGACTTGAGGACAACCTGTGATCGCTTCATTGAGCTGGGGGCTTGCCTCTCTTCAGTACATGATAGTCTCCCATTTGAGAGAATTCCTTCCTTTTCTTGCCTCCTGTTCGTGAGTCATATCTAGGCTTTAGTTGATCCCACTCCTCATGACGGAGGGCTCGTCTCACTTCTCCGTCACTGCCGGAAAGCCAGTTCAGGTAGGTCTAAGAAACCTGAGTTGGGACAATCACCCGAGGTGCAGTCCAAAGATGCCGGCTACGCCAATACTTTCCCCACTCCGCAGCAAATTCAGTTGTTAAGGCTACGACATTTGGTTTTGTAGTCTCTTGACGGGGGATCACCTCAAACCATATTGCCTCATGACCCTAGAGGGAAAGAAGAAAGTGGTCCTGTACAAACCAAGTATGGTAGTATGGGGGATCAGGTCATCACAAGCCGCTAATGAAGTCAAGTTCCACCAGGGCACATGCCAACGGATGATAGGTCCCGTCTGGAAAAAGGCATCCCATTTAGCAAGAGAATTTTCGGAATATAGCCTTTTCCTAACCAGAAAGCTAGTAGCAGTATAGGTTTTCTTTGACTAAGTCCGAGGAACACGAATAATCAAATTATCTGGTGACTCCATCAACCTAAGATGCTCGCATAACCAGATTTGAAGCAGTAGGGGGCTGCCAGAAAAAGCTTGGTTAGGAGAAACTTTCAATCTGTCAAGCCCAATAATGGTTTCCCCTACGACCACGTGCAAAGGAGAATGTCCGTTAACCATTTGATTAACCACTCGCAGCAACGAGGCTCTTCCCAAGTTGGAAGATTCTGCATTAACAAATAGTAGACGGTTTAACAAGCACAGTACAAAGGCCTGCCGACGACAACGTCTGAATATTGCATCCTTTTCAGAAGAAAGAGTGAATTTTTCACAAAGTTGAACCAAGTCCACGTCAACACCAAGCATCATCTTTTTGGCTTCTGCAGATGATAAACCCAAGGATTTCCTGTATTGATCCCTAAAACCATCACTCACATAAGGCACAGTTGGGGGAAGAAGATCAGGCATATTAGTGATCGCAGCAAATTCCTCAACCAAAGGGCATAGTTCATGGTTACCAAAGCGAAAAACATGCAGGTCGGGATCCCAATAATTCAAAGCAGATCGAAGAAGGGGCCACAGTATTTTGGTTGGTTTTAAAGTCAGCAGAGTGGAAACGTGAAACGGGGCTAATTCAAGTTTATCTTCCACGGTCAGATTTTTGCACAGGGCATCGAACAGATTTTCAAAGGATTTCACCATGGTAGAAAATTGGAAAAGGTTTGGGAGAGATAAAGTCTACAAAAAAGTGGTACAACATCAAGCATCCCGAAAATCCTTTTTATAGGTAGAAACGTGGGCCGAAAAAGTCAGAAATCCACAAAAAAGCCCCAAACTAGAGTCGTCAGCGGGACTGGTCAGCGCCAAACTAGCGGCCTAGACCCTGGCCCGGTCCGAATTTCCCTTTTGCCCCAAGTTGCTCTTTTAATCCAAACGACCCGATTTCAGCCTAGTTTTAATACCCCCGCGGAATTACAAAACCTGAGACTCTCTTAGATTTATCTTTTTTTCATTTTTCTTTCTTTTTCTTTTTCATTTTTTTAGGGGGTGTAATATGTGTAAATTTTGCTTTTTCCTTTGCAATGTTTACCTTTTTTTTCTCTTTTATTTTATTATTCCCTAAATTATGGCTTTGGCGTGCTGCATAACACGTTGCATAATTAGATCAGACGGACATAATTGAGTCATCATAGCATATCATATATATCGAAAATGTTGCAAAGAAAAAAAAAACAGAAGTTCGAAATTCTCATGTCAATGTTTACAAAAGAGGCCCAATACTGCTCAACCGGAATCATTGCTATCAGCTTCATCATCAACAGACGGCCCCTGACCATAGTGCCCGGTCGAGTAATGGAGAGAAGAGCTATATATAGTGCCCGCCCATCAAACGTTGGGGCCCGCATTGGGGTACCTGTCGAAAACCCCGAGGCAAAGAAGTTCACCGTGGCCTGACTGGCGAAATCCATAGCCACATCTTGATGTGAAGGCCCAGCATATGACACATCCCATCCAGGGGCGTTCGCCCAACCTCCAGCCAAGGGCGTAGCAACAGGTGGCCTATCAAGAGAAGGCCAGAAATCAGCAGGAGAGAACATCTCAGAAACATACAGGGCAGAAGGTCCGGGCGCCTCATCAACAGGAGGCCTGGTCACCACCACAGGAGGGGAACAAGCTATAGACGGTTTGCTCGCCGAAGAAGCCCTCGCGGCGGAAGGGTGGCGTGGTCCTACCGAAGACGAAGACAGAGACATCTGCGGATAATCAATTAAGGTTAAAATGTTAAGTTAAGCACCTCCCGTAGCTAAGCAAAAAAAAAGAGAGAAGAAAGTTTACTTACATCAACAGTCTTAGACCGATAACTCTTCCCCTTGCCCATTACTCGACCATAGCCTTTCTTCAACAAATGAATGAGCTTGAAGACTTGAGAGGTCTGCTCCTGGTTCAACTACAAAAGAGAGGGAGAGCCACAAAATAAAGCCAACACTCAAAACCAAGCACAAGTACAAAAGAGAGAGAGAAGAAGGCTTACCCCCGTGCAACCATCAGGCGAATATAAACCCTCCACCGCTTCCCCGTCAGCAATATGAAGAGGGAACTCCTCCACTATGCGTTCCCCACTCTCACCAAAATACCTTACCTCGTTGGTCGGCTAGGTCACGCTTGGGGGCTGACCCCGAGGAGCTCTAGAATGAGATCTCCTAGGACCCTGAGGAGCTAGACGATCCGCCTGCAAGATACAAGAAGTCAGTATATTACACATACAGTTAAAGGATGCAGATAAGTTTCTTACCTCAGAAGTAAGGTCCGGCATCAACCGATCCAAGCAGTAAGCCAGGTACATGGCAGTACGGTCTAAACCAATGACCTCCGGCACAAGAAACTCTTGCGTGGCCCTGCCACGAATCACGACCCCCAGGTCCCGCACACTCAGACCACGTAGGTAGAACATGGTCAACAGAGGATCCTTGGGAACCAAATGGGTACCCAGGGAGGGATAGACCAACCGAGTCAGATGATCCCCCAAGTACCATACAAAGCTGAATGGCCCCTCAAAGAGCACTCGTCGAGAAGATACCCTAAAAGACTCTAGGGTAATGTGGGGAAGAACCCCAGGAACGCCATCAAAAGCAGACCATGACAATTGCAGATTACCAATTCAAAATTCATTGACACAATGAATAAAAGGAACGCACAAATCAACAACAACGTACCGTAGACGCAACATGGCTCTCGAAGGTGGCCCAAAAATGCTCCAGAGTAGTAAACGGATGGGTATCCCTACCGACCCATCGTGAACCTAAAGAGAACATCCTCAAACCAGGACGATGGGGAGTGAAAGCTGGAAAATACTCAAAGAACCACAGCTGCCACACAAGCGAACAAAAAGAATAATTTCCACAGTTGAGCATAGGCAAAAAAGAGGGATGACCAAAAAAAGAGAGAACATACATCCAGTATCCTCCATGGACCCGTGATAGACGTCCTCTCACTGGTCTCCTTAGGCCTACAAGCCCGACGACACCACTTGATCACCAAAGAAGAGTAAGCAGCAGCACCAAGGTTGTACTCATGCACCTTGGTTAAATCTTCCAAGCATGTCAAGAAACCGACTTGACACACGCTCTTCTTCTGAGCAAAGATCATCGACCCCAGCAAGCAAGTCAGGAAAATTCGAGCCCTCTGCTTCTCGGTAAGCCCCTGCTCCACTACGACCTCCCATAGCCGTGCTAAAGAAACCCGATCCTTGTTAAAGTGAATGGATACGGGTCCATAAAGCTCCAACAAAGTGTCACTCCGGCGCCAATAGTTTGCGTCGTACTGAATACGACGCCCTCTAAAGGATAACCCCGTCAACTCAGCAAACTGATACGGGGTAGGGAAAATCTCTCCAACAGGGGTATGGAAAGTGTTCGTCGAATCCCAAAACCTCTCCAATAACCCCCGAGCAATAATCCTAGAATTCCCCGAGTGACAAGCAGGTATAACAGTCAGAAACTCACCAAGACCCGAGCCCAGTACCAAGCTCCTGGCCCCCTCTGAAAAGGTCCCCAACATCATATCCCAGTGGGAGGTAGTCCCATGAGCCTGCAGCAAAACCCCGACACCCTAGCCAACCAACAAAATTTCTCAATACCCCATATACCACAAATACAGCTAAAATAAATTCCACACAAATTATATACAGCTGACCACCAATCCAGTACATGTCCCAATTTGTTCGTGTGCCGAAACACTAACAGTTCCAATTTTCAGTTCAAATATACTGAACAAAAAAAAAAACAAAGAGTGAGTCAAAAAACGTACCACTCCCGGTCAGATAAGTGACTCCGTCTACCCGGCAACAGAACACTACGGTTCCAAACGCCAGGCGGGCGCCAATCCAATCGCATAAAAGCATCTTGGTACAGTCGAGCCCATCCGCGTCACCGATCGGAGGCCCTCGGGTAGAAGGCAACCCGGTACGAAAAAGGCTTCGGTCATACTCCTCATCACTCATTGGACGCTTCCCTTTGTCTATGGGAGCCATGGGAACACAATGGATATTTGAGCCTCTACAAGTGGGAAAACAAAAGTTTCAAATTCGCAAGAAACAAGCACTCATCCAGCAATGCAACCCAAAATTCAACAACTAGGCGGGAAAATAAACAAGTTCGAGACAAAAACCGAAGAAAACGGGCAAGAATCGAGTTACCTCAAGTGGGATGAAGCACTCAACAATGGAGGAACTTGGGAACTTGCTCGACAATGTCACTCGGCCAAGAAGAAACCCAAAACGGGAACAGAAAAGAGAGAAAGCGCCGAAGCGCTTTTATTTCGCTCAAGCCTAGCGCCGCTAGCGGCGCTAGCCAGAGCCCGCTAGCTGGCTCACCCCGAGGCCCAGAGCCGCTAGCGGCCCTGCAAGACCTGTAGCACGGGCCCCACTGCTGACCCATGGCCCCTTTTTCCTGTCCGAAGTTCGTTATTATAGTTCGTTTTGTGGCAATATCAGTACCAAGCACGCGGGAGCGAAGCCCCTGGCCCACAAATTCAAATCCGACAGGTGGCCCATTTTACCGTACCAACTATTTACAGGTAAAACTAACCCATTTGTTTTTACAGGTCCCAGGTACTGAAACTCGGATCTACACGGCGACGACTCTCACAACCCGGAGCGCCTAAGTTATTTATAAGCCCGAAATTTTTTCGGGACTTGCTAAGCAACACAACACTACAAATTTTTAGGGGTAGTCAATGATCGCTTAATCTGTTGCGGTTAAACTATCCCTCTGCAAGGTCACTTATATGTTTCAGTCAATGATCGCTTAAACTAAAGTGGTTATACTGTCCATTATTTTTCTTTATATACTTGAGTCAATGATTGCTTAAACTAAAGCGGTTATACTGTCCATTATTATTTATATGCTTCAGTCAATGATTGCTTAAACTAAAGCGGTTATACTGTCCATTATTTTTTATATGCTTCAGTCAATGATTGCTTAAACTAAAGTGGTTATACTACTGTCCATTATTTTTCTTTATCTGTTTCAGTCAATGATTGCTTAACCTATTGCATTTAAACTGTTCATATGTTCTAACCACTTTACGGCCGATTATTTTTAATCGCGCTGTCTCGTCGACCTTTTCGTTTCTTGTGCAGAGACGGAATCTCGGCATCCGCCGAGTGGTGTTTAGTCACTGTTTGCTCGATAAAGCATTTATACTATTCACTCTCACCAGTATTACTTCCCATTTTACAGCCGTCATTTTGATCGAGTTGTCTCGTCGACCTTTTCGTTTCTGGTGCAGGGACGGAACCTCGGCATCCGCTGAGTGGTGCTTAGTCACTTTTTGCTTGATAAAGCATTTATACTATTCACTCTCATGTTACTAACCTTTTTTACAGCCGTTATTTTTATTCGCTCTGTCTCGTTGACTTTTTTGTTTCTCGTACAGGGAAGGAATCTCGACACTCGCGGAGCGGTGTTTAGTCACTGTTTGTCGAAACACTCTATGTTGATCATTCTCAAAGTATTACTAACTTTTTCATTCACTCTGAATACAGGTCCCCAACAGACGTTTAGACCATCTACGCACGGTGTTCTATCCTACTACTATAACCTTTATTTTCTCTTGTGTTCACATGGATGAAATCTTAGCACACTACGAGCGTGTTCCAACTTAGGTTTGTCTTCATATGCATGCACACTCTCACACACTTTTTGCACATCAGCATCCTGCATGTCGGCTTTGGAATACTGTGATCTTTGCTTTTACTCAAGCTCGATCAAAGTGGGGGCTTCTGTAGACGCCAAAAAAGCGTGTTCAGATTTCTCTACAAAAGCTCGATGATGAAAGGAGTAATTTTTAAGCTTAAACTGCTATTTTTGCTTTAATAGTTAAGATAAGGTCTCAGGTTTTTCCTTTCATTTCATTCAAGAGCCCCGTTCAATAGCTTTCCAACGACACCTCTCATGCCTCATTCCGACCCCCGAAATCCAAGTTGCGATTCAAGGGCAAAACCGTCTTTTACTGTTCAGAGGTAAAACAGTATTTTCACGTTTTTCGGAATATTTAAATCCCTCCGGAAAATATAAACAGGCTGGATCCAGCTGGCTGTTGAGAGCCACTAGCGGCTCTAACTTCTCTTCGGGCCCGGCTCATTTTTCAAGCCCGTCTCATTTTTCAGCTCAAATTCGACCGTACAACCCTACTTCCCTCGCCTATATAAACAACCCTTCACCCTCAGTTCAAAACACACAGCCTACAGTTGGCAACCTCTATTCTCAAGAGTACTAATACTGAGCTTCCCCCTCTTTCTTCAAAAATTTGAGATCTTGTTTTTTACTATTTTTGTCAAATGTAGCCTACAGTTCAGGTACAAATTCCTGAGGGCTCAAATTAAATAACTTGTTTAACTGTTTATTTTCTAAATAGTCATAATGTAAATATCATGCTAGGTCACATTTTTTTTACTTCCTAAATACTGTCTGTATAATCGTTATGTGGCTCAACTTGTCAATCAAATGAATGTCTAAAGAAGGGTTAGAAAATAAATGTTGTGATGCTTGTAATGAACCAATTAATAGTCTAAGTATAGGTTGTTAATCCGGTTTTGCATGGGAATTATGTCTTTAAATTATTAAGCAAACTTGAGTTAGTAGAGGCCGTCATAAAACAGGCGAGTTGGGTGCCTAACACCTTCCCACCTCGTACCTTCGTCCTCCAACCTATTATTCTTGGGTACTTATATGTTTTATATAAGCGGGAGTCTTTCTAAAAACATGATTAGTTCACTTATCACGCTATTAGGTGGTCCCTTCGGTTTGTCCCTTCGATAAAACGCCGATAGCAGATTTGTGACCTCTTTCATGGTTTTTATTCAATTCAAATCTTTTCAAAAGCTTTTCTAACTCGATGGTCCCTTGAACTTATCTAAGCCCCCAAATGACAAATTTTCTATTAGGACGCACTCTGTGGAACCGTAGGAAATCCCGGGTCCTTACAGTCCCAGAACCTATTATTTTTGGGTACTCATATGTTCTATTTCATGGGGAGTCTTTCGAAAAACATGATTAGTTCACTTATCGCGCTATTGGGTTGTCCCTTCGGTTTGTCCCTTCGATAAAACGCCGATAGCAGATTTATGACCTCTTAGATGGTTTTTACTCAATTCAAGACTTTTCAAAAGCTTTTCTAATTCGATGGTCCCTTGAAGTTATCTAAGCCCCCAACTGTCAAATTTTCTATAAGGATGCACTCCGTGGAAACAAGGTTGGAAATTCCCGGGTCCTTACAGTGCTTGGGCTATGAAAGGATGGCGCCACTTTGACCAAAAATAGTATACACAGCTGCACGTCCCCATTGGAAATGTTATGAATACCCTCATATGTAGAGGAGACCTTAAGCCCATGATTCCCATTGACAACCTCCGGGAGATAAATAAAGACGAGGACTCCTACTGCTTCTATCACCAAACCTTTGACCATTACATGGACGACTGCATCCGCCTGAAAGATGATATAAAAAACATCATAGACAGTGGAGAGATCCCGACGCCTCTAACGGAAGAAGAGGAGCCCAATGAAACCTGGAATTAGTTTGCTACCCGCAGGAGCTAGAGGAATCAAGTCTGAGTCCCCATGTTTTGTCGAGTTAGGATCCTAGCTAAATCTTTAGGTTGAGTATTGAATAGGGAGTGTTCCCCTTTTTACTTTTTCTAAGTCTAGTTTCTTTTTGACGGGAATTAGAGACCCTCTTCTCTAAATTCATGTGTGCTTATCTTTTGTTGCAAATCAATAAATTCATGTGTGCTTATCTTTTGTTTGGCTATTGATATATCCAATGAACTCAAAGTTGCACAAATAATTAACTAATTAATTTAAGCAATGTAAGTAAACTTCGCAAAGCAAGGATACAAATTATCTCCTTTACAAGAATCTGAGTAGCTAAATTCCCTCAACGATGCCACTCCACAAGAAAACGCGAGCCAACTTTTGCAACAACCTCGACACAGATATGACCCTGGCTCCGATCGAAGAAGATCCTTAGTACCAAGACGTCTTCAACTACATCACCAAAGGAGCATACCCTCAAGACGCACCAATAAGAGCTCAACGGGCCATCTATCTCTTAGCGGCGCAATACATATAGTGTGTGCGGACCACACATGAATGGTCGAGTGCTCTCTAGAAAGGTCCTACGACTGGGATACTATTGGACCAGTATGGAAAGAGATTGTTACGACTATGTCAAGAAGTGCCAGAAGTGCCAGATATATGCCAAGCTGCAGCATATGCCACCCTCAATGCTCCACAACATCACATCCCCTTGGCCATTTTCGAAATGTGGAATAGATATCATTGGTAAAATCACCCCAAAAGGCTCGGGAGGACATGAATACATCCTAGTAGCCATAGACTATTTTACCAAATGGGTTGAAGCCCAATCCTATGCCGTCCTCACTTCCAAACAAGTGTCCGAATTCATAAGGAACAACATCATCTGCCGATACATCGTTCCACATTAAATCATTAATGACCATGGATCCCATTTCAAAGCCGAAACAGCCACCCTCCTCAAAAACTACAAAATTCAGCACCACAAATCATCCCCTTACCGTCCCCAAACCAACGGCGCAGTAGAAGCCGCCAACAGAAACCTCAAGACTATCATTGAAAAGAAGATAGAAAACTACAAAGATTTGCCCATAAAACTCCCATTTGCCCTTTGGGGATATAGGACGTCCGTAAGATCCTCTACGGGAGCAACACCTTATTCCCTAGTCTACGGAATGGAAGCAGTACTACCCATAGAAGTCCAACTACCCTCCATACGCATAGCCTTAGAGGGTGAAATTCCCGAAACCCAATGGTTACAAGCCCGCTACGAAGAACTCATCTTCAAAGATGAATGACGCCTCGCCCTAGACCACTCCCACATGTACCAGCAACGCACGGCAAGAGCGTTCAACAAAAAGGTTCGACCTCGAAATTTAAAGGAAGGGGACTTAGTTTGGAAAGAATTACGTGCCCCAGTTACTGACCAAACTGGTCAGGTCCATTCATCATCAAAGACATCTTATCAGGAAGCGCAGTCAGACTCATGGACATTGACAGCATCGAGTTCAGTCAACTCACCAACATGGACCAGCTGAAGAAGTGCTGCGTCTAAATAATAAATAAATAAAAATAATTAAAAACAATTCCGAATTTTTTTTAAAAAAAAGAGACGTACACAGATTGAGGGAATTACCCTGGCCTGATTCCACACTGGATACGTAGGTAACCCTTTTAAGGAGCCCGGTCAAAATCAATCCAAAAATCCATTCAATTCATTCAAAAAGAGATAATCTTTATTCAAACTGAACGAACAACCTTACATTCCAAAAAAATTAAACTTACTAAGATTACAAAAAAAAAAAAAAAAAAAAGTGCAACTACGAGGGTTTAAGCTAAACAAATTCTTATTACTTTTTTTAAAAAACTAGATTTGCTTTCTAAGAAAACTACTTTAATCCTTCTTCCCTTTAGAAGGCTTCGTTGAAGAATTCTTCTTTGAAGGACCCTGGCTTGAGGACGACCTATGATCCATTCCTTGAGATGGGGGCTTGCCTCTTTTTAGTACATGGTAGCGTTCCTCATAACGCCCTTCCCTTCTTTTCTTGGTTCCTATTCTTGAGTTATACTCAGGCTTTAGTTGGTCCCACTCCTCATGACGAAGGGCTCGTCTCGCTTCTCCATCACTGTGGGAAAGCATGTTCAAGTAGGTCTCAGAAACTTGAGTTGGGGCAATTACCCGAGGTACTGCCGACCGATCTCTGCCACGCCAATATTTTCCCCAATCCGCAGCAATTCAGTGTTCAAAGCCGAGATAGGTGGTCTCGTAGTCTCCTGACAAGGGATAACCTGCTTCAACCCATATTGTCTCATAACCCTAGAAGGAAAGAAGAAAGTACTCCTGTACAGCCCAACTATAGGAGTATTAGGAATAAATTTGTGACAAGCCACTAAGGAAGTCAAGCTCCACCAGGTACATGCGAGCGGATAACAGGTCCTGCATGGAAAAAGGACTCCTATTCAGTAAGGGTCTTTTCATCATGTTGTCTTTTCCTAACCAAGAAGCTAGCAGCGGTATAAGTTTTCTTTGACCAAGCTCGAGGGGTACGAGCTATCATCTTCTTTGTTGACTATATTAACCTTAGATGCTCACATAACCAAATTTGAAGCAGGACGAGGCTGCCAGAAAAAGCTTCGTGAGGGGAGATTTTAAATCTGTCAAGCCCTATAATAGTTTCTCCTACAACCAGATGCAAAGGAGAGTGCCCTTCAGCCATTTGATTCACTACTCGCAACAACGAGGCTTTACCCAAGTTGGAAGACTTTGAATTAGCAAACAGTAGGCGGTTTAACAGTCAAAGTACAAAAGCCTGTCGGCCGCAAGGCCTAAATATTGCATCTTTTTCGAAGAAATAACGAACTTTTCACAGAGTTGAACTAAGTCCACATCGACACCAAGAATCATACTTTTGGCTTCTGCTGATGACAAGCCTAGGGATTTCCTATACTGACCACTAAAACCATCTCTCAAATAAGGCACATCTGGGGGGAGAACATCAGACATATTAGTGATTGATGTAAACTTTTCAACTAGAGGGCATAATTCAGAATTACCAAAACGGAAAAGGTGCAAGTTGGGGTCCCAATAATTCAGAGGAGATCGAATAAGGGGCCAAACTATTTTTGTTGGTCTTAAATCCAACAAGGTAGAGACATGGAACGGAGCTAGTTCAAGTTTATCTTCTATAGTCAGATTTTTGCAACAGGCATCGAACATGTTTTCAAAGGATTTTCACCATGGTAAAAGCTTTGGGAAATTTGAGAGAGCTAAAATCTGAAAAGTGATAGAACATCAAGCATCCCGTAAATCCTATTTGTAGGCAAAATCTCGTGTCAAAAGAAGTCAGAAATCCGCGAAAATGCCCAAACCAGAGCCATCAGTGGCTCTGGCCAGGGCCGCTAGCGGCGGCTGACCAGCGCTGCTAGCGGCCCAGCCCAGCACCGCTAGCGGCCCTGACCCTGGCCCAATCAATTTTTTTCCTTTTGCTCCAGCCCGCCCATTTGGTCATTTCTGCTCGGTTTAAGCCTAGTTTTTTTATACGCAAAACAGAATTACAAAGCTCGAGACTCTCTTAGTTTTATCTTTTCTATTTTATTATTTTTATTATTTTATCTTTTTTAAGAGGGTATAATATGTGTAATTTTTGCTTTTTCTTGCAATTTTTACCTTTTTCCTTATTTTTTTTCCCTAAATGGTGGCCTACTCCCTACTGCATTACAAATTGCATACTTAAAGATCAGACGGGCATAATCGAGTCATCATAGCATACAAAATGCATAAAAAAACAAGACTTCAAAGTTTTAAGGTTAATGTTTACAAAGCAATCATACACTGCTCAACCAGAGTCGTCATCGCCATTGCCGTCAGCCTCGTCATCAATAGACGGCCCCTGGCCATAGTTCCTAGTCGAATAATGGGAGGAGTCCTCGGTACTAAACGAGCTATAAATGGGCCTGTTGTTTTTAGGCCTCGTATCCTGCCTGTCATATGCTGGTTCATGCTTGGGGGTAACTGCCGAAAACCCTGCTGCGAAGAAACTCTCTGTGGCTTGACTAGCAAAGTCCATAGACACTACCTGATACGAAGGCCCAGTATGAGGCACGTCCCATCCAGGGGTGTTAGCCCAACCTCCAGCCATAGGGGTAACAATATGCCTACTATCAAAAGAAGGTTGAAAACCCGCTTGAGAAAACCTCTCAAGCACAGGAATGTGCAGCACAGAAAGTTCGGGCGCCTCATCAACAGGAGGCTTGGTCATAGCTACGGGAGGTGAACGAGCAATAGACGGCCTGCTCGCCGAAGAGACCCTCACAGCAGAAGAATGTCGAGGTCCCATCGAAGACGAAGACTGTGACATCTGCAAACAATCAAGATCGAGATGTTAAGCACTTCACTTAGCTAAACAAAGGATGAAAGTCTACTTACATCGAAAGTCCTTGACCGAGAACTCTTTCCTTTGCCCATCACCCCGACTATAGCCATTCTTCAACAGATGAATAAGCTTGAAGACTTGGGAAGTTTGCTCCCAGTTCAACTACGGAAAAAAACAAGAGATAGAGTCAGCATTCAAAATCAAACACAAAACAGAAGAATGGATAAAAAGGAAGTTACCCCCGTACAACCATAAGGCAAGGGCAAGCCCTCCACGGTCTCTCTATAAGCAGTATGTAGAGGGAACTCCTCCACTATACGTCCCCCACTCTCACCAATATACCTCAACTCATTAGTCGGCAAGGTCACGCTTGGGGGCTGGCCCCGAGGAACTCTAGAATGGGACCTCCTGGGACCCTGAGGAGCCAAACCATCCGCCTGCAAGACATAAAAAGTCCGTATATCATGCATATAGCTGAAAAGACGCAGATAAACTTCTTACCTCGGAAGTGAGGTCCGGCATCAGACGACCCAAGCAATAGGCCAGGTACACAGCCGTACCATCCAAACCAGCAATCTCCGGCTCAATAAACTCTGTGGCCGCCATACCACGAGTCATGACCCCCAAATCCTCCACGCTCAGGCTGCGCAGCTAAAACATGGTCATGGGAGGATCCTCTGGAACCAGATGACCACCCAAGGAAGGATAGACCAGCCGAGTCAAACGGTCCCCCAAGTACCACACAAAGCCAAATGGCCCCTTAAAGACCACCCGCAAAGAGAAAACCCTAAAAGACTCCATGGTAATATGGGGCGGAACCCCAGGAACACCATCGAAGGCAGCCCACGAGACCTGCAGATTACCAGATCAAAAGTTCATTCACACCAAATGGACCAGGATAAAAAACGCACAAGTCAACAACAGCATACCACAGATGCAGCATGACTCTCGAAGGTAGCCCGAAAATGCTCCAAAGAGGTAAATGGGTGGTTATCTCTACCAATCCACCGTGCACCTAGTGGAATCATCCTCAAACCAGGACGGTGAGGACCAAAAGCGGGAAAATACTCAAAGAACCACAGCTGCCATACAAAAACAAAATGATAAGCTTCAAATTCAAAAGAAACATATGTGCCTACCTCCAGTATCTTAGCTTCCATGGGCCCGAGATAGACGCCCTCTCACTCGTCGGCCTAGGCTGCAAGCCCGGCGACACCATCTCACCAAGTTAGCATAGGCAGGAGCACCAAAGTTGTACTCGTGGACCTTGGTCAAATCCTCCAAAGATGTCAATAGGCCAACCTGACATACGCTCTTCTTCAGAGCGAAAATGGTCGACCCCAACAAGAAAGCTAGGAAAATACGGGCTCTCTGCTCCTCAGTAAGCCCCTGCTCCGCCAAGGCCGCCCATAACCGCGGGCTCCGCCAAGGCCGCGGGCTCCGCCAAGGCCGCCCATAACCGCGGTAAGGAAACCCGGTCGTCTGTGAAATGGGCGGGCACATGCCCGTAAAGCTCAAGTAACCTATCACTCTGCCGACGGCAACTCACGCTGTACTGAATATGACGTCCTCTAAAGGATAAACCCGTCAGCAAAGCAAACTGATAAGGAGTGGGAAACATCTCCCCTACAAGCGTATGGAAAGTGTTCGTAGTGTCCAGAACCTCTCCAATAACCCCCGAGCAATAATCCTAGTATCCCCAGAATGACAAGCTGAGATAACAGTCAAGAACTGTCCAATACATGAGCCCAGCACTCTATCCGTAGCTCCCACCAAAAATATCTCTAACATCATGGCCCAATGGGAAGTAAACCCATGAGCCTGCAACAAAACACCAATACCCAGCCAACAAACAAAATATTCTCAACACCCCATATACTACAAATACAGTCAAAATAATTCACCACAAATTATATACAGCTGACCACCAATCCAGTACAAGTCCCAATTTGTTCGTGTGCCGAAGCACTAACAGTCCCAATAAAAATATACTGGAACAGAAAAAAAGAGAGAGTCAGAAAACATACCAACTCAGGGTTCGAAAGATGACTCTGCCTGTCCAGTAGCAAAATACTATGGTCCCAAACCCCAGCCGGGCACCAGTCCATCCGCATGAACGAGTCCTGGTACAAACGCGCCCTGTCTGCATGATGAGTCGAAGGCATACTAGTAGAAGGAAGTCCAGTACGAAAAAGGTACCGGTTCTCCTCCTCCTCACCTATGGGACATTTTCCTTTGACTTTGGGAGCCATGGAAGGACAATGAAGCTTTCTCTCTCTACAAGTGGAAAATTAAAAGTTTCAGATTCGCAAGAAACAAGTACCCATTCAGCAATGCAACCAAAAATTCAGCAACTGGGCGGAAAAATAAGCAAGTTCAAGACAAAAATCGAAGAATTTAGACAAGAATCAACTTACCTTGAGGTAGTAGTGTAACACCCCCGAATTCGCAACGATTTCCAAGGAACTATCGACGTCGCTATACACAACTCGACACCGCTGATGTGATACCCCAATAATTTCTATAATTATAACACCGATTATAATTCATTTATAAATAGTTTCGGAGATTTAAATCGTATATTTATTTAATGATTCGATTTACTCAAATTAAGCCATAATAATATTAATTATTATTATGGGAATTTTGGGGTTTATAATTATCAAATTGAGGGATTTAATTAAAATGATTTTGTATATGAATGAGGTTTATTCATATTGTGTTAATTAGCTTTAATTAGCATTTAATTAGTTTTAATTGTGTTTTAATTAATTATTAAATCTTAAAATAATCCTAATTTTATTAGGGTTTGACTTTCCTTGACTGGCACCTATATAAGCAAAGAGATGGGTCAGTTGATTAGTTTACAGAACTGAGCCAAAAATCCAATTCTCTCTCTTTCTTTCTCCTCACAGACGACACTCTCTTCTCTCTCTCTCTCCACCGCACACCTTCTCTCTCTCTCTCCCTGCTGTCGCCGGCCACCAGGCCAGCCACCGGCTCCTCTTCCCCTGATGGTAGATGCCCCCTCTCTTTCTCTATTTCTTTCTTTCTTTCTCTTTTCCTTTCTCTCTTCCCGCACACTGTTTTTCCCCCTCCCCTGTTATCGTTGGGTCGTCGCTGTCGCGCCACCGCCGCGCCACCAGGCCGCGCCTGGTTGGTCGTTGGTGAGTGGCCGACGCGACGGGACCTTGCATGTTGCTCCTCCCCCTCTCAGTCACTCTCTCTCTCCCTCGCGAACTCTCTCTCTCTCTCTCACGTTCTCTCTCACTCTCTCTCTCCTCCGTCGCCGGTGCTCCGGCGAGCCACCGCCGACCATGGTGGTCGATGGATGGTGGTCTTGGTGATGGGCTAGGTCGTGGGTCTCCATGTTTGGTGTATCACGGCCTAGACTCGAAAAACCGATTAGGGTTTCGTTTAATAATTTCGTATTTTCTGTACTCGTTCGGAGTCCGACTCCGGATTTTCAAAAGCCTAGATTGGTTGGAATAAATCAAGGAATTTAATAAAAATATTAGTTTACAGTTTCAGTACTGTTTGGATTTTCGGAATTGCTAATTATGTCTTGGTAATTATTTTTTAATTAGGACCAAACGGACAAGCGTGATCGAGTTGTGATTAGTCAAGTCACCTACTGCTAAGTGAGCGTTTGTTATGTAAGTGATTGTGCCTACCTCCTTCCAAAGCCCCATCAAAACTATTTTGATGTGTTATGTGCTAATTGATAATTATTTGTGAATTTAATATGCTAAGCATGATTAAATTATATCGTCGTTAGTTATGAGAATATGAGTTATATTCTTCGCTGTAAATATCATTTATAATGAGTATAATGAGATTATGAAGTTTTGTTAATTAATTACTTCATATGCTAATTAATGTTTAATTATGGCGATGTTGAATTTCTATTATTATTATGATATAATAATATGTGCTATTTGGAATGGGTTAGTATTGAGTGCTAATGAGCACCTATTATACTTGTTGGATGTTATTTGTGAAAGTGTAATTTTTGGATATCATGAGTTACTGCCGAAGTGCTGCCGAAATTTCGTTAGACATATACGAAGCATGATTATTGTTAATATGCATTTATGTCGTTATCGTCGTTATTATTATTCATTATCATGAGCATGAAATGAAGTAGTATGTCATGGTCTCGTTGTACCACTAGGTCAATCAATGCAAGTATGTGAATTGAATTAAATGAGAATAAGACTCCTAATGGATCCCTAGGAGTAGTCGAGCTATCGAGACTCATCTAATTGATGTAGTCTATGGATGCGTGATTCCCAAGTTACTTTATGGACACCTCGTAGTGTTCGGGATGGATCATTCCCCATTGTTTATTTCTCTACATATCGATTATTATGTTAGAGGTAGTGTGAGTGTACACTAGAGTAAGTCCATGGCATGTCTATATCTATCTATGAGCAGTATGGGTAATCGCTGTTTTATTCGCTCTCTTATTACTCTAATCAGGATGGTTTATCTATTCGTGTTCGAATGATCATTAACGCAAGAATTGCATGTAATTGAATATTGAGTATGCGTGTGCTTGATTGTATGACTACTTGTGCATGCAAATGAATTTCAATGATTCTTCTAAACCCCAGGTAAGGTTTACGAAAGTGTTTTTACTGGGTATGGACAACGTTTAGTCAGTTTATCTGATTTTTGTTTTCTTTTGTTTCTTCTCTTTTTCTTCTGTACCTGGTTTCCGTCACGGAAACCAAAGTGCAGGTGTAGCTGAGTGAGGACGGTTTGCTAGAACGTTAAATGTGGGCCGTTGCTTTAGAACTTTTGAATATTGGTTACTTTGGATTATTTGGGATTTTGGTTTGTGCCCTTGAAGGCAAAGTTGTAATAAAACTATAATGGACTTAAGACCGCTGATAGACAACTCTGATAATATTGTTTAATTTGTTTATATGCTTCCTTTGATACCTAGTTTTCCTTTCTGCTTAACATTTACTCCTTAGCGATAAATGTTGCAGTAACCTACCCTTGGATCTGTGACGGTTCCGCAGTGTCGAGTCGCGTATAGCGACGTCGATAGTTCCTAGGAAATAGTGGCGAATTCGGGGGTGTTACAAATGGTATCAGAGCCAGGTTTAAAAGGTTGCATAGGTTTAATAAATGAATTAATAAAGATTAGTTTCACTTTGGGAAAATAAAAATATAATTAAAGCCGTTGAGTGTAGTAGTCCTAGAAGATAGGAATTACTTGAAATCACCTTAATTGTGATTTTTATTGTTTGATTGACCTTTTGTAGATGGCAATTACTCGTTTGACCGCGATGAAGTCAACTAGAGGTAGAAAACCACGAGCGGTGATAGTATCACTCGAGAACGAAGTAGAGTATGTAGACATCTCCGACAGCGAGCCGATGCACGACGAGAGTGACGAGGCCGCTGTTGCCCCTGTTGCGCAAGAGGACGGCGCGCACGAGGTGGACCAACCCGCGCCTGATGCTCATGACGATGACGTTCCAATAGAGCCCAATCACGACTTGGAGGCTAACGAGGATCTTGATCCTGAAGAGGAACCTAATGAGTCTGAACCTCAATCTGAAGATGCTCCTGCTGACGAGCCAAGCGTTGAGGCTAACTCTGTGGATTTGGAGATGCGTTTCGAGTATGGAGCTGGTGTCCCTGATTCACCTAGCATGCCACACTTAGAGGACATTGGTGATGCAAGCGACAACAACTCTATACCTCCCTCGCCTACTGCTGATGTGTCTCCTCCTGTGGAGCCTTTCTTTGCCACTAATGCCGAGCTGAATGACATCCGTGACTACATTGATCGCGAATTCACTACGATCGAGCGATACGAGTATGAGAACCGTACGAGGATACACCATGGTTTTTGGGTAGAACTCTTACTAGCTGGCCTACCCAACCTGCATCCTTGGAAAGGTCTCAAGGAGAAGTATGATGATGTGGTACTGAGGAGTGGCTACATCAACGATGGGAAGTACGACAAAGGCAATCGTTGGGCGCTTACTTTTCAAGGTGTTGGCAATGAGTTATGCTTGTCTGAGTTTGAATGGTAGGTCAATCACGTCCTAGTACCTGCTCCAAAGGACTTGTGCGAGAGTTGCTGGTCCAAGAAGCGCAAGCTTATGGACAACTTTAGAAGGCGCTTCATGCCTCAGAAGTTCGAAGATGATGGACATCCTTACACGCCTTGTAGGGAAGTGAAGCGAAGGAGGGATGATGATGATGATACGCCTCCCGGATCGAAGCAAAACCCAGTTGCTGTTTAGTTATTTTATTGATAGAATTAGTTGTTTTGGTTAGAAACATTATTCCACTTTTATGATGGCCCTGCGTGGTCAAGTTTGATGATGGTGTGTAGGTGCCTAAGCAACAAATATTTATGACTCTTATTTATTTTGCAATCTATCTTATTGCAAAACTGTTTCATTTGATTATATGAAAGTCGTTATAATTTGTTTACATCATTGTGGTGTCACATATTTGCATGATTGACTAAAAGCGTGAATGCTATCTCTTATCGTCGTGACATGATGGGAAATCTATGTCGAAACTATGGCAAAATTTTTGTTGAGCATTATCAACTTTCTTGTGAGCCAAGTGCTAAAGCATATCAATATGATTAAGTGTGATTATCTATTGCCCTACTGAAATAGTATGGAGTCTCTTTATGTGCATTATGAACATCTTTGTCTATTCATGTGAAACTTACATGTCTAAAGTGTATTACATGTCTATCGAACTATTATGCATGAGAACTGAGAACAATAAAGCAAGTATGTTGCTTAGACCTACGCTGTAAGGTCGATCTTCGAAACTTATATGCTATATGCTAAATGTCAAGAGAAAGGTTTCAATTACAACCTATTTCTCTCAATTAGACCTTAATGGGTCGAGATGTGCAAATTGAGTGAATGGTGTTCATACCATTACTTTTATATTTTCAGATTCGCAAAATGACAACCAACGCCGATAGAATCGCAAGACTCGAGGATGGTCTGACCGATGTGGTCGAGATCATGGCCAGGCAAATGGCACGCCAAGAAGAGATGGAAACCGCTCAAGCCTTTGCAGCGCGTAGTTTCCGAGATTTTGACGCTCTTGAACCTCCTACGTTCGAAGGTAGTGCCGATCCAACAAAGCTGGAGACTTGGATCATTGAGTTCGAGAAGTTGTTCATGGCTACGAGTCGGCCCAACAACACGAAGGTTAGCTCTGCCACGTACTATCTGAAAGGCGAAGCTAACAAATGGTGGAACGATGTGCGAACGGACTTGCTTGCAACGCCGAACTTTAATTGGGATCGTTTTAAGGTAGCTATTCATGCTAGATTTTATCCTAGTGCACTACGACGCCTGAAGCAGCGTGAGTTTGAAGGGTTAAGCCAAGACAAGCTGTATGTGGCCGAGTATGCTGCCAAGTTCGACGAGCTTGCTATTTTTGCTCCCAACCTACTGACAACTGAAGCTGAGCGAATCGAAAGGTTCGAGGATGGACTGAAATGGGATATTCAACGTTTTGTCGCTGGACAATCTATCACATTTCAGGAAGCTTATGACAAGGCCCTGAATCAAGAGAGGATTGTTGGACGTCGTGACACGCATTTGGGAAAGAACAAGCGCGACGAAGGCAATCCATCGCAGTCGAGCAATGGCGACAAGAGGCCAAGACCGAATGGCAACAACAACTACCAAGATGGTCAGAACAATGCGAATAGAAATCGTGACTCGAATAGTCATCGAGCTACGATAATGGGTAGAAGGAATACGCCTTGTACCTGCTGTAACAAGACGCATGTTGGTAAGAACTGTCGAGGTGAAGTGTTGCAATGCTATCAGTGCAACAAGCCGGATCATAAAGCTTCTGAATGTTGGAACCGAGGTAGGAATGGTAACGGACAGAACCGCGATAACAACTACAATCGTAGTGGAAATAACAATGGCTATCGTGGTAATGCTGGTAACTACCGTGGAAACGGGGGTTACAACAACAACAACAACCGCAACAATGTTGCTCCTGCTGTGAACAACCAAGTTCAAGCTCCTGCTACTGCTAATCCCGCGCCGAACAACAACAACAACAACAATAGAGGGGTTAATGGTAGAATTTTTGTGATGAATTGCAATGAAGCAAAAGCAAACCCGATCGTGATTGCTGGTACTTTTCTTGTTCATTCTTTTCCCGCTTTTGTTTTGTTTGATAGTGGTGCGACGCATTATGTACTTTTGTAAGTGCGTTGCATCTAAGATAGGATTAGAACCTAGTCCTGTATATAGTGCAAATATGAGGATGCCAGATGGGTCGATAGCTAAATGTAAAGCGTTGTATGAAAAGTGTCCGATTAGGATAGTTGGTTCCGATTTACCCGCGGATTTGATTCAAATGGACTTGGAGGATTTTGACGTGATTTTGGGAATGGATTAGTTAGCCAAGTATAGGGCTAAGCTAGAGTGCTTTGAACAACGTGTTTTCTTGCGTGGACCTAAAGGTAAGAGGATCGTTTACCGAGGAGTTGTGGTGAAGCCTAACCTGAAGGTGATGGCTACCATGAAGGTTAAGGAGTGTGTGACTAAAGGTGAAGAGATTTACCTATGTCATGTGGTGAATATGAATCGCGAGAAGGAAGCTTCGCAGCCTATTCCTGTAGTTTCCGAGTACGCTGACGTGTTTCCCGAAGAGATTCCCGGAATGCCTCCGCAATGCATTGTCGACTTTACGATCGAGTTTGCTCCAAGTTCTGCACCAATTTCGAAAGCACCGTATCGTATGGCACCTACTGAGATAAAGGAACTGAAAACACCACTTGAAGACTTGTTAGAAAAGGGATACATACGTCCGAGTGTATTGCCTTGGGGTGCTCCTGTTTTGTTTGTACGGAAGAAGGATGGTAGTATGAGACTGTGCATCGACTACCGCGAGTTGAACAAGATTACGATCAAGAATCGATACCCACTTCCCAGTATTGACGATCTGTTTGACCAACTGCGTGGTGCGTCTATTTTCTCAAAGATAGGAATACGATCAGGATACCATCAATTGAGGATTTCCGAGCCTGATATTGCAAAGACAACGTTTAGGACGAGGTATGGGCACTACGAGTTCACTGTGATGCCTTTTGGGTTGACGAATGCACCTGCGAAGTTTATGGACTTGATGAACCGTACGTTCCTACCTTACCTAGACCAGTTTGTTGTAGTCTTTATTGATGATATTCTGGTTTACTCAAAGAACGCCGAGGAACATGAGCAACACCTACGTACTATTTTGGAGATTTTGTGAAGACATCAACTTTACGCCAAGTTGTCTAAGTGTGAGTTTTGGTTAGACACGGTATCTTTCTTAGGACACGTGGTGTCTAAAGATGGAGTAGCCGTAGATCCAGAGAAGATTCGAGCTGCTACAGATTGGCCAAGACCAACGACCGTGATCGAAGTTCGAAGTTTTCTTAGACTTGCTGGATACGATAGACGATTTGTGGAAGGTTTCTCAAAGATTGCGCAACCAATCACGAATTTGATGAAGAAAACGACAAAGTTTGTATGGTCCGACAAGTGTGAGATTGCTTTCCAAGAGTTGAAGAAACGCCTTATAAGTGCACCTATTTTGACATTGCCGTCAGGAACAGAAGGATATGAGGTCTACAGTGACGCGTCTAAGCATGGCTTAGGATGTGTTTTGATGCAACATGGAATGGTCGTGGCTTACGCCTCACGTCAACTGAAGAAGCATGAAGATAACTATCCTACGCATGATCTAGAACTTGCTGCTGTCGTATTTGCATTGAAGATTTGGCGATATTATCTGTATGGTTCCGCAATCAAGATGTTTCCAGATCACAAGAGTCTCAAGTATATCTTTACGCAGAAAGAGTTGAACATGCGCCAAAGGAGATGGCTAGAACTTTTGACGGAGTACGATATTGATATCCAGTACCATGAGGGTAAAGCGAATGTAGTCGCTGATGCTTTGAGTAGAAGACTAGGCATTCGCTAAACACTGCTTTAGTGCTTCCTAAGGAGATCATACGTGACTTGCAAAGTCTCGAGGTGGAGATTGTGTTTCAAGGTGACGTTCAAGGTACCTTACCACATATGACCGTTCGACCAACGTTGCTAGATGAGATCAAAGATAAACAGAGTGGTCATGAGGATCTTCAGCGGATTCTAAACCACAAAGATGAGGTTAGGTCCGAGGATTTCACTTTGGGCCAAGATGGAGTTATGAGATTTAGAGAACGTGTTTGCTTACCCAATGACCCAGATATCAAAGGTCAGATACTGGGTGAAGCTCATAATACGCCGTATTCTGTACATCCTGGTGGAGACAAGCTGTACAAAGACCTACGCCAAGTGTTCTGGTGGAAAGGCATGAAACAAGATATCGCTGAGTTCGTAGCGAAGTGTTTCACATGTCAAAAGGTCAAGATCGAGCACAAGAGACCAGGTGGAATGGTACAATCACTGGAAGTTCCAACGTGAAAATGGAAGTCGATTTCTATGGACTTTGTCATGGGTTTACCTTTGACACAGAAGAAGAACAACGCCATTTGGGTCGTTGTAGATCGATTGACAAAGGTCGCACGATTCATCCCTATGCATGATAGATGGGAAATGGAGAAGCTGGCTGACGCGTACGTCAAGGAAGTCATGAAACTTCATGGTGTAACTGAAGATATCGTTTCTGATAGAGACTCGAGATTTCTCTCTAACTTTTGGCAGAAATTACAAGAAGCTTTCCGAAGCAAATTGAAGTTTAGTACTGCTTTTCATCCTGCAACAGATGGCCAGACGGAAAGACCAATCCAGACTCTGGAGGATATGCTTCGAGCCTGTGCCCTCGAATATCAAGGTTCGTGGGATAAGCACATTCCGTTAATCGAATTTTCTTACAACAATAGCTATCATTCGAGCATTGATCGAGCACCATATGAAGCCTTGTATGGTAGGAAATGTAGATCGCCTATATGTTGAACGACATTAGCGAGACTGCAGTTTTGGGTACTAAGATGATCCAACAGACTGTCAGGTGATTCAGACGAAGATGAGAAGTGCACAAGATCGCCAGAAATCATATGCAGATAGGGGTTGTAGACCTGAAGAATTCGAGGAAGAAAGTAAGGTACTTTTGCGAGTATCTCCTACCCAGGGCGTTATGCGTTTTGGTCATAACGGGAAACTAAGTCCTCATTACATTGGACCTTATGAAATCCTAGAGAGGATTGGTGAAGTTGCTTATCGTTTAGCTTTACGTGAGGAACTTGAGAAAGTCCACAATGTCTTTCACGTCTCTCAACTAAAGCGATACGTACACAATCCAACTCATGTCGTTCAACCTGAAACGATCGAACTCGACGAGAGTTTGACGTATGAAGAACGTCCGATCGAGATCACCGACCGCAAAGAGCGCTCGACTCACACAAAGAAAATTCCGATTGTGAAAGTTATTTGGTCCCGTCATGGTCAAGAAGAGGCAACATGGGAAGCTGAATCCATGATGCGTGAGAAGTACCCAGAACTCTTTCTTGAAGGTACTAATTCCATTTGGGGTTTTGGCTCAGTTTTTGCAAACTGATCAACTCGCCCATCTCTTAGCTTATATAGGTGCTCAATCAATAAAAGTCAAAACCTACTAGACTTAGGATTTATTTTATGATTTAATTGCTAATTAAAAATAATTAAAACTAATTAAACGCTAATTAAAACTAATTAAAAACAATATGAATAAGCCATATTCATATAAAAAATCATTTTAATTAAATCCCTCATTGATAATTATAAATCCCGAAATACCCATAATCATATTAATATTATTATGGCTTAATTTGAGTAAACCGAATCGTTAAATAAATATACGATTTAAGTATCCGAAACTATTTATAAATGAATTATAAATCGATATTATAATTATAGAAAATATTGGGGTATCACATTCTACCCTCCTTAAAAGAAGTTTCGTCCCGAAACATAAAACATGAAGTAATCACTTCTCAACGACGAAACGAGTTTACCCATACGAAGGTATAAAACGATTTTAGGACAACGAGAATGCAATGCGTTTACTACGGTTATGATCTAAGTCGATTAGCAATGCATCATGAAATGCTAGAACATGCAACTCTTGCAAAGCCGTAAACAAAACGGGAAACTACTAGGTGTGACATTCTACCCTCCTTAAAAAGGGTTTCTTCCCGAAACTCAAATGGAATTATTACCTTCGATAAAGAGTTTTGGGTACTTCTCGCGCATCATGGATTTAGCTTCCCATGTTGCCTCTTCTTGACCATGACGGGACTAAATAACTTTCACAATCGCAATTGTCTTTGTACGAGTCGAGCGCTCTTTTCGGTCAGTGATCTCTATCGGACGTTCTTCATACGTCAAACTCTCGTCAAGTTCGATCGTTTCAGGTTGAACGACATGGGTTGGATCATGTACGTATCGCTTCAGTTGAGAGATGTGAAATACATTATGGACTTTTTCATGTTCCACAGGCATAGCTAAACGATAGGCAACTTCACCAATCCTCTCTAGAATTTCGTAAGGTCCAATGTAACGAGGACTCAACTTCCCCTTACGACCAAAACACATAACGCCCTCGGTAGGACATTGCATATGATTTCTACGACCTCTATTTGCATATGATTTCTGGCAATCTTGTGCACTTTGCATCTTCATTTGAATCACCCTCACAATGTCGACAGTCTCTAGATCATGTCAGGACCCAAAACTGCAGTCTCGCTAATATCGTTACAACATACAGGCGATCTACACTTCCTACCATACAGTGCTTCATATGGTGCTCGATCGATGCTCGAATGATAGCTGTTGTTGTAAGAAAATTCGATCAACGAAATGTGTTTATCCCACGAACCTTGATATTCGAGGTCACACGCTCGAAGCTTATCCTCCAGAGTCTAGATTGCTCTTTCCTTCTGGCTATCTATTGCAGGAAGAAAAGCGGTACTAAACTTCAATTTGCTTCCGAAAGCTTCTTGTAATTTCTACCAGAAGTTAGAGAGAAATCTCGAGTCTCTATCAGAAACAATATCTTCAGGTACACCATGAAGTCTCATGACTTCCTTGACGTACGCGTCAGCCAGTTTCTCCATTTCCCACGTGTCATGCATAGGGATGAATGTTGCGACTTTCGTCAAACGGTCTACAACCACCCAAATGACGTTATTCTTCTTCTGTGTCAATGGTAAACCCATGACAAAATCCATCGAATTCGAATTCCATTTCCACGTTGGGACTTCCAGTGATTGTACCATTCCACCTGGTCTTTTGTGCTCGATCTTGACCTTCTAACATATCAAACACTTCGCTACAAAGTCAGCGACTTCTTGTTTCATTCCCTTCCATCTGAACACTTGGCGAAGATCCTTGTAAAGCTTGTCTTCACTAGGATGTACAGAATACAGCGTATTATGAGTTTCACCCAGAATCTGACTTTGATAACTGGGTCATCGGGTACGCAAACACGTTCTCAAAATCTCATAATTCCATCTTGGCCCAAAGTGAAGTCCTGGGACCTAGGGGTGTAAACGAGCCAAGTCGAGCCCGAGCCAAGTCTGGCTCGGGCTCGGCTCTGTTTTTTTGGCTCGGCTCGATTTAGGCTCGTGACTCGGCTCGACTCGTTTTAGCTCGGCTCAAATTCAAACTCTTCATAACAAACGTTAGAAAAAATTAATTTAAAACAATTGCAATTGAATTTGAATATAAGGGATCGGTTACACGCTCTCATATGAAAAACAAACTTAAGAAAATAAGAAATCTCTAAAAATATTTAAGGGTTTTTATTCGAATAGAGATGAAAATCAACTAAATCGAGCCAACCGAGCCGACCGAGCCGAGCCATAGAAGGCTCGGGCTCGGCTCGGAAAGCATTCAGCCGGCTCGGGCTCGGCTCGAGCTCGGTTTGATCCGAGCTCGAGCCGATCTTTAACCGAGTCGAGCCCGAGGACTCACCGAGTCGGACCTACCCTCGTCTTTGTGGTTTAGAATCCGCTAAAGATCCTCATCACCACACTGACTATCCTTGATCTCCTCTAGCAACGTTGGTCGAATAGTCATATGTGCTAAGGTACACTGAACGTCACCTTCAAAAACAATTTCCACCTCGAAACTTTGCAAGTCACGTATGATCTCGTTAGGAAGCACTAAAGTAGTGTTTAATGTATGTCGAGTCTTCCTACTCAAAGCATCAGCGACTATATTCGCTTTACCCTCATGGTACTGGATATCGATGTCGTACTCTGTCAGAAGTTCTAGCCATCTCCTTTGGCGTCTGTTCAACTCCTTCTGTGTGAAGATGTACTTGAGACTCTTGTGATCAATGAACATCTTGAATGCGGAACCATACAGGTCGTGTCGCCAAATCTTCAATGCAAATACGACAGCAGCAAGTTCTAGATCGTGCGTAGGATAGTTATCCTCGTGTTTCTTCAATTGTCATGAGGCGTAAGCCACGACCTTTCCATGTTGCATCAAAACACACCCTAATCCATGCTTAGACGCGTCACTATAGACCTTATATCTTTCTATTCCTGACGGCGATGTCAAAATAGGTGCACTCTTGAGACGTTTCTTCAACTCTTGAAAAGCAGTCTCGCACTTGTCAGACCATACAAACTTTGTCGTGTTCTTCATCAAATTCGTGATTGGCTGCGCAATCTTTGAAAAACCTTCTACAAATCGTCTATAGTAACCAGCAAGTCCAAGAAAACTCCGAACTTCGGTCACGGTCGTCGGTCTTGGCCAATCTGTAACAGCTCGAATCTGCTCTGGATCTACGGCTACACCATCCATAGACACCACATGTCCTAAGAAAGATACCGTGTCTAACCAAAACTCACACTTAGACAACTTGGCGTAAAGTTGATGACTTCGCAAAATCTCCAAGACAGTACGTAAGTGTTGCTCATGCTCCTCGGCGTTCTTCGAGTAAACCAGAATATCATCGATAAAGACTACTACAAACTAGTCTAGGTACGGTCGGAATGTTCGATTCATCAAGTCCATCAACTTTGCAGGCGCATTCGTCAACCCAAAAGGCATCACAGTGAACTCGTAGTGCCCATACCTCGTCCTAAATGCGGTCTTCGCAATATCAGGCTCGGAAATCCTCATTTGATGGTATCCTGATCGTAGGTCTATCTTTGAGAAAATAGACGCACCACGCAGTTGGTCAAACAGATCGTCAGTTCTGGGAAGTGGGTACCTATTCTTGATCGTGATCTTGTTCAGCTTGCGGTAGTCGATGCACAGTCTCATACTACCATCCTTCTTTCGTAAAAACAAAATAGGAGTACGCCAAGGCGATACACTCGGACGTATGTAACAAATCCTCAAGTTGTGTTTTCAGTTCATTCATCTCAGCAGGTGCCATACGATACGGTGCTATCGAAATTGGTGCAGATGCTGGAGCAAGCTCGATCGTAATGTCGATAATGCGTTGCGGAGGCATTCCGGGAATCTCGTTTGGAAAAACGTCAGCGTACTCGGAAAGAACAGGGATAGGTCGCGAAACTTCGGCTTCTCGACTTGTATCTACCACATGACATAGGTAAATCATTTCACCCTTAGTTACGCACTCTTATACCTTCATAGTCGCCATCACCTTGAGCTTAGGTCTGACCACAACTCCTCGATAAGTGATTCTCTTACCTTTAGGCCCTCGCAAAGAAACGCGTTGCTCGAAGCACTCTATCTTAGCTCTATACTTGTACAAACAATTCATTCCCAAAATAACGTCAATATCACCCATTCGAACTGAATCAAATCCGCAGGTAGCTCGGAACCAGCGATGTTAATCGAACACTTCTCGTACAATGAATTACAATTTACATTCACCCCATTTGGCATCGTAATGTTCGCCCTATACACTGAACTAGGTTGTAGGCCTATCTTAGATGCAAAGTTCTTGGAAAGAAAAGAATGCGATGCACCACTATCAAACAAAACAAAAGCGGGAAAAGAATTAACAAGAAAACTACCAGCAATCACGTTCGGGTTTGCTTCTGCTTCATTGCGATTCATCACAAAAATTCTGCCATTAACCCCTCTATTGTTGTTGTTGTTGTTCGGCGCGGGATTAGCTGTAGCAGGAGCTTGAACCTGGTTGTTCACAGCAGGAGTAGCATTGTTGCGGTTGTTGTTGTTGTTTTAACCCCCATTCCCACGGTAGTTACCACGATAGCCATTATTATTCCCACCACGATTGTAGTTGTTATCGCGGTTCTGCCCATTACCATTCCTACCGTGGCTCCAAAATTCAGAAGTTTTGTGACCCGGTTTGTTGCACTCATAGCACTGCAACACGTCACCTTGACAGTTCTTACCAGCATGCGTCTTGTTACAACGAGTACAAGGCGTATTCCTTCTAGCCATTATCGTAGCTGGATGGCTATTCGAGTCACGATTCCTATTTGCATTGTGGTTCTGACCATCTTGGTTGTTGTTGTTGCCATTCGGTCCTGGCCTCTTGTAGCCATTGTTTGACTGCGATGGATTGCCTTCGTCGCGCTTGTTCTTACCCAGATGTGTCTCACGTCGTCCAACAATCCTCTCCCGATTCAGGGCCTTCTCATAAGATTCCTGAAAAGTGATAGATTGTCCAGCGACAAAACGTTGAATGTCCCATTTCAGTCCATCCTCGAACCTTTCGATTCGTTCAGCTTCAGTTGTCAGCAGATTAGGAGTAAAGATAGCAAGCTCGTTGAACTTGACAGCTTGTCTTGGCTTAACCCTTCAAACTCACGCTGTTTAAGGCATCGTAGAGCACTAGGATAAAGTCTAGCACGAATGGGTCCATAAAACGATCCCAGTTACAGTTCGACGTTGCAAGAAATTCCGTTCGCACATCGTTCCACCACTTGTTAGCTTCGCCCTTCAGATAGTACGTCGCAGAGCTAACCTTCACGTTGTTAGGCCGACTTGTAGCCAGGAAAAAATTTTCAAACTCAATGATCCAAGTCTCCAGCTTTGTTGGATCGGCACCACCTTCGAACGTAGGAGGTTTAAGAGCGTCAAAATCTCGGAAACTACACGCTGCAGAGGCTTGTGCGGTTTCCATCTCTTCTTGGCGTGCCATTTGTCGTGCCATTTGTCGCGCCATGATCTCGACGACGTCGGTCAGACCATCCTCGAGTCTAGCGGTTCTATTAGCGTTGGTTGTCATTTCGCGAATCCGAGAATATAAAAGTAATTGTATGAACACTATTCACACAATTTGCACACCTCGACCCATTAAGGTCTAATTGAGAGAAATAGGTTGTAATTGAAATCTTTCTCTTGACATTTAGACAATAGCATATAAGTTTCGAGGATCGACGTTACATTGTAGGTCTAAGCAACATGCTTGCTTTATTGTTCTCACTTCTCATGCATAATAGTTCGATAGGCATACAATACACTTTAGACATGTAGGTTTCACATGAATAGACAAACATGTTCATAATCCACGTAAAGAGGCTGCATACTATTTTATTAGGGCAATAAACAATCACATTTAATCAAATCGATATGCTCTAGCACTTGGCTCATAAGAGAGTTGATAATGCTCAACAAAAATTTGCCATAAATTCGACATGGATTTCCCATCATGTCCCGGCGATAAGAGATAGCATTCATGCTTTTGGTCAACCATGCAAATATGTGACACAACAATGACATAAACGAATCACAACGAATTTCATATAATCAAATGATATAGTTTTGCAATAAGATAGATTGCAAAATAAATAAGAGTCAAAAATATTTGTTGCTTAGGCAACTACACACCACACCAATCTTGACCCCGCAGGGTCATCACAAAAATGAAATAATATTTCTAAACACAACGACTAACTCTAGTCAACAAAATAACTAAACATAAACTGGGTTTTGCTTCGATCCGGGAGGCGTATCATCATCATCATCCCTCCTTGGCTTCGCTTCGCTACATGGAGTGTAAGGATGTTCGTCACCTTTGAACTTCTGAGGCATGAAGCGCCTTCTAAAGTTATCCACAAGTTTGCGCTTCTTAGACCAACAGCTTTCACAGATGTACTTCGGAGCAGGCACTAGGACGTGATTAACCTTCCATTCGAACTCAGACAAGCATAACTCATTGCCAACACCTTGAAAAGTTAGCGCCTAACGGTTGTCCTTGCCATACTTCTCGTCGTTGATGTAGCCACTCTTCAGTACCACATCGTCATACTTCTCCTTGAGACCTCTCCAAGGATGCAGGTTGGGTAAGCCAGCTAGTAAGAGTTCTACCCAGAAACCTTGGTGTATCCTCGTACGGTTCTCATATTCATAACGCTTGATCGATTTAGGCACAGATGTCATCTAGCTCAGCATCAGTGGCAAAGAAAGGATCCACAGGAGGAGAGACATCGGCAGGAGGTGAAGGAGGTACAGAGTTGTTGTCCCTTGCATCACCAATATCCTCTAAGTCTGGCATACTAGGTGAATCAGGGACTCCAGCTCCATACTCAAAACGCATCTCTAAATCCACAGAGTTAGGCTCAACACCTAGCTCGTCAGCAGGAGCATCATCAGCCTCAGGTTTGGACTCAGTAGGTTCCTCTTCAGAATCAGGATCCTCATTAGCTTCCAAATCATGGTTAGGCTCTAGTGGAACATCATCATTGCGAGCATCATGCGCGGGTTGGTCCACCTCGAGCTCGTGCGCCTCAGGCTCGGGTACGGCCTCGTCGTGCGTCAGCTCACTATCGGAAATATCTACGTACTCCACTTCGTTTGCGGGTGCAAAAATCATCGCTCGCGGTTTTCTACCTCTAGTTGACTTCATCGCGGTCAAACGAGTAATTGCCATCTAGAAAAGGGCAATCAAACAATAAGAACATTTAAATCACAATTAAGGTGATTTCAAGTAATTCCTAACTTCTAGGACTACTACGCTCAACGTCTTTAATTATTTTTATTTCCCAAAAATGAAACTAATCTTTATTAATTCATTTATTAAACCTATGCAACGCTTTAAACCTAGGGCTTTGATACCATTTGTACCACCCCGAATTCGCAATGAGTTCCAGGGAACTATCGACGTCACTATACACGACTTGACACCGCTGAACCGTCATGAACCCAAGAAAATGGTACTGCAACATTTATCGCTATGGAATAAATGCTAAGCAGAAAGGAAAACTAGGTATCAATGGTAGCATCTAAACAAACTAAACATTAATATCAGAGTTGTCTATCAAGTGAACTTAACTCAATTAAAGTGTTATTACAACTTTGCCTGCAAGGACACAAACCAAAAATCCCAAAAATCAAAAGTAACCAACAATTCTAAAGAAACAGCCCACATTTAAACTTCAAGCTATCCGTCCTCACTCAGCTACACCTGCACTTTGGTTTCCGTGACGGAAAGAAGGTACAGAAGAAAAGAGAAGAACCAAAAGAAAACAAAAATCAGATAAACTGAATAAACGTCGTCCATACCCAGTAAAAACACTTTTGCAAACCTTACCTGGGCTTTAGTAGAATCATTGAAATTCATTTGCATGCACAAGTAGTCATACAATCAAACACACGCATACTCAATATTCAATTACATGCAATTCTTGCTTTAGTGATCATTCGAACACAAATCGATAACCCATCATGATTAGAGTAATAAGAGAGCGAATAGAACAGCGATTACCCATACTGTACATAGATAGATATAGACATGCCATGGACTTACTCTAGTGTATACTCACACTATCTCTAACATAATAATCGATACATAGAGAATTAAACAATGGAGAATGATCCGTCCCGAACACGCTACGAGGTGTCCATAGAAGTAACTTGGGAATCACGCATCCCTAGACTACATCAATTAGATAAGTCTCGATAGCTCGACTACTACTAGGGATCCATTAGGAGTCTTATTCTCATTTATAATTCAATTCATATACTTGCATTAATTGACCTAGTGGTACAACGAGTACACGACATACTAATTCATTTCATGCTCATGATAGTGATTATTAATAACAATGATAATGACATAAAGGCATATTAACAATAGTCATGCTTCATATATGTCTAACAAAATTTCGGCAGCACTTCGGCAGTAAATTATGATATCCAAAAATTACACTTTCACAGGTAAACTATCCAAGATATATTAGATGCTCATTAACACTCAATAATAACCCATTCCAAATAGCATATATATTACACCATAATAATAATAGAATTTCAACATCGCCATAAATAATCATTAATTAGCATATAAACTAATTAATTAACGAAACTTCATAAACTTGTCATACTCAATATAATCCATATTTACAGTGAAGAATATATTTCTAATTCTCATTATTAATGACGATATAATTTAATCATGCTTCGCATATTAAATTCACAATAACAATCAATTAGCACATAACACGTCAAAATAGTTTTGATGGGGCTTTGGAAAGAGGTAAGCACAATCACTTACCTAACAAACGCTCACTATGCAGTAAGTAACTTGGATAATCACAACCCGATCACGCTTGTCCGTTTGGTCCTAATTAAAAACAATTACCAAGATACAATTAGTAAATACGAAAATCCAAACAGTAATGAAACTGTAAAATAATATTTTTATTAAATTGCCTGATTTACTCCAACCAATCTACGCTTTTGAAAGTTCAGATTCAGAGTCCAAACGAGTACAGAAAATTTAAAACTATTATTGAAAATTACTGAAAATACGAAATTAATTAAAACGAAATTATTAAACGAAACCCTAATCGGTTTTCGAGTCTGGGCCGTGGTACACCAAGCATGGGGACCCACGACCTAGCCCATCACCAAGATCACCACCCACCGACCACCATGGTCGGCTGTGGCTCGCCGGAGCGCCGGCGACGGAGGAGAGAGAGAGAGCGTGAGAAAGAGAGAGAGATTGCAAGGGAAAGGGGGCGACTGAGAGGGGGAGGAGCGACGGGCAGGGCCGAGTTGCGTTAGCCCCTCGCCGGCGACCACCCAGGCGCGGCCTGGTGGCGCGACAACTGCGACCCGACAGAAAAAAGGGAGGGGGAAACTAGAGCACGGGAGAGAGAGGGAGAAAGAGAGAGAAAGAGAGAGAGGGAGGTGGTTTACCGGCGGGGAAGAGGAGGCCGGTGCTGGCCCTGGTGGTCGGAGACAGCAGGGGAAGAGAGGGTGTGTGTGTGTGTGTGCGGTGGAGAGAGAGAGAGAGAAGAGAAAGAATGGCGTGAGGGAGAGAAGAGAATTTGGGGTTTTGGCTCAGTTTTTGCAAACTGATCAACTGGCTCATCTCTTAACTTATATAGGTGCTCAATCAACAAAAGTCAAAACCTACTAGACTTAGGATTTATTTTCTGATTTAATTGCTAATTAAAAATAATTAAAACTAATTAAATGCTAATTAAAACTAATTAAAAACTATATGAATAAGCTTTCTTCATATACAAACCCATTTTAATTATATCCCTCAATTTGATAATTATAAATCCTGAAATTTCCATAATAATATTAATATTATTATGGCTTAATTTGAGTAAATCGAATCATTAAATAAATATACGATTTAATTCTCCGAAACTATTTATAAATGAATTATAAATCGATATTACAATTATAGAAAATATTGGGGTATCACAAGTAGAAGCACTCAACAATGGTGAGTATTGTTCGACAATGACTCGACGAGAGGAGAAAGAAGTGAAACGCGAAGAAAAAAAAAATCGCGACGAAGCTAATGTATTCGGCTCAAGACTAACCCTGTGATTTTTGCCCAGCGCCGCTAGCGGCCCTGCCAGGCCTGCACGCGCAGGCCCCCACTCGCGGTCCCATGACTTTTTCCAGCCCAGATGTCGTTACTCCAAATTGTTCGCGGCAAATATCAGTACCCAGCGCGCGGGAGCAAGTCTCTTTGGCCCATTCAAATTCGACAGTTGGCCCATCTTATGGTACCAATTATTTCCATGTAAAAAAAAAACCCGGTTATTTTTGCAGGTCCCAAATACTTGAGCCTGGATATATGCCGCGACAATGTTTATCGCCCGGGGTGTCAAAGTTATTGTAAGCCCGGCAAATCTATCGGCCTCAATAATATCCAGAAAACAATCCCAATGACCCGATGTCCTAATATCCAAAAAAAAAATCCCAATGACCCGATGTCCCAATATCAAAAGAAAATCTCAATGCCCCAAAGTCTCAACGTCCCAAGGTCTCAATTTCCCGAGTTTCAATATCCTAATGTCCCAATGTCCCAAATGTTCCAATGTCCCAATGTGTCAATATCCCAATATCCCAAAGTCCCAAAAGTCTCAATGTCCCAATGTCACAAATTCGGGTTAGTCAATGATCGCTTGAGCTATTGCGGTTAAACTGTCCTTCTGCGAGGTTACCTATTTTGGGTCAGTCAATGATCGCTTATGCTATTACGGTTTAACTGTCCTTCTTCGAGGTTACTTAGTATGTGTTAGTCATTGATTGCTTAAACAGTTGCGGTTATACTGCCCTTTGTTTTTTTTTATGTTTAAGTCAATGATTTCTTAGGCTATTGCATTTAAACTGTTCATTTGTTTTAACCATTTTATAGCCGTAATTTTTGATCGCGCTGTCTCGTCGACCTTTTCGTTTCTTATGCAGGGACGGAATCTCGGCATCCGCCGAGTGGTGCTTAATCATTGTTTACTCAGAATAAAGCATTCATACTATTCAATCTCACTAGTGTTACTTTCCATTTACAGCCGTTATTTTTAATTGTGCCGTCTCGTCGACCTTTTCGTTTCTCATACAGGGAGGGAATCTCGGCACCCACTGAGCGGTGTTTAGTCATTGTTTGTCGAAGCATTCTACGTTGGTCATTCTCAAAGTATTACTAACCTTTTCATTCACTATGAATACAGGTCCCCGACAGACGTTTAGACCATTTACGAGCGGTGTTCTATCCTGCTAACCATACCCTTTATTTTTCTTGTGTTCACAGAAATAAAATCTTAGCACGCAAGAGCATGTCCCAACCCAGGTTTGTCTTCATATGCATACATACTTTACACTCTCACACACTGTTTGCACATCAGCATCCTGCATGTCGCCTTCGGAATATTTTGATCTTCGCTTTTACTCAAATTCGATCAAAGTGGGGGCTTCTATAGACGCCAATAAAGCGCCTTCAGATTTCTCCGCAAAAGCCCGATGATGAAAGAAGTAATTTAAAAACTTTAATGCTATTTTTGCTTAAATAGGTAAGATAAGGTCTCAGGTTTGTTTCCTCGATCACTCCATTATTCCGGTCCCATTCAAAAGCCCCATTCAAGAGCTTTCCAACGACACCTCTCATGCCTTCTTCCGACTCCCGGTTGCCAAGTTGTGAACCGGGGGTAGAACCGTCTTTTACCGCCCTAGGGTAAAACGGTCTTTTCATATTTTTCGGAATACAAAATTCATCCGGAAAATGAAAATAGACTGGATGTTGTCATTATGAAGACATCCAGCTGGCTCATCACAGTCGTCAGCGGCCCTGGATTAAAATCCAGTGCCGCTAGTGGCTGTGGTCGAAAATTCACAGCCCCTAGCGGCCCTTACCAAAGCCACTAGCGGCGCTGGCTCAGCTTCCAACCCCGATGATTTTTTCAGCCCAACTCCAAAAATTCGGCTCTCTTCACCCATCCAGCCATACTTCTCTCGCCTAAAAATACGACCCTCCGCCCTCAGCTCAAAGGACAGTCTATAGTTGACAACCTCTATTCTCAAGAGTATTAACACTGAGCTTCCACCTCTTTCTTCCAAATTTATTCTTGCGATCTTGTCTTTACTATTTTTGTCAACATAGCCTACAGTTCAGGTACAAACTCCTGAGGGCTCAAATTAAATTAATTGCTTAAGTATTTATTTTCTAATAGTCATAATGTAGATATCATGCTAGTACACGTTTTTATTGCTTCCTAAAATTGTCTGTATAGTCGTTGTGTTGTCCAATTTGTCAAAACGAATGCATGTCTAAATAAGGGTTATGCATAAATGTTATGATGCTTGTGATGAAACAATTAATAGTCTAAGTCTAGGTTGTTAATCCGGTTTGTGTGGGAATCATGTCTTTAAATTATTAAGCAAACTTGAGTTAGTAGAAGCCGTTATAATACAGGCGAGTTGGGTGCCTAACACCTTCCCACCTCGTACCTTCGCCCCCGAACCTTTTATTCTTGGGTACTCATATGTTCTATATGAGCGAGAGTCTTTTTAAAAACATGATCAGTTCACTTATCGCGCTATTGGGTTGTCCCTTCGATTTGTCCCTTCGATAAAACTCCGATAGCAGATTTGTGACCTCTTTCATGGTTTTTACTCAATTCAAGTCTTTACAAAATCTTTTCTAACTCGATGGTCCCTTGAACTTATCTAAATCCCCCAGCTTACAAGTTTTCTATAAGGACGTACTCTGTGAAAACAAATGGATGAAAAATCCCGGGTCCTGACGATATCGATTATCAACTTGTTCTCTCGTCCATACAAACCGTAAAGATTTTAAACATAAGTGGGATCTCTTTAATTTGAAACACTAAAATTGCTCATAATACATGAGAGTAAACATCGTATAAATGGAGAGAAGTCAACTCTCACATTTGGAGAGACTTATTAAATAGAATATTCAGAAATACAAAAGATTAAAATGATTTAATTTGAGACTTACCCTCAGTGATTAATTGCTAATGGTTAGAGTTTGAACGTTGATGCGGGGAGTTACAAAAAGTTGATAAGATGAGAACGAGAGAGAAAGGGTGGGAGGAGAGTTCAATAACTTTAGTATTGCTCTCATGAAAGGCTTTACTCTCTCTTTTGTGTGTGTGTGTGTGTGTGTGTGTGTGTGTGTGTGTGTCTCTATATAATATTATAATATTATAATATACTTCCTCTGGACCACAAATATCATTACGAACAATCAAAATTTTATAATATTTTTATATTCATACTATAAAAGTTATATGTGGTCAAAGTAGTGTCTTGAAAACCGCGAAAAATCAAATGTAAAGTTACTTATTTATTTAGTAAATTATATGCAAATTCAGCTCACATCCCATTTTAATCCTGAACAACCGAAGAGGTGGCAATTGCAAAACTTGAAATTTTTTACTTTTTCTAAGGGGGTAAATGAGAATAAGCGGTTGTGGGAATATGGAATGAGTCAAATTTGTCGAAGGGATACGAGAGAGGACTCGGTTATAACTTATGAGTCAATTAAGAGGGAACGAGAGTAGAGTTTGCGTATTAAAGTTCTTTCCGCTGGTGGGCTTAAGTCTCAGAAAGCAGCATAATCGAATTTGAGAAAGCTAGACATGGATCTATATGCCTCTTTCTGCTAATTATATGGAATCTTTATAAAATAGTGCATCAATGTTGATCCTCCAATCAAGACATATTCCCACGTCAGAGAATATGTTTATGTCCAGATTGAACAAGCAGTGGTGCCTGGTGTCAATTATCGTAATTGTAAACCTCTACATGGTTGACACATGTTTCTTAATTTCAGAAGGGATGATCTACAAAAATTATTTCCAAAAGTTGCAATAAAACTATATGGAGTTTAAATGAATGGATATTTGATGTTTACTGTAATTTTGGCGATTATTTTCCTACCAACGGACTGGTTAGAGAAGCTAAGAGTATTAGCTTACATCTCCGCAAGCGGTGTTCTAGGTTATGTTTTGATACTTGCATCGATTCTGCGAGATGGCATATTTGTTGGAACCGGATTCCACCATAAAGAGGAGTACCTAAACTCCAAAGAGATAGTTAGTCTTTTAGCTTATTTATCGTAAATTATAAATTTCATCTCGTTTTTTCAGCCCTATTCACTTCCATTCAACAGAAAAAGACCATTATTTATCTAAGGTATATTCCTATGTTATTACTTATTTCATGGCAAGCACCATTTATAATTTAGCTAATGTTTTAGGGTACACGATATGTTCGAGTCTAAGGTGGAAACCCAAATAGCTTTAAACCTCCAAACAGACAACATAAGCTCAGATGTCGCCATCTACACCACAGTATTCACTCTCACTCTCTTTGTGAAGTATGATTTGTTACTAAATCATGTTGTTATTTCCGTGGAGAGTTATTTCACAAATAATAACATAGAGAATCAATTTTTCAGAATAATCAAGACGACATTTTGGTCATTGCAAGCCATTAAATAGCGCTATCTCTCCTATTCTTCGCACATCTCATGTCACTAGTAGGAGTATTGCTAAGTGCTAAAGCTTGGCTAAATATTCAATTTCATTAAAAAAAAATCTCTAACTACTTATTTTTATGTGATATATATTTGAAGATTCCAAACACTGGTTTAAAGTTTGATCCAACGATCGGTCGTCGAGCAGATCTTCATATTGGGCATTGTTATCATTAGTATCGTCATTGTCATAATTAGTACCTACATACACCTTATTAGGGGATTCCATATGGAAATATTCACATTAAAACATCTAGTTGTCAACTTGATTTGACTATATTTCTAGATTTAGCTTATTCTTTAAAATTATACTTATAACCCTCATGGCTTTCTTTTAAAATTGATTTGATTATTCAAACACATCGTATTGTATATATATATATATATATATATATATATATATATATATATATATATATATATATATATATATATATATATATATATATATATATAGAGAGAGAGAGAGAGAGAGAGAGAGAGAGAGAGAGAGAGAGAGAGAGAGAGAGAGAGAGAGAGAGAGAGAGAGAGAGAGAGAGAGAGAGAGAGAGAGAGAGAGAGAGAGAGAGAGAGAGAGAGAGAGAGAGAGAGAGAGAGAGAGAGTAGGGATCTGGTGAAAAAGGATATTTGTTATTGAATTACGTTTGGTTCTAATTGGAATTTCCTTAAGGATTGTTTGAATTTAGTATACAGACTTGGCGTTTGCATGCGAATCTTCATGTGTGTATTCTTTTACCTATTATTACATATATTTGGGATAAATGTAATACAACTCATTATCACCTATATGAGAATTTAGAGTCACTTTTATGAGAATTCAGGGTGACTTTTAAGAGAACTTATAGATGTCACAGTGGGATTACTTTATGTTATGAAACGGGTAACTTCATAGAATGGAGGGGGTCACTTGACATCATTTATTGGTAGTATGGTGAAGTAGAAGCAGAGCATATGATGGAAATATAAACAAGCAGCTTACAGCAGGAAAAATAACCTGTGAATTTGATTATAGATTGTCAAGAATTTAGGGTCACTTGTATGAGTATTGAGGATCACTTGTATGATTATTTAAGGTCACTTTAAACAGAGATTCAGATAACTTTTAAAGTATATCGTAATTGAATCCCTATTGCAAGGGATAATGAATTTTTGGTCTGTATGACTATGACATGCTCAAAAATCTAATGCAAGATACACCCATCTTGTTGTTCAACAGATAATAATGCAGTTATTGACATAATGTATTCTATAAATGACCCTCCAGAATACTATAAGGGACCCCTCGCTCTTTTTAAAGTGATTGATTCTTATGTTTTGCTTTTAAATACTTCTAGTTTTTAGTTTCTTATTATTGAAATTAACATATGTATTTAGTTTCTTGCATACAATGATTCAGTGACTAATAAGTTAATGCAATGAAGGAAGTCAGTGAACTCAGTGAAGATTTACTCCAATCAATTTAAATGTTTGGGTATTACAAGAATGTGGCAGCAATTTAAGCTTGTATTTGTGGCTGCTTTACACCTATATCTGAATCCTACTTGTTGATCTTAAGCCTCTATTTGTGACTGAAATAGTACTCCTAGTTTTTTGTTTATTAAAACTAACTGCATCAATTTGTGTTATTAAGCTTTATGCAATCTGGCAAAAAATAAGGGTCAATTCATACTTTATATTTGGTCACTATATGCAATACCAAGGGTGATTTTTAGCTTTTGAATTTTAGGCAATGCAGACATTGCATGTCACTAGATAAGCTTCCACACACACACTGTCTAACAAGGTGCAAGTGCCTCTATTTGGTGCATTGATGTGTAGTCTCTTATGGTTACATGTTGCTGAAAGCTGTTACCAATATGACTCTTTCAGCTCAAGTGGTTGTGCAACTAGCACAAGAATACAAGATGATTATACACTAGCAACTAACTTGTGTACTACTTTGTCTCAATTAATTTTTTTATTTTGAGTGTTTTGTATGTGGTAGTGTTGAAGTCTGTTTTCTATTTGTAATTGTCATATTTCATGTTCTGATGCTCACACATTCTTTATGAAATTTGAGGCAACTTCAGAATTTTTTGTGTATGATATCTCATCCTATGCTAGGCACCTGTAAATGTATTTGGGCTATATAGTCCCCCTTTAGTTGCAGTATTGTTGTGAGTTTGGTATATTTTAAACATGCACATGGTCACTATATGAGAGGAGAGCATATTTACAACTTCTGGACCTGGTTGGTGTCTATACTACTAATGGGTGGTTCTTCACTTTTGTTGATGGTAGGAGAACAAGGTTTGGCCAGTGGCCTGGGATGCTTAAGTTGTGTCTTCTCATTGATATTGAAGCCTATTAGCTCAATTGGTAGAGCAATGTGCTTTGCACAATGAAAGTAGGTTCGAATCATACATAGGCTACTACTTCACAATTCAGATGACATATGGTTATATGAGGAGTGAGTTATAGGATACTCGAAGAAAACTATATGTGAATATCAATAAACTATAATTTGAAAGTTCAGTGCAATAAGATTTGTGGGGTCATTTTTTGTAGAGTGAGTGATCATTTTAAGTAAATAGAGGGGTCACTTATAGGATAGTGAAAGAGCAACGTAATGTTAACATACAAGAATAAAAAGTTAACCATGATAAGCTTATGGAGTCACTTTAAAACGGTAGGTGGGTTACTTCTAAGACCGTACAAGGTCACTTATAGGATAGTGAAGAAGAATGTCAATGTTAACAAAGTTAAAATTAATGCTAAACTGCATTCAGATTATTGAGACAATTTTAAAAGGGACAGGGGTGACTTTAACACTTTATAAGCTCACTTAAGCATACACTATCTGGAGAGGTAACTATAATAATTGAAGATAAAAGAAGTCTATGTGGAATTTGAACCCACATCTTTTATGCATTGTACAAATGCTCTACCATTGAGCTAATAGACTAAAAAAACACAGGGGTCACTTTTTAGTTAGGTAGAGGTCACTTTTTAGTTTAACATACAAATTTGCCTTAACAAACCTATATTGGATTTGAAACTACCTACATTGCACATTCTCACCAAGGCTCTACAAACTAAGCTAATAAACTAGCATACGCAATTTACAAAACAAACAAAATATCACCTAAAATACTATTACAAAATAAAAAAGGTTATTCTAACCTGTTGTGGGAAAACAGTGGGGGATCTTAGGACTTCCAATGCTAAGTTTTCTAAACTGGTGGTGGTATGACTCCACCGAATCCTACAAAGATATTGACAACAGATTTTGTAACAACTCCGAATTCGCAACGATTTTCTGAGAACTATCGACGTCGCTATCACGACTCGACACCGCCGAACCGTCACGAAACCAAGGGTTGTCACTGCAACATTTATCACTAAGGAGTAAATGCAAAGCAGAAAGAAAGACTAGGCATCAAAAGGAGCTTCTAAGGAACTAATTATTTTAAAATAGTTGATATCAGAGTTGTCTATATAATGAGCTAAAACCATTAAACCAAATTTATTACAATTGGCCTTCCAGGGCAAAACCAAATCCAAATAATTAATCCCACGATCTAATCCAAACTGAAATAGTTCTAACAAACGACGGCAACTCTAACCTTCCAAGCTGTACGTCCTCAATCAATCTAAACCTGCACCTTGGTTTCCGTGATGGAAAAAAAAATACAGAAGAAAAGAAAAGAAACAAAAGAGAAACAAAAATCATATAAACTGAATAAACGTCAACCGTACCCAGCAAAAACATTTTGCAAACCTTACCTGGGTTTTAGAAGAATCATTGAAATTCATTTGCATATGCACATAAGCAGATAATCAAGCATACACATAACGACATTCTTTTACATGCAATTCTTGTATAGTGATCATACGAAATACGATACAGACAATCCGTCTTGATTAGAGACATGTAAGAGAGATTATAAAACAGCGATTACCCATACTGTTTATCGAAGATACAATCACGCCATGGACTTAATGACTCTAGTGTGCACACTACCTCTAGTACAATTACACGAGCCTAGAGGACTTAACAAATGGGGAATGATCCGTCCCAAACACACTGTGCGATGTCCATAAGTAACTTGGGAATCACTCATCCCTTGAACAACACCATTAGGTGCAATCCTGATTGCTCGACTACTCCTAGGGATCCATTAGGAGCCTTACTCTCATTTAATTTAATTCACATAATTTGCATTGGTTTACATAAGTGGTACTACGAGACCACGACTTACTAATTCACTTCATGCTCTAGAAAATGAATAGTAAATAACGACAATAATGATAATTCAATGCGATGAGAATTAAAACATGCTTTACTTCAATAACGACGATAATTCAATAATGATGACAAGTAATGTCTAGCCAAATTTCGGTAGCACTTCGGCAGGATATCACGATATCCAAAAATTCACAAATCATCAAAGACATTCATTCAATAATAGATAGATGCTCACTAGCACTCAATAATACCCATACCAATTAGCACTTATTTTAAAGCATAATAATACTAATAATTCACCATTCAACAATTGTCCAATAATCATCATATGGACTAATTAATTCTCAAAACATGATAACATCAACATGCTAATTATAAATCATATTTACAACAGTAAACATGCTTAAGAAATCTCATAATAACGACGATATAATTTAATCATGCTTTACATATTAAATTCACAACAAATTCCCAATTAGCACATAACACATCAAAATAGTTTTGATGGGGCTTTGGAAGAAGGTAGGAATGAGCTCTTACCGCTAATACGCTACCAAACAGTACGTAAGCTCCACGTACAAAGATTATCACGCTTTCTTGTTAGGCCCTAATTAAAAATAATTACCGAAACTAAATTTATTAATTACAAAAATCCAAATAGTGACGAAATATAAATATGATATTTGTCATAAATTTTTTGATTTATTTCAATCAATCTAGGCTTTTGAAAATCCGAATTCGGATTCCAAACGAGTGCAGAAAAGTTAAAACAAAAATCAAAATTGCTGAAAATTACCAAAAACCTGCACGAATACCCGAAAATGCGAAAACGAAAAAGTACTTACTCAGCCCGCGAAGCACCACCACGACCACCACCCACCAGCGCACCGTGGTGGCTCACGGCCAGTCACAAAAGAGAGCGAAAGAGGGAGAAAAAGAAAGAGAAAATAAAGGAAAGAGAGAGAGAGAAAGGTCGGGGCTTTGCAAGCATCCCGGAGACTCACCGAAGACGAAGGTAGGTGGCCGGAAAGTGGCGGCCCCGTGGTGGTTGTTTTCTGCAGGAGAGGGAGAGAGAAACCGAAAGAGAAAGAGAGCAAAACGTGAGAAAGAGAAGAAAGAAAGAAGAGAAAGAAGAGGAGAGAGAAAGAAAAGCTTACCCCCGGTGGCTATGGCGGAAGAAAAGAGATGGCCGGCGGTGAGGAGAGAGAGAGAAGAGGGCTCAGTTGAGAGAGAGAGCTTGAGGGTTTGGTTCAGTTTGCAAAACTGATCAACTGTCTCACCTTTTTCCTTATATAGGCCCTCAGTCAACCCAAGTCAAACACTACTAGGTTTAGGAATTTATTTACTAATTTTCTGAATTAAAAAGCTAATTAAAACTAATTAGAACTAATTAAAACTATATGAATAATTCGTATTCATATATAAAATATTTTAATTAAACTCCTCAAAAGTGATAAATACAATTTATGAAAGTCCCATAATAATAATTAATATTATTATCGCTTTAATTGAATAAATAAAATACTTAAATGAATATACGATTAAATCTCCGAAACTATTTATAAATCAATATAATAATTATAGAAAATATTGGTGTATCACATTCTACCCTCCTCAAAACAAGTTTCGGGTATAAAACAAAACAAAACGAGTGATTCTAGGACATGAAGTAATCACTTCCCAAAACAAAACGAGTTTACCATACGAAGGTATAAAACAATTTCTAGGACACTAACATATGCAAGATGAGCAAGTACGATCGTGATTCTAAGTTGAGTAACATGCACCATGCAATGCTTGAACATGCAATTCGTGCAAAGCGATAAACAAAACAAAATTTCAAGGCGTGGCATTCTACCCTCAAAAGGAGTTTCGTCCCGAAACTCAAGTGGGACTAGTACCTTCTAGGAAGAGGTCTGGATACTTCTCGCGCATCATGGATTCAGCTTCCCATGTTTCTTCCTCTTGACCTTGTCGAGACCAAACGACTTTCACCATAGGAATGTCTTTGTTCGAGTTGAACGCTCTTTGCGGTTCACTATCTTGATAGGATGCTCTTCATAAGTGAAGCTTTCATCGAGATCGATCGCTTCGGGTTGAACGACATGAGTTGGATCATGTACGTATCGCTTCAATTGAGAGACATGAAACACACTATGGACTTTTGCAAGTTCCACAGGTAAAGCTAGTCGATAAGCAACCTCACCAATCCTTTCCAGGATCTCGTAAGGACCAATATAACGAGGACTCAATTTCCTCTTACGACCAAAACGCATGACACCTTTGGTAGGAGATACTCACAAAAGTATCTTGCTTCCCACCTCAAACTCTTCAGCTCTACGACCTCTATCAGCGTACGATTTTTGGCGATCTTGAGCACTGCGCATCTTTGCTTGAATAACTTTGACCACATCGTCGGTCTGCTGGATCATCTCAGGACCCAAAACTGACCACACGCTCATAATATATCCTCGAAAGTTTGAATCGTTCTTTCCGTCTTACCATCAGTCGCAGTATGAAAAGCAGTACTGAACTTCAATTTGCTTCCAAAAGCTTCTTGCAATTTCTGCCAAAAGTGTGATAGAAACCTCGAGTCTCTATCTGAAACGATATCTTCTAGAACACCATGAAGTCTCATGATTTCCTTGACGTAAGCATCCGCTACCTTCTCCATTTCTCAAGTGTCATTCATTGGGATGAATATCGCAACTTTCGTCAAACGATCTACAACGACCCAAATGGCGTTGTTCTTCTTCCGTGTCAATGGTAAACCCATGACAAAGTCCATTGAAATTGAATTCCATTTCCACGTAGGAACTTCAAGCGATTGTATCATTCCACCTGGTCTCTTGTGTTCAATCTTGACCTTCTGGCACGTCAAACACTTAGCAACGAACTCAACAACGTCTTGTTTCATACCCTTCCACTAGAACATTTGGCGAAGATCTTTGTAAAGCTTGTCTCCACCAGGATGTACAGAATAAGGCGTATAGCGAGCTTCACCCAGAATCTAACTCTTGATCTCCGGGTCATTCGGTACAAAGACATGATCACGGAATCTCATGACACCGTTTTGACCAATAGAAAAGTCCTCGGATCTACCCTCGTCCTTGTGGTGTAGAATCCGTTGAAGATCCTCATCTGCACTTTGTTTATCCTTGATCATGTCGAGCAAGGTTGGTCGAACTGACATATGCGCTAAGGTACATTGAACGTCACCTTTCAGCACAATCTCCACGTCTAGACTTTGTAAGTCACGAATGATCTCCTTCGGAAGTACTAAAGCAGTGTTCAACGAATGACGAGTCTTTCTACTCAAAGCGTTAGTTACGACGTTAGCTTTCCCTTCGTGATACTGAATGTCGATATCATACTCCGTCAGCAACTCTAGCCATCTCCCTTGGCGCATATTCAACTCCTTTTGCGTGAATATGTGTTTGAGACTCTGGTGGTCCGTAAACATCTTAACAGTAGAACCATAAAGATAATGTCTCCAAATCTTCAAAGCAAACATGACAGCAGCGAGCTCTAAGACGTGAGTAGGGTAGTTATCCTCGTGCTTCTTCAGTTGTCTTGAGGCATATGCCACTACCTTTCTATGTTGCATCAAAACACAGCCTAAGCCATGCTTAGACGCGTCACTGTAGACTTCATACCCTTCAGTCCCTGATGGAAAAGTCAAAATTAGCGCGCTCGTAAGACGTTTCTTCAACTCTTGAAAAGCAGCTTCACACTTTTCATTCCAAGCGAACTTCGTCGTCTTCTTCATCAAGTTCGTCGTAGGCTACACTATCTTCGAAAATCCTTCCACAAACCTACGATAGTAACCAGCTAGCCCAAGGAAACTTCTAACCTCAGTCACTCTCTTCGGTGCGGACCAGTCCATAACAGCTCTAATCTTTTCCGGGTCAACAGCAACTCCACTCTTAGACACCACGTGTCCTAAGAAAGAAACAGTTTCTAACCAAAACTCGCACTTTGACAACTTCGGGTAAAGTTGATGTCGTCGCAAAATCTCCAAAACGGTACGCAAGTGTTGCTCATGTTCAGCAGCGTTCTTCGAGTAGACCAAAATATCTTCAATAAAGACAACTATGAACTGATCATGATAAGGCTGAAACTTACGGTTCATCAAATCCATAAAGGCATAACTGTGAACTCATAGTGTCCATACCTCGTCCTAAACGCGGTCTTTGGGATGTCAGACTCAGAAATTCAGAGTTGATGGTATCCTGAACGTAAGTCGATCTTTGAGAAGACAGTCGCTCCACGTAGTTGGTCGAATAAGTCATCAATCCTGGGCAGTGGATAACGATTCTTGATCCTAATCTTGTTCAGCTCACGGTAGTCTATGCACAGTCTCATACTACCATCCTTCTTACGTACGAACAAAACAGGAGCACCCCAAGGCGATACACTAGGACTTATGTATCCCTTGTCCAGTAGTTCCTCAAGTCATCTCTGCAAGAGCCATACGATATGGAGCTTTCGAGATCGAAAAATATTGGGGTATCACAGATTTCTAGTTCGACCCCACAGTCCTCTCATATATCATATAGTCTCGTGAAGGAGATCATTTTATCATTAAATAGTCTTGAAGTACATCGGAACTGAAAGGAAACCAAGCTGATGTTCTGATTTGTATACACCATACATAATTCATTATCTACTAAGAATAATAGATTGGTAAATGCTTACTATATGAAAGGTAGATCCTTTTGGACCATACAGAAACCACTAAGGCATGTTGGCTCGTATAAAAATTACTTTGCCCCAAATAAAAGTCAACGTATGGCTCAGCACTCAAAAAGACTCCCCATATAGAGTAATTTACAAAAGATAGAGTTCACTAGTACCTGTGTGTATGCGGCAAGCACGAGTAAACATTTGAACACCTCTTTTTCATAATCAACAGATATGGGATAAAGTCTTCAGCTGGCAACACATACCTCCTATATAGTGGGAATGACATAATGTTGTCGTACAGGTCTGCGAGAGATTAAAGGGTACAAATCTAATAGTATAACATACAGCATAATGAAGCAACTCATCTGGACAATCCACGATCGATCATCTGCAGGAAGGAAGAAGCGAATATCCAAGATGAAGCTACCTGCAACCTAAATTATTTTTCTTTGTGTCTGAGTTATTTTGAGTAGTTGTTTCCTATGTATTTTTCTTTTGAGATGAGAGCTGGATGTGTTATGTATTCAGCTGAGTTTTGAGGAGTCCTGGAGTTGGTTTTATCCACTATGTATGAACTGATATGTTCATCTCTGGAGGAAATAAAATCAATCTTTTACCGTAAAAAAAAAGGCATACAATTTAGTAGGCTTTCATTTGATCAAGCACAAAACCAATCATCATTATAATGAGTCATTACAGAGGTCACTTTTTAGTTACACAACAGTGACTTTTTAGTCACACAACAGTCACTTTTTAGTTGAAGTATGGTAAATTTTTGTAAAACAAGGACAATGTAGTTGAACTATCAGTACAGTCACAAAAAGTTCAATCCAAAATGAAAATAACCTCATTAATCAAGAGTATGTATAACAGTATGTACAAATTTAATTAACCAGGGTCCAGGGGTCACTTTATAGCTTAAAATACTCGATTTTCTTTTTCAAAAAAATATCTTGAAATACTATGTAAGATTTATACTTACACTTGTGCTTAAGCTATACAATTTTAGGTAATAGGCTTTGAAAAGTAAGTACAAGTTTATCGCAAACACAAACTTGATCAAACACAAAACCATTGATCACTATTATGAGCTGATACAGGGGTCACTATTTTGTCGTAAAAGAGTCATTTTTAGTAAAAAAGGGATCATTTTTAGTATAAGAAGAATCGTTTTTAGTCAAACATGAACGATAAAGTTGAAAAATCAGCAGTCTAAATAAATTGAATGCAAAACAATTAACCTTCATCAATCAATAGAATGTATAATTTATTCCTAAACCAATAAAAACTAGTATCAATTTATCAAAGATAAGACCCAATAACTACCAAGTACCTGGATGAAGAGAACACTGTTAACTCGGATGCTGACATTATGAAAGAGAAGACTTAAACAGTGATTGATAACATCAGTAAAGAATAAGCGATGAAGATACATTACTTATCGCAATTTCACTACCTACAAATTAATAACAGTGAACAACCACAAAAAAAATCGTGATCGAAAATTACCTCTCATACATCAAATCGCGATTCATTGAAAACTGACGAGAAGGAGCGGTATAAGCAAGAGCGGCATAATTGGAGATGATGGTGATTGTTTAAGAATCAGAGACAGAGAGGTGCAATAAGATATTTCGTCGCGGATGAGAGAAATGAAGGATAAGGCAACGAGAGGAGAGAGAGGGAAAAGGTAGAGGAGAGAGAAAGCACATAATCAAGGAATGGCGAACGTACGAGGTGTCTGCTTGTATGTGTAAAAGAAGAGATAGAGAGAGAGAGAGAGGGGAAATTAAGTGATGAGCAAACTCACTATTAAAACCACGCGCGGGAGATTCCAACCATATGATTTGGTTCATTCAAGGGTCAGGATCCCTTCTCACCATCTCATTATATCATGCCTTCTCACCAATGAACTATATATAGAGAAGGGATCTGGTGAGATGGGATATTAGGGTGAGATGGTTAGAAATCATCTTAGCCTTCCAATTTCGTTGATTTGACGCTCCATACTCACCCCGTTTCATTAATGGCATGATTGTAAATATATTTAGGTGGAAATGTTCTTCGTTCTCTCTCCTCGTTTGAATTAATAGTCGACATACGTTCATTAGAATTATTACTATTTGAGTTACTTCCCTCTTCTCTACCATATACCAATACTTCTTCATTCTTCTCTTCTTCTCAATCTCCCAAAATGCAACTATGCTTCCAAATTCGTAGACGAACAAGGATGAGTCAGATTTAGAGAAGCAATATAAACCACTACGATTTGAAAATTTAAGGTGAGTTTTTGATAATTGTTTTGGGCTATTTGTAATTTGCGGAAGGATGTTGTTACTCATCTATTCAATAGATGAGTTTTTTTGTCTATTTTGGAGTTTTAGTAAAGAAATTGATTGAGGGACCACTTTAATTGAATTGATTTATGAAATAGACTAAAGGGCAATATTGTAATAGCAATTTATTCTTTAAAATAAAATGTTCCTTTAAAACATTTATGGATTTATTCCCTCCCTCACTTAGCCACTCTCTCTCCCTTCTTTCCACTCACTCTTACTCTCTGACCCTCTCACCCTCTGACTCTCTAACTTTGTCACTCTCGTACTCTGTCCTCTCTCTCCCATCACCGACTCTCACCGGATCTTAGTTGCAGCGGGAACTATAGACTCCCATCACCAGTCAGCGGATCCTTCTCTCTCCTCTGTCACAATACAATCAATTTCACCCGCTCTCCCCTCCTTCCACCGTGTACTCTCTCAGTACATCTTGAACCACCTACTCTGTTTATATAAGCTCTCAGGTGACTCAGCGTTTTAGTCGATTTCAGCTTGTTCTGCTGAAAACGATGACAAGTATGTTTCCCATCAAATTCAAGGTAAATGCACTAATTTTCTAATCTACTTGTAATTGCATGTATGTTATTTCGTTCGCAACCCTAATTTGTGATTGCATGTGTAGTGTTTTGTGTTAAATCCACATTTGAGTGAAATTTAAATATGGAATTATGGTTCGAATTGTTTATGTCTATTTGATAGTGAAGTTAAATGGGGTTTAAATTGTTACAATTGTGCGCAATTAAACGCAATTGTATGTACTTGTTTTGTGCTCAACCCTTATTTTGGGGTTTTAATTGGTGCAATTGTCAAAGTGGAATTTAATTGTTATTGGTTAAATTCTGCGTTTCTCTTCGGATAATTGAAACTAGTTTGTTATTATATACTTTACTGGTTTTTGCAAAGCTGAATTCCTTCCTTTTTTTGAAGCATTTGATGTTTGAAGGGGATAATGCCATATGTTCTCTTTCTTTAGTTGTATTTTGGACATGGGTACCTTGTGCTTAGTCGAGCCCACACAATCTGTGTACGTGATAGGAACTGGTTGTGGCCTTGTTTAATTAACAATATGTTGGAGGTGCACTCCATTGAGTTCACTTAGCATAGAAAATGTAATTAGGAGTTGAATTAGGTGGTAGGCACTGGTTGTGACCTTGTTAACTAACAATATTTTGGAGGAGCACTTGATTGAGTTAAATTAGCATAGAAAATGTAATTAGAACTTGAATTAGGTAAGGAAGTTGAGTTGTGTGAGGAAAACCAGATTGAGGGAGTAGACTTATGTAAGGAAGTTGATACAAGATTGATTCCTTCATTATAGCATTTAAGATTGAGGATTGTGATCCTTACAGTACCATTCAGAATATTCTGTAAAGTTTTTGTTTTCAGCAAGCATATTCATTGGTCATTGATACTATGCATATTAACATATATGGGCAGCCAGGTGTACATGTAAGGTACATTCTGGATTCTGCTGCTTCAGTATACAACTATGACACATGATGTATGTACCTTTTACATTATATGCATACACCATTATCAGGAGTAGTCTATGGTTGTATCCTGTACACATCTATGACAAGTAGCATATTATGCAGTATCTGATTTTGAGATTGATTATAGCGAGTAGTGTATGGTATGCTTGATGCTTAAGAAAGAATCTGATTTTTATGTTATTGAATGTTATATGGGAATTATTCTTATATGATACCTTGTTGTTGATGTTTGTTATTTGGAGGTATTTTAGAACATATGTTTATTTATGTAGATAAAAACAAAGGAGTGGTTGATTATGTTGACGACGAATCTACTGACAGTAATTTAGGCAGCAATGGTAATGGGTTTGGTGACAATCAGAAGAGAAGAAAGAAAATTACAGAGAAGAGAAGAGAAGAAAAAAAGGAAAATGAGAAAGTTAGCGGAAAGAAGAGAATAAAGAATATGCAGATGAACGATCCAAGGTATGCACTTTTATTAACATAAGGATTATCTGTGTGGGAGTTCCTAGGTCACTTTCATCTAACATAATATGGATGTTTTGGCAGCCACCTAAGATGAGAGGATTGCCGGAGAAGGTAGCTTGTCTTAAAGTTAAACTTATGGAGAAACAATGAAGTTGGGTAGACACATTTGGGTTTTCGTCTTTGCTAGCAATGGATAACTTGAAGTTGGCCCGTCGCTTGGCATATTGGTTGATGGAACGTTTAGATGACATGACATCCACATTGCATATAAGACCAAATGTTGCAATCAAGATAACTCCAAATGACGTGTGTTGGATTTTGGGCGTTCCACCTGGGGATATTCCTATTAATGATGTAGTGAAAGATAGAGATGTTTATAGGATTTTTAAGCGACACTATGAGAAGCTAAGTAATTTGGAAGGTAAAGACAAATATCGAGGGATTGTACCTAGCGCAGTGTTAAGTTGTATCCAGCAGGATATAGATGGTTGGACATTTAAAGTACACTTTCTTTTGTATGTGTTAGGCACGTTCTTAGCCCCAACTCAAGGTTATAATATAAGCCCAAGGTTGTTGAAGATTGTTTTGAACATACTTCATCCTAGGAATTATAACTTGGGAGCCTTTGTTCTGAATGAGTTGCTAGCTAGTAAGCGTAAAGTGAGAGAGAATAGGGAGAAAAATGCAATGGAATAAGAGGAAGCCAATAGAAAGAAGGGGAAGTCTACAACTACAGTTGAGTAGGGAAAAGAAGATGGTTGTGTATATGGTGGATATGGTGGGTGTTTGATGTTGTTAGTGGTAAGTAGAATGCAGTTATATAACATGACACAAAATTTGCAATTTTTTATGCATAATTATTGTCAACTAACCGTAATATATTCATCAATTGCAGATTTTCTACCTCAATCGCCTGGATATAAACAATTTTATTGGGTGGGGAGGAAAGCAACAAAGGTCGCCAAGGTTGTGTTCGTGGACTGATACATCAATGAAGGAGGCGATGAAACAGGACTTTGATGAAATAATAGGAGAATTTGGGAAAGCTCCGGTGAGTTTTTGTATTTAGTTAGACTTATGGATATTTTTACCGGTGTAGATTTTGGTTCCTAAACCCTAAAACCTAAACCCTAAATCGTAAACCCTAAAGCAAAATTAATTAAACTTGGTTTGTTTGCATATTTTGGATGTTAAATATGGGGAGCGTCATCCAAAAGAAATGGATGGAATTTTGTACAAAGATGTTTATGATGAGTTGCACCCCAATGTAGTTGTTCACAAAGTAAGTACCAATTTACATTATGTTCATACTGAACTAGTTACATTTCAGGATACGACACTAGTTACATTTCAGCATACTCAACTAGTTAATCCCTTGCTTTCATATTTGGTTATAGGTTAACGGGAAGAGCCTTCATTATCCTTCAAGGCCTTCTGTGATGAACAAAGATTATGAAAACGGGCAGGCTTCTGATTTCAGTTTTGAAACTGCTTATCTTTTGAAACCAAAGGAGAAACCGAAGAAGACTCCTATCAAACGCCTAAATCCCCGATCCATCACCATAGTTTAGAGACCATTGTAGGGGCAGAGACACTTGGCATGGAGAACATGGATTTCTAAAAGTCTAGCTCTATATTTGAAGGTGGTTCCAATGTTCCAAGTCACACTCCCACGGACTAGAAGACCTCTGTACTATTTGATGTTGAAGTTCAAGAGGTTCAGGACCCCATAGAATTTAGTGAATGGCAGTTTAGGGGTGTGACTGATGGTATACTGGATTACAACGTCATTGCTAATGAGGTTGTTGGGGATCCAAGTGATAGAAGTTTGCGGAAACATGTTCGGGAACATACTACCACTGATGATAGGCAAATTATAAAGTTGATTGATACAACTGAGTAAGTGAATATTTGATTCTATATGGTCCAATATTCGTATTTCCAGCAAATTTATTTATTTTTCGTTTGAAATTGCAGTGATTACATTGTGCAAACGGATGAATATTATTTGGAAGCGGGCGAAATAAAAACCTTGAGCAAGGCCGGATTTTGCGTCCAATCGCCAATAAGTTATTGTATTTATATTTAGAATAAGGTTTTGAATGGATATATTATAATGTGGATACAAAAAAATGTGGATATTGGTTATGTTGGGCTAATTAAGTCCCTGAATGAATAGGTGATTATGGTGTGGTGTTATATGAAGAATGTGATGTGGTCTTGGTCAAACTGGTAGAGATATGTTTTTGATGCAGAAATGGGGGTAAGAGCTGATAATCACTTACGTACTTACATACATACAAATATAGTTTGTAATCCATTGAAAAACTTTCAATTCAATTGCATTTGAAACTGGTTTATACAAGAGGATAGCCTGGTCCGAAAAATCGACAACCTTTGTTGGCAAGATATATCGAAGTGCAATGTTGAAGAATAGAGAAAGTGCATTGGCCAAGTTAGGGGTTAAAACCAGAAATTGCAAACATGTAAGATCCAACTTATAGTTATATACTTGATACATGATGCTTTAGTGTCGATTTAATAGTTTTTCTATGTTTATTTGTGCAGTTTTTCTTGCCGGTCTATGATGATGTCCATTGGTGGGTATACCACTTTATATATATATATATATATATATATATATATATATATATATATATATATATATATATATATATATATATATATATATATATATATATATATATATATATATATAAGGATGTTGGGCTCTCTTTCTGACAGAACGAACCCTAACACCTCAACCAGGCACTTAAATCTTACGTGGTCACTGGAAGCTTTCTTTCGCTTTGGAAAGAGGATATTAATTTCACAACATGGAAGTTTGAAAATGGGGATGTCCCTCAACAACCTAACTAGTATGGGAAATTCTGTCTATCATTGTTTGTAGTTGGCTGAATTTAGTAGGCAATTAACATTTTTTTGTTGTCAAACAGCAATGACTGTGGAGTCTACATGATAGTGTTTATAAAGCATTGGCCTTGTAGTAGAGCTGAGCTGGAAAATATTTTGTAAGTAGTTGTCGATGATTGGACTTATATTGGAAATGTACGCCTGTTTCCATATGCTAATGTAAATTTTTATCTTACATATAGAGGTCCGGTACCACCACTATTAGACGGTCTATGGCGATTGAACTTGTCGACAATGATCTCAATACAATGAAGGAGGAGGTGTTGAAGAAAGTACAAGACATAAAAATTTCCTAGTTAAATTACCACTTTTACCTTTATGTTTGCCATTAAAGACGGTTTTTTAAATAATAGGAAGATTGTATTTGTTACAGCTTCCTTTTGTATATTATTACCCAGACAGACGTTTCCACTAGTTAAAAATTTGTAATATTTCCCACTGGTTGTTGGGCGGAGGGATTGCTAATGAGAGCGTTGAAGCCTTGAAGGTGGTGGTGTATATGCCTTATACTCCCTTTTGTGGTCGAATGTTGTCCCATGGACTGATGACAAACAGGAAACAACAATTGTACTAGGACTTAGGAGTACTTGTAAATGATATGTGTCGAGCCTGTTGTAACTCATTTGGGCTGCAGCAAGTCATCGTTAAACAAGATAAATACCACTGACATACATTTCCCAGTAGTGATATTTTCCACTGCTAATAAGTGGAGGTATATAGCAACAAACATGGCGCCAGATATAGTACCAAAATGTCAACTGCTTTCATTCATTCATAGCAACATAGGATTCGGGGTACAAGCATAGAATCTTAAAAGCAATAAAGTAAGGGAGATAATTCAAGTGATTGAGTTCAGACGGAAATTAAAAGACATAATTTTAGATTATTGGCTTGCACATCACAAAACCAACAGAAAAGAAAGAGCTTGGACCACGAAGCCAATACTAAGGGTGTAGCACAGTTGACCACCAACCATGGTTGTTGGAGTTAGATCTGCTGAGAGTCCGCGACCAAATCGAGAAATTCGTTGGCAAGCTTCTTTGCTTTCCCCTTTGCCTTTTGCTTCCCCTTTGTTGCTGCCCTTGTCTTTCGCATACCACCAAATTTTGCTCGGCCCTAGCTGTACGAGCAACATCCACCTTTGGGTTGGGAGTGGAATAGCACTCCTCAAGAGGAATGAGTGGATCGAGCAAGTTGATGATAAGCATCCAAGGATCTCCCGCAACTTGTAGTAAATTAGCAATGTCTTTCTTTTTGTTATCCCACAAAATGCGTTCCAGAATAGCCGTGGTTTCGCTTTCGAGCCTTGCAAGCTTCCTCTTCTTATCTGTGTACATCTTCCGAAGGGAATCTAGGGAGTACACAGCATCGGTCTCCTCCTCTAGAAGATATTGGAACAATAACAAAAACTATTTCCATTCATTCCTTACTGGTTTCAATTAATTCAATCAATGCTAATTTAGTTCGAATTTTATAATTTTTAGTTAACATGGATATTGTTTAGTATCTAAGTTGATGTATCAAACCAAAACAATTTGCCTGCAAACATTTCCTTCTTGCTGTCACTCGCCCAAGAATCACCTCAACTAATCCTTTAAATATTTAGACATAAAGCAGCAAAATTTAACATAGTATAAGCACGTAAGCATTGATAAGACATTCATCACCATATTCAAATAGACATTACTAACCTACATTGAGATTTATGTGGAGCTGACAACAAATTGAAAAGTAAATAAGACAACATATTCAATGCAGGAGCAGAAGGCAGTAGGGTTGCAACGCAGTAGGGTATTGACATCTTAAAACAAGAACAAACCAAAAGCTAGGTCCTCTTTGAGGACAGGTAAATGACTCAACTAAAACTATAACTAAAAGTTATAACTAAAAGCTAGTTTTTATACAGACTAAAACTACATCATTTGCTTCATGGAAAGAAAAAAAACATCATTTGCAAGATGGTGACTTTGGAGACAATTTCCCATTCAATGTAAAATAGACACTAAATCTAAATACACCAATTATTCTTCGAATTCTCATGAAGGACAACATGAATCCATAAATCCACTTGTTCCCCCTTTATTCTTCTCATGAAGGACAACATAAATGAGATTTTTTTGACAATAATTTGCATCCCATTTAGTATGAGGAAACTTAAAAAGTTTTGATCTTTTTGTTCTTTAAACAAGGAATGCATAAATTATCAAAACTATATTTATTTAGATCTCCGTATCTATTTTCAAATAAATTTAAGTAATTACAATAAGCATATCACAAATTATCAAACCAAAAACTATGGACAAAACAAGCAAACCATAAATTAAGGCAAGGGTTTACCCAATTTCTTGATGTTCTCTTAATCGGCCATGAATGGTGGTGGTGTTGCTTGTGGCATTGGTGGTGTTGATTGTGACAGTGGTGGTGTTGCTTGTGACAGTGGTGGTTGGTTCCCAGTTGGTGTCATTAATGGTGCATTAATGGTGTCATTAATGGTATCATTGATGATGTAAATGATGAGGGTGCAAAAAGTGTTGGGTTGAAGGAGGTAGTTGATGGTGTGAATTGTGTCACAAGTACCTCCATCAAATTGTTGTCATGGGAAATAATGGTAGCTGGGTAAGAGGAGAGAGAGCAGTAGTGAATGTCCATTGATTTTTAGTACTGATTTGAGAAGAAAAGTGAAGTAGGGTAATAAATGAATAGTGTGTTGTTTGTTTCTATAGTGGTGTTAACATATGATTCACTAGTAAAGGTATGGATGGTTGAGTTAGAAAGTTCAAAATTTAGTGAAGAAAATAAATAGTTTAGTTATGGTATGATTCTACTAAAACTAAGTTGTTCTAGTAACATTTTGAATTTTGCTTGACCAATGACAGGGCGAGAACTCAATTGGTGGGATCTAATGAGAAGGTATTGATCAGATTTTTTTTTTCCTAGAGAGACCTTTGCTTGGGCACCTATTTCACTCTCCTCCACATCATTTTATTTCAAGTAGTTCTTATGCTTTGTACTTTGTAGCACCCTCTTGATTTTCACCCACTTTGTTGCCTCCAAATTCCAATTTTCTTTAACCTCCTTTTCTCTTTGATTTAATTATTAGATGATGTGAAAAATATCGCAAATTGGATCTCTAATTATAGAGGGAGAAAAAAATATAAATATTGGTAATTTTTATAAATTTTATTTATTATTAATAATTAATCTATGGTATTTACAAAATAAGAACTAAATATATTTGTTGATTGGTTGTTTCTCGCTCCCCTCTTGCCTCCTTTATTCAGAAGCTCTCTCTCTCTTCTTTTCATTTTGCCATCAGTCCTATTGCCCCCAATACTTGCACCATAGTTCAGCTAGCTAAAGTATAGCTAGGTAGAAGAGCAACATAATAATTATAACTTTTCTGACATGTCAATTCGGATGTCAAAGTATGGCAGGGATTTAGTAACTATTTTAGTAGTTTAGTCAATATTGTAAGGTTTTAGTTAATATTTGAAACTCTAGGTCCGATAGCATGTCACCTCCGTTTGTAGGCTCTCAGTGTTGGTTCAGATTTAGTTAATATTTTGATACTTTAGTTAATATTTAGTGTCAGATTTAGTTAATATTTTTATATTTTAGTTAATATTTTGTCAAAACCATGTGCTATATACAAAACCAAGTGCTGGTATCTAACCAACAAAAAACAAAACAATGGTTTCGTAGATGATTTATTGGAAGCATAAGTAGTATGCTTTGGCTTTTATCTAATATCTAGTATGCAGTTCATAAAGAGTATAAATGGAGGAGCCATCATCTAATTCTATTATGAGTAGCAATAAAGATATCATGGAAGATGAAATTGAGAAGATGACTAATCATCTAAAGGAGATACAACATGAGTTATATCTCCTGATCCATCGCATTCGAAAATTCATGCCATCTCCAGATATGTGGAAGCTGTTTGGGGCGATCCTGAGCTCAACAAACTAGAGTCAATGTATCGGGCGTACAAGCAAGGTAGGGGTGAAGCTGTATTCCAGTAATTCAGTGGTTTAAATGTATTAGGATTAGAAGTTAAGTAGTGTATGAGTATCATTGATGTATTGTCTTATGTATGAGAAGTTAAGAATTATCTAGAGAAATTTGGGAACTTATTTAGTTTACAATAGCTTCCAGTTTGATAACTTCATTGAATTAATGTCATAATGGTTTGCACTGAAACAAAAGATTACACCATTAATCTCTACACTTACATGATAAACTGAAAAGGAGATTAGAAATCATAATTTCTTAATGTGATGATAATAGAAAATAACATACTTAGAGGAAAAGTAATTTAAGGTCATCATCTTGGAATGACACTTTAACTTCTTCATCACTTCTAATATTGGCGGCCTCTTCCATTTCTCTAGCCGTGTTGATTTGGTAGGATTCATAGATGGAGTGGAGATTCTGAAGTTTAACACTCCTTTTCTTGAATACTTTTACTTCACCGTAGCAAAGATCCTTTACGGCCTCTTCTTCAAGGTGGACTCCCAATCGATCAAAAAAACGTCCTAGTTCGGTTTCTATGTCATCATAATATGCTCTCCTTTGTACCAAAGCTTTTTCAGTGTCTAAACATCAAGGGATTGTAAGATTTTTGTAATCACAACAATTTTAATATTCATTACAAGTAATAGCAATTGTCCAAAAATGGTTGGGTTGATAAATAAATACCTTCTTGTTTAGGACTAATGGCATTTGATCTTCCATTGTTAAATTGAATGGAAATGGATTGGGAACTTTCTTCACCTGTTGTTTTCATTTTGTAATTTTTTTGTTTTCTCTCTTCTCTTGATCCCATTTCCTTTGTAAGAAAAGTTGAATGATTAAAATGTCATGTCAAAGGGTACTCATTGATAGGTATCATTTATAGACTACAATACTTAAATCTTTATTTTCCCCTTTCCATACATTTTTCCCCTTTCCCTCCATATTTTCCCTCCAATTCTTCCATGCCTTAAATCTACTCTCTATATTTGGGCAACATAACTCATTGTTTTCTTCACCATCTTTCGCCCTCTATCATCTCACCTCACACTAGCATTTACCTTTCCAATTACAACCATTACCATAACATGTCATCCCGTTCATCTTCTTCCGCCTCACGTCCTTGGGTACCTCCTTGCGGTTTAAAAATGCGGAATCAAATTTGCCCTAAATGTACTGACAATCCACATTTTGCGGTTATTCACATTTCAAATTCTGAGAAATACCCAAATGTCCCTTACTATAAATGTGGCAAGTGTGATTTTTGGTGTTGGGTGGGAGTGCAACACATTATAACAACTGTCGCACTAGCAATGCCGAATCGTGGCGATGAAGTCACACAACAAGTCTACGCAACGGAGGCAGTTATGACAACTGAGGAGAATAATACCAGGTTGGCCAAAAAGTTGGTCGAAGTTGCCGAGCAAATGGCGTTATTTGTGAAGTACAGTTTGTGGGGATTTGGGATTCTCCTACCTTTTATTCTCTTCAACCATTTCACCAAAAATGTCCGATCTAGTCTATGCTAAGATGTTTCAATTTCCTTTTCAATTTATCATGTAAGCTACTTACTTAATGTTGTATGCTAAGATATTTCAATATCCTTGGTTCAATTAATCATGTAAGCTTCTACTTAATGTTTTGATCCTTCATTTCACTTAATTTTCAATTGAATGTAAGAAAACAGAAAAGCTATGCCATAAGCAAGTCACTTCTAATGATACACTATTAACCAAACATAGACAAAACATACATCACAAACAACCAAAACAAATTCCACGAGGTGCTAGTGAAAAGGTCCACTACTGACTAATAAGATTCAGCAATATTCACTTAGTAAACAAACACCTGAAAATAGTTAGGAAATACATATCAATGAGTGCACTGTTAAGCACGTGGAGGACCAAAATGTCCTTGAGTTTCATGCCAAGAATGGATCGCATTCAAGGTGTAATCAATTGATTGCAACCGGGATTCCATTATTTCTTGGTTCTTTTGCATGTCCTTCAATAATCTACGTTGTCCCTCTAGCTCTTTCATTATTCCACGTACTGATCTACCATTCAACAAATGATTTCCCACTTCATGAAAGCGCGGAATGTCTTTATTGGCAGTAATTTGTTCATCCCTTTCATCATATGTGCTTTAGAAACTAGGTTCAGGGATGTCAGTAGTTACATTTGCCAATTTTTCAGATCAACAAGTGTTGTTCTGTCGGGCCACAGAATTGGAATATTGCTTTCATCCTTTAATTTCCATCTATAGTGGTCCTCCTCCTTGTACACCCATTTCATGGCCATACAAGATTCCACATCAATTCGATTCTTTCCAAGTACCTCCTCATCATGGTCTTTGAGAGATTTGACATCCACTCCACAATGATCTAGTATAGGAGTTATCAACCCATCAATAAAAATGTCACCGGTTTTGTTCACAATCCCAGCCATATGATTTGCCATAAACGCACCAGTATTGAATGGCATCATAATCATTAATCAAACACCATACAATGAAAAAGTCCTTTTGAGTCACCTTGCCATCATTACCACCAGCTCGCCTAAATAAGGTGAGAGATATCATGTTATGAAAATAACGGAAACCAGGATTTCTTATACTTATTGCCTTTGAACCTTGTCCTACAAATCTTGGCTCACAAGTCAACTTTTCCCAAACAGCATCCTCATTAAACCCACCTTTCTTTTCTACAGTCAAAAAACCAGTATTACGAGTCTTATAGACTTCATTGAATTTAGCCAAGTCCCACTCATAATCAATATTAAACAAACAAAAATTTGATGGTCTTCTCATGATTAGTGTCGTTGTCTTTAAAATTGACTTCAAATGAACTAATAAATTCAAGGATGACTCTTTTATATGTATTAGCTTTTCTTTTCATGAATTGATTCTAATGAAAAATATGGAGAAACCTACGGATGTCATTCTCAATACCCAAAACATGAATTGCTTCATCATCCATATATCTAGTTCGAAATATTTTACGCTCCTCAAGTCTTTCAAAACTCACCCTTTGAGTCTTATCCTTATAAACAACCCATAAATCATTCGGTTCGGATGGGTACTTTTTTTTTCTTATTAGATTCTTTGATCCTTTCCTCATTGTCTTTGGTGGCATTGTACCCGTATTAACTACAATAAAATTACGGTATTATTCAACTAACTTTAGTTCAAAAACATACAGCATGTAAACAATCAATGAACAAGTTTAATAATTCCATCCCATATATAAAGCCAGCAAGAAATAACCCCTCTCCCTAGTCACTAATCAGCAATCAATACCACTAGTAACTAAATGCAACCAAATTCCCGTACTTGTATAAAAACCCATCAATTCCTCAAAATCTCAAACTCCTAATTGGCTTGGGCAGCATGATTGTGTTTTGTAGGATAAGAAATGGCAGTCATGGCCTCAATTGAAGCCAAACCCGTTTCACATTATAAGATTCTAACATCTGTAACTCATGATTGCCTTCATGTCACACCTTAGCCACATCACACATCACATACCAGCAGCACACAACAATTAATCAAACAAAGCAATAAGCATACATCCACAACAATAAGCAATAAGAACTCTAATCTCATCTAATCACTTGAAGATCATTATTCAATTTACATGACAGGACATATGCCCGAATCAATTGAACAGTATTATAACCAACAAAGTTCATAAAATCAAACATGCACAATGTAAATTCTATAAACGATTTGTTTCGTACCTTGATTCAACGTCGAAATAAGGTTTCGCTGAAGATCTTGAATAGAGAAATTGCCAAACACTTGACAAACCCTAAGCAAACTATGTGAATATTTGAAACCCTAACCAAATTTTGAAGAAATCGGATTAAATATACAGTAATCATACTAATATAGAAATCCCACGGACAAACATTGAAATTAATTGAAAGAAATCAAGAACAAGTAAATAGTTTTAGACCGTACCTCTTCTAAATTGTTAAACAATGAAAGTCATTTTCCTCGATTTACTTTAGCTTGATTGAAAGATCGAATGTAAGAGAGATTACGGGGTTTGAGATATAGAAGATGCGAATGTAAGAGAGGGAGAAGAGAGAGAAATTTGAAGTTGTGGGTGGAGGAGATGACCGGGTTGTATGGGTGGGGAGTGGAATGAGAAAGCGAATGAGAATGAGAAAGCGAAAGAGGAAAGAAGAGAGAGATGAGAGCATGTGGGATTATGACCAAACTAATGAGACCCCTATCAAGTGGCATATTGGAAAAGTAAGAAATTGGGCCACAGCTTTGAAAAATAAAATGGGATTGACTTGCAAAAAAGGCTATTGTTCAAAGGCTATAGACTATAGTTATAAATCCGTATGATGTACTATGTTTCTTTTTACTCCTATTATTTTTGGGATTTTGCTAAGCTATGTACTATGTTGACAAAGACAGAAGAGTACTAACTAAAACTATTAGGAAAACAAATAATAACAACTTAAAATCAAATCAAATGTGTAATTTAATTGCTGCTAAAATTAGTCTTTTAGTTAGTATTGTTATTTGTTAGTCAACGTACATCATATATGAGTACATTTGCCTTAGCCTTTTTTGAAAGAAACTAATACCTTGTTGCATCTTTTCATAAACCATATAATAAATGGCTCAAATCCTTACAAATTTGGTCTTTACTGCCTTGATTTTACTAGTATACCAAATTGGGATTGAGCCATATGAGCAAACAAGCATATTACAAACTAACTTATTGAATTTACAACTTCACGGTCATCACCACAAAAACCACCAAAACAATGATTATGAGCCAAACAATGTTTCCTCCTGTCTTCTTAGCCTTCTTCAGCTCTTCCTTCATTTGCTTGCACTTCCCCCTCTTCTTTTCTTTCTCAATCAGGAACTTAGTATTGTCAAATAGAAGTGCCTTGATTTGTTCCCCTTGCTCATTCACAGTGGCTTGCAAAGTCCTCTTATCACTAAGCAACCTATTAATCACATTTCTTTGCTATGTGGTGCTGCCTTCGTCAAACCAAGCAAAGTATCCACAACCCCTTCGACGTGTTTGATGGTCATACTCACAACAAGCAAGAAACCTCCTTTGCGGGTTGAGCCTAGTCCCTCATATCACAAGCTTTGGAGGCCTTCCACAAGCACAAGGCATTCGGATTTGCCATGCTTTTTATCATCAAAATTTGACAAAAGAAAACAAAACATGGCACCTAAATTTATCAATTTCAAATCTCCTTGTTATGATCTGAGAAGCAATCAGGAGGGTAAAAAAATTGAGACAAAAATAATAAACTTACCAGTTTCAATTGTCTTTGGTAGCAATTCAGAAGACAAATTATATTGGCAAGTGTGGCATGGAGATATAAAAGGACCAAGTTTTTGAATATTGTCATTGAGTAGTTAATTCAAGTTACTATTGGACATGCACTTGTCAAACCCACATCACGCTAGTCAGTTCGCAACTTTAGTTATCCTTATTTGTATTTTGTTAGTTAAAATATCTCCTATTTCGTAAGCTTTTCGCAACTTTAGTTACGCTTTCATGGAAATTAGTAAATAAATAAATTTTAAAGTAAAACTCCTATTTTGGGTGTTATTCCAAAAAGTATATGAATTTTTTTTTCGGTGCGAAATTAGTAGATGCCTAGGTCGGCAGGTAGCAGTGTACTTTATTTTATATTATACTGACATATGGTGTATGTCAAGCAGTGGGCCACTATTAATTAATGCTTTTTAGCTTATTTTTCCTCTTTGTGTTGGTTTGCTGCTTCTACCTTGCTCTGTTTTGTTTTGCTTTGTCTTTTTTTTTTTTTTTGAGCATGAATATCAATGAACAAGAGGTGTTCATGATGAGGAGAGAGAGTGATGAACAAAGAAAATTGCAATTACCAATGAACATAGGGTGTTCATCAGGAGACAGAGAAAAGAGAGGATGATGAACCTAGGGAGTGAGTCAGACCAGCAAGGCTGACACGCGCGCCATTTGTCATGCTCCCCTTGGTCACTTTAATTTTTATATTTCGCATTTCAAATGGTGATAAAAAAATATACACAAATCAAAAAAATATAAAAATAAATACAGACAATTATTTTTTTTCATGCTCTAGAAAATGAGACCCATTTTGTAATAGTTTGTCACAAATTTGATTTAATTTCATTTTGTTTGCCATTGTGAGGAGAGAGAGGTGTGAACAACTCAATTGGTTCATGGAAAAACTTGCTCTTGGGTGAAGTTTATGGGAATAAGTTCATGGTGAGGTGGAAGAATGAGAAAGTAGGAGAGAGAGGGATGAACAAACGAGAGAGGTTTATTGATATTCATGCTAGTGTTCAACGTTATTGATCAAATTTTGATAGTATAAAATTAGAGTAGGCCTTGGGAAATAACATATCAGGATAAATACATTATTACAAAAATATTTTAGTAAAAACATTATTTTGATAATATTATAAGCTTGAAATTATTATTAATATAATAATTTATAATTTATTCCGAAAATAAATTTTTTTATTGAATAATATTCATAATATTTAATTATTTTTATTTGTTTTTTGGAGTTAAGATGGTAAAAAAATCTTGCGGGGTATATGGGTGGGGCCTTTTAAGCACATGTCACTTACACTAATTTGCAATTGTCACTTTGCAAGGATAATGCTTGACACGTACAATATGTAATTGTTGAGGATGTCAATGTGTCAAGCTTGTTGACATCCTCTTAAATGTCACTACTACTGGTGCTCAAACACAACAAAAAGGGGTATTTTATATGCGTGTAATATTTGACTTGTTATTAAGTAGGAGAAAACAATGAATAAACACTTTATGGATATAAAGAGATTATCTTTCGGCGTCAGTCAATTGTAGATGAATGTGTTTCAAACCGTGAAGCTTGTTGTGTGTGTTGATCTAAGGATCATCAAGTAAGTATATATATGTGCATTTTAATTTATTTGGCCATAATGCATAACTTAATATCATTACTTCACAATTTAATAATAATAACGTTCCTATGATCGTCCATGGAAATTATCATCATAGATGTTCATACAACTAGCATTAGGATGTTTTAGTTTAATTACATCACTAAAACAAGACCATGTTCAATCACACAATTCTTGGCCAAAGAATATGCCAACTTCTTTTCCTCCTGAAACTTGTGTTCATTGATCACGTCAGAGTTGTCTATAAGCTTTATTCCTCCAGCCCGCTTCCACTGCCACTTGTAGTCCCTCCCTGATACTAAGTACTTCAAATGTGTTAACTTACATGGAAATAACTTCATTATTTCCTCAACAACATTACATGACCAGCAACACAACAAGAAGCAGACTTCTCTTTTAATTAAAAAAAAAGAGAAAACAAGAAATAGACTTTACCCAACGAAATAACGTCATTAAGGTCGGATAAAAAGGTGGTGGGCCACAACGGCCCATTTGTTTTTCCTTTTTTCATTCCCCCAAATACCTTCTCCTTCTCCCTCAAACGACACTTTCACACTTTGAGATACAAACTCAAACGCAAAGCATTCCCTCCCAGCAAAATTAGACGAACCCTAACTTTCTCAGCTCAATCGCAAAAACAATACAGCGAAACGAATTCAAGTCTCCCACTGAGGCCCAATTTATGCATCTCGTCCAGCAAACTAAACAAAATCTCTCACTCGATGGCCGAATTTTAGGTAATTGATATTGAAATCTAGAATTTTCATGGTTTCATATATAAAATCTCCCCTTTCGTTTCGATTTTACAGTTTTAACTATAACTCGAGTTAGGGTTTACTAATGTATAATCTCTCTCTCGTTTTATAGTCTCAGTTGTTTGGGTATTAGCTGCGTGATTTCTTATAATTTTGATCATATCAAGATATTTCACCAATTTAGTTGGCGTAATAGACTATTCAATTTCTGTTTGTATTTTTTTTTTTTGCTAAGGTTTCAATTTATGTTTCTTGGAGTTCGCTTGATACTGTAAATTGTGGTTTGTGGTTTAAGTTTTTATTAATTTTCATTTGTAAACATAATTTGATATTGAGAAGTGGATTTTTGGGCAAAGAGAAGTGGAAATTGCTTGCATTTGGAGTACGTAATGGAACTCACAGCGTTTGAGTTGAGATTTGATGAATTAAATTAGCAAATCCTTAAATTAGTTTAGATGCCATGTTTTGGTGAATTGGATATAGTTTCGTTTCTAATAGATGTGTAGTTGACTCCTGAATTGCTGCTTGATTATCTCGATAAGAATGCTTGTGCAATTGTTGTAATGAACTCAGGTTATTTGATGAGCTGGACAATAATTATCTATTATGGATGGATAATACCTGATTATGCCTACATAGGTTGAAATTAGATTGAGAAGTGGATATTTGGACCAAATTATAAAGGGCAGAGAGAAGTGGAAATTGTTTGTATTTGGAGTAATGGAACTGTAACAGTACAGTGTTTTAGTTGAGAATTTGAACTTTTTAGTATATATGGCTAATTCAGATAGAATAGATGAAATGCATGTTTGGGTGAATTGGATATTGTTTAATTTACAATAGAGGTTTAATTGATTCCTGAAGTGCTACTAGGATCAGATAACAAAACATATGAATCCTCCCAGAATTGGATATATAACTGTAATGACTTAAGGAAAGATTTTAGCTTTAGACTTTTAGCACCTCAGCCATCTATGTCTTTATCTGTCAAGTATCTGGCTACCTATTTTTGGTTGCGCTTTTCTCAGTGTGGATGGATAATGAAATCAAGTTGTAAGATTGCATGTATGCGGGTAGATATCAATAGACACACCCTTTTACATTGAAATAATCCTTATACAAGCGTATAGCTTTGCTACTAAATTGGAAGTGTATAAGCAGACTATCATACTATCTTGGAGATGGCTACCGAATTTATTCACATCTTTTGTAACTAATGTGCTTTTATTTTAGATTGTTTAGGATGGTGATATTTGGACACTGTAAGCGTAAGTTATGATGATTTTGCTGAAGGTATGTCTTCAGTTCTCATCTTGATGCAGGAAAACCCTAGAGAATAGAAAGATTATTTGACCTTCTTGTTCCTGATTCAATGTTGCTACTTTATTTTTTCATCAGCAATGTGAATCTTCTATTTTTGTGTGAATGTGGGTCACTAAGAAATATGGGAATGGGAGATCCTATGGAGAGGACAAATAGCAACATATTTGCTCATGAATCCCAATCCTGCGCTCCAGCAAGGTATGGGATTAGTAGTTACAATTTGGGAAGGTTAAGATATACGCAACCTTATTCCTAAGTACTCATTGCATGTTCATCTTTGATAATTAGAGTAGTTTATATGTGCAATGTGAATCTTCTATTTCTGTCTTGAGACTTGTTTAGTTGCATTGGTTGGTTTTGCTTTATCGCATTTATGTCCAAGTGTAACAACCATTGAATGTGAGATTCAAATTATCTTTGCTTTCTTGTTGTAGTAAAAGAATACCATTTCTGTTGCTCTGTTGAAATCAAAGTAAAAGATGAACATGTAAACTGTGTGGTCCTGAACAAACCTCTCATAATTCAATTTCATTTGCCTTCGTAATAGCTGCTGCCACATTTGGGATGATATAAAGATGTCTTATCCACAAGAAATTTTTACTATTTTAAGCTTTGCAAGTTATTGCTTGTCTTTCCTGCCTTAACTTGAAGCTTATTTATCTATATATCTTTGATATTGTATACTATCATAAACTATGTGGCAATTAATTATTGAGCATCATAATGATAACTACTCAATTCATACTGAACTTGTGTGATCACGTGTCTATGTTTTGTTTTTGCTAATGACATGTTATGATTAGTTAGATTGATTATTTTTTCCCCTTAAGAAAGATAGCCAATTTCTAATTCATCTTGTTGGGGCCTTGTTAATATTTTAAACATAGCCCATTCAGAAAAACGTTTTTATCTCCGACATTTACATTCGAATTCCTTCCCACATTGGATCACCCCAACTTACTAGGAGTAGTAGTATAATTTCTCTTCTTCTTTTATTGTTTTTATTACAAGCACATGGTAGTTTAATTACGGAACATAGACATACATAACAATTCGCCTTAAAGTAGTTTACGAAATTTAGCATCATTATTCCTTTGCATAAATAGCAGACAAAAATAAATGGTGTTTTGAGGAGAGTACCTAAACGAGTCCATGTACTCCATGCTGTGAACTGCTCATGGGATGAAAATGAACTCTAATTGAGTTCCAAAGAACCCCAATGCCTCCAGAAAAATCCACAGGATCAACTGAGTAACTTTTATCAAAAGGAAGTGACCCCACAATTTTCTCACAATTTTCTCTACTAACTCTAGTTTCTTTAAGGATGAAAAGTTCTGGTGGGTGATCTTGGTTAAGTTGCAAAAACGTTTTGGTAGAAGGAGGGACTTGCAATCCCCCTTGCGTTCCAGCCTATGATAGACATAAAAACTTCAGGGTTTGGGAATCCGTCAGGCCCCTGATGCCCCCCTTTCTTTCCTCCGAGATACCCCCGAACTCTTACTTCGTGTTCCCGCTTGAGGCTTCTTTCTGTGTGTTCTTTCGGTTTCAGGATCCACTGATGTAGATTTCTTCTTCCTATGCCCTCCATTTCCGGCTGTGATATCCACATCTACATTGGTGGAGCTGGATTTCTTCTTCCTCCATAATTACTTCCACTTTTATATCCGCGTTCATAGTGGGCCATGTTGATGAGGGAGAAGTTAGGGGAAAAGAAAAGGGGTAGATACTTAGAATCGAGAGATAAGGAGAAGAGATCGTGATGACTGAATAGAGAGAGAAGGAGATTAGAGATGAGTGGCTGTAGCAATGATGGGTAAAAATGAGTGAGGGTAAGTCTAAATTTATAGACGTTTGATCATGTTATCCTCTTTAATTACTTAATTAAAGAAAAAATGTTGTATAGTTAAGATTTGTACTGTTTAGTTATCATTTTTGATGTTTAGTTAAAAAATGGTTAGCTTAGTTCCAGAGATGCTCTATTGGGAATATGAAAAGGAAAGATAGGACACGCCTGAGATAGAGATGTCCTTGTGCACTACTTTTCATGGCAATACTTGAGTACTTTGCTATTTTTGTTATTTTTTTCCTCATCACTTGACTAGTACTGAGAAAAAATGAGTTGTCCCCTTGTCAAGAAAAAAAGATTATCTGTGCATTATACTACAAAAAGAATACTCAACAATGAGAGGATCTTTGTTCTCAAAATAAAAACAATCAGAGGATCTTATACATTGAATGACAACAACACCATTTGAGATGCCCTGAAGCATCCGAGTTGAAGGTTGTGTGCCATAAAACACCTACTCATTAAAAATACAAATAGTTTTAGTAACTAGAAAGGTAATCAAGGACCCCAATACGGTGGTCAAAATGCTTATAATTAAAAATTAAATGGTCAATTATACTATGGAAATATCATCAACAGTTTGTGAAAATATCACCATTTGGCCATTCACTACCATTATCATTATTTTACTTTGACAAATCTACCCCTACAAAACAATTATAGACTATTTCAATGCAATTAACACAGAAGACAAAGAACGAATAGCGTTTTAATGACTAAAATTGATGCAGGAGCACCCATGGAGACAAACGAAGATAACAAGAATTTGTTTCTTGGAAACAAGAAGCTGTTTCTTGGAGTTCGTTATTATGATCTTGAGGTTCTTGATTATACACGAGTACATGTTCATGAGAGAGCCATGGGAGTAAGCTTGGTTCAATGGGAAGCAACAACACCAACAGCAACACCTTAGTATATGGTGTATCCAAGAAGGCACTAAGCTGCGCGTGAATTAAAACTCGTATCATAGGGACTTAATTCAATTATACTTAGGCGCCAATGTTAGTTCATTATTTGATTAATTCAGTTATTTCCTAGATGTTTAAAACCCATAAGATGCGCGTATTGCTGTTTGCAGCTCCTTTGCACCTTCGTTTTAGATAGTTTTCTATTTCAATTAGGACTACTAGTTTGTTTAGGCTTAGATTATTGTTTCCTAGTTAGTTTCTAGTTATTCTAGGCTGAATGTTTGCCTATATAAAGGACTCACGTACATTATTGTAAGACAAACAATTCAGACGAAATTAAATCACAAACAATTCAGCAACATTGCTTTATTGCGTTCTACTCTTTATTCCTTAGGGTTGGTAACACTTTAAGAATCTTTATCTTGTGTTCTTGGTGGCTTAGCCTTTATAGAATTCAAGTGGTGATCCTTCATATCCTTTATTTTTCTGTTTTAGTTTCAATTCTCATAAAACCCAAAAAACCCCCAAAATATTGTCGTTTGCTTCTTTATTAGTTTTCAGTATGTTGTTGAGTTAATTTAATTCACTCAAACCCATCAAAACGTATTAATATACGTATCAAGTGGTATCAAAGCTAAGGTTTATTGAGTGAATTTGTTTGAACGTGATTATGGCTATTGATCCAGCAAAGATTGACAAGGTGGAACAGCAAATCGAAGCCCTAACCGATCTTGTTACAAACTTGGGGATTGTGGTTCGTAATGCACTCCGAAGGAGAAAATAAAGAAACCCTGAAGATGATGATGAGCTTAAAGATGGAGATCGTCAAAACTGACCAGTTCGTGATGATGTAAATACAAAGGTGCCAGAGTTTGATGGTAGCCTTGATCCAGAAGTTCTTTTGGACTGGATTCGCAGGGCCGAACGTGTTTTTAAGTATAAAGAGTATGATGACCAGAAGAAGTGCAAAATTGCTACTTTAAAATTCACAATTTTGCTTCTTTATGGTATGATAATGTGCAGACTTAAAGGAGACGTGGTGGAAAAGAAAAGATTAAATCTTGGGAGAAATTGAAGAAGCACTTGAAGAAACGATTTTTTCCTAATGATTATATGCAAGAAGCGTACCTTAAAGTGACTAATTTGAGACAAGGCCTTTTATATGTAGAGGATTATGTTCGAGAGTTTGAGAAAGCAGCCATGATTTGTGATATACAAGAACGACTTGAACAAAGAACTGCTAGGTTTGTTGGAGGTTTGAACACGAACATAAGAGAAAAGGTCAAATTACATCCATATCAATCATTTGATGATGTGTGTAAGTTAGCTATCAAGATTGAAAGGCAATCAAAGGGAAAGAAGCCAGAAGCAAAACCCTTAACTAAAGGGGCGACCTTTTACAAGACTGGTTCGGGTACTTCAAGCTCTAAACCTGAAAACAAAACCAAGAAACCAGATGATCGTGGAAAAGGTGGGTTTGAAGGAGACTCAAGCAAGAAGATAGATCGCAATCAGAGGAAGTGTTTTCGTTGTCAAGGTTATGGTCACTTTCAGTCAGAGTGCCCGACTCAAAGAGCCATGACTGTACGTGACATACAAGAAATTGATGTGGCCTATTCTACCATATGTTTTGAGGAGATTGAGAAAGAAGTACATGGATAATTTGAAAAGGAAGAGCACGAGGTTATACAACCAGATGAGGGCAAGGAGTTAGTCATAGCTCAAAGGATTTTGAAGGCCAAGGCACTACCAAAGCCCTTGGATGAAGAGCAACGTGAACAAATCTTTCATACAAGGTGTACAATTCAAGGTAAATTATGTGATATCATAATTGATAGTGGTAGTTTCACCAATGTAGCGTCTACTATCTTAGTTGAGAAGTTTAATTTACCCCTAATGAAACACCCTCCTCCTTATACTTTGAGATGGCTGACTAAGGGTAATGACTTGCAAGTTAATAAACAAGCCTATGTTTCTTTCTCCATTGGAAAAAATTATAAGGATGAAGTCTTGTGTGATGTAATTCCCATGGATGCGTGTCATATATTGTTAGGGAGACCATGGCAGTTTGATAGATTTGCTAATCATGATGGTAAGAGGAATGTGTATACATTGAAAAAGGATGAGAAAACCGTGGCCTTATGTCCTCTACCCCCATCAAAGATTAGAGAAGTAACAACTAGGGAGTCTTTGTGTACTAGTTTATTCTTGAATGAAGCACAGATGGAGAGCGAGTTAATTGAGAACAAAGGAGGCTACGTCCTAATGGTGAAAGAAGCAACACAAAGTGGTACGTCTGAGATGCCACAATTGAGGTCCTTGATGGAGCAATTTCGTGATGTATTCCCTGACGATCTACCCCATGGTTTAGCACCTATTCGTGGGGTGGAACATCAAATTGACCTATTGTCGGGTGCTCAATTGCCAAACAAAGCAGCATATAGATGCAACCCGAAAGAGTCCAAAGAATTGCAACGCCAAATCAGCGAGTTAATGGAGCGTGGATATGTACGTGAAAGCATGAGTCCTTGTGCTATACCGGCGTTATTGGGGTCAAAGAAAGATGGCAGTTGGCGTATGTGTATTGATAGTAGATCCATTAACAACATTACAATCAAGTACATGTTTCCAATTCCAAGACTTGACGATATGCTTGACGAGTTGCATGGTTCTATGGTGTTCTCTTAGGTAGATCTTCGAAGTGGTTATCACCAAATTTGTATAATAGAAGGTGATGAGTGAAAAACTGCTTTCAAGGACAAACACGGGCTATATGAGTGGATGGTGATGCCTTTTGGTCTTACAAATGCCCCTACTACGTTTATGAGACTAATGAACGAGATGCTACGTCCTTTTCATGGTAAGTTTGTTGTTGTGTATCTAGATGATATATTGATTTACAGCAAGAACGAGGAATATCATATCATGCACTTAAGGCTGGTTTTTGAGACCCTACGTGAAAAGAAGTTCTATGGTAAGTTAGAGAAGTGCACGTTCATGGTAGATAGTGTTGTGTTCTTAGCCTATGTTGTGTCCAAAGCAGGAATTTCTGTTGATCAATCTAAGGTAGAAGCTATCAAGACTTGGCCGGTTCCGCAAACGGTTACTCAAGTTAGAAGTTTTCATGGGTTGGCTTCCTTCTATAGGCGCTTTGTGAATAATTTCAGTGCTATTATGAGTCCTATAACTGAGTGCATGAAGAAAGGTGGGTTTGAATGGTCTCAAGCTGCACAAAAGGCATTCGAATTGATCAAGCAAAAGCTTTGTGAAGCTCCTATCCTAGCTCTACCAGATTTCAATGAACTATTTTAAGTGGAGTGTGATGCAAGTGGCTTTGCTATTGGTGTTGTCCTAGTGCAAAAAGGAAGGCATATTTCCTATTTCAGTGAGAAGTTAAGAGGTTCCAGACTGAACTACTCAACAGAAGCTCAATCAACGTCATGCAAAGTGGGTGGAATTCTTGCAATCCTTTTCATTCAGGTATAAGGAAGGTAAGTCTAATGTAGTTGCAGATGCGCTTTCAAGAAGGTATTCTATGTTATCTATGTTGAACTCTAGGCTATTAGGGTTTAAAATCTTGAAAGAATCTTATTCTCTTGATCCTGATTTTGCTACAACTTATGAGGAGTGTCAGAACGGAGCGCAAGAGATATATTGTTTACAGGATGGTTATCTATTCAAGGGTAATAAATTATGTGTTCCTAAGTGTTCTATTAGAGAGTTACTTGTTATAGAAGCTCATGGAGGTGGCATTGCTAGTAACTTTGGTATAAACAAAACTCTTGAAATCTTGCAAAGATAGTTGGTGACGTGCAAGCTGTTGTGAGTAGATGTGGTTCATGTCAAAGAGTGAAAATCACGTTTCGCAAAGGCTTATATACACCACTTCCTTTCCCTAATCAGCCTTGGAACGATATTAGCATGGATTTTATCTTGGGGTTGCCTCGCACTCAATGAGGTAAAGACTCAATCATGGTACCATGGAGACAAATGAAGATAACAAAAACTTGTTTCTTGGAAATAAGAAGTTGTTTCTTGGAGTTTTTTATTATGATCTTGAGGTTCTTGATTATACACGAGTACATGTTCATGAGAGAGCCATGGGAGTAAGCTTGGTTCAATGGGAAGCAACACCACCAATAGCAAAACCTTAGTATATGGTGTATCCAAGAAGGCACTAAGATGCGCGTGAATTAAAACTCGTATCATAGGGACTTAATTCAAATGTATTTAGGCGCCAATGTTAGTTCATTATTAGATTAATTCAGTTATTTCCTAGATGTTTAAAACCCATAAGAGTTAGTTTGTTAGGATTAGAGTCCAATTGGACCTGGTCAAAGGCCAAAACGCGTACAAGCTGTTAGATGCGCGTATTGTTGTTTACAACTCCTTTGCACCTTCGTTTTAGATAGTTTTCTATTCCAATTAGGACTACTAGTTTGTTTAGGCTTAGATTATTGTTTCCTAGTTAGTTTCTAGTTATTATAGGCTGAATGTTTGCCTGTATAAAGGACTCACGTCCATTATTATAAGATAAAGAATTCAGACGAAATTAAATCACAAACAATTCAGCAACATTGCTTTATTGCGTTCTACTCTTTATACCTTAGGATTGGTAACAATTTAGGAATCTTTATCTTGTGTTCTTGGTGGCTTAGCCTTTATAGAATTCAAGTGGTGATCCTTCATATCCTTTATTTTTCTGTTTTAGTTTCAGTTCTCATAAAACCCCAAAAACCCCCAAAATATTGTCGTTTGCTTCTTTATTAGTTTTCAGTTTGTTGTTGAGTTAATTTAATTCACTCAAACCCATCAAAACGTATTAACATACCTATCAAAAAAATGAAAGTGTACCCTTTGCATAACAGGCAATTGTCTGAGTGTACTACACTCACCTACGTTCTCTTTGGCTCAGTTTTGTTTTCGCATTTTTTGTTTCGGTGTTTGGAAACTGAGGACTTTGCATTACGGACAGTTCTCGTACTCGGTCCACCATCTCCGACCTAGTGCCAACTAAACAGAAGGGATAATAAAGTCCTTAAATAGTAATTAAAAAAACTCTATCTAAAATCCGGTAGAGTTTCCTTTCAAAATGGGCTTACCAAGTTATCGACTTACATCTAAAAATCGAATAACCGAGAAGCATATCAAAGTATATAACATCGAAGCCTCAAACCAATATCAATATCAAATTGTATAGCATCTTAAAAAAATAAAAATTTAATTTACTCAATCTAAAATCCGGCAGAGTTTCGTTTGAAAATATGCATCCCAAGTTATCGACTAAACTAAAATCCACTGGAAGAACCATAAACCATATACTCAATCTAAAATCCGGCAGAGTTTCGTTTGAAAATAGGCATCCCAAGTGATCGACTAAACTAAAATCCACTGGAATAACCAAAAACCATATACTCAATCTAAAATGCGGCAAAGTTTCGTTTGAAAATAGGCATCCCAAGTGATCGACTAAACTAAAATTCACTGGAATAACCAAAAACCATATAAAAATAGCAAGGACAATACAAATACACTATTTGGGCCTGTAAATCTTTTCCCTTTCCCTTGCGGGGTATGGAAACTCTAGCAATAACGTTATTGACTATGGAAGTTGAGCTAGGTGTCGTGCCATTAGAAGCTCCAGCATCTTCAACCTGCACATACTATTCCATAATGGATGATACACCTCTAGGAGACCAATCAATAAACAATAAAATTTGTAAATTTTATGTCAAAATAGGTGTTTTTTCCAATCATACACTTCTATATGATCAACAATAGTATAAATATTAAGGATCCAAGATAGTTGTTTGACACACTCACCAGCAGCTTCGTAGTCCCTAGAGTACTAGCTCCAACATCAACCTGCACATATTAAACGGAATAGAATGACACTTCTACATGATCAATCAAGTAAGAACAAAATCTAAATACCATCAGTCACTAACCGCGTCTATTTGTGAAGTGGTTACAATTTTGTGTTTTGCATTTTTCCCTCTAGTCTTACTTCCAGTGGATTTTGGAACTATCGGTGCCCGAGGCGGATACTTTGGCGTGGTTCGGGAGAGTCTCGTACTAGGTTCATCAGCTCCATGCTGCATTTATTAAGAAATATAATTGCAATATAGACTTCTAAATTATCAATCAACAAACAACTCAATCTAAATTCCATCTTCACGCACTAACCTTGGCAATTTTTGAAGTGGTGACCTTTTTGCGTTTTGCCTTTCTACCCTTCGTCTTACTACCCGTGGGATTTGGAACTACTGGTGCAAGGGGAGGATTCTTTGTCATGGTGGACGCTTCCATACCAGTTCCAACATCAACCTGCACACATATTTTACTTCCATAAGGTAATACTTTTAAATCAAGTACTAGCTAAAAGTTTCACACACTCACCAGTACCTGAGTAACACCTACCATAGTAGCTGTAATTGGAACTACGAGTGCCCGAGGGGGAGACTGTGTTCTAGTTTGGGATGGCATGGTACTAGGTTCATCATCTCCATGCTGCTTATATTTAAACATAAAGGGAGGATACACTTCTAATTGATAAATCAACAAACAAGCCAATCTAAATTTCATCCTCACGTACTTACTGGGACAATTATTAAAGTAGAGTCATTTTTCGGTTTTTCCTTTCTCCCCTTGGTCTTACTACCCGTAGAATTAGGAACTATCGGTGCCCGGCAGGGAGACTGTGGCGGGGTTGGTGACGGTGAGCAGCCCTCATTTCCTTTCATCAATTTATTGCCTACACCAATCAATCTCTTCTTACTTGGTCTACCCTTTGTACTGACCACCAAAGGATCTTGGTACAATTTCCCCACTTCCGACGCTTCTTCATGAACCTCGACTACATTGGTTACTTCACCCGTCAATTCATTCTGACACCATGTCCCATCTTCAAAGCACCCTTGTACACTCTTCATCCTCAACTCAAAAAACAAGCTTTTTTTCTCCGACTCCATAACATTGTTAGCAATAACATAGAATTACCTCTCCAACTTACGCATCCTCTCTAACTCTATTGACCACTTACCCCCCACCCCAACCAAATTGATTTTAGTATAGGGCCTTATGACATCTCTCCTCCTCCGCTCACAAATGTATTTCAGGGGTAGTAATGGCAACCGCCTACTTTGTAGCACCTTTATTGCATGCCTACATAAAATCCGTTTCCAAGTCACATTTTGTAGACGCATTCGACTTCCTCACTTGATACATCAAAGGTGATACTAAACTCATGGTTCCTTGTTCTGCAACCACCCAACTCCTCTACTTCAAGTACTTTATAATCAAATTGCTCTCCTCCATTCGTCACCAACACAGCCTCACAATACAACATTCCCATCATCTCATCTTGCACTTTCCTAAAATTTCTATGAGTATATGCCCTTTGCTATTGTTCTTCAATGACCAATTTGGTTTTAGTGGGTAAAGTGCCAAGTGAGAAAGCTGCATTGACACCTCTTTCCCTCTCCACCTTATTGATTAAGGCATACTCGTGTCTGTCAATAAACGTTTTAAGTGCAGTCTTGCTTTGTACATAACGTTTAAAATATGCATTCATTTGCTCACTTCGTTTGGGTAGATGACATGTCCGTCCAAAATTGGTTCCTTACAAAAATAGAGGCCCAGTTTGACCTAACTTTATACAGACTACGAAACCAATGCCCTCGTTTACCCTTGCAACCCAAATTAAATTCCACCATCATCGCACACCAAAGCACCTCAAACTCATCCACCCTATAAGTATCATAAACGGTATGCTTGAAAATAGTCCATAACTCATTATACCTTCTATGAGATTTGTACTTATCCGGAAACTTGGTTAATATGTGCCACAAGCACAGCCTGTGAGAAGCGTCTGGGAAAACAAATCTGACAGCAGCAGCAATGCTACTACACTGGTTAGTTATTATGGCTTTAGGCTTTATCCCTCCCATCGCTCTCAACCATGTTCAGAATAGCCATTCAAAACTGGGTACAGTTTCGTTGCAAATCAAAGCACATCCCAACAAGATGGACTGGCCGTGGTGGTTGACCCCAACAAATGGAGTGAAGGGCATCTTGTATGCCTCCCGATATCTATGGTGCAACCAAAACACATTTTGTATCACTCTCTTCTTATTGGCATCTATGTCATATGTGAACTCATGATCTACTCTTTGCTTTTTAAGAACAATTGATGCACCAAATTTGCATCACCGGGCTTAAGTCGATGCCTCCTTATCTTACTCAAGTGGTTCCTCATATCTTGCTCCAAACAAGACATATCTTCCGGATCCTTGTAATCAGATGTGGTTGCTTGCATGCATTGCGAGGGAGGAATACCAACACCTTCTTAGAACTCTAACATATTCTCATCCGTAGCCTGCAATATTCTATGTGCAGGAATATGTCTAGATAAAGAAGGATCAAATTCATGATTGTGTTCCAATTTCACGTTGAGCAACATCCATCTACCATCTTCTTTCCTACTAGTTGTCACTCGTACTTTACATTCCATTCTAAAAGTTGGCTTTATCCTCTCATCTCTTGTTCTCTTAGAAACTCTCTTTTTCCTGACATGCAAATGATCTGAAGTTGATATCACCATTTTTATCTTTGTTCAATGAGAACTTCACAAACGCAAACCCCATACTTTTAGCATATTTTTGCAACTTCACAAAGACAACTTCATCGCTTCCATATGTGTCCTCTTCAATGGGTACCTCAATCTCTAAAACGTTTCTCCTCCTCTCCTTCACAATCACCCCCACCATCATCATCCTCCCTTTCATCGTCGTCACTCTCATGGTTATCGGTATAATACCCAATATCCTCCTCAATCTCATTCTCTATATCCTCAATCTCATCTGGTACATCCTCCTCACTTGCACTTCCATAATCCGAGGAAGCTGATCGGAAGTGTACGGAAAATCCCCAAGGTAAGTTGTCACTGTCACTGCCACTACCACTGTAACTATCACTATCTATATCTCGTGTCTTACACTGCAACCAACCAGGTCCAGGCTCCACACACCAAAACAAAACATCAATAAACAATTGATTTTTTCACTGACAGAAAACTAAAGTCATAGCAAGATTCTATAATCAATGAAACACATAGATGACCATCACTATCATAAAATCATCATCAGTTAGACACTACATTAAATATAAGAACAACCAAACACCTTAATGATTTTTGACCAAAACATTAACATTTGAAGTTCTTGTTAATTTCCTACGAAGTGCAATTTCATACATGATTTCCTTTCCTATGTCAACCAAATGACTGTAATTATGCAAACAAAGAACCAAGCCTAATGCTAACATATTTCATTCACATATTTGAGATGACGACTTAAAAACCTAGTGAATATGACAAACAACAACATAATTATACAGATTTCAGCAGATATACACAGCTTATATGTCAACATGGATTAAATTATTCTTTATTTGACTTTCAAATTGACAGACTTGTCATATTGGGGAATGGAATTTAGAAATGACCTGTTCTTCAAAGTAACACCAACATCAAGTCCAACTGTTCTTCCCCAATTCTTGTAACAAATGACTGGAAGACAAAAATCAAAACGACTTCGTCAGAGAATTCAATTTCAACTACTAAACTCCCTACGCGTACAAACATTCAATCTTAGTTCAAGTTCTCCATCTATTGTTTATTTGAGTTGAATTCACAACAAACAAAGCAACCTAAAAAGATTAACAAAACAAGCATAAATCAACAGAACTCACCTTACAATTAGGCGGACATCAACCAAATTGAGAGAGAGAGAGCAACACAATCAACAGGGAAGATGAACGAACTATAGATATGAGGAGAGAGATAGAGTGAGAGTGAGAGAGATAGAGGGTCGCCCCAAAAATGGAGAAAAGCATTTGAGTGTGGGGAGAGAGTTGAAAAATTTGCACAGACAGGTGAGTGAGGAGACAGAAACGGTGAGTGAGGGAAAATGAAGTTATGAGTCAAAATTCAAATGACCCGTAAAGGGAAAGAAGGAGAGAGAAAATAAAATGTGATGTGTTATCGGCTTATTGTTGGCCCATTAGCTGGTCACATGGATCACAAATGAAATGAAACAATATCAACCCTGATAACCGAATGCCCAATCTAATGGCTATCAACACTCGGAAGATTTATTTTTTTCCTTTGTTTTTTTGTAAGGAACAAAAATAAGTTCTTATCTAAATTCCTAAGTTGAATTGTACAATGGATATGATGAAGATTGATTCACACCTCTTAATCCAAAGATCTCTTAGTAAAAGTAACAAATATATTTCCTATACTTATGTAATGTCAATACTAATAAGTGATAAAAAGCAAGTTTGAGAGTGATTTTGACCTCTTCGGCTCAATTTAAACGTCATTGTGACAATAAGTCCAAATCACTCTCAAGGATCGTAATGGTTTAGACTAAGCTCTCTTACTAAAAACACGAAATACATTCCCCCGACTCTTTTAATATCAATCCTAACAATTGTTCAAAAGCAAGTTTGAGAGTGATTTAGACCTCTCCGGCTCAATTTAGAAGTCATTGGGACTATAAGTGCTAATCACTCTCAACGATCGTAATGGTTTAGACTAAACTCTCTTATTAAAAACAAAAAAATACATTCCCTACACTCTTGTAATATCAATCCTAACAAGTGATCAAAAGCAAGTTTGAGAGTGATTTAGACCTATCCGACTCAATTTAGAAGTCGTTGGGAGAAAAAGTGCTAATCACTCTCAACGATCGTAATGGTTTAGACTAAGCTCTCTTATTAAAAATACAAAATACATTCCCCCGACTCTTTTAATATCAATCCTAACAATTGATCAAAAGTATGTTCAAGTGTGAGGGTGACCTCTCCGGCTCAATTTATAAGTCATTGGGACTATAAGTGCTAATCACTCTCAACGATCGTAATAGTTTAGACTAAGCTCTCTTAGTAAAAACAAAAAATACATTCCCCACCCTCTTGTAATATCAATCTTAACAAGTGGTCAAAAGCAAGTTCGAGAGTGATTTAGACCTCTCCGGCTCAATTTAGACGTCACTGGGAATATAAGTGCTAATCACTCTCAACGATCGTAATGCTTTAGACTAATCTCTCTTATTAAAAACACGAAATACATTTCCTAGACTCTTGTAATATCAAAATCCTAACAAGTGATCAAAAGAAAGTTCGAGAGTGATTTACACCTCTTCGTCTCATTTTAGACGTCATTGGTAAAAAAGTGCTAATCACTCTCAATGATTTTAATGGTTTGACTAAGCTATCTTATTAAAAACACGAATTACATTCCATAGACTATTGTAATATCAATCTTAACAAGTGATCAAAAGCAAGTTCGAGAGTGATTTAGACCTCTCAGCTAATATCAATCTCTAGTTCAATTTACACTTTATTGGGACTATAACTTCTAATCACTATCAATGATCGTAATGGTTTAGACTAATCTCTGTTATTAAAAAGAAAAATACAGTCCCTAGACTCTTCTAATATCAATCCTAACAAGTGAGCAAAAGCAAGTTCGAGAGTGATTTTGACCTCTCCGACTCAATTTAGACGTCATTGGGAATATAAGTGCTAATCACTCTTACGATCGTAATGGTTTAGACTAAGCTCTCTAATTAAAAACACGAAATACATTCCCTAGACTCTTGCAATATCAATCCTAACAAGTGATCGATCAAATGCAAGTTCGAGAGTGGTTTAGACCTCTCTGACTCAATTTAGAAGTTATTGGGACAATAAGTGCTAATCAGACCCAACGGTCGTAATGGTTTAGACTAAGCTCTCATAGTAATAATACAAATTACATTCCATAGTCTCTTCACTCTTATAATATCAACACAATCAAGTGATCAATAATATGTTGGAAAGTGATTGAGACCATCCCGGCTAAATTTTTTTAGACGTTATTGGGACAAAAAGTGACAATCACTCTCAAGGATCGTAATGGTTTAGACTAAGCGATCTTATTAATAATACGAAATATATTACGTCAATAAATTACGTAGACTTATGTATTATCATTCCTAACAAGTGATCAAAAGCACGTTCGATAGTGATTTAGACCATTTCGACTCTATTTAAACGTCATTGGGACAAAAACATTGCTTATCACTCTCAACTATATTATATCGAAATGCTTATTTACGACTTTCTAAAATAATTACTTCAACTATATTAACTATAGTCGAGAGCGAGATTAAATGACTATCCTAAACATAACGATATTAAACTAAATTGCAATTATTAGGCTTCGAATCTACATATCACACAAATAATAGCACTATATTTTCAATACAAATAACTACATAAATTGATAGTAAGTGTTGTTAATAAAATGAACACGAGATTAATAGGGTATAGTAAGACTATTACATTATTTATATTACCACTAATACGAGATTATATAATATCGAAATTTTGGGTTTCAAAATAATTCATAAATGCAGCAAGGCCCATTTATACTCAGCAAGGCCCATTTACCCCAAGCCCCTTTCATGGGTTGTGTTCTTTTCCAACATTGCCCCAGATTGTAAATGGGCTCAATAGCATAGCAAGTGAATGATGATTCATGAGGCAATTTGATCATCAAGAGGACTGATGTTGCAGTTTCAGTCCATGGAAATCCGTCCCCTCATGTATCTATTTGAAGGTCTTGGATTGGATCTATTAAGCTGAACAATATCAAATGACACACCAGGTGTTCCTTGCTTCCTTCAACACCTTGTTGGTCATGAATTACCATGTTGTTGCATTGAGGAGCATCCCAAGTGCCTAACTGTGAACTATTGCTGCAAATACAGAACATTGAATACAGTCTAATCAGTTAAACTTTCTCTTTCTTTAGTTAACATTTCGTCGTTTTAGTGATGGCACAATATGTTTAGTGAAAAAAATAATTACTCCCGATTATTATTTACACAATGAGGGGCTTAATTCAATACACAATTGGAGAAAGAAGGACGATGGAGAGAGAGATTGCGTGGGATGGAGAATTCACGAGAGAGGGTACACAAGAAGGGAGGCGGATACAGAACGAGGTACCATGGTTTTGGGTTGTACGGTGGAAAGAGATGGACGGCGAACAGTGGGGTGGTCAACAAAAATGGAGGCGGAGGACAGTGACCGGCGGTTGGTTTTGTGAAGAGAGAGGGTGATGGATCAAATAATGGTTTGTTTGTGGAGAGAGAGGGATGTCAGTGGAATCTAAAAAAGAAAACCAATTGTGCTATTACTCCATCGTCCTTTTACAATTTCTTTAAACAATAACAAACAATTAATAAAGTCGGGCCCCACTCCTCAATTCCTTTACTAAAACCTTCAAATAGACAAAATCGAGCGTCTATTTGATAGACGCGTACAATTATTGTTTGCGGAAATAATTAGGGTTTCATGTTCGTGTTTGAATCTAATTTTTGTTAATCATGTTGTTCTTCATAGGGATTTATGTGGTTTGTGTTGGAGTTCTATGAATATGCAATATATTGAGGTGTTTTCAGATTTTTAAGGTTTTGTAACAGAAAATGTTTTTTTTTTTAGTTGTTTGTATTTGTTATTGAATTACATTTGCTTCTAACTGGAATCTGTTTAAGTATTGTTTGAATTTAGTATATTGACTTGGCGTTTGAGTGTGAATCTTCATGTGTGGATTCTTTTAGCTATTATTACATATATTTTAGATAAATGTAATATAACTCATGATCACTTATATGAGAATTTAGGGTTATTTCTATGAGAATTCAGGGTCACTTTTAAGAGAACTTATAGATGTCACTGTTGGCTTACTTTATGTTATGAAATGGGTAACTTCATAGAATGAAAGGGGTCACTTGGCATCATTTGTTGGTAGTATGGTGAAGTAGAAGCAGAGCATATGACGACAATATAAACAAGCACCTGGAAGCAGGAAATAGAACCTGTGGAATTTGATTATAGATAGTCAAGAATTTAGGGTCACTTGTATGAGTATTGAGGATCACTTGTATGAGTAATAAGGATCACTTGTATGATTATTTAGGGTCACTTTAAACAGAAATTAAGATACCTTTTTAAAGTATATTGTAATTGAATCCCTTTAGCAGGGGATAATGAGTTTTTGGTGTGTATGATTATGACTGAAGGATTTATGTCCTGTCAGTCAAAGTGCAAAATTCGAGATTTAATTACAGAGATAGTTAACACATCGATTTAGTAGATTGTAATATTTAGCTAGAGACCCCTTACGATAAATGGACCGATATGAATCGGGCCAACTACTAAATACGTTTGGGGTCTAACGGGTCACACACATATGCGTTGAATGGATCAGATAAAAAGAGAGATAGAGAAAGATATGTGGGCCCATAGTGGGAAGCCCACAAGGCTATTGCTAGGGTTTCCTAGTTGGACTAGGAAACTAGAGTTTAGCTTATAAGTGAGTTTCATCAGTTAAATGAATAAACTGACAGAAAGTCACGCCTCTCCTCTCTCTCACAAAAGTAATGTGTGTTTTACCAAAGGCCAAGAAATGGTTCCTTGCCCTCGTTCTATCTAACGAACGCTCACGGGATCCAAAGTTCAATTGCAGTGTGGACTACGCTAGAGGAGCAACACTTGGGGCTCATATCTCTTTGGATTCAATGAACGCAATTTGATTAAGGAAGGCATGCATCAAGAGGTATTTTAATGTGTATTTAATGACCCATTAAGTTTCCTGTTCTAGTTGTATTCCGCTTTTATGATTAGATCATTGCAACTAGATCCAAGTGATATCAGAGCCGAATTAATGGGTTTATTAGATCGCTTTCATAAATTCTATTGCACGAAAATTAGCGATTAATTGGCCTTTTGTTTCATTAAAGTTAGGTTTGTTTCGGTGCAGTGGTTATTTTGGTAGATCATGTTCTCGCGTATACAGCCAATATCACTAAGTACGAAACTGTTGTTTTAACCTAATTTGCGTGTCTTGGACGTCGGAAGTATCGGACCAGCAGCAAATTGCCTTGTCCTCACATTATCATATTTTGCGTATGTTTCATGGGTGTTTGTTTTATTTGCAAAGTCAAGGCCTTTTGGTTGGCTGCTTCCTAAGTTCCTAATAGGCTACTTCGAGTGATTAGATCATTGTAGTGTTTTGTCAATTTGTGATCATGTTCTGTGATTTCATCTCTTGATTGGATCATTTTACGGAGATACCGAGATCATGTTTTAGTGGCCATTCATGTAACAGCCACCAAAATAACCACCATTGATTAGAGACTAAACTTATGAGTTATCAAAAATCGACGTTGTCTTTGACCAAATTGATTTAAAGTTTAAGCATGTAAACCTTCGTTCCCGTTTAGACAACAGATGTTCTTTCCTCATATTAGAGAATCTTTGCTCGAGCCTATGTGGAGATCTGAGAGAAACCAAAAGAAACCCTATGAAAATCAAAGGAGAGAAATATGTGAACCATTGTTTATATAACGAGCCTAGTTGTTCATCGTTTGTATCTTTGTTTGTGATTACGGAATGCCATATACATATTACCAAACTGACATTCAATTGTCATGACATTATCCCATACGGTATTGGATTACGATTCTATGAAACCTATTAGAAGACCATTAGGAATCTTATAGAAAGTTAGAACCTATTGTGAGTTGAAGCACATACTTGGTCATTATGTCGTGTTCGATTCGAGACCCGTTTGCCAACTGATAGATCCATGTTCCTAATGTTGTAGTAAGCCTAATCCGTGCCCCAACACCAAAGGATATCACCTTAGAAGAGCCACACAAATCAAGCACGATGGATTGACATTAAGAATACGAAGATGATTTGAACTTTGCTACCTCCAAGTTTTGTTATTGGCTAAGTAATGGATAACCTCCACATTATTTGTTCTTATCCTCATCCTACAGGTATGATCCTATCCAATATGAATAATCATGAAAACCCTTTTGCCGTGCAAGCTCTTAACCTTACACAAGTCACTTATAACGCGATGAAGTAGTTTTGCATTACACCTCTCTTGTAGATAAGTTTGATTTCTCTTATCTTCCAAGATAGAGCCAAATACTTTTATCCAAGCTACCATGTCATGTGGCCTTTCTTAGTGTATGATAATATCCCCAAGTGAATACTCCAAGAGCAAAGAGAACCATCAATAAACAAGACCACAAACAAACATGTTCCAGAAACAACATTTCATGTACTTGTCTATGATTGGGAGCCTTTACCTATGCATGATAACCCCAACCTATATAGATGTATTTGATCCTTCTGAGACACCCTACCTTTAGGCTATCAAAGTAGCTCATCATAAGTCTTTAATATCCGCCTAATACAGCCAAGAAGGCAAGCTTATCCAACCGCCATACATCACCGACCTACCTGGCGTGTTTAAGTCGGTTTTGGCACCGACTTTACTCATGCTTATCCTCTCTTGTTATGTGTGAAAATTTTCCACCTTCAAGGCCTATAAAATGCCCTAAATGCAGCAATTTTTAGTTCATTTCTCTCACCTCTAACCCTCTCAAAAACTCCACTTCTCCCAACTGTGTAAATCAACCCGTAAGATTGATAGCTCTGCACTCTTTGGTGATTATCTCCTTGAATACTTATGATAAGGACATCCTACAACCTTTGTTAGAACCCTAAGACATAAAGCTTCAATTTCCATAACTTTGTTTCCTTAAACCTAATCATATAGACCCTCAAACAATCCTTTAGGTTTCACCTTTAGTTCTGCATTCCATCCATCATTACTCCTTGAAATACTTTGTGAGTTTCTCATGGATTCTATGTCCAATTTAACTCATTTTCGACTATGGTGACCTTGGTAACCTTAGTTACCTGTTCGAAGTGAAATGGAGAGCTTGGTGAAGCCCAAGTTAGAATTGCTTTGAGTAATCGTAACCTGTAGTCGTAGATAGTACAAGGTAACTTCCATGTCTACTACTTTTCTAACTTCTGTTTTGTTTTTACTCTAGGTGCTATGTGTCCTGTGTTTGGAATTATGTTCAAAATGTTTTTAAAGATCTAAAGTACTTTGTTTACAATATCTCAAAGTTGTATTACATGTTTTATGGGTTTTTGGAGACAAAGAGGTTAGAAGTTTTATCAAAGAGACGATAAGTGGAATACTAAGACTATTGTTGTGCTACATGTCTTTATGTGCTATGTGCTTATATGTAAAGAGATTAATCACTTAAAGTGAAATTGTAAAGGCATGTGGGAAGAGAAGCTCATGGTAAAGTATCTCCATGAGTGACGAACATTTTGTACTCCCAAGGATCATTCTCGAAAGGGAACCATCCAAGGAGAATTCTGTATATTGTGTGTCGTCCTTAAGGTCATGGTTTGATTGGCCATGAATGTCCTGAGGTAATGTATCTCCAAAGGACATACTTTACGGTAAAGTTATCTCCGAGAGTATTTAAGGGGTGTGATCATACTAGACTTCTGTTTTGTGTATTGTGGCCAAGTATTGTGGAGGAAGACGTTCCCGTAAGTAGTATACACATGGTAAAGCATCTCCATGGTGGTTATACTACCTTGTTCACTTTCCCAATGCTATAAATAAAGAAACGGATTATCGGAGTATGAAGTGTGATCGAGGATTGAATTCTGAGAAGTTATCTGTTATCAGTGAAATCTATTGGTTGTTTATGAAGTTATGGTACCTGAAAAGCTTTTGTTTTCAAAAGATGATTTTCTGTTTTCCAACGAAAAGTGTTCGTTTTCAGAATTGTTTTTCAGAAAAGAGTTTTACTCTAATGTGTTAAAGGTTCCTAAGTTAGGTGTACTTAGGAATTGGTTTTTACAAGCTGGAGTAGTGTTACTCAGCTTTTGCTGATTTGACCCCTGTTCTCTCCATTTATGGGGAGGGCAGTGTTTGTTTTCTGTTGAGTTTATTTTTGCAGGTGTTGTTTATCGGGAAACAGGGCTTAGATGAGAGAACGCCAAGTGTAGATAACTGTCATTTCTTTTTAGTTGTAGTAAGCGTGTCTGTAAACCAATTATGATTCAGTGAATAAAGATCCACTGCTTCTTTTCAATAGCTCATTAGTATCACTGTCAGTTAATAATTCTATGATTGTTTAGTCTTGTATTTCCTCCGGGAGGAAATACGGCGGTAAAAAGCCCAAATTGAGGTTTGAGGTGCTTCCACTAAGGATAGATTCTGCCTTAATCAGACTTTAAATATTTGGGTTGTTACAAAATGGTATCAGAGCAGTTCGCTCCTTAATGGTACGTTCTGCAGTGCTTAGAGTGCTAGAGCGGTTTGCTCTTTGTGTCGATGCAATGATCATTATGATCTAAGTGTTAGTTAAACTGATTTAGGTTGAAATTGAATAAGCAAGACTTAGTTGTATTAAAAGAAATTGAGTATGTTTAAAGCCGTCGGAAGAGAGAGTATAGATGGGCTTTGGATTGTCTGTTGTTTTATGCAATTATCTGTATTGTCTTGTTTTTCATTGTTTCCTTCTATATGCTATAGATGATGGAACCTAAAGGGAGTGAACCTTTGCATCCTTTCATGTGGGGATTATTGCCAATGAAGCCTGTTTCGAGACACGTAAGCGATATGATGAGATACATAGGTTATTACAATAGGATACTCGGTCCTAATCCTTTATATCGTAATGAGGTACAAGCATATGTTATTCTGAAGACTTTACCAGGGATATCTCCATGGGTTGAGTATAGCATCTATAGTCGTCAACAGTTGACGGAGTACATGCCTGAGGGAGTAGACTCTTGGGATAACTATTTAAACCCAGGGTGGATTAGATCGTCCAAGACTGTTGATGAGGTAGAAGATGATATTTTTGAGCTAAATCAGTATTGGAAAGCCACCAGAATTATGAGGATATTAGATTACGTACAACCTCAAATAGTACTTGATATGGATTTATACAACTTTTGGGAAGAAGGAATTCCAGACATTCATGATTTTGATATGCTAGAGGTTAGTGATAGTGAAACTAATACAGAGATAGATGTTGAGGATGAAGTCACTTACCTTATAGACCATATACATATAGATGAAGGGGTAGACGAGGAGATTATTGTATCAGAAGAAAATTATAAGGGGGAGGACGTGAAACCATATAAAATAGAATAAGGTACAAGGATCAATGTGGAACCTAGCCCACAAGAGTTGCGTATGCAACAACAAGGATATGTTGAAAAACAGTTGACTGTAAACCAACATGCATGTATTAAGTTACATTGGTGCAATGGAATTGAGGTAATTTAGGTTAGCCCAGATGAATGGGGAAGTGATGATATTGAGAATGACTCAAAGGATGAACCAGAAGAGATACGTATAGAGGATTACTCAGATATAACCAATGAAGATTAGTAAATAAGAGGATTGAACAATGGAACGGGGACAACCTTTGGAAGACAATAGACTAACATGCACCAACGAGAATGTTTTCATGTATATATGGCTTTGCCTACTTGTGTTTGTTTCTATGTGAAATGTGTATGATAATGGTGTAAAACTTAGTTCTACTAAGAACATATTTTGGTTGTATAGCGGTTATGTATTTGTTAGTTTTATTGTAAATAGCAGGTTGTACTTCGACACTAGGTCGTAATATACAAGGTGTTGTTACAAAAGTTGTTGCTTTGTTAAAGTTATGATTGTAATTCTGTTAAGGATATGACTTTTGGGGTACCTAACATTAGCAATAGGTTTGAGGATGTCGTAAGCAATAGTTTGATTTATTGATGACGTTATGGAGTGTTTGCCAGATCATGGATTATTTGTTCATGCCCTATTAGTTTAAGTATCAGAGTGCGCAGCGGAACCGTGTTATGATCACATAGCCTACAAGTGTCAGGCTCAAGTTTGGGGACGTTATCTCTTGTATTTGACAGGTTAAGTGTATTGGTCCGATTACGTCTTTACAGGTTATACGAGGAAATGTTGTAGTGTCTGTTTCACTTATCTTTCCGAGTAGGCATGTTTCCCCGTGAAACACATTAGAACAGAACCAAAGTGCCTTGGATATGTTATTCCTAATGACTAGTGTTAACGCCTGTAAATGTTGAGAGTAGATTATTATATCTATTTGGAGAATTAATTTCTGATTTGGGTATTGTCATTTGAGAACTGAGAAATGAGGAATCCGCAACAGTGTTGGACGATTAGGAGTGATCATTATGAGTTTCTAGTTATACTATTGGGAGTGAGGAGTATCCCAAACGTTTTAGGTATTGATGACTTAGTATCCGAAGAGGTAGTTGGGTCATCATATGTGACAATTAGTATACCTTAGATAAGGAAAAGATCATGTGGATAATGTACAAGTTATGTTAGTTGTATTAGGGAAGTGAAGATGACTACAAACAGTAAATGTATACATTCTGCGTTATGAGAAGATGTGGATTTGCATATTCCAAATAATGTAGTTGAGAGTTAAACCATGAAACAAGTGTTTTGGGGAACCCGTGCCGTAACTTGTGAGTTATCTATCATTGTTAAATAAAGATGGAAATCTGAAATAGAATGAGAATATACAGGGGACTATGAGAACATTTTGAAATACTGATCTTGGTATTAAGGCTCAGAGGATATTAGCTTCTTTAGCTCTTGGGATGTGTGAAAGTAACCTAACATATTGACTCTTAGGTGATGAGCATAACTGTTTTATTAAACAGTGATATGGTTATGAATTTGTCTTAGAATGGACGTTTGAGAGCCGGTGATGGCTGTGTTATTGCGTTTGTAGGCCGTGGTGGGCATGGTTCTATTATTGATATGATTTTTTGCGGTTTTACCGCTGAGCTCACTTTCCACATTGACGAGGCTATAACAGCTGATAACCGAGAGCAATTGGCACACTTATTGGATAATTAAGTTTATAGCATGGCAAGCATATTGGATTACTTATCGAGAGTTCATGGTTGCAAAGTTATTGAGGTATAAGTGATTGAAGGTCGTAGAATCTAGTGTTGCTAGAGAGAGTTGATATGCTCATTTTAGTGGTTCATATATATGGAGTAAGAGATTTAAAACTGATGATTTGAGTTGGATTTTGGTGATTTGTTTGAAGGACTTAAAATTAGGGGATATAAGGAGAATTATACAGATTACAAACCTAGTACCTGGTGATTTATGGAATGCACTTCTGAGAATCATATCCATGATTGGGGATCAATATATTTGAGGATTATGTTGACCGAGTGGTGTTGTGGTATTGAGTAAAGAAGAGAGTTTGAAATAAATTAACAATTATATTTGGGAATTTTTGGTTAAATTGTGATATATTGTGAACTTATAGATCGATGTCTTAGTAAGTGGTGGAATAGATGTCATTTGAGTACATATATATCAAGGTTTGACTAATAGAGTCTGTCTAGTACAATGTAGTTATACGATGGAGCATTTATAGTCAAGCAATACTCTTTTGAATGTCTTAAGTAAACCTAAGGCCTAGCTTAGTTTAAGTTTCGGGGACGAAATTTCTTTTAAGGAGGGTAGAATGTAACAGCCACCAAAATTACCACCATTGATTAGAGACTAAACTTATGAGTTATAAAAAATCGAGGTTGTCTTTGACCAAATTGATTTAAAGTTTAAGCCTGTAAACCTTTGTTCCCATTTAGACAACAGATGTTCTTTCCTCATATTAGAGAATCTTTGCTCGAGCCTATGTGGAGATCTGAGAGAAACCAAAAGAAACCCTATGGAAATCAAAGGAGAGAAATATGTGAACCATTGTTTATATAACGAGCCTAGTTGTTCATCGTTTGTATCTTTGTTTGTGATTACGGAACGCCATATACATAGATCCAAACTGACATTCAATTGTCATGAGATTATCCCATACAGTATTGGATTACGATTCTAAGAAACCTATTAGAACACCACTAGGAATCTTATAGAAAGTTAGAACCTATTGTGAGTTGAAGAACATACTTGGTCATTATGTCGTGTTCGATTCGAGACCCGTTTCTTCGTCGTTAAGCCACAATCTCTCCGAAGAATAATTTCCAACTGATAGATCCATGTTCCTAATTTTGTAGTAAGCCTAATCTGTGCGCCAACACCAAAGGATATCACCTTATAAGAGCCACATAAATCAAGCACAATGGATTGACATTAAGAATACGAAGATGATTTGAACTTTGCTACCTCCAAGTTTTCTTATTGGCTAAGTAATGGATAACCTTCACATTATTTTTTCTTCTCCTCATCCTATAGGTTTGATCCTATCCAATATGAATAAGCATGAAAACCCTTTTGCCAAGCAAGCTCTTAACCTTACACAAGCCACTTATAACCCGATGCAGTAGTTGTGCATTACACCTCTCTTGTAGATAAGTTTGATTGCTCTTATCCTCCAAGATAGAGCCAAATACTTTTATCCAAGCTACCATGTCATGTGACCTTGCTTAGTGTATGATAATATCCCCAAGTGAATACTCCAATAGCAAAGAGAACCATCATTAAACAAGACCACAAACAAACATGTTCCAGAAACAACATCTCATGTACTTGTCTATGATTGGGAGCCTTTTCCTATGCATTATAAAATCAAAATATATCTGTATTTGATCCTTAAGAGACACCCTACCTTTAGGATATCAAAGTAGCTCATCATAAGTCTTTAATAGCCGCCTAATACAGCCATGAAGGCAAGCTTATCCAACCGCCATACAGCACCGACCTACCTGGCGTGTTTAAGTGGGTTTTGGCACCGACTTTAGTCATGCTTATCCTCTCTTTTTGCCTGTGAAACTTTTCCACCTTCAATACCTATAAAATGCCCATAAACAAAGCTATTTGGAGTTCATTTCTCGCACCTATAACCCTCTCAAAAACTCCACTTCTCCCAACTGTGCAAATCAACCTGTAAGATTGACAGGTCTGCACTCTTTGGTGATTATCTGCTTGAATACTTATGATAAGGACATCCTAAAACGTTTGTTAGAACCCTAAGACATATAGATTCAATTCCAAGAAGTTTGTTTCCCTAAAACTAATCATATAGACCCTCAAACAGTCCTTTAGATTTCACCTTCAGTTCTGCAGTCCATCCAGCATTACTCCTTGAGTTACTTTGTGAGTTTCTCATGGATTCTATGTCCAATTGAACTCATTTTTGACTATGGTGACCTTGGTAACCTTAGTTACCTGTTGGAAGTGAAAGGGAGATCTTGGTTAAGCCCATGTTAGAAGTGCTTTGTGTAATCGTAACCTGTAGTCGTAGATAGTACGAGGTAACTTCCATGTCTACTACTTTTCTAACTTCTGTTTTGTTTTTACTCTAGGTGCTATGTGTCCTGCGTTGGGAATTATGTTCCAAATGTTTTTAAGATCTAAAGTACTTTGTTTACAATATCTCAAAGTGGTATTTCATATTTTATGCGTTTTCGAAGACAAAGAGGTTAGAAGTTTTATCAAAGAGACGATAATTGGAATACTAAGACTATTGTTGTGCTACATGTCTTTATGTGCTATGTGCTTATATGTAAAGACATTAATCACTTAAAGTGAAATTGTAAAGGCATGTGGGAAGAGAAGCTCATGGTAAAGTATCTCCATGAGTGACGAACATTTTGTACTCCAAAGGATCGTTCTCGAAAGGGAACCATCCAAGGAGAATTCTGTATATTGTGTGTTGTCCTTAAGGTCATGGTTTGATCGGCCATGAATGTCCTGAGGTAATGTATCTCCAAAGGACATACTTTACGGTAAAGTTATCTTCGAGAGTATTTAAGGGGTATGATCATACTAGGCTTCTGTTTTGTGTATTGTGGCCAAGTATTGTGGGGGAAGACGTTCCCGTAAGTAGTATACACATGGTAAAGCATCTCCATGGTGGTTATACTACCTTGTTCACTTTCCCAATGCCATAAATAAAGAAACGAATTATCGGATTACGAAGTGTGATCCAGGATTGAATTCTGAGATGTTATCTGTTATCAGTGAAATGTATTGGCTGTTTATGAAGTTATGGTACCTGAAAAGCTTTGGTTTTCAAAAGATGGTTTTCTGTTTTCCAACGAAAAGTGTTCGTTTTCAGAACTGTTTTTCAGAAAAGAGTTCTACTATAATGTGTTAAAGGTTCCTAAGGTAGGTTTACTTAGGAATTGGTTTTTACAAGGTAGAGTGGTGTTACTTAACTTTTGCTGATTTGATCCCTGTTCTCTCCATTTATAGGGAGGGCAGTGTTTGTTTTCTGTTGATTTTATTTTTGCAGGTGTTGTCTTTCGGGAAACAGGGCTTAGATGAGAGAACGCCAAGTGTAGATAACTGTCATTTCTTTTTAGTTGTAGTAAGCGTGTCTGTAAAACAATTATGATTCAGTTAATAAAGATCCACTGTTTCTTTTCAATAGCTCATTAGTATCACTGTGAGTTAATAATTCTATGATTGTTTAGCCTTGTATTTCCTCCGGGAGGAAATACGGCGGTAACAAGCCCAAATTAAGGTTTGAGGTGCTTCCACTAAGGATAGATTCTTCCCTAATCAGGCTTTGAAAATTTGAGTTGTTACAATTCATTAGAATGCTTGCTGGTTAGTGGAGAATTGGAAGCTTTATTTTATTCACTCCATTAGTCCATGATGTCGATTATATTTTCTTTTAGAAAACATAATAGTTGCCCCTGTCAAACCGTACATTAGATGTCGAGTGGGTTTTGTCAGTTAGAACTTATTGATTAGGTACTTTTTTTATTAAAGTGGTCTGTATTGTTTTATTGCATATTGATTAAATGATTTATGTTGATTTAATTTTAGTTTTTAGAGTTATTAGATAACTTGTTCAGAATTGACAATATATCTAAAGATTGGATTTTACATAAACTACTTGTCACTTAATGGGAAATAAATGTAACAGCCACCAAAATTACCACCATTGATTAGAGATTAAATAAGTGAGTTATCAAAAGTTTAAGTTGTCTTTGACAACACTGATTTAAAATTTTAAACCTGTTAACCTTTGTCCCGGTTCAGACAAGAGATATTCCTTTCTTACGTCAGAGAAACTTTGCTCGAGCCTATGTGGAGATCTGAGAGAAACCAAAAGAAACCCTATGGAAATCAAAGGAGAGAAATATGTGAACAATTGTTTATATAACGAGCCAAGTTGTTCATCGTTTGTATCTTTGTTTGTGATTACGGAACGTCATATACTTAGAACCAAACTGACATTCCATTTTCATGATATTATCCGGTACAGTATTGGATTACGATTCTAAGAAATCTATTAGAACACCATTAGAAATCTTTTAGAAGGTTTGAACCTATTTCAGTTTAAGCATAGACCTTGTCGTTATTCTGAGTTCAATTGGAGACCGGTTTCCTTGCCGTTCAGACACTATCTATCCGAAGAATTATTGCCAACCGATAGAGCCATGTTTCTAATGTTGTAGTAAGCCCAATCCGTGTCCCAACAACAAAGGATATCACCTTAGAAGAGTCACACAAAGCAAGCACAATGGACTAGCATTAAGAGTACGAAGACGATTTGAACTTTGCTACCTCAATGGTGCCTTATGGGCTAAGCAATGGATAACCATCAACTATTTGATCTTATCCTCGTCTTGAAGGTTCTATCTTATCCAAAAAGTGATAAGAAGGAGACCCTTTTGCCAAGCAAGCTGCTTACCCAACACAAGTCACTTATAACCCGATGCAATAGTTGTGCATTAGACCTCTGTTGTAGATAAGTTTGATCGCCCTTATCCTTTAAGATAGAGTCCAATACTTTTATCCAAGCTACCATTTCATGTGATCTTTGTTAGTATGTAAGAATAGCCCCAAGTGATGCTCCAATAGCAAAGAGAACCATCATTAAACAAGACCACAAACAAATATATTCCAGAAACAACAGCTCATGTATTGTCTATGATTGGAGAGCCGTTTCTTTTGCTCTATAACCCCAAACTATAGCTGTATTTGATCCTTATGAGACACCCTACCTTTATACTAGCAATATATCTCATTATAGTACTTTGATTGCCGCCTAATACAGCCAAGAAGGCAAGCTTATCCAACCGCCATCCTGACCGACCTACCTGGCGTGTTTAAGTCAGTTTTTGCACCGACTTTAGTCATGCTTATCCTCTCTTTCTGCGTGTGAAACTTTGCCACCTTCTATACCTATATATAGCCCAAAAACAGAGCCATTTGGTTCTCAGTTATCGCACCTCTAACCCTCTCAAAAACTCAACTTCTCCCAACTGTGCAAATCAACCCGTAAGATTGATACCTCTTCACTCTTTGGTGATTATCAGCTTGAATACTTATGATAATGACATCCTACAACCTTTTTTAGAACCCTAAGACATAAAGATTCAATTCCCAGAAGTTTCTATCCTTAAACGTAATCATATAGACCCTCAAAAAGCCATTTAGATTTCACCTTCAGTTCTGTAGTCCATCCAGCATTACTCCTTGAGTTACTTTGTGAGTTTCTCATGGATTCTAAGTCCAATTGAGCTGATTTCGACTATGGTGACCTTGGTGACCTTAGATACCTGTTGGAAGTGAAAGGGAAAGCTTGATGAAGCCAAGTTAGATGTTTTTTGAGTAATCCTAACCTGTAGTCTGAGGTATTGCGAGATAACTACCATGTCCACCCTTTTGCTAACTACTTTCGTTTTCAAATCTAGTTGCCATGTGTTCTATAGAAGGTTTGAAATTGTGTTGGTTTTCAAAGAGTGTTCAAAATGGTTTTTAAATCTTTTTTACAAGTTTTGTGTTTTGAGAAGCAAAGAAGTCAGAAATGTTGCTAAGGGGAAAACAACCAGAATAATGGATTTATTGTTACTGCTTTGTTCAGTGACAATGTGTTATGTGTAAAGACATTAATCACTTAAATTGAAAGAATGACATGTGGGTAGAGAAGCTCATGGTAAAGTATCTCCATGAGTGACGAACATTTTGTGCTCCAAAGGATCGTTCTCGAAAGCGAACCCTCCTTGGAGAATTGTGTATATTGTGTGTCGTCCTTAAGGTTATGGTATGTACGGCCATGAATGTCCTGTGTTGAACTCTTCGAAAGACATAAATGTCTTGTGTTGTAGTATCTCCGAAGGACATACTCTACGGTAACGTTATCTTCGAGAGTACTTAAGGGGTATGATCATACTAGACTTCTGTTTTGTGTATTGTGGCCAAATATTGTGGGGGAAGACGTTCCCGTAAGTAGTATACACATGGTAAAGCATCTCCATGGTGGTTATACTACCTTGTTCACTTTCCCAATGCCATAATAAATGAAACGGATTATCGGAGTACAAAATGTGACCGAGGATTGGATTCTGAAAAGTTATTTGTTATCACTGAAATCTGTTGGTTGTTTATGAAGTTATGGTACCTGAAAAGCTTTGGTTTTCAAAAGATTGTTTTCTATTTTCCAACGAAAAGTGTTTGCATTCAGAACTGTTTTTCAGAAAAGAGTTTTACTCTAAATGTGTTAAAGGTTCCTAAGGCAGGTGTACTAAGGAATTGGTTTTTACATGGTAGAGTGGTGTTACTCAGCGTTTGCTGATTTGACCCCTGTTCTCTCGATTTATGGGTAGGGCAGTGTTTGTTTTCTGTTGAGTTTATTTTTGCAGGTGTTGTCTTTCGGGAAACAGGGCTTAGATGAGAGAACGCCAAGTGTAGATAACTGTCATTTCTTTTTAGTTGTAGTAAGCGTGTCTGTAAAACAATTATGATTCAGTTAATAAAGATCCACTGTTTCTTTTCAATAGCTCATTAGTATCACTGCCAGTTAATAATTCTATGATTGTTTAGCCTTGTATTTCCTCCGGGAGGAAATACGGCGGTAATAAGCCCAAATTAAGGTTTGAGGTGCTTCCGCTAAGGATGGATTTTGCCTAATTCAGGCTTGGAATATTTGGGTTGTTAAAAAATGGTATCAGAGCAGTTCGTTCTTAAAGGGTACGTTCTGCAGTGCTTAGAATGTCAAAGCGGTTTGCTCTCTGTGTCGACGCAATGATCATTATGATCTAAGCATTAGTTAAACTGATTTAGGTTGAAATGGAATAAGCAAGACTTAGGTGTATTAAAAAAAAACTTAAATATGTTTAAAGCCGTCGGGAGAAAGAGAGTATAGATGGGCGTGGGATTGTCTGTTGTTTTGTGCAATTACATGTGTTGTCTTGTTATTCGTTGTTTGCTTCTACGTGCTATAGATGGTGGAACCTAGAGGGAGTGAACCTTTGCATCCTTTCATGTGGGGATTGTTGCCAATGAAGTCTGTTTCTAGACACGTAAGTGATATGATGAGGTACATAGGTTATTACAATCGGATAGTCGGTCCTAATCCTTTATATGGTAATGAGGTACAAGCATATGTTAGTATGAAGACTTTACTAGGGATATCTCCATGAGTTGAGTATAGCATCAATAGTCGTCAACAGTTGACGGAGTACATACCTGAGGGAGTAGACTCATGGGAAAACTATTTGAACCCTAAGTGGACTAGATGGTCCAAGACTATTGATGAGGTAGAAGATGATATTTTGAGCTAAATCAGTATTGGAAAGCCAACAGAATTATGAGGATATTAGATTACGTACAACCTCAAATAGTACTTGATATGGATTTAGACAACTTTTGGGAAGAAGGAATTCCAGACATTCATGATTTTGATATGCTAGAGGTTAGTGACAGTGAAACTAATACAGAGATAGATGTTGAGGATGAAGTCACTTACCTTATAGACCATATACATATAGATGAGGGGGTAGATGAGGAGATTATTGTATCAGAAGAAAATTATAAGGGGGAGGACGTGAAACCATATAAAATAGAATAAGGTACAAGGATCAATGTGGAACCTAGCCCAGAAGAGCTGCGTATGCAACAACAAGGATATGTTGAAAAACAGTTGACTGTAAACCAACATGCCTGTATTAAGTTACATTGGTGCAATGGAGTTGAGGTAATTGAGGTTAGCTCAGATGAATGGGGGAGTGATGATATTGAGAATGACTCAGGGGAAGAACCAGAAGAGATACCTATAGAGAATTACTCAGATATAACCAATGAAGATTAGTAAATAAGAGGATTGAACAATGGAAGGGGGACAACCTTTGGAAGACAATAGACTAGCATGCACCAACTAGACAGTTTGTCATGTATATATGACTTTGCCTACTTGTGTTTGTTTCTATATGAAATGTGTATGATAATGGTGTAAAACTTAGTTCTACTAAGAACATATTTTGGTTGTATAGCGGTTATGTATTTGCTAATAGCGGGTTGTACTTCGACACTAGGTGGTAATATACAAAGTGTTGTTATAAAGGTTGTTGTTTTGTTAAGGTTATGATTGTAATTCTGTTAGGATATGACTTTTGGGATACCTAACATTAGCAATAAGTTTGAGGATGTCGTAAGTAACAGTTTGATCTATTGATGACGTTAAGGAGAGTTTGACAGATTATTGTTTATTTGCATTCGTGCGCTTCTATGTGTTATTTGTTTAAGTATCAGAGTGCGCAATGGAAGCGTGTTATAATCACATGGCCTACAAGTGTCAGGCTCAAGTTTTGGGACGTTATCGATTGTATTTAGCAACTTAAGTGTATTGGCACGATTAAGTCTTTACCGGTCAAACAAGGAAAGTTATTAGTGTCTGTTTCACTTTTCCGAGTAAGCATGTTAACCCGTGAAGCACATTAGAAATAACCGAAGTGCCTTGGATAGGTTATTCCTAGTGACTAGTGTTAACACCTCTAGATGTTGAGGGAACTTTATTATATCTATTTGGAGTATTGATTTGTGTTTTGGGTATTGTCATTTGAGAACTGAGGGTTGAGGAATCCGCAACAGTGTTAGATGATTAGGTGAGATCATTATGAGTTTCTAGTTATACTATTGGGAGTGAGGAGTATCACAAACGTTTTAGGTGTTGATGACTTAGTATTCGAAGAATTAGTTGGGTCATCATATGTGAAAATCAGTACACCTTAGAGAAGGGACATGTCAAGTAGATAATTACAAGTTATGTTAACTATGTAAGCGAACTAAAGTTGGTTGCAATTAGCCAATGTATACATTCTGGGTTATGAGAAGATGTGGATTTGCATGTTCCAAATAATGTAGTTGAGAGTTAAACCAAGAAACAAGTGATTTTGGGGAACCTGTGCCATAATTTGTGAGTTATCTATCATTATTAAATAATGATGGGTATATGATATAGAATGAGACTATACAGGGGACTATGAGAACATTTTGAAATCCTGATCTTGGTATTGAGGCTCAGAGGGTATTAGCTTCTTTAGATCTTGGCATGTCTGAAAGTAACCTAAGATATTGACTCTTAGGTGATGAGCATATCTGTGTTATTATACTGTATGGTTATGGATTTCTCCGAGTGGACATTTGAGAGCCTGTGATGGCTGTGTTATTGAGTATGAAGGCCGAGGTGGCCATGGTTCTGTTATTGATATGATTTTTGCGGTTTTACCGCCGAGCTCACTTTCCACATTGACGAGCCTATAAGAGCTGATAACCGAGAGCAATTGGCACACTTATGGGATAATAAAGTATAGCATGGCAAGCATATTGGATTACTTATCGAGAGTTCATGGTCGCAAAGTTATTGAGGTATAAGTGATTGAAGGTCGTAGAATCTAATGTTGATAGAGAGAGTTCAGATGCTCATTTTAGAGGTTCATATATATGTATGGAGTAAGAGGTTTGAATACCGATGATTCGAGTTTGATTCTGACCATCTGTCTGAAGGACTTAAAATTTAACGATTGACGGAGTAGAATTATACAAAGTATAAGCCTAGTACCTGGTGATTTATGGAATGCACTTCTGAGAATCATATACGTACTTGGGGATCAATATATTTGAGCATTATGTTGACCGAGTGGTGCTGTGGTATTGAGTAAAAAAGAGAGCTTGAAATTAACTATTATCTTTGGGCATTATTTTTTTTTGGTTAAATTGTGGTATACTATGAACTTATAGATTGATGTCTTTGTAAGCGGTGGAATAGACGACATTAATGTACATATATATCAAGGTCTAACTAACAGAGTTTGTCTAGTATGATATGGTCGTCCGATTTGGGTACTGATAGTCAAGCAATACTCTTTTGAATGTCTCAAGTAAACCTAAGGACTAACTCAGTTTAAGTTTCGGGAACGAAATTTCTTTTAAGGAGGGTAGAATGTAACTGCCACCAAAATTACCACCATTGATTAGAGATTAAACAAGTGAGTTATCAAAAGTTTAGGTTGTCTTTGACAACATTGATTTAAAATTTTAAACCTGTTAACCTTTGTCCCGGTTCAGACAAGAGATATTCCTTTCTTACCTCAGAAAAAATTTGCTCGAGCCTATGTGGAGATCTGAGAGAAACCAAAAGAAACCCTATGGAAATCAAAGGAGAGAAATATGTGAACAATTGTTTATATAACGAGCCAAGTTGTTCATCATTTGTATCTTTGTTTGTGATTACGGAACGTCATATACTTAGAACCAAACTGACATTCAATTGTCATGAGATTATCCGATACAGTATTGGATTACGATTCCAAGAAATCTATTAGAACACCATTAGAAATCTTTTAGAAGGTTTGAACCTATTTCAGTTTAAGCATAGACCTTGTCGTTATTCTGAGTTCAATTGGAGACCGGTTTCTTTGCCGTTCAGCCACTATCTATCCGAAGAATTATTGCCAACCGATAGAGCCATGTTTCTAATGTTGTAGTAAGCCCAATCCGTGTCTCAACAACAAAGGATATCACCTTAGAAGAGTCACACAAAGCAAGCACAATGGACTAGCATTAAGAGTACGAAGACGATTTGAACTTTGCTACCTCAATGGTGCCTTATGGGCTAAGCAATGGATAACCATCAACTATTTGATCTTATCCTCATCTTGAAGGTTTGATCTTATCCAAAAAGGGATAAGAATGAGACCCTTTTGCCAAGCAAGTTGCTTACCCAACACAAGTCACTTATAACCCGATGCAATAGTTGTGCATTAGACCTCTGTTGTAGATAAGTTTGATCGCCCTTATCCTTTAAGATAGAGTCCAATACTTTTATCCAAGCTACCATGTCATGTGACCTTTCTTAGTATATAAGAATAGCCCCAAGTGATGCTCCAATAGCAAAGACAATGCGTTATGTGTAAAGACATTAATCACATAAAGTGAAAGAATGGCATGTGGGTAGAGAAGCTCATGGTAAAGTATCTCCATGAGTGACGAACATTTTATGCTCCAAAGGATCGTTCTCGAAAGCGAACCCTCCTTGGAGAATTGTGTAAAATATTTTCGTCCTTAAGGTCATGGTATGTACGGCCATGAATGTCCTGTGTTGAACTCTCCGAAAGGCATAAATATATGTTGTGTTGTAGTATCTCCGAAGGACATACTCTACGGTAAAGGTATCTCCGAGAGTACTTAAGGGGTATGATCATACTAGACTTCTGTTTTGTGTATTATGGCCAAATATTGTGGGGGAAGACGTTCCCGTAAGTAGTATACACATGGTAAAGCATCTCCATGGTGGTTATACTACCTTGTTCACTTTCCCAATGCCATAATAAAAGAAACAGATTATCGGGGTACGAAGTGTGATCGAGGATTGGATTCTGAGAAGTTATTTGTTATCAGTGAGATCTGTTGGTTGTTTATGAAGTTATGGTACCTGAAAAGCTTTGGTTTTCAAAAGATGGTTTTCTATTTTCCAACGAAAAGTGTTCGCTCTCAGAACTGTTTTTCAGAAAAGAGTTTTACTCTAAATGTGTTAAAGGTTCCTAAGGCGGGTGTACTTAGGAATTGGTTTTTACATGGTAGAGTGGTGTTACTCAACGTTTGCTGATTTGACCCCTGTTCTCTCCATTTATGGGGAGGGCAGTGTTTGTTTTCTGTTGAGTTTATTTTTGCAGGTGTTGTCTTTCGGGAAACAGGGCTTAGATGAGAAAACGACAAGTGTAGATAACTGTCATTTCTTTTTAGTTGTAGTAAGCGTGTCTGTAAAACAATTATGATTCAGTTAATAAAGATCCACTGTTTCTTTTCAATAGCTCATTAGTATCACTGCCAGTTAATAATTCTATGATTGTTTAGCCTTGTATTTCCTCCGGGAGGAAATAAGGCGATAACAAGCCCAAATTAAGGTTTGAGGTGCTTCCGCTAAGGATGGATTTCGCCTAATTCAGGCTTGGAAAATTTGGATTGTTACAATAAAAAAAACGTAATGTTTAGGAAACATGGACGTGAACCTTCAGCATATAATTAAAATTACTTCATTTAAGGTTTAAGGTACTTGTTTATTATATAGCTTTTAGACATATTTTTATATTTTATGGGTCTCCCATCTTATGGGTAAATGAATGTATGATCTAGTATGGCCCAAAATACAGTATGGACACTGTTTGTATTTTTGTAACCTAAATACGGTATGTAAAACCGTCGTATTTATGTAATTTATTTTATTGCATTAGCTTTAAATTTATATTTCTACGTACAGTTACGAAATGTAAAGTTTTAAAAGTGGAGCCTTGGAGGAGATTGCGATTCAAGTGAGAGATTTTGAAGATTTGATCTTTATTTTTCCTTTTTTTTTAGGGACCATACTAGGATCTTTTATTTATTGCTTTAATTATTGGTTAAATTAGATTTATTACTTTAATTATCGCATACCTGTTTTGTTATATTGTTTTAATATAACTATTAGTTCACATATATTAAAATAATTTATAATATATCGTCCCGAGAAAATATTGAGTTAATGCCTTCCCAAACAATGGTCACCCATTACACCCTCGATCACTCATAATGGGCATCGCCAAATCGTGACATGATTTTAATCATGGGCTAATGCGGGTAATTCTACGTAGAGATTTACAAGACCGTCTGGTTACCTCAAAGATATGAGTACGAAGTCCTTGCATGTCGAGGCAAGAGATAGATATATTAGATATGCCTATTAACTAAGAGTTATGTTGGACATAATTAGCATAGTATTGCTTACCTATTTTAACTACTGTGGTTGACAAGCCAAAACTTGGTCACATTAGGGTAAAATGGGATCTTATAATTATTTTATTCATAGGGACACCGTAAAATGATGAATAAAATACTAAATGACTTGTCTATTTTGGAAATTTATTAAGTTATTTATTGATTAATGTACTAAATTTTACATTTTATTTCTGTTTGTAGCACTGACCAATGAAAACAACTCAACTTTTAACCTTAAGTCGATACTGGAAAGGGAACGTTTGGTTGGACCAAACAATTACCTAGACTGGCATCGCAACCTGAGAATAGTTCTCAGGCATGATAAGAAGGAATACGTCTTGGATATGCCTATTCCCGAAAGTGGGGGCAATGCTGCTCAACGAGCTGCCCACCAACGACATTCCGATCATTTGGAGGAAGTTCCATGCATCATGTTGCATTGGCGAGCACGAGCTCTGCATTGCAAAAGCAATTCGAGAGTTACGATGCTTACAACATGAATTAACGGCTCAAAACTATGTTTAAAGAGTAACAGAGGATTGAAATGCATGCCACTAACAAGGCTATTCTAGAAGCCAAGCTTGAACGGGGTAACGTCAGTCCTCATGTTATGGGGATGATTGCTAACTTCGAGAGGATGCAACTCCTAGGCTGTGCTTATCCTCAAAAGCTAGCTGTAGATATTATTCTACACTCGCTCAAGAAAGGGTACAACCAGTTTCGGATGCACTACAATATGCAGGGTTGGACAAGACCGTCGATGAGCTCCACAGCATGCTCAAGACTGCAGAGTCTGATTTGAGGGAAGAGCCTGATAAGCAAATGCTTTATATCGGGAAGGGAAAGAAAGGGGCTGCTTCAAAGGGCAACCATTTGAAAGGTAAGGGTGGCGTGGCCCAAGCCTCAGCCTAAGCAACAACCAGCCGCCAAGAAGCCTCCTCCAGCTGCGGATAATCAGTGCTTCTATTGGCAAAAGATTGGGCATTGGAAGAGGGATTGCCTAAAGCTGAAGGAAGACCAGAAGAATGGAATAGTATCCAGTACTTCAAGTATTTCGTTATTGAAATCAATCTGCCTACATCTACTTCTGATTGGATATTGGATACCGGTTGTGGTACTCGCATTTGTGATAATGTGTAGGGACTAAGGAAGGTGTCTAGAGATGAGGTGAACCTACGAGTCGCAAATGGAGCCAGAGTGGTTGCTTTGGCTATAGGAATTTATGTTTTGTCGTTGCTTTCGGGCCTTGAACTAGAACTTAAAAATTGTTTTATGTTCGTAGTATAAAAAGAAACATCATTTCTCCTTCTGTATTAGATATGAAAGATTTTGATTGTTATATAAAGAATGGTTCTTATACATTTTCAAGAGATGATGTATTTTTATTTTACCACCTGTTTCGCATAATGGGCTTTATTTGCTAAATTTTGAAAAACTTATACTCACCATCAATAACAAAAGGGCTAGAACTAATGATTCTAATCCCACATATCTATGGCATTGTCGATTAGACCATATAAATGTGAAACGCATTCAGAAACTTTTTAAAGAAGAGATTCTGGACTCATTTGATTTGGAGTCTTTTGATACTTGTGAATCATGTTTACTTGGCAAAATGACAAAGTCACCCTTTCTAGAAAAGGGAGAGCGAGCCAATGAGCTATTGGGTCTAATACACTCATATGTATGTGGACCAATAAGTTCGATTGCAAGAGGTGGGTTTAGCTACTTCATTACATTTACTGATGATTTGAGTAGATAAGGATATATTTACTTAATGAAATATAAATCTGGATCTTTTGAAAAGCTCAAAGAGTTTCAGAATGAAGTAGAAAATCAGCTAGTTAGGCAAGAAGATTAAAAGCTCTTCGATCGGATCGAGGAGGCGAATATATGAGCCTAGAGTTCGATGAACATCTAAAGGATTATGGAGTATTTACACAACTAACTTCGCCCGGAACAACACAATGGAACGGTGTTCCTGAACGGAGGAATCAAACCTTATATGATATGGTTATATCAATGATGTGTCACGCCAATCTTCCTATTTGCTTTCTGGGGATATGGTCTCGAGACGACAACTTTCACGCTGAACGAGACTCCAATCCGTCGAAAGCCATTGAGAAGACACCACATAAATTATGGACGGGAATGGTTCCCAAGTTGTCTTTCCTCAGGTTTGGGTGCGTGAAGCTTATGTAAAGAGGTTACTCAGTGATAAGCTTGCACGTAAATTAGACAATGTTTTCCTTTTGGGTTATGCAAAGGAAGCGAAGGGTTATTATTTCTACAATCGATCTCAGAACAAGCTATTTGTTGCTCGGAATGATGTCTTTTTTTGAGAAGAAGTTCCTTTCCAAAAAGACAAGTGGGAGTAAAGTTCATCTCGAAGAAATTGTTTTTGATTGATTAGCTTCGATAGGCATCAAGCGATTCGGAGATGATTACTTCATTGTTTTAGATTATGAAATGGTGTTCATGATTTAAACATGGTTCTGTACATTTATCACAATGAGTTATGGTCCTACTCAACTTTCTATATGATTTTGAATATTAATCCAAAATAATATAACACAAATATCCAAATAGATTATCAAGACGATGTCTTGGATAATGAAACCCTATTGTGTGAACTGGATTTTGTGGTTATTTGTCCCTAATCTAGGTATTAGTATCAGATTCTAAATACTGGCGGTGATTAGATGGCAAGTTGATCTCAATGCCTCTTCATGGGCTGGAGACATGGGATGTCAAGGATCATTTGCATATGAATTGGGAATTCATGATCGGACAGACTCACCATGAAAGTTCTTTAAGAACAAGTAGTCATATTAGACTATCATAAAACTATCTTGAACCATTTCTCAAACCTAAGTGGTTATGAATAACGGCATGAGGATTGGTGATTTGTGATTACTCCTAACGCCTGCGTAACAGGAGGCAATAACGGATACATCCGGATTATTGAAAATCATGTTGAAATTCATAAATGCACAAGACGAGAATAGTCCTCTCTACGAAGATCGTTGTCTTATGGACCTCTTGTAGAATTGGGATTATGAATTGCATGGCCGTGCTCAAATGGATTATTGGATAATCAATTGTCCGAACAATCCAATTCGAGATCAAGAAAAAATATGAACATTGTAAGGATGACTTGGCTTCTTACCTTACGTTCACATCAAGACAGTAAGTGACATGGGAATGGATTTGCACACTTGTCTTAAGGACAAGTGGGAGATTAAAGGATTTATGTTCTGTCAATCAAGGTGAAAAATTCGGGATTTAATTGCAGAGATAGTTAACTTATCGATTTAGTAGATTGTAATGTTTAGCTAGAGACAGCTTAGGATAAATGGACCGATATGAATCGGGCCAACTACTAATAGCGTTTGGGGCGTAACGGGTCACACACATATGCGTTGAACGGATCAGATAAAAAGAGAGATAGAGGAAGGTATGTGGGACCATAGTGGGAAGCCCACAAGGCTATTACTAGGGTTTTCTAGTTGGACTAGAAAATTAGGGTTTAGCTTATAAATGAGTTTCATCAGTTAAATGAATAAACTGACTGAAAGTCACGCGTCTCCTCTCTCTCACAAAAGTAACGTGTTTTACCAAAGGCCAAGGAATAGTTCATTGCCTTCGTTCTACCTAACGAACGCTCACCAGATCCGAAGTTCAATCGCAGTGTGGACTACGCTAGAGGAGCAACAGTTGGGGCTCATATCTCTTTGGATTCATTGAACGAAATTTGATCAACGGAGGCACGCATCAAGAGGTAAATTAATCTGTATTTAATGACCTATTAAGTTTCCTATTCTAGTTGTTTTCCGCTTTTATGATTAGATCATTGTAACTAGATCCAACAATGACATGCTCAATAATCTAATGCAAGATACACCCATCTTGCTTCTCAAGTGCAGTTATTTATATAATGTACTCTATAAATGACCCTCTAGAATACTATAATAGACCCCTTGCTCTATTTAAAGTGACTGATCCTTATGTTTTGCTTATAAATACTTCTAATTTTTAGTTTCTTATTATTGAAATTGACATATGTAATTAGTTTCTTGCATACAATGATTCAGTGATGATAAGCTAATGGAATGAAGGAAGCCAGTGAAGATTTACTCTAATAAATTTAAATGTCTGGGCATTACACAAATGTGGCAGCAATTTAAGCTTGTATTTGTGGCTGCTTTACACCTATATATAAATCCTACTTGTTGATCTTAAGCCTGTATTGGTGTCTGAAATACTACTCCTAGTTTTTTGTTTATTAAAAGTGATTGCATCAATTTGTGTTATGTAAGCTTTATGCTATCTGGCCAAAAATAAGGGTTATTTCATGCTTTGAATTTGGTCCTATATAAATACAAAAAGGGTCATTTTTAGCTATTGAAATTTGAGGCAAGGCTGAAATTGCATGTCACTAGATAAGCTTCCACACACACACACACAGTCTAACAAGGTGCAAGTGCCTCTATTTGACGCATTGATGTGTAGTCTCTTCTGATTATATGTTGTTGAAAGTTTTTACCAATATGACTCTTTCAGCTCAAGTGGTTGTGCAACTAGCACAAGAACACAAGATGATTATACACTAGCAACTAACTTGTGTACTAATTTGTCTCAGTTAATTTTTTTATTTTGAGTGTTTTCTATGTGGTATTGTTGAAGTCTATTTTCTATTTGTGATTGTCATATTTCACGTTCTGATGGTCACACATTCTTTATGAAATTTGAGGCAACATCAGAACTTTTTCTGTATGATATCTCATCATATGCTAAGCACCTGTAAATGTATTTTTGGGCTTCATAATCCTCCTTTAGTTGCAGTATTGTTATGCTTGGTATATTTTAAACATGGCAACATTGATTCTGGCTTTTGGTGGACAGTTCGTGCTTGCATATCTGACACGTGAGATTTGTTTACATTGATCAAAATGATGTTTGTTGGGATAGGAATTTCAATTTTTTATGCACATGATCAGTATACGAGAGTAGAGCATATTTATGACTTCTGGACATGGTTGGTGTCTATACTACTAATGGGTGGTTTTTCAATTTTGTTGATGGTAGGAGAATAAGTTTTGGTCAGTGGGATGTTTAAGTTGTGTCTTCTCATTGATATGGAAGCCTATTAACTCAATTGGTAGAGCAATATGCTTTGCACAATGAATGTAGGTTCGAATCCTACATAGGCTACTAGTTGACAATTCGGATGACATATGGTTATATGAGGGGTGAGTTATGAAATACTCGAAGAAAACTATATGTGAACATCAATAAACTAAAATTTGAAAGTCCAGTGGAATAAGATTTGTAGGGTCCTTTTAAGTAGAGTGAGTGGTCATTTTTAAGTAGAGAGATAGGTCACTTATAGGATAGTGAAAGAGCAAAATAATGTTAACATACAAGAATAAAAAGTAAACTACGATAAGCTTATGGAGTCACTTTAAAACGGTAGGTGCGTCATTTCTAAGACCGTACAAGGTCACTTATAGGATAGTGAAGAAGAATGTCAATATTAACAAAGTTAAAATTAAAAGTAAACTGCATTCAGATTATTAAGTCAATCTTAAAAGGGACAGGGATCACTTTAGCACTTTATAAGGTCACTTAAGCATACACTAACTGGAGAGGTAACCATAATAATCGAAGATATAAGAAGTCTATGTGGGATTTGAACCCACATGTTTTGTGCAATTGCACAAATGATCTATCATTGAGATAATAGACTAAAAGAACACAGGGGTCATTTCTGAGTTAGGTATGGGTCACTTTTTAGCTAAAAAGAGGTCACTTGTAAATTTAACATACAGATTTGCCTTAACAAACCTATGACTCCTACAAAGATATTGACACCAGATTTCTAGTTCGACCACACAATCCTCTTATATATCATATGGTCTCCTGAAAGAGATCCTTTTATCATTAAATAGTCATGAAGTATATCGGAACAGAAAGGAAACCAAGCTGATGTTTTGACTTGTATACACCATACACATTTCATTATCTAGTGAGTTCTTTTGGAGCATACAGAAGCCACTAAGGCATATTGGCTTGTATGAAAGTTCAATCTATGGCCCAGCACTCAAAAGCCCTCCCCATATTGAGTAATTCACAAACGATAGAGTTCACTAGTACCCGTGTGTATGCAGCAAGCACGAAGATACATTTGAACACCTCTGTTTCATAATCAATAGATCTGGGATAAAGTTTTCAGCGGGCAACACATACCTCCTCTACAGTGGGAATGGCATTATATCTTCCTTTAGGTCTTTGAGAGATTGAAGGATACAAATCTAATAGTATAACATATAGCATAAGGAAGCAACTCATCTGGACAATCCATGATTGACATCTGCAGCAAGGAAGAAGCGAATATCCAAGATGAAGCTACCTGTATAAGCCTTTTGAGATGAGAACTGTATGTGTGATGTATTCAGCTGAGTTTTGAGTTTGGAGCCCTGGCGTTGGTTATATCCACTATGTATGAACTGATATGTTCATCTCTGGAGGAAACAAAATCCATATTTTACCGTCCAAAAAAAAGGCATAGAATTTAACAGGCTTTCATTTGATCAAACACAAAACCAATGATCATTATATTGAGTCAATACAGAGGTCTTAGTTACACAACAGTCACTTTTTAGTTGAAGTATGGTCATTTTTTGTAAAACAGGGACATTGTAGTTGAATTATCAGTAGAGTCACAAAAGTTCAATCCAAAGCGAAAATAACCTCATCAATCAAGAGTATGTATAGTATGTATGTGATACCCCAATATTTTCTATAATTATTATATCGATTTATGAATGATTTATAAATAGTTTCGGAGATTAAATCGTATATTCATTAGAGGATTCTATTTATTCAATTAAAGCCATAATAATATTAATTATTATTATGGGACTTTCATAATTTATATTTATTTATTTTGAGGAGTTTAATTAAAATGTTTTATATATGAATAATAATTATTCATATAACTTTAATTAGTTTTAATTAACTTTTTAATTCAGAAAATTATTAAATTAATTCCTAAACCTAGTAGTCTTTGACCTGGGTTGACTAAGTGTCTATATAAGGAAAAGGGTGAGTTAGTTGATCAGTTTTGCAAACTGAGCCAAAACCTCAAGCATTCTCTCTCTCCTCTCTCTCGCAGTTTTCTCTCTCTCTCTCTCTCTTCTCTCTCCCTCACCGGCGACTCTCTCTCCCTTCCCTGCCACGGTCAGCCACCAGCCACCCCTCACGCCGGTAATCTCTCTCCCTCTCTTTCTCTTTCTTTTTCCCTTTCTCTTTCCTTCTCTTCGCGTCCCCTCCCCCTTCGCGTTTGCGGTCGCGGACGGCCGCGACCGTCGCCAGCTCGCTGCCTGGACGGCCGTTGTCAACCGCTAGGGCGCGACGGGCCTGGCCCCATCGCCACCCCTCTTCTCTCCCTTTCTCTCTCTCGGTCGCACTCTCTTTGTCGTTCTCTCTTTCGCTCTCTTTCTCTCTCCTCTTCGCCGGCGCTCCGGCGACCACCACCACCGGCCATCGTGGCCAGTGGGTGGTGGTGGTGATGATGGGTAGGTTCATGGGCCCCATGCATGGGTACCCGTGACCTAGACCGAGTTTTGAAGTTAGGGTTTCGTTTTTATATTTTTCGTAATTATTTAATTCATTTTCAGTATTTTTGATATAATGTTTTTATTTTTCTGTACTCGTTAGGAACCCGAATTTGGATTTTCAAAAGCCTAGATTGGTTGGAATAAATCAAAGAATTTAATACAAATATCAAACTGAGATTTCGTTACTGTTTTTTATATTCATATTTAATAAACACTGATTCGGTAATTATTTTTAATTAGGACCTCACGAGCAAGTGTGATTATCGTTGATTGGTCATACTTACTGTTGGTAGCATATTAGTGGTAAGCTCTATTGCCTACCTTCTTCCAAAGCCCCATCAAAACTATTTTGATGTGTTATGTGCTAGTTGGAAATTTGTTGTAAATTTAATATGCAAAGCATGATTAAATTATATCGTCGTTATTATGAGATTTCTTAAGCATGTTTATTGCTGTAAATATGATTTATAATTAGCATGTCGATGTTATCATGTTTTGGGAATTAATTAGTCCATATGATGATTATTGGACAATTATTGAATGATGAATTATTAGTATTATTATGTTATTAAACAAGTGCTAATTGGTGTGGGTATTATTGAGTGCTAGTGAGCACCTATCTATTATGGATTGAATGTCGTTGATGATTTGTGAGTTTTTGGATATCGTGTTACCCTGCCGAAGTGCTGCCGAAATTTGACTAGACATTACTTGTCATCATTATTGAATTATCGTCGTTATTGAATTAAAGCATGTGTAAGGTTTGCGAAATGTTTTTACTGGGTACGGATGACGTTTATTCAGTTTATATGATTTTTGTTTCTCTTTTGTTTCTTTTCTTTTCTTCTGTATTTTTGTTTCCGTCACGGAAACCAAAGTGCAGGTTTAGATTGATTGAGGACGTACAGCTTGGAAGGTTAGAGTTGACGTCAGTTTATAGAACTATTTTTGTTGGATTAGATCGTGGGATTATTATTTATTTGGATTTGGTTTAGCCCTTGAAGGCAAAGTTGTAATAAATTTGGTTTAATGGTTTTAGCTCACTATATAGACAACTCTGATAATAACTGCTTTAGATTTATTAAGTTCCTTAGAACCTCCTTTTGATGCCTAGCCTTTTCTTTCTGCTTAGCATTTACGCCTTAGAGATAAATGTTGCAGTAACACCCTTGGGTTTGTGACGGTTTAGTGGTGTCGAGTCCTGGATAATGACGTCGATAGTTCCCAGGAAATCGTTGTAAATTCGGGGGTGTTACAAATGGTATCAGAGCCCTAGGTTTAAAATGGTTGCTTAGGTTTAATAAATGAATTAATAAAGATTAGTTTCATATTGGGGAAAATAAAATATAATTAAAGCCGTTGAGCGTAGTAGTCCTAGAAGATAGAAATTATTTGAAATCACTTTGCTTGTGATTTATAATGTTCTCATTGTTTGATTGTCTACCTGTAGATGGTAAGGACAACAAAGAACGCTAGAATGACGACTGCACACCAAGGGGCACGCGCCTTAGCCCATCGTGCACCACTTGCCGCGTATGTTGCTTCATCGGATAATGAATCGACAGGTTTCGACGCGAACGTAAGCCGCGGACCCGCGCAAGACCGCGCCGCGCCCGTGATGGCCGCTCGCGCCGAAGCTACACACCCCGCGCCTATACCCGCTCCTGTACCCGCGCCTGTTGCTGCTCCAGTTGCCGCACGTGCTCAATATGTGGATGAAGAGGAAGATCCCTCTGAGCATACCGCACCGGATGAGGATGATGATATGTCGGAATTGGAGGACGTTGGTGCTGAGAGCGACAACAACATTGCACCTACTGCTGCACCTACTACTGATGCACCTACTCCTGCTGTGGATTGGCCTCCTCATGTGGAGCCATTCTTTGCTATTGATGCTGAGCTCGAGGATATACTTATCTACATACAGCGTGCTTTTACTACGATCGAACGTTATCAGTACGAGAACCGCACGAGGCTACATGAAGGCTTATGGGTAGAGCTACTGCTGGCTGGTCTACCTAACATCCATCCTTGGATGGGACTCAAGGAGAAGTACGACGACGTGGTCTCCAAGAGTGGTCATCTTCACGAGAAGAAGTATGGTGAAGGTACGAGATGGTGTCTCTGCTTTAAAGGCGTTGCAGCTGAATTATGCCTGTCCGAGTTCGCATGGAAGGTCAACTGCGTGCTAGTTCCTGCGCCAAAAGACATGTGCGAGACTTGCTGGACGAAGAAACGCAAACACGGCGACGATTTTGGGAAGCGTTTCATGCCCCAAAAGTTTGGTGGTTATGCCTATCCGTACACGCCCTGCAAGGAGGTGAAGCCTCGCAAGAAGGACGATCATGATGAGCCCCCTAGTGCCAAGAAGATGCGTGCTAGTGTCAAGTAGAACTAGATGATTGATTTAGTAGTTTTACTTGAGTTTTATTGAACATTTAAACTATTGTGATGGCCCTGCGTGGTCAAATTTTGATGATTGGTGTAGTTGCATAGGCAACGAATATTTTGACTATTATTTACTTGTAACATGTCTCGTTGCAAGATTATTTCATTCGATTATATGATATCTTTGAGGATTTGTTTTATATGATCGTTTTATCAAATAATTGCATGGTTGACTCACAGCTTCATAATGCTATCTCGTATTGCCTGGACATGATGGGAAATCCATGTTGGTGTTATGGCGAAATTTTCATTGAGCGTGATCATATTAATTGTGAGCCAAAGGCTAAGCATACATGTAGTGTATGCAATCAAATGTCATTGTTTATTTCCCTACTAAAATAGTATGGAGCCTCGATGTGCGAAATGTGAATGTTATTGGTTATCAATCGTGTGAGACCAATGTGTCTATTTGTTACTGCATATCGAACTATTATGCATGAGAACTGAGAACATTCAAAGCAAGTATGTTGCTTAGACCTACAATGTAAGGTCGAAAATTGAAACTTATATGCTATTTGCTGAATGTCAAGAGATTAGTTTCAATTATAACCTATATCTCTCAACTAGACCTTAAATTGGGTCGAACGTGCCCACTTTGCTGAAATGGTGATCAACCATTGCTCTTTTATGTATCAGATATATTATAATGGCAACTCAAGACCGACTCGCGAGACTAGAAGTAGGTCTTACCAATGTCGTGGAACATATCACGCGCTAATTAGAGCATCAAGAGCAAGATCAAAATGCGCAGAACCCTAAGACACACAACTTTAGAGATTTCGATGCACTCAAACCTCCGACGTTTGAGGATGGCTCTGAGCCCACCAAGCTTGAGAACTGTATTATTGAGTTCGAAAAGTTGTTTAGGGCGACTAGTAGGCCCGACAGCACAAAGGTCAACACCGCCACGTACTACCTCAAGGGTGAGGCCAATAAGTGGTGGAGCGATGTGGGAACTGACCTGCTTGCTACCGAGGATTTCGGGTGGACCAAGTTCAAAGAGGCTATTCGTGAAAGGTTTTATCTTAGAGCTGTCCGTCGCCAGAAGCCACGCGAATTTGAGAATATCTATCAAGGAAAGCTGTCTATAGCTGAGTACGCAACCAAGTTCGATGAGCTTGCTGCTTTTGCACCTAACTTGGTGACGACCGAAGCTGAGCGTGTCGAGAGGTTCGAGGATGGTTTGAAATGGGATATTCAACGTTTTGTGATGGGAAACTCGCTAACGTTCCAAGGTTCGTACGAGAAAGCTTTGAACTAAGAGCGTGCTGTGGATCGTCGTGATTCGTTGCTTGGAAAGCATAAACGTGACGAAGGGAGTTCTTCCCAGTCGAGTGGCGCAGATAAGAGGTCAAGATCGAACAACGACAATCACAACAACCAAGGTGGTCAGAACCACAACGGGAACAGGAATCGTGACTCGAACAACCATAGAGCTACGATCTTAGCTAGGAGGAATACGCCTTGTAGTCGCTGCAACAAGACGCATCCTGGCAAGAACTGTCGTGGCGATGTGCTTCAATGCTACGAGTGCAACAAGCCTGGTCACAAAGATTCTGAATGCTGGAGTCGTGGAAGGAACGACAATGGTCAGAACCGCGATAATAACTATAACCGTGGTGGAAATGGAAATGGTAATTGCGGAAATGGTGGTAACTACCGTGGAAATGGGGGTTACAACAACAACAACCACAACAATACTGCTGCTCCTGCTGCGAATAATCAAGCACAACTTCCCGCACCTGCCAACCCCGTGCAGAACAACAACAACAACAACAACAACAACAACAACAACAACAGAGGGGTGAATGGAAGGGTTTATGTGATAAACCGCAATGAAGCTGAGGCGAACCCGAATGTGATCGCTGGTACTTTTCTCGTTAACTCTCAACCTGCTTTTGTTTAGTTTGATAGTGGTGCAACGCATTCTGTTCTTTCTAAGAGCCTTGCATCTAATATAGGTTTAGAGCCTAGTTCTGTGTATAGGGCGAACATGAGGATGCCAGATGGCACGATTGTAAATTGTAAAGCGTTGTATGAAAAGTGTCCGATTAGGATAGCTAGTTCCGATTTGCGTGCGGATTTGATTCAAATGGACTTGAAGAATTTCGACGTAATTTTGGGAATGGATTAGTTAGCCAGGTATAGGGCTAAGTTAGCATGTTACGAACAGCGTGCGTCATTACGTGGACAGCATGGTAAGAGGATTACCTACAAGAGAGTCGTGGTCAAGCCAAAGTTGAAGGTAGTGGCGACCATGAAAACGAAGGAGTGCACGACTAAGGGTGAAGAAATTTACCTATGTCATGTGGTGGGCACAAGTCGAGAAGCTGAAGTTTCGAAGCCTATCCCAGTTATTTCGGAGTACGCTGACGTCTTTCCAGACGAGATTCCCGGAATGCCTCCGCAACGCATTATCGACTTTACGATCGACTTAGCTCCAGGTTCTGCTCCGATCTCGAAATCTCCGTATCGTATGGCTCCTGCAGAGATGAAAGAACTGAAGACGCAACTTGAGGAACTACTGGATAAGGGATACATACGTCCTAGCGTATCGCCTTGGGGTGCACCTGTTCAGTTCTGACGTAAGAAGGATGGTAGTATGAGACTGTGCATAGACTACCGCGAGCTAAACAAGATTACGATTAAGAATCGTTATCCACTGCCTAGGATTGATGACCTATTCGACCAACTCCGTGGAGCGACTGTCTTCTCAAAGATCGACTTACGCTCAGGATAGCATCAACTCAGGATTTCCGTGCTTGACATTCCGAAGACCGCGTTTAGGACGAGGTATGGACACTAAGAGTTCACAATTATACCTTTTGGGTTGACGAACGCACCTGCGAAGTTTATGGATTTGATGAATCGTACGTTCTAGCCTTATCTCGATCAGTTCGTAGTTGTCTTCATTGATGATACTTTGGTCTATTCGAAGAACGCTGCTGAGCACGAGCAACACTTGCGTACCATTTTGGAGATTCTACGACGACATCAACTTTACGCGAAGTTGTCAAAGTGCGAGTTTTGGTTAGAAACTGTTTCTTTCTTAGGACACGTGGTGTCTAAGAGTGGAGTTGCTGTTGACCCGGAAAAGATACATGTTGTTATGGACTGGTCCGCACCGAAGAGCGTGACCGAAGTTAGAAGTTTTCTTGGGTTAGCTGGTTATCATCGTAGGTTTGTGGAAGGATTTTCCAAGATAGCGCAGCCTATGACAAACTTGACGAAGAAGACGACGAAGTTCGTGTGGACTGAAAAGTGTGAAGCTGCTTTTCAGGAGTTGAAGAAACGTCTTACGACCGCACCGATTTTGACTTTGCCATCGGAAACTGAAGCGTACGAAGTCTATAGTGACGCGTCTAAGCATGGCTTAGGTTGTGTTTTGATGCAACACGGTAAGGTAGTGGCTTATGCCTCAAGACAACTGAAGAAGCACGAGGATAACTACCCTACTCACAATTTAGAGCTCGCTGTTGTCGTGTTTGCCTTGAAATTCGGAGACATTATCTTTATGGTTCTGCTGTCAAGATGTTTACGGACCACAAGAGTCTCAAGTACATATTCATGCAAAAGGAATTGAATATGCGCCAAAGGAGATGGCTAGAGTTGTTGACAAAGTACGACATCGATATTCAGTATCACGAAGGGAAAGCTAACGTGGTAGCTGACGCTTTGAGTAGAAAGACTCGTCATTCTTTGGACACTGCTTTAGTACTTCCGAAGGAGGTCATTCGAGACTTGCAGAGTCTAGACGTGGAGATTGTGCTGAAAGGTGACGTTCAATGTACCTTAGCGCATATGTCAGTCCGACCAACCTTGCTCGACGAGATCAAGGGTAAACAAAGTGCAGATGAGGATCTTCAACGGATTCTACACCACAAGGACGAGGGTAGATCCGAGGACTTTTCTATTGGTCAAGACGGTGTAATGAGATTCCGTAATCGTGTCTGTATGCCGAATGACCCGGAGATCAAGAGTCAGATTCTGGGTGAAGCTCACAATACACCCTATTCAGTACATCCTAGTGAAGACAAGCTTTACAAAGATCTTCGCCAAATGTTTTGGTGGAGAGGTATGAAGCAAGATGTCGCTAAGTTCGTTGCTAAGTGTCTAACGTGCCAGAAGGTCAAGATTGAACACAAGAGACCTGGTGGAATGATACAATCGTTTGAAGTTCCTACGTGGAAATGGAATTTGATTTCAATGGACTTTGTCATGGGTTTACCATTGACACAGAAGAAGAACAACGCCATTTGGGTCGTTGTGGATCGTCTAACGAAAGTTGCGAGATTCATCCCAATGAATGATACTTGGGAAATGGAGAAGCTAGCGGATGCTTACATCAAGGAAGTCATGAGACTTCATGGTGTTCCAGAAGATATCGTTTCAGATAGAGATTCGAGATTTTTATCACACTTTTGGCAGAAATTACAAGAAGCTTTTGGAAGCAAATTGAAGTTCAGTACTGCTTTTCATCCTGCGAATGATGTCAGACGGAAAGAACGATTCAGACTTTGGAGGATATGCTACGCGCGTCTGCTCTCGAGTATCAAGGCTCGTGGGATACACACATTCCGTTGATTGAGTTTTCTTACAACAATAGCTATCACTCAAGCATTGATCGAGCGCCATATGAAGCATTTTATGGTAGGAAGTGTAGATCGCCTGTTTGTTTGAACGATATTAGCGAAACTGCAGTTTTGGGTCCTGAGATGATCCAGCAGACTGTCGATGTCGTCAAAGTTATTCAAGCAAAGATGCGTAGTGCTCAAGATCGCCAGAAATCGTACGGTGATAGAGGTCGTAGACCTGAAGAGTTTGAGGTGGGAAGCAAGGTACTTTTGCGAGTATCTCCTACCAAAGGTGTCATGCGTTTTGCTCGTAAGGGGAAATTGAGTCCTCGTAATATTGGTCCTTACGAGATCCTGGAAAGGATTGGTGAGGTTGCTTATCGACTAGCTTTACCTGTGGAACTTGCAAAAGTCCATAGTGTGTTTCATGTCTCTCAATTGAAGCGATACGTACATGATCCAACTCATGTCGTTCAACCTGAAGCGATCGATCTCGATGAAAGTTTGACTTATGAAGAGTGTCCTATCAAGATAGTGGACCGTAAAGAGCGTTCAACTCGAACAAAGACTGTTCCAATCGTCAAAGTCGTTTGGTCTCGACAAGGTCAATGATGCGCGAGAAGTATCTAGACCTCTTCCTAGAAGGTACTAGTCCCACTTGTGTTTCGGGACGAAAATCCTTTTACAGTGTGTTTGGGAACTTCAGGTTAATGAGCAAAATGAAGCAAAACTAGAGAAAAATATAAAATCTTTAAATTTGCTTTGTTTGGTTGTTAGTAAGGAAAACTGTGGAAAATTAAAAGTATGGAGATCTGTGGAAAACTCCTAGTTATAATTTGCCCAATTAGATTTCCATAGTTTTTCCCTCAAAATCGATGGAAAATCTGTGGAAATATGAGGAAATCTAAAAAGAAAGTCTTTATTCTACCATAGATTTCTACAATAACCAACCAAACAAAAGAAAACGATGTAAACTCCTACATTTCTACAACATTTATACCGATAAACCAAACAAGTGAAAATGATAAGATTTCCACTATTTTACTTTTATGTAGATTTCCATAGATTTACTTTTCTACAGTTTTCCTCATTTACAAAGTTCCCAAACATAGTGTTAAGGTGGGTAGAATGTCATGCCTCAAAATTTTCGTCTTTTAGCGTGTTTTGTTTATCGCTTTGCACGAATTGCATGTTCAAGCATTGCATAGTGCATGTTAGCCAACCTAGAATCACGACCGTACTTGCTCATCTTGCATATGTTAGTGTCCTAGAAATTGTTTTATACCTTCGCATGGGTAGACTCGTTTTGTTTTGAGAAGTCATTACTTCATGTCTCAAGTTTCGGGACGAAACTTCTTTTAAGGAGGGTAGAATGTGATACCCCCAATATTTTCTATAATTATTTTATCGATTTATAAATGATTTATAAATAGTTTCGGAGATTAAATCGTATATTCATTAGAGGATTCTATTTATTCAATTAAAGCCATAATAATATTAAATTATTATTATGGGACTTTCATAATTTATATTTACTTATTTTGAGGAGTTTAATTAAAATATTTTATATATGAATAATAATTATTCATATAGTTTTAATTAGTAATTAGCTTTTTAATTCAGAAAATTATTAAATTAATTCCTAAACCTAGTAGTCTTTGACTTCGGTTGACTAAGGGTCTATATAAGGAAAAGGGTGAGTCAGTTGATCAGTTTTGCAAACTGAGCCAAAACCTCAAGCATTCTCTCTCTCCTCTCTCTCGCCGTTTTCTCTCTCTCTCTCTCTTCTCTCTCCCTCACTGGCGACTCTCTCTCTTCCCTGCCACGGTCAGCCACCGGCCACCCCTCACGCCGGTAATCTCTCTCCCTCTCTTTCTCTTTCTTTTTCCCTTTCTCTTTCCTTCTTTTCGCGTCCCCTCCCCCTTCGCGTTTGCTGTCGCGGACGGTCGCGACCGTCGCCAGGCCGCCGCCTAGACGGCGGTCGTCGACCGCCAGGGCGCGACGGGCCTGGCCCTGTCGCCACCCCTCTTCTCTCCCTTTCTCTCTCTCGCTAGCACTCTCTTTCTCGTTCTCTCTTTCGCTCTCTTTCTCTCTCCTGGCGGTGGTGGTGGTGGTGATGATGGGTCGGGTCATGGGCCCCATGCATGGGTACCCGTTTCCTTTTTATATTTTTCGTAATTATTTAATTGATTTTCAGTATTTTCGATTTAATGTTTTTATTTTTCAGTACTCGTTTGGAACCCGAATTCGGATTATCAAAAGCCTAGATTGGTTGGAATAAATCACGGAATTTAATACAAATATCAGACTGAGATTTCGTTACTGTTTGTATTTTCATATTTAATAAATATTGATTTGGTAATTATTTTTAATTAGGACCTAACGAGCAAGCGTGATTATTGTCGATTGGTTGGAGCATACTTACTGTTGGTAAGCGCTCATGCCTACCTTCTTCCAAAGCCCCATCAAAACTATTTTGATGTGTTATGTGTTAGTTGGGAATTTGTTGTGAATTTAATATGCAAAGCATGATTAAATTATATCGTCGTTATTATGAGATTTTTTAAGCATGTTTATTGCTGTAAATATTTATAATTAGCATGTCGATGTTATCATGTTTTGGGAATTAATTAGTCCATATGATGATTATTGGACAATTATTGAATGGTGAATTATTAGTATCATTATGTTATTAAATAAGTGCTAATTGGTATGGGTATTATTGAGTGCTAGTGAGCACCTATCTATTATGGATTGAATGTCGTTGATGATTTGTGAATTTTTGGATATCGTGTTACCCTGCCGAAGTGCTGCCGAAATTTGACTAGACATTACTTGTCATCATTATTGAATTATCGTCGTTATTGACTTAAAGCATGTGTAATTCTCATCGTATTGAATTATCATTATTGTCGTTATTTAGTATTCATTGTCTAGAGCATGAAATGAATTAGTAAGTCATGGTCTCGTATTACCACTTATGTCCACCAATGCAAATTATGTAAATTGAATTAAATGAGAGTAAGACTCCTAATGGATCCCTAGGAGTAGTCGAGCTATCGGGATTACACCTAATGGTGTAGTTCAAGGAATGAGTGATTCCCACAGTTACTTATGGACACCTCACAGTGTGTCTGGGACGGATCATTCCCCATTTATTAAGTCCTCTAGGCTCGTGTAATTGTACTAGAGGTAGTGTGCACACTAGAGTCATTAAATCCATGGCATGATTGTATCTTCGATAAACAGTATGGGTAATTGCTGTTTTATAAGCTCTCTTACATCTCTCTAATCAAGACGGATTGTCTGTGTCGTATTTTGTATGATCACTATACAAGAATTGTGTATTAAAGAATGTCGTTATGCGTATGCTTGATTATTTGCTTATGTGCGTATGCAAATGACTTTCAACGATTCTTCTAAAACCTCAGGTAAGGTTTGCGAAATGTTTTTACTGGGTACGGATGACCTTTATTCAGTTTGTCTGATTTTTATTTCTCTTTTGTTTCTTTTCTTTTCTTCTGTATTTTTGTTTCCGTCACGAAAACCATAGTGCAGGTTTAGATTGATTGAGGACGTACAGCTTGGAAGGTTAGAGTTGACGTCAGTTTATAGAACTAATTATGTTGGATTAGATCGTGGGATTATTATTTATTTGGATTTGGTTTAGCCCTTGAAGGCAAAGTTGTAATAAATTTGGTTTAATGGTTTTAGCTCACTGTATAGACAACTCTGATAATAACTGTTTTAGATTTATTAAGTTCCTTAGAAGCTCCTTTTGATGCCTAGTCTTTTCTATCTGCTTAGCATTTACTCCTTAGTGATAAATGTTGCAGTAACGCCCTTGGGTTTATGACGGTTCAGTGGTGTCGAGTCATGGATAATGACGTCGATAGTTCCCAGGAAAACGTTGTAAATTTGGGGGTGTTACAATGTACAAATTTCATTAACTAGGGTCCAGGGGTCACTTTATAGCTTAAAATGCTGGAGTTTCTTTTTCAGAAAAATATCTTCAAATACTATGTAAGATTTGTACTTACACTTGTGCTTAAGCTATACAATTTTAGCTAATAGGCTTTGAAAAGTAAGTACAAGTAAGCAAACTATAATGAGCTGATACCCGGTCATTGTTTTGTCGCAAAAGGATCATTTTTAGTATAAAAGGGGTCAATTTTAGTATAAGAAGTGTTATTTTTAGTCAGACATGAACAATAAAGTTGAAATATCAGCCTTCATCAATAAATTAAATCCAAAACAAAAATTAACCTTCATCAATCAATAGTATGTATAATTTATTCCTAAACCAACAAAAACTCGTATCAATTTATCAAAGAGAACCCCCAATAGCTACCAAGTACCTGGATGAAGAGAACACTGCCAACTCGGATGCTGACATTATCAAAGAGAAGACCTAAAC